>CAOKZL010001938.1:0-600000 GCA_948472985.1 Iguana delicatissima | reverse complement strand
GCCAATATTACATATTATCATTTTAACAATGCAGAAGACTAAATTGACTTAAGAGTCACAAAACTGTAGGGAAGCAAAACAATGGTATTTTTTTCTAGAAAAATGCCTTTCTATTCACCGACACTTGATTCTTACACAAAATCAAGTAGCTTCCCTGCTGTGCCATACTTGCCTGCTTTGGATGTTTTTATCCAATTTTAATCTTTGGGACAAGCTCTGCATCACTACAATTAGAACAGATCATTACTACTTCTGGGGGAATTAATAAGTACCCAGTAACTGAGTATATTTGTGATATTCCAGCATAAGCTGGAAACTACTCACACCACAACAGAGCACATCATAACTGGTGTGTGTCTGTTATGTTCCTTCAGGTCATTTTTAACTTAAGGCAACCCTATCACAGGATTTTGTTGGGAGGAGGAGGGTTGCCTTTGCCTCCCTCTGAGGCTGAGAGAGTGTGACTTGCCCAGGGTCACCTAGTAGATTCCCTTGGTTGAGCAGCAATTCAAATCCTGGTCTCCAGAATTGTAATCCAGCACTTAAGCCACTACACTACATACATTGACTAGATAACAGCTAGTTAGTGTAGTGATTTGAGCACTGGACTACAACTCTGGAGATCAGGGGGTTCAAATACTCAGCCATGGAAGCCCACTGGGTGACCTGGGGAAAGTCATCTCACTTCTTCATATGCTGGTTTTAAGGCAGAAAGGTGTGGATTATTACACTTTGTCAATTTCAGTAAGCCTCATTCACACAACAGGCCTGAAGCCTAGAAGTCAAAAGATATTATAATGACATCACTTTAGGTTTAAAAATTGAGGTACAAAAAATATTGACCTACCTTAAAATATTGCACAAGATCTCTACAAGTCACTTTTGAGCCACTGATCTCCTTTTCTACCAGATTTTCAGGGGCAAGCAGCAATGGAACCAAATTCCGCAGCTCTCTCTTGAAGTCATCATCAATGTCTAATAGAATTAGTCAGATAAAGGGTGGAATCAAGATTGCTGTAATTAACAAGAAGCTCTTTCTCTTCAGAATCAGTAGTAGACTACCTTTATTTGAAATATCCTAATTCACTAAATTGGACACTGAAAAATTAAAAAGTTTAGGTAATGCTGTGGATTATTCTAATTTTTAAATAGATTATCAACCATTTACAAAGAGGCTACCAGCAACTGAAGCACCCATGCTTTCAGTCTAAGCTTGAGTCCAACTCTTAAGTTGGAAGACACAAGTGAAATCTTTTATTGTGACAATGCATTTGAAAATGCTGCAAAACTGTTCTATTTCAATTTAGTTACAAGGGTTTAGATCAAAAATTCATACTTTTCCTGTCTATTGGCTATTTGGCCAGGCATTCTATTCTGAGAACAGAAGTAAGCAAAACCTAATGATGATGGTAGTAGCTGAGAACAATCCAGGATCAAATCATCGTTTCTGATCCTCATCACAGTGAACTGTAGTTTATTTAAAACTAAGGGAAGCTTCTAATCTTCTCTTCATGCCTTAATAACACAAAGAGACGGAGAGCCTGAAGACTCATCATGGCTTGTTAACATGGGAAACTTACTTTTTTAGACAATTCCCAGAAGCTCTCAGCCAAGGTAGACATGCTGGCTAGGGGATTCTGAGAGTGGTAGTCCAAAAAAAATTAACTTTCCCAAGCCCTGCATTCGCATAATGAAGTTATGGCATTCTATTATGTTTGAACCAGCCTAAACTACAGTAGTTTTCAAACTAAACTAAACTAAGAGACTGAAAGGAATAAAATGTTTATTTTATAACTAGCTCAATGAAAAACACTCATGCGATTGTACAGAGTCAGCAGCACAGAAAATCAGTACGAAAACCTCTGCACTGGAGTTTATTACATCCATTGTATACTCGACTAGAAAACACAAACATAAGTAGCCTGAATATCCTCTGGTTCACCTACAATAAGTATCTTAATGCTTCCCATCACGGCTCATCTATACTAAATTTTAGAACTATGTACACTACATAATTCATTATCTTCAGCACTCACATCTTGACACAGATTTTCATCAGTGATTTATCAAAACCAGTAATATAAACAGAAAAGTCCTACCGTTTAACCTCCCATCAAAGTTTGGGTTAGTTGCAACTTTAAGACCAGGATGCGGCAAGAGGAAACAGCCAAGATTACTGAAACATGAATGAATATGCTTCCTTACATTCTGGAGCTCTTCATGCTGATGTAGCTTTACCTAGAATCAACGTAAGTTTTTCAGGACACAGAAGTAGAGATTATAGGAATTCTGCTGGCAATATACTTTTGTATTATTTCATTATGTAAAATGCTAAGGCTGACCTAATCCAAAAATAATGACTTTTGTATTCATTATAGCACAGCTCCCATGAAACAGAACTTTCACGGCTTATGAACGCAGTCTTAAGAGGTTTTTATGTAAGACTGCAAACAATTAAGGTAGTACAGACTGTATCTTACTTACCTGCAACCGTTTTTCTAGAAATTGTTGTCCTCCAGCCAAACCATACGGATGTTCATAAGGATAGCTCCAGTCTCTAATTAAGAACATAAGTGTCTGTACAGAAAATACAGTAGAAAGAGTTAACAATAATTCTAGCAACCAGAAGAAAAATGTTTAAGAGGTTTTTAAGGGCAAATTGCCTGCTAATACTGATAGTTCAATATGTAGATCCTATCATCAAAATACAAGTATCCTGAAAATACCATTAAATAGCCTTTACTCCAGCTTTTCCAGAAAGAGCCTGCACTAGCATATTGTAACTTCTACATAGATAACTGTACTTAAAGTTTAGTTATCAAAGATAGCTCTGGACTTATTAACAGACTAACTATAACGCAGCCTTGTAAAAAAGCCGAGAAACTTTGCTAGGCTGAAAAAATGTGCTATCCCAGTGACCTGGGATTACCAGTGGCCCTTTGGTACTGCATCCTTGCTGATGCTTCCTGATTTGCCTGGCCCACAGCTTTTTTGCTTAAACTGATGTCAACAGTAACAGCTCCCTGAACATACAATAGGCACACATGGGAGTGGGAGCTGATTAGAAAGCAAGGTGGCAGCATGCTGTGTAATAAGGGAATAAGGGAAGAAAGGAAAGAGAATGGACAGCAAAATGTGAAGGAACAAGGATCAAAAAGGAGGAGGTAAATGGGCGGAAGGACAGAGAATGAGAGAAAGGCAAACTGGACTGGCTATTACGCCTTTTGACCGCAGTCACAGCCCTCTCTCTCATGTCAGAAAGACCACCTGGCAGTGAACAGTGGCACCAGAATCTGTGCGCATGCGCCTGCAAGACAGAGAAGCAGGAAGAAGGTGGAACTGCGTTAATGTATCTGGAAGGCAGACAGGTTTGGGAGGGGGTGTCTCTGAGGTACACACAAAGTTTTCAAGGAAACCAGAAAAACACATAATTTATAATGATGATAATGACAACAAAGACAAGATGAAAATAATGAAGGGAAGCTTTTTGCAGGAGAAAATGAATGCAAAAGCAGCAGTAGGAAGGAGGAAGGGAAAAACTTACAAATTTGGAAAGGGATGAGGAACAAATTAAGTGTGACAAGGGGAAGGATAACACTACTTTGAAGAAGCAGGCGGGAAAGAAAGTGTAACATAACTTCTGACTACAATGGGAAGTGTAACTTACAGTACCATCTAAGTAAGGAAAGTTAAACTATGGAATTCCCTGATAACAAGAAAAATTGCTGTAGCAAAAAAAAATCAGCAAAGAGGGATTAGGTTTAAATAGGAAACGTTATTCCTAATTGCCAGCTGTTTATGACAAACCCTGCTTTCATATTCCACTATCTGTGACTGGCTCTGCCCTGCACTGCATTCCATGTGGCTGGTAGATTTCAGAAATTTCGAGTTCTCACAACTAAGGGTACAAAAGTACCCTGAGCGTACGAAGTCCGAGGATCTCTGTACTTGACTATTAAGACTTCTATGAAGAGCCTGGCAGAAGAGCAAGAGTTCACTTCTTTCACCTGCCCAGCCCCTCAACTACTTTTCTGTGGTGATTAAGGAAGAAAAAACTCTCCTTCTTCCATGGACAGCTCAGAAATCAAGTGACCTAGCAAAGACAGAATGCAATTCCCCTTTGCCAGCCCACTTACAGCCCATTATATGGAATTCCCAGTTGTCTACAGCTATAACAGAAGTAGTTATATGCCAATCTGTTCTAAAGGAAAACCTGTTGTTGTTCAAGTTAATTTAACTTTTTACAACATGGGAATGCTGTGAAGTACATCTTGGAGACAGAAATTCACAATCCTCTGATGCACATACAACTGTTTATCTGTCCTACATGTTGGGCAGAAGTGGACACATAGTATGGTTAATACTGAGAAGATTCTACTGTTGTGTATGAAACTGTCCTAAGATAAACATACAAGCAATAAGTAGTAATTGTGGCAGTAATAATCATGCTATTACCTGAAATGGCTTTTGGTAAATTTCTTCCATAGCTAGCCTTCCATACTCTGTAAATAGCTATAAAATGAAACTATTAAGAATGCACATAGAGAGTACAGAAACAAAAAGCACTGCAATATATGACTTACATGATAGGAAATTAAAAGTAGCTTAGTACTGGATTTCAAGTATCTGTTTATAAAGTCAGGCAGCTACACTGACAATAAATACAAAAACCTGATATTCTAATCTATTAATGCCTGCAGGACAGTTTTTCTTCTACTTCCAGCATCTTAAGGACTCTCAACAGTACTACTGTACTGGAACAGCCAATTTGATTTTCCTAATTGTATCATAAAATGGTTGCCATTAAACATTCACATTCCCAATCAACATTACTGCTTTGTAAGGAGCAAACGAAAGATGCTCATTAACTTTTGGAAACTTCAGTCTTGAATTCGGGACTGAGACAAAACTACTGGAAACTGGAAAAATACAGTCAACTTGCTTGCACTTCAAGAAGTTATTGCAATTCTGCCCTAATCTGAACACTGCTAGTAGTTACTTTCAGAAGAGTAAATGAAATGAGGTAATTACTTGAATAGTGTCCAGTTCTTGAACAATTTTGTGTGAGAGACCTTTGGCCTTGGCATCTTGCTGCTCTGAAACCGTCATTTCAGAGAGCACCTGAAGAATAATTTTAATCATGATACATGTTCTTTTCTAGTGTTTTCATGCTCTTTTACAAAGCAGTTCTATCAACCTAATGCACTTTGTATTCCTTCGCTGTAATCCTAATCATTTCCAGGAGAAGCCCAAATTTAGTAAAGCTCATTCACGCCAAATATCTACAGCTGCCTATTTAAACTACACTAATTTCTGGTGCAGACTAGATAGTCCAAGGACTACAGAACAGGAGGGATTGGGGGAAAGCTATATGTAGGAAGGAACTTTAACTGCGGGAAAGAAGCAATAAACCAGAAAGGAAAGGGATTGCTAGTAATAGCTATTGAGGAGACAATATACCTTGTAGTCTAAGGGAAATGAACAGATTCTGCTGTCATATTTAAGCAACCATCAAAGCCATAACTCATAAAAAAGAAAACTTCTAACAGGAGTGCTGGGCATTTGACAGATTCTGTTACCACACTTGTATACAGTACATCAAGATCCAAAAACAGGGCTGATTAAACATTTAGAGTCAGATTTGAGGCAAGTGTTAACAAAGAAAATCTCTTATATTTTTATCACTCTATATCTTCTTCAACAATTACTATTCTGCAGTGTTTCAAGGCCCTTCACTTTTTTCCATGGGCTGTTAATTATAAGCACATTTAGATCAACCAGAACCCAATTAATGCTGGAAGGTGAGGACAGAAAAGGAACACAGCAAGCTCTCTTATACAGAATTAGACCAATTGTTCACAAAGCCCAGTACTGTCAACTTCAATTGGCTGTAACTGCTTTCCAGGGTTTCAGGCAAAATTACTTCCTAGTCCTACCAAGCTATTTCTGGTATTCTCTGGTCACCTCCTATTCGAGCACTAACCAGGCTCAGTCATACTTAGCTTTCAAATAGGATGGTAGGAGATTGGCCAAATGTATTGAGAAGGATCAAATGCATGTTTAAGGCAAAAAGGTCAAGGCATACTGCAAATTACTGCTCTCCACAATTAATTAAAATCCACTATAAACAAGCTTTATATTAATTTGTGCTCACATGCACCTTATTTTGTCATGGGGTGATTTTTCATCATTTTATTAGCACTGATCTGATCCCAGCGTTACTAAAATAGATAAAACAGTATCAAAATACAGAAAATTTTTGCCTGGATAGGATGAGTAAGTAAGACTTGGCTACCAGGTTATGCAACGACCAGGTCCAAAAAGTTCTGTCTACACTTTCTACTTAAGTATCAGGACTAAAGCCCTCCTACTCTACTTCTAACTGGGAGCCCCCTGCTCCTCACGAAGGGGTTCCTCCAAGTTGTTGAAGTGTTTCCTGATTGTAAAAGGAAACATTTGCTCCCTTCCATTGGCAGATGTCCTGTGAAAGTATAACAAAATATTTAAGCAACAGCAAGAGGCTATAATGATATATGCATATATTTACCTGCAAATGCTGAAGATCATCTTCCTGGATGTTTTGTGATAAATTGTATACCTGAAAAACATGTTACATTTTAACATTTTTGCAATACAGATTTTGTACATGTATTAGTTACAAAATACTTTAGGCCAGGAAGACTTCAGTCATTTACTAAACTAGCATTCATGGATTAGATTATTGTGCCCTAAACCCAAGCAAGAACACTGGTGAAACATAGAACTTGAAGAAGAAAGCAAGTATTAATACTTGTTACATTAACTCTATTACCTTCTTCCTTGAGTCAAAACTGAATAAACACTATGCCAATAAAGGTACAGCAAAGCAAAATGGCAAAAGTGAGATTTCATCCTCTCCTCAAAGATGGGCAGGACTGGGTCAAGTCCATACCAAGGCTAGTCAGTTTGTGAGCACATCTTGGATATCAACCCAAATGCAGATAAGCCATATGAAAGTATATCTACATTCTGATACAACAACTCAAGGATAATAATGAATTTTAAAAGCTGAACTCTGACAACAACATTTTTTAAATCAGAGTTCATATTCATTCATCTTCTTGGCCATGTTGAAGTTGCTGACAACCTTCACAGCACAGCACTAACCAGCAAGAGTGTAAACAACCATAAATCTAGAAAAATGTAGATTATGACTATTGGACTAGGAGGTTCTAGTGTTACTGAATGCAAAGATGTCTTCTTTAAAGATACACAATGTTGAATCTGTTCTTTTAGGCTTGACAAGTCAAGCTTTATGCTTTTTGCCAGTTCCTTCCACAGAAAAATAACCTACAGCACCTGGCATTCCTTGACAGCCTCCGCTCCAAGTACTAACCAGGCCTGACCCAGCTTAGTTTCCATGATCAGACAGAATCAGGTGTCTTAAAGATACTTAGGTCCTATGAATTTAACTGCTGTGCCTCAAATTATATCACAAGAGCAACTCCTTATTACCTTCCTGGAGAGAGGAGAAGACATTCTGCTATTACTGGAAGTATCAAATATTTCTCAATTTGGCTTACAACAGTGAACTGTTAGGTAATCAACAGATGTACATAGTACAGCCCAAAATACTAGATTTGGAGGGAGTATAAAGAACTGACTTCTACACACTGTGTAGCTATTCTGAAGAGTTCATGTGGACACTCCACTCTCAAGGGGAAAACCCAGTCCAACCTTCAATATGTGAGTGCCACGTATACAGTGTCTTGTTCATTATCAGAATGGTAGTATGAGTTGTGTGCTGTAGGAAAAAGAAACAAAAACCTCGAGTATGTGTATATACGTATGTACCAGCTGAAGACATGTTTGCTGTTTAGACTACTACATGTTCTACCCTCTACATACTGACCAATGAATTTTGCTGTTTCCTCTTATGCCCCCTTCCCCAATGTCACCCTTACAACTCTGTGAGGTAGATTTAGCTGGCAGGTAATTTACGAGTGAGCGGAAGTTCAAACCTATGTCTCTCCATTTGTAATCAAAATCATCATTATCATGCTGACTCTGGCTTTTAAGATCATGCTTCAGATGAAATTTATGAAGAAAACTAGTGTTCCTCACTGTAGTGCCCTGTGCCACTACAGTTCAGCTGCAGAAGATAAACCATGCAAGTCGTGCTTTGTTTTTCCAGTTTAATTTGCAGAAGGTGCATTCTGAAGCAGCTTTCTGAGAATACGTAAAAGCTGTCTCCACTTAGCACAGCAAGCCTCACCTGGACTGAACTTGTCATAGTGCTCAGAGCAAATACCGTTGCACAGTCTTTGATAGTTGATTGGCTATCAAAGGCACCTTGGGTGTCCATTAGCAGCACAGCAACCTACAGGGTTGTAAAAACAAAGAAGACGACAATAGCATGAGTAAATAGGCAGTCTTTTCACCTCAAGGCTGAAAGCTTTAATTCTGTAGAAATTATAACAGCATCTTCTATTAAGCTGCATTGACTGCCTCGATACGGTTGATAAAATACATATGCTTATGCAACTATGCACATTTATCTCTATGGCAGCTTACAGGAAATTTAAGGACTGACCTAGTGACCCCATCACCTTTCTCCATTCTGCCTTTAAGTATACCACTACTCAAAGCAATCAAGTGAAAGCTATCATTATTTAGTTAAAGAACCAATGTTCCTGAGATAATGTACAACAGATAAAAATATTTTTGAAATACTAAACAGGTAAGATATAAAAGCATTATTTTAAAAAAAGATTAAAATAATTTCTTTTATAAGTAGCTTTAAAACACACATAGCAGCCATAGTATTTTTAAGGATCAAAGCCATGTGAAACTAAGACTATTGTCTTAGTTGCCTCTTGAATGCTCAAGAGAGAGGGAGCCACACTGATATTCTTTAGGAGAATGTTCCATACCTGGGGTACTGCTACAGAAAAAGCTCTGTCCCATGTACTTAAAAATCTAGCCTCTTCAGAGGGGGAGGTAGGCAACATGCAGCTATCATTGCATGCATAATATACGGATTAGGAGAGCGCCAATTTATACAGTTTAACACCACTGAATGTTTTCTGAAGCAACTTTACTGAACATACGAGAATGTTAAGAACTTAATGCATTCTGGAGAAAACTGGACTCAGTATTAACCATGAAACATTGCAGAAGTGAGCAACTGCACCTGGGTCAGAGACCAGTTTCTTGGGTTGGTCAAGAGCTCAAGGACTGAACATTTGCTTGCGGGCTGGGGTTTTATTTTTAGTTCTGGTTTTTATTTTTTAATCTTTTTAATGTTTATATCATGTTTGTTTAAAAAATGAAATAAATGAGATCAATGAATTAAGACTGTACTCAGGAGGAGTGGAAGAAATAGAGTTATGCATAAATAACTTCAGAAGAAAACTGGGAAGAAGAGAGAGGGAAAAAAGGCAGCCTTACTGGAAAAGCAAGGAGAAAGAGGAGAAAAAGACTAAAAGTGAAGGAAAGAAATAAGCAAACTTACTTCTAAGTAAACATGCACAGGACTTCTGCTGTTATTCACAAGAGGAAATATGGGGTATGAAGGAGGAGGAGGAGAGAGAGAGGGCTGGCAGAAGACTGATGGGGTATGGCCAAGCAGGAGGCGGAGACACAGGGAAGAGGGAATCCCTTTGGAAAGCATCAGATATCTTTTGGATCCAATGGTGGGCTGCTAACTTACTGGCTGCCCGCCTGGCCAGCTTGTCTACCCTCCTACTTGTTCTGGCTCATCTCTTGTGAGCCCCTCTGATGATGCTATCAATTAAAATGGAGGAAGAACAAAACAGAGGTGGGTTAAAAGCAAGGCAGCTGCTGCTATTGAGAGACGAGATGGGTGTACATGTGAGAGAGCACACACACTCATACATGTGTATTCATACAGAATCTACCAAAAGAACTGACTGCTGCTTGACAATGCTTTACTCCTGATCATTCTGCATCTACAACCAACAATCTCAGACTTTGCAACCTGTGCTGGTTTGCCAATCCAGTCATTGGTAGGGCATATTTTCCTCTTCACTGATGTCTGTGTGAGTGTGAAGCTTTCAGGGTATGGGAGATTTGTTCTTGTAGCCATTTTAATTTATCCAGAGTTACAGGGAGTATAACTCCTCTAGCTAGAAATTCATCCTCACTATTTACCTTTCCCTCTGCAACCTTCGTCTTACTCAAAATATACCACAGATGTTCTTTGAAATAGCATGGGAGACTGTGCCACAGCCTAAACAGAAAAGAAAGTCTGAATTTTACCCCTCCCCTATCCTCTGCAGCAGAAGCCTCCACTGGGTCCAAGACACATCTGTAAATGAAAGTGGTCCTTCTGCTGGTAGAACAGAGTCTGCATCTACCTTTACAGATTACAGTATTCTATTAACTTTTCATATTTTCAGGCTTTAGATTACACCATAGCCAAACAACATCACCATGAGAAGCAAATTTGGAATTCTGTCCCCAGAATTTCCATTGCAAGCCAGGCCCTCACTTGCACAAGGGTTTTATGGTCTTAACATTGCACCACTCCATAGCTGTTTATTACTTTGAAATGTTTAACATCAAGGCCTAAATCTAATTGTTACTCTCAAAGCAGATCTGCTCATTCAGTATCAACTTGGTTAGGCCAACACATATGCATATTCCACTGAGTGTCTACTCCAGTTGATAGTAACAGTGAATTTGGGCTCAAGGCCAGGATATTTGGTTTTTTTTCTTCTCTCAGAAGTGTTCTTATCCACTAATGAAACCACTTCTTCTTTAGTCTTTTCACAGGAAATCTACACATACTTAAACCCCTAAAGTTTAACTCATGTGCTACGCCACATGTTTGTAGAGTATAAATAACAAAAATCTAACAAAGTTTTTTCCTTCCTGAAGCTGCCTACTAAATCAGAATCTTAACTAGACTATATATTGTGACAGTGTGAACAAAAGGCTATGGCAATGTAAAACCCGCATAAATAGCAAGTTCAAAAGTTACATTAATAGCACAGCCTCATGTATTTGATATTCTGTATGAATCACAGAATCTTAAAGCTGAAAGGGACCGCAAGGGCCATCTAGTGAGCTGCAGATTCTTCTTCCTACCATTCTGCATTATTCCATCTCTACAAAACTATTCTGCCACTATCTTCAACCTAACATTGTACTGACATTTGTTGTATACAGTCAGCCCTCCATTTTCACAAGAGTTGGGGTGCAAAAGTGGGAAAACCATGAATAAATATAGCAAATGCCATTTTTTAAAGCCTCAAAACACTTCTCTAGGAATCTCTAGGCCCCCCTGCATGTCTCTATGGTCTACTTCTGGCAGAAGTGGGCAAGAGTCATGCTCGAGACCTAGCAATGGCTAGAGAAGTGTTCTCTTTAGAAATCTCTGTGTCCTCCAGCACAGCTCTATGGTTCAATTCCAGTAAGTATTTTTTTAACAAAGAAAATAAAATAACCAAATCAACAAATGCTGAACCCACAAAGGTGGAGGTCCAACTGTATTTTTATTGACAGTTTTGCCAGAACCTGAAGCTGATTAAAATTTTATTTTTACTACTGATTAGTGAGGGGGAGAGCTAAAGCATACTAAAAGTTACAAAATAATCTAACATACTCCAATAGTCAAAGAATTAATGTTGTCTTAGTTATTGAATGGCTTACCTTTGTCCCATCAGGCTTGGGAATTACAAACACCTCACTCCAAACCTGAATACCAGTTGTTTCTCTCTCACAGCCTCCTCTCCATGTAAACCCAGTCAAAGGCTCGTTGTTTCCCCCTATCCAAGATGATGAGTCCTATAACAAGAGTCACACACTTAGAGGATAAGCCTAGTGGACCTAGCTACTTTTAAAAAAAAAACACTTATCTGTTGACTAGTATGGAAAAATACTTCAAAATCAGAATCTCAGTTTTAGAGAACTTTCAGTATTAGTTAAAGTAATCACACGCACACTATTCCCTGTTCCCTGTTTCTCTTCTGCCAATTTACAAGTATTGGTCAGGTGTTTCTACAAAAGTCATTTTAGGAATAGCCTCCTTTAAACTTTGATCAAAGACAAACTTTACAAAAGTGAAAAATACAGAATATAATTAAATCCTCTGCATTATTTTATCTAGTACATTATAAGCTTTCAGAACCATTCTTTACAGAGACTGTAAAAAATGTTAAGAGTCTTTTGACCTCTTGTGGAAGGTAGATCTTTCAGCAGCAAATGCACAAGTACAGAATGTTTCTGTGCATGTCCCTGATGAAATTACCTTATATACCGGTAGGCCATGATCCACATGATAAACACTACCTTTTCTAGGAAGGTTATTCTTTCCCTCTCTTGACATTTGTTAAGGCTACAGGAAGGAATGGGAGATATGTACACATCTTCCATTGCTTCCACCTACCACATCCTGCTATAGCGCCTTTCCTCATATTTTCCTGCACAACCATGATGGAAGAGGAGACAATATGGTTTATATTAGAATCTCATCAATGGACTCACAGTGGAAGAGAACCAAATTAATGTCCATTTTCCCTGTACTGACAGAGCAGGTCAAAAAATTAAATAAGATACTATTCCCATTATATTTTAAGAATCTGGAATTCCCTAAGAAGAATATGGAAGCACTCATTTCTAACCAACACCTAAATTATCTGGCTTAGGTAGTGTCATTACCATTCCACTGCTAGTCACATTAGATCCATCAATTTAGATAGCTTTGAACCTGCCTGATAAAGGAAATCATATCCATGCTGAGATAATCGCCCACCCCATCTACTGCAACCTTCATTCCATATCCTATTCAATAGACCCTTTTCAACCGTAAGGAATAAAAGGGAGGTTAGGATGGAATCAACAAAGATATTTTGCACAAGGGGAAGTGCTTTGCATTAGCTCAGCACAGTACTGGCTACAACTTCATTCCATATGCCATTTTCTAGAAAGCCAAGAGCCCACTCACATCCTAAATTACTTTATACTAAGACAACTTTGTCTTTTAGTTCTAGAGTTTGGTTATGAAGCATGATGGTAAAGGATGAGACCACTATCTCAAAAGCCTATAACAATGTTTAGAAAAATCCTGGGTTTCATTTTGTTTTTGTAATTCCAGAGCACACAAATCTGAAATGGGAAATACTTGTGTATTTATATCCAACCTAATGTGAGTTTTCAGCAATGCTGTTCTTTACATGACTCACCTTGTTATACATATACCTAAGCATGAAGTCCAAAAGAAAGGATTTGCCTTTACGGAATGCGCCAGCTACAGAAACAACTACTATATTGAGATCTCTTATGTGCTCCTGCAGTAAGAGTCTCTCCAATGCTGCTTCATCCAGGTCAAATTTATGATCATCTTCATGAGCAAGAACAATCTGTATTGGGCATGGCTTTTCTGTAACCAACTCTTCTTCAGAAACAAAAACAGCATTCTCTTCTGCATCCACATAGGTTTCTCCTAGGAAATAATTTTTTTAACATTAGATACACTGTGTTACCAAATTGTCTTGGGAGCATTCTGTTTACTTTTACATGCTTTAAGTGAAATGACACGTTTCTCATCACAGATGAAAGATATGACAAGTCATCTTACAACAGCTGCATGAGAAAGCTAGGCTTTCCATTTTAGTGAGATTCTCTCTTCCTTCAACCTCATGATGGTCCCTCTACAAGGTTTCTTAAGCCTAGGAAGCATTCATGTTCTGCTCAATAATTGAACCTGTGGGCATTTTAGTTCAGCAGAAAGACTAGGCAAATGCCACAGAAGACCCAATGGCCCAGTTATCAACCTTAGCCAGACTGCGTCATATACACCTTTTAGCAAACAGAACTATCGTTATTTGCCAGCATATAAGATGCACCCGTGTATAAGACACACCTCACTTACACGCTGGCAAATACTATTTGCTGATATGTAAGACATACCAGCATATAAGATGCACCCCATTTTCAAATCATATTTGGGGGGGGAGTGGGTCTTATACACCAGCAAATGCAGTATGTAAGTAGAGGGTTGCCAAGTGAAAAAGATTAGTTGTATTCAACTCTGAGATTCAAGATTCACAGCTAGCTCACACATGTTATTCAGTGACCTACTGTTTTTACTATACCGTCAGCCCTCTACATTTGCAGGTTTCACTCTGGGGATTTGATTATTCATGGATTATTTGCTGTCTCTTCTGCTGCCTCCCTATGCCATTTTTATTAGGGACTGCAAGCCTAATGAGGCTGAGAAACTGTGAATGAGGCTTCTAAGTCCCTATTAAAAATGGTGTGGGGCAGCAGTGGCGGAGGCAGTAAGGTCCACCAGCCCCCACTTTTGTCTTGTGAAGGAACCCTGAAGCCTCAAAGGAATCCATGGTGGGTTGAACATGGTGATCATACTTTTGCATGGGTGGGTGTTAAATATGGTTTGGGAGGGCCTACAGTTATTCATGTTTTTTCCACTTTCACAGGGGTCCTATGCCTCTAACCTTAGCAAATGTGGAGGAGTGACTGTACATTTGTATGGTGATAATGATGCTGCTGTAATCCATCTTAGGTCAGGCTGTGATGCCAACAGCTGAAGACCTTTTCTGTATACAAACATCAGACATTTCTGTATATAATTTTTCAACCAAATTTAGGAACACAAGCTCCTGCCAAGTTTTTCTTCAGTCTTTAACCCTCCTGTGCATTACCTAGAAAAGTCCCATGTTACTTATAGGCACAAATGGCCCTTTCCTTTGGCATTTGTGAACTGGCTGCATCTTAGTAATCACTGTTCCTCAACACCTGAGAATATTTTAAATGTTTCAATACAGTTACAGACATTTGGCCTTTCTTGTGAGGCAATGTTAGGTTTGCATAGGTATTATTATGCTCCAACTTGTTACCTACTCAGTGAATCCAAATTCATGCAGTCATCTACATATATATTGGCTTTGGGGAGGGGGAGGCTGCCTGTTCTTTCTTGAAAACTTTGGATTATGGAATCACCTCATAGAATATTTTCTTTTAGATAATAAAATGTTTAAGACAAGGTATTAACATACTTTCTGTGCCAGTATCATCTCTAAAAACTATGTAAGAGGAAGACCTCTACATACTACTACGTACAATATCAGGTCATTGTAATGTCTGGTTCTAGTTTCAGTTTCTCAGATCTTTTTTATGGAATTGAGTGTACTTGACAATCTCTAGGTGAGACAAAATTATTTTCTCTGTTTTATCAATTTTGTTGATTTTTTCTGTCTTTCAAGTGTTCCTTACAGTTCAGCACCATGTAACAAAATGTGTAGCACAAAACAAAATTTTAAAAAGCTCAATTTATAAACATACTCTGAATATACTGTACTTTCAGTATATCAGACATAATTAATTTTATTCCAAACAAAGTGATGTATCAGAAATTGTATCTTCCTAAAGTAACAAGGTGACTTTCAATCTGTAAAGGCTGCTAATTTGCATTTCTTGTTCCAAAAAATTGTGTTCTTTCCAATGATTTCTAAATTTATAGGACTCGTGCATCTCTAATCCTGTTTGTCTGGAGACCAGTTTAAGCCACAGCTATATGACAATCTTCCTTTAGCACTATTGGATGTCGTCATCTACCGAATCAGTTCAGTGGCAAAATTAATGAGAAACATCTGTCAATATCATTCCTGTTTCAGCAACACCGTAGCACTATTGAACTTTAATTCAAAAACAACTTTAACCTGAGAGGAATCAAGACCTTGCATGCAGGTTACGTTTGTGCCATCAACTGAAAAGTGCTGATATTGCCTGACCTTCAGTTTTCAAAACATGAACTGTAATCAGAAAGATTTTTCTGTTAAGCAGCAATACAGAAAGGCTTTTGTTGTGAAAATGGCTAAAATGAATCTTAAGAAGATCACAATGAGATAATGCTGGATGTGGCACCATTCCATTCGTTTGTCCCTCTGCCAAATGTTTACTCAGTTCTTCACCCCACAAAGCAAGTGATTCAGAATACATGATATCAAATGGCTTGGAGATTATTTGTATACAAGAAAGTTCTCCAAAGAGTAAGTAAAGCACTTGTATCTTGCTCCTGTATTAGTAAATGTTAGCTGTGTGTTTAATGTCTACCTCAACAAGTTTCACTGAGCTTAATAAAAGCAATCTCTTCTCAACATCAGAACAGCTGGCCTTTGATTGCTTTTGAGATGAGCCAGGGATTCAGTCATGCAACTTGTCTGCTGTTTACAAACACGTACAGGCCCTTGGAAACATCAGTCTGCACACACGCACACCCCCACTGCTTTTCTTCCGTTTTTCACTGGAAATTTTGAGGACTACTGAAAAATTCTTTATGAAACATTTCAGAATGAGTGTAATGCTGTTGAATACAGTTTAAATTATTCAAATGTGTAGTAAAAATTTGTTTATATAAGATGAACTTATACATTGGAGAGTAACAACTCCTATATAAGTGTGTGTGTGTGTGTACCTTCAAGTCGCCTGTCAACTCATAGCAATCCTTTGATTTTCAAAGGGCTTTTTTAAATGTGTTGTGTGCCTCTACGTTGTTTCTGACTTATGGTGACTCTAAGGCAAATCTTTCATGGTTTTTTGGGGGGATGAGAGTATGTGACCTGCCCAAGTGGGTTTCTATGGCCAAATGGGGACCTAAATCCTATCTTCAGGGTTACAGTCTAATGCTCCAACCAATATACCACACTGAGTCTCGTTCTTAAGTACAACACTCCAAATATTTTTGATGGATGAAAGCCAACATGTCAGTACTTTCGCTTGCTCCAGCAGCCTCTAGGAGATCTGCTTCAGAGGGTTTGCTTGCCGTTTCACTGATGAAAGCAGCTGAGCCAGTGGGAGAACTTATTTTGATACCACCCATCATAGGTTTAATGTATAACTCAATACCAAACATACTTCTAGACTTCCATGCCACAGCAGATCAACACCCCATAGAATCAGAGTTGGAAGAGACCACAGGGGCCATCCAGTCCAACCCCTTGCCATGCAGGAACCCACATCAAAGCACTCCCAACAGATGGCCATCCAGCCTCTGCTTAGAAACTTCCAAAGAAGGAGACTTCACTACACTAAGAGGCAGCATATTCCATTGCCATACAGTTTGACTGCCAAGAAGTTCTTCCTGAGGCTCAGGTGAAATCTCCTTTCCAGCAGCTTGAATCCATTGCTCCTTGTCCTAGTCTCTGGAACAGCAGAAAACAGGTCCACTCCCTCCTCTACATGGCATCCCTTCAAATATTTAAACATGGCTATTATGTCCCTTCCTAATCTTTGCTTCTGCAGACTAAACACACCCAGCTCTCTAGGCCGATCCTCATAGGGCATGGCTTCCAGACCCTTCACCATTTTGGTCGCCCTCCTCTGGACATACTCCAGCTTGTCAATATTCCTCTTGAAATGAGGTGCCCAGAACTGGACACGGTATTCCAGATAAGGTCTAACCAAAGCAGAATAGAGTGGTACTATTACCTCCTTTGACCTAGACACCACACTCCTGTTGATGCAACCAAGAATTGTGTTGGCTTTCTTGGCTGCTGTATCACACTGGTGACTCATGTTCAGCTTGTGGTCCACCGAGACTCCTAGATTCCTTTCGCACGTACTGTTATCCAGCCACGTGTCCCCCATCTTGACCTCTGGTGTATTAGGAACCCCTCCCAATTTGGTATCATCCGCAAATTTGATGAGCATGCCCTCTGCTCCTTTATCCAAGTCATTGATGAAGATGTTGAATAGCACTAAGCCCAGGACAGAACCCTGTGGCACCCCACTAGTCACCTCTCTCCATGACGAAAAGCAGCCATTGGTGAGCACCCTTTGGGTTCGGTCAGTCAACCAATTACAAATCCACCTAACAGTGGCCCTGTCCAGCCTGCATTTTACTAGCTTCTTTGCAAGAATGTCATGGGGAACTTTGTCAAAGGCCTTACTGAAATCAAGATATGCTACATCCACAGCATTCCCTTCATTTATCAAGCTTTTAACTCTATTGTCAAAAGTGATAAGATTAGTCTTGCTTGACTTGTTTTCAAGAAACCTATGTTGACTTTTAGTGATCACAGCATTGCTTTGTAAGGAATTACAAACTGACTGCTTAACAATCTGTTCTAGAATCTTTCCTGGTATTGATGTCAGGCTGACCGGGTGATAATTATTTGGGTCCTCCTCCTTTCCCTTTTCGAAGATGAGGACAACATCTGCCCTCCTCCAGTCTGCTGGGTTTTCTCCTGTTCTCCAAGAGTTCTCAAAGATTATTGTGAGTGGTTCTGAAATGACTTCTGCCAGTTCTTTTAATATCCTTGGATGTTAAGAACAATGGAGCACTCTTAAAAACCCTTTCCTTCAGTTCTAAAAGCCTGCCAGAATTTTTTTTTAAAAAAAGTGATATTTGCCTGCCTATGAAAGGACAGCAAAGAGGAACCATCGTAGTCTAAGGAGGGTCTTCCAGTGCCTAGGAGCAGCCATAGAGAAGGTCCTACCTTGTCTCTCCACCAAGCATATCCATGAAGGTAGCGGGACTGAAAGAAAGAGTCTCCTGAGCATCTCAGGGTTTGGGGCAGGTTCACAGTGGGAAAAAACTTGAGCCTAAGCTGTATAGGACATTACAGGTCATAGTCACCACTCTGAATTGTATCCAAAAAGAGAATGGCAACCAAGATTTAAGTCAAGATTTAAATATTTAAATTTAGATTTAAATTTGCAGAAAGTACAAAATTTATATTTCACTATTTAAATTTACATATAAATATTTAAAATATTTAAAATGGCTTCTGCTCAAGCACTGAGTGACCTTCAAGAAGTCACATTCTCGCAGCTTCAGAGGAAGGCAAAAGCAAACTCCCTCTGAACAAATCTTGCCAAAAACAAAAGCAAAAACAAAAAACCCACAACCCTGTGATAGCTTAACAAGTCAGAAGTGATTTGAACACGCACACAAAGTGCCACAGACAGGGGGAGGTTATTTCTAGCCATCATGTCTTTCCCCTTTGAAGACTGACTTATGGTGACCCTGCCAAACCTATTGAGTTTTCTTGGCAAGATTTCTCTCCTGAATAAAGTACAAGAAGTGTGGATGACAACACACATGTATTTTAACACTCATGTACACACCCCTACTGCTGCAGCCCTGTTGCTGCTGCTGTCTGTGTTCAGCAGCAGCACTTTGTGGACCCACTGTGAGGGCTTCGTGGACCCCTACAGGTACCTGAACCCCGGGTTAAGAACCACTGTTGTAGACCAACTGGGAACCAAATAATTTTTGCTTGCTTTGTTCTACCTGTTCTAGCAGCTTCAGGTTTTAGAGGAAGCTGCCTACGTTCCACATCTGAGCTACTAGCTAAAACATCCAGAAACAAATTCTTAGATAGTTTAGAAGCTCACAGAACATTTAGTTCAGTGGAACTTGGAATAAAAGCTTGATTGTAGATTAGTTTTGTGCATGTTCTATTTCTTCCACCAGTCTCACTCTGAACAACTCCTTGAAACCACTAAACAAGTGCTATGGAGCTATTTCAAACTTCTACGCATCACTGATTGCTTATTGCTGAAGTTCAAATTCTGCCAAGTAGCTCAAAAATAATTGTTTTGACTACTTCAGTTATAAATAGGTGTAATGATGACACTCCATTACTGTGCATTAGAAGAAAGAATGTGAAATATTCTCATCTAGTTTAATCAACAAGCTTCTCATGCTCTCAGAGTGACTTAAGATTTGAATGACTACTCTAGCTGTGCTTTTTATTGGTAGTTAATCCAGTGTACCTGCTACTACCCTATTTGTCTCAAGATATGCAGGCAGCACTAGTTAAAAATAAACAGAAGCAAAACTGAGGTAAAATCAATACACCACTACATTTTTATTTTTATTAAGACCAGGAATCTCTCCTCTCTAGGATTCACTTTCATATCTATTATACTGAAGCAATGAATATCCTTTCAGTTTTCAAGAAAACCCATACAACTCTCTAGAATCATGTCCCAGAACATCCTCTATAACTAAGTCCAGCTTCAAGATTTGACACAATGTTTCAGAAAGATAGGCATGATGCTCAACTGAGAAATTCAAAAGTTTTCAATCCACCTTCTGCTCAGTGCATGGGGGAAGTCTGTAAATTGGAGGGGGGTGGAGTATGAAATACTGACAGATGAGAAATCACTTCTGCAAATCAGACTGAGACATTGATCAATTCCTATTCCAGTTTGGCTTCAGTAAAGGCATTAGAGTACGGTTACCTACACACATATGACTCTACTACCACTGTAACTGTATTGCATGTACTCTTCCAAAGTTAAAGCTCAAAGGAAGACACATCTGCAAATCACACAAATGTATATGGACCACACAACTAGTTCTACAAAATGAAAAATGCACAGCATATCACATGCTGCATATTTACATGGGGGCCTTTCTTTTACAGAACAGTAAAAGAGAGACTTGCATTCAATCATATTGGTCTTTTGGCAAAAAGTCTCAAAACAATAGCAGCAAGTAATCTTCAAAAGGGAACAGAAAAAGAATGTACAGTAAGTCCCTAAACAGGGCTACCTCCTCGCTCTTTCCAGTCATTCAACTGTTCATTCTTTTCAGTTTTTAAGAATACTAGATGACCAGTGAGGCCTTGAAACCAACTTAGAATTTATTCTAACATTTATAAAGCCTCTTGGCTTCCAAGAATGCGTGAGTATACTGAATACCATGGGAACAATTCATAGATCAAAATTTATGAAGCTTGTTCAGTGTCTGTACTTTCATAGCACAGAATAATTTTATCATGCCTGACTATATGCTGTATAAAACAAATGGGAATTGCAAATATTATTGTAGAACTGCTCTCTAACAGGAGTACTTGTGCTCAAAGTTCAGCTTCTCCATGGTAGTCTTAACTTAAGAAGCTGAACTAGAAACCGCAAAGAGTACAGCAAAGGAGACAGGATGTGGGGAAAAGAATGCCCTCTTTGGAAAACAGAAAACATCATCTTGTCCCTATTAGGGCTGGGTGAGAAATTCACTCTTTTATATAAATTTACAGAGTTCTTTGCCTTTGGACACAAATGCAAAACAGGTGCTAGTTCATGCTGTAATTCTCCATGTTTCCAAGACTGCATTTGGGTATTTTTGTGGAATAAATCAGAGACATCATGAGCACACTTGAAAAATGTGCAAACAGTATCATTTCTAAAGGCATTACAGACACACTTTAACCAACGCTGCAATGTACAAAAATGTATACATTTGAAAAATATGTACAGATTCCTCCGCTGGAAGAAAGCTTGAACAGAACCAGCAAGAGCAAACTTCAAAATGCAGATTAATGAACTTCAAAAAGTCCAGGCTTTATAGATCACCACAGCTCTAGTCCATTTTGGGTGCGAACAGCTGTCAAGCAAGAAGAAAGGCAGTATTAAGAACACCATATGGAACATAACTAGACACAACAGCTCACTTCAGTCTCTAGCTTGCCTTCTCACTCCACTCTTCTTGCTTTAGCTCCAAATTCCTTTCTCCTTTTTGCTTAGTTACATCTTTCTTTCCTTCCTCCTCACGCTTTCATCTCCTTTTTGCCTTTTTCCTTCGTTGGCTACACTGCTTTTCTTTTTACTTCAGCTTTAAGTCCTACAGACTCTTGCTTCTTCCCCTCCCTGCACACAAAGCGAACAGCCAGTACAATCACTTGAGTTTATCAGATATGCTGCAGTGGAAAACTTTGCAAAACAACCTCCACATTCCCATCCCTTTTACTTTCTTCTATGTAGCCTGAGCAAAAACATGCACATTTTCCCTTTTCTATTTTTAGGATTTCAGCCAAGATGAAAAGGAGGTGGGGAGGTTGTACAACAAAGCTATATTGTACTTTTGCATACCTCAGAGTTTCGAGTCCACCAATACCTTCTACTTATGCATGGGTGTTCTGTTTTGGCTATATAAGGAAAGGTACTCATCCCATAAAGATTGGAAGCAAAAGGTGCAAATGGAACTTTCAACATTATTGTAAGGAAGGTGCTTCTGTTTAGTGTTCCACACATACTTTCTTTCAGTACCTTACACCATTCCTCCTTGGTTTTCATTACTCCACCAACAGTAAGTAAATCTCCAGCCCATATCATCAAACATGCCCAGTTCCCTCTGAGTTGTTCTGGGGCTTTTGCTCCTTAAACCTATTTGCTTTTTGGAGAGCTCTTTTGTATCTGTGGGACTAGTTTTGACTACATAAAAAGCAGCACACTGCACCGAGCCTGCTTTTAGTATGTACTATGATCCTTCAGATGTTTTCACACTGCAATTCCCATGATCTCTTGCCACAGGTGGTGCTGGCTACATATGATGGCAGATGTAGGCAAAACACACGATATGGAATACCACACTTATTTATTCTTGCTATATACGATGTTCTGAAATCTTGGGTCATCTTTTGATATTGAGAAGATCTCTCAACCTGGATCTGGTCACAGAAACATCTACACTACAAGAAAAACTAGAGCTGAAAAAGGCTGAAAATTAAGATATACTTCAGTGACACCACAGATTCCTCCAATGATTAAATGCTTAAGAGTGGAACTGTCTGGCTAGCTTCCTATATTAGAATTTCTATTAATATCCAAGGACACCTATTGCTGAAGATGAGGTTCTCTTACAGATTCTCTCAGGACTAACTGGAGTTACTTTCCAAGTACAAAAACTAGAGTAAACTGATGTTTTCAGAAAGATCCCTCCTTGTGGCACTGGACTGTTTTCTCTCTTTCATGTATATACATGCACACACAGAGGCTCTTTATTATGACTTCAACCATCACCTTAAAAATTTATGAGGGCATTTTCTGCCACTTTTTTGTACCAAGAAAGTTATTCAAAGCAAGTTTTACAATAAAAACATATTAAGTTATTTATGTATATTATTTGTGTCAATCTGCCAGCACAAAGCTAAGCATTTCAGAACTTTAGACTATAGAACCTGCCTGTCCTAGAACTTTCCACTGGGAGGAGCACAAATGTTTACTTCTCCCTTTTTATACATTTAACTTCATTTTTTGTATGGCAAGATATAAGCCAAGGTATCATGAATGTCAAAGAGTTTTAGCAGTACTGGCTTCCTACAAAAGAAACAAGAAATAAAACTCAGAAACATTCAGGGATAGCCATGTTGGCCATGCAGCAAAATATGGTAAAATCCAAAATCCACAAAACAGTGATACCTTTTTGGGGAGCCAACAAAAAAGCACAAAATACATTATGCAAGCTTTCAAAGTTCCACTGCCTTCTTCATGAGGCAAAAGCTATTTAACAAATCACCTTTAATGTTTTTTTGCCCGATGAAAAAACCACTGGAGCTTTGAAAGCTTGCATGATGCATTTTGTACTTTTTAACTGGCTCAAGAAAGCACCGCTGTTTTGTGAATTTTGAAGAAAGAGTACCTTGAGTTGGCCTACATATTGTTGAGCAGCACAGAACAAGTCAAGGGACTAGATTCAGTGTAGCCACAAATGGAAGAAGTCCTTTGTAAGCAATAGGGCTGTTGACAGAAATGTCTGCAATTCAGTGAAAGCCTCCATAAAGAAGAAGCAGGGAATTTTTGCCAGTTTCCCCTTTCTTCTGCAGCACCTCCTCATATTGTACCGCACAGAAAGGGTCCTTCAGCACTCTGGAGTAGATTCAGGGAGCACAAGAAATTCGCTGAGATTAACTCTGTCACAACCTTTTCAGGAGCATTCTCAGTAGGAAACCCCACCACAGACCTTTGAATCCAATCAAATAAATGTACATCAAAGCAGAAACATGTATTTTCTATGTTCTGTTCATAAAAATTCTATTAAACTTTGAATATCAACAAGCGTTGCAGATAGGCCTACCAGGTTGGATACAGGACTGAGCTCTGTACATTTAAGCCTGAACAGGCTGAGAAGCAGGACAAAATACCATAGAACTCTGAAGCCAAGTGAAGGCACCTATCTTCCCTTACATTGCAGATTTGTTGTTCCTTCCTAAATACAGCTCTTGCCTCTCTGGTAAACAACAAGAGAGGGGGTGCTGAGGTGCCAGTGATGCTTGGGGCTTCTCAGTCCTCTCTCTTGCTTTCCACTGAGGAGATAAAAACTGTGTTTAGGAGGGAACAGTTGTAACTCAGTCTGAGTCTATAAGGTAAGACTACCTTTGTCTGGCTTCAAAATACTTTATGGTATCTTATCCTGCTTCTCAACCCGTTC
This sequence comes from Iguana delicatissima, assembly GCA_948472985.1. Lineage (NCBI taxonomy): Eukaryota > Metazoa > Chordata > Lepidosauria > Squamata > Iguanidae > Iguana > Iguana delicatissima. The sequence continues at coordinate 575,816 of CAOKZL010001938.1, read as the reverse complement.
AGGCCTAAAGGTACAAGAGGTCTTTCCCATATCCAACCTGACAATGCTATTTGTTGACAAACTACAAGCTCAAATAGTTAAATTTCATTTGGTAAAGACACATTTTTAACTCTCATCATGCATAGTCAGTTGGATGATAAACTCTAACAGATAATGCATCAGCTTATGAAGTGTATGCTGAAATATCATAGCTTCTCCACTTCTATTACAATCGTGAAATTTATTCGTGATGGACAAATAGTTTCACTTCACAGAATAGCACTTTTGAAGTCTACCAGAAAACACCAGTGGTAAACATTACTATGCAAGAAAACAAAGGTATGTGAAGACTCCCACTTACCCATTATCCTAAACCACAGGTAGGAATTCTGTTGTCCCCCCACTGGACTACAACTCTGAGCATCTCTAGCCCCTGACTATACTGCTGGGGGTTTCTGGGATAAATAGTTCAATAAAATCTGGAGGGCTACCAGATTCCTTCCCCTTTTCTAAACAGTGAATAAAATTCAAAGAACCTAAGCTAAAAATTGGACACTACACTAGAACAAAGTTATTCCAAAGAAGGCAGATAATAAATTTAGTTTGCCAAACACCTGTGTATTCACTACATAGATAAAGTACTGTTCATCTGTCACAATGGCTCAGTAGTCAAATTGCAGTATCCCACAATTATTACCTTAGATTGCGGTGAGCAAAATGTGGACCATGGGCCTCAGGTTGCCCCTTAGATCTGGTTGTGGCCCTCAGAGGTCAAAAACACTTTTTTTTGCTCTAAAATGCCCCCAAATGCAGTCTAGGGGGCATGGAGGGCATTTCCACCATGTGTGACCTCCCCTGGGCCTCTAGGAGTAAAGATTTTTTTTTGCATTTTTTTAAATGCCTCAAAATGCTCCAAAGAGTCTATCTGGGGATGCGGAGTACATTTCCACCACATTTTGTGGAGGATCTAGTCCAAATTAAGGCCAGGAAAGACCTTTTCTGAAATACAGAACATAGTAAAAACGCCCCCAAACCCTTTAGAGGCATTCGGAGACCATTTTTTAAAAAAAACCATATTGGGGGAGGACTGGGAGCAGATGTGGCCCTCTAAGGTCTCCTAGAAAGCTAATGCAGTCCCCTAGCCTTCCACAGTTGCCCATCCTTGACCTAGATGGAAAGAAGGCTTAACTGTAGCACAGTGACAGTATGGAGCTACTTTCCTGTTAACAGTTAAAGCAATAACAATGAAACATTAGTTATAGAAAAGCAAGTACAAGGAGTGAACACAGAGAGGACCAAGATACCTATACTAACCTAATAGCACTGACATCAATAAAGATAATTGACATTAATAAAGAGAAATCACTCTCTGGTAAACATCTTTCTTTTGTCACTTTCATATCCTCCATGAGTTTTTAGAAAACTCCCATTTTCTCAGTGCTAGTCCTCAGCTTCAGAAAGTACGGAGAAAGATGCACAGCTACAGACAACTAGATGTAAAGGCCACTATGAACAGTAGAAGATTCATTACCTGCTTCTAAATCATACCAGGAGGTTCAATGCCTCTAATACAACACAGCATGTCAGGATGTTCACCGATTCCCTACATCTTAGGTAATTTGAGACCATCAGCAGAACTTCAAGTCCAAAACAATCTAATGAAGGATCAGAATGACACTGTAACATCGCCTCAGCTAACCAAAGGTAGAATATGGTCGATGCTTTAAGATGAAGTAATATTTACAAAAGATAAAGGCTTCTAAGTCACGGTATTTTCTGGCCAGTACCAATATGCCATTTCTGCATCTGTGTGTGCTGATGTGCCTCCAAATCATCTGCTGACTTATGGCAATCCCATGAACTTCATATGGTTTTCTTAGACAAGGTATACTTAAATGGTTTTACCAGTTCCTTCCTCGGAAATATAGCCTACAGCAGTGGTTCTCAACCTGTGGGTCTCCAGATATTTTTGGACTTCAGCTCCTAGAAGCCCTGAGCACTGACAATAGTGGCTGGGGCTTCTGGGAGCTGAAGTCCACAAACATCTGGGACCCACAGGTTGAGAACCACTGACCTACAGCATCAGGTATTCATTGTGGTATCCCATCCAAGTACTAACTAGGGATGACCCTACTTAGCTTCCAAGATCAGATGGGATCTGGCGCCTTTACAATATTTAGGCCCCACTGCTTCATACCTCCCTCCCTCTAATTATGTTAATAGCCCCAGTGGTAGTAGTCAGGATTCTTCATGACCTGCTATCAAAGTTAGTCTGTTATATGACATTGCCATAGCAGTGGTTCCAAAAAATTGATGACAGAAATATTCTATCACATAGGGGTTTCTTTGGTTTTGTTTGCTTCCATTTATCAGTACAGAATAGGGAATAGGAAAACAATCCAGAATCATCAAGCAACTTCATGCTTTTCCTGCTGTGTGCCTTCAAGTAATTTCTGACTACCATAAGGTGAATCTACCACAGAGTCTTCCTGGCAAGTGTTGTTCAGAGAGGATTTGCCTTTCCCTTCCTCTGAGGCTGAGACAGTGTGACTTGCATCAGGTCACTCAGCAGGTTTCCACAGCTGAGCAGAGATTCGAGCCCTAGTCTCCAGTGTCACAGCCTAATGCTCAAAGTACTACATCACTATTTGTAGTATATATGTAGTCAGCAAAAGCATACCAATATTTAGAAGATTAGAAACAAGGTAGATCAAGTGCTTAATATTTACATGCTGAAGCATGAAACAGCCTGAGAATCAAGACCTGCAGGAAATAGGGTGGGGTAAAAACAATTAGCTTACACAGTTAATTCAATCCTTAAAGTGCTTATTTAAGAATAAGTTAATTTTCTAAAAAAAGCAATATAAAAACATTTTACCCTGCTTTCCCTCAAGGAGGCCAGGGCAGCTAATAGTTAAGATAAAAAAAGCATACAACCCCAAAAACCCAAATGCTACATAACATGCCTAGAATAGTTATAAAAGTACATTAGAAGAATGGTACTTAACTAGAGGTCTATGTACCACTGATGAGACAGGGGCAACAGCATTTACTAAGAATCTGCCCTTCATCAAACCTTGTGCCTTCTGCAACTGTGATGTGGTATTTCCTACTGACCTAACCTGCCATAGATTATCCATCTGTGACTTTTTGCCATGTTAATAGTAACTTAAACATGTTTAATTCTGCATTCTCCCTGCTCATCAGTTTACTTTAAATTATAAATATAACAGGATATCTGTAAGCATATAAACATGCTTCTCAGAAAAAAGCAGAGTTTTGCCTTTTATCATGGTGGGATTCAAGCTCCTTGACAAAATAATTAGTGTGATAGGAAATATGGAAAGATTGAGAATCATGATAATAAAAGGCACTGTGACAACCACTATCATAGAGTCTTTGAAGAGCTGCTGCCAGGGTGTAATGTAGTAAACATCCTGGTTTCTTCACTGGAGAAAAGCTCCATGAAAACTAATGGAGCACACTCACTCACAGAGAAAGCAATCATAGCAGTCAAAATTCTCCTGAGGCTGGGCCAAGATAGCAACCATTAAGAGTAGTAAATTGATTGGAGACAGTCAGTGTGGTTCAATGGTTTGAATACTGGACTACAATCTTGAAAACCAGAGTTCAACTCCCACTCAGCCATAGAACTGCACAGACTGGCCCCAAGCAGGTCACATTCTCTCAGCCTCAGAGGAAAGCAAAGGCAAACCCCCTCTGAGCACATCTTGCAAAGAAAACTCCGATCGGTTTGCCACATATCAGAAACAACTTGAGGGCATACAACAAGAACAAAACTGATTGGAAGGGACAGAAGCAAGAGCAATCATGGGCACATAGGAGGCCTTGGATGGCATATGTCCACCCATCCATGAAACCAATAGTATTTTGCGCAAAGTTAGACATCCATTTACGTTCAACAAAGCTTTCCGAAAAAGGCATGCATCCTGTTTTCACCATACATCCTAAAAAGGCATGGGGGGGAATAGTTGAGCAAAGAGAACTTCCTCTAAGCAGGCATTCCACAGCCTAGGCACAGCTAGTGCAAAGTCCCCCTTAAGGAGCATTGGAACAAACGAGAGGGCACCAGAGGGCCTGAATAAGTAGCCTTGTGCAAGAGAATTTATCTTCTCAGATTCTCCAGCTTCAAACTGTAAAAAGTTTTAAAAGTCACCATCAGCTCTTTGAGTTGGATCAGAAACAAACTGGAAGTCATTGCCATTTATTTCAGTAAGCATGTTACATGTTCTCAATCAACAGCTACAGTTAGCAACCTAACTGCCAAATGGAGTTTTCAGACACTTTTCAAAAGAAGCTCTGTGAAGAATACACTGGATTTATGTGAGCATTAAATAAAGCATGATGGATGTTACAACATTTAAGTCTGCAATTTCCAGGAGCAGAAATTTGGGTACACCAACCTAAGCCAAAGCTAGAGCTGGCCACAATTGTCACATGAGAATCCTGAGTTAAGAGGGAATCCAGGAACACCAGAATGGATAAAATTGTTTTTTTAAGAACACCGAATAATTGTTTTTGTCTTGCTTTTTCCCCCCGTACATAGTAAGTTTTGTGGTTAAAAAAACTAGGTAAATGTTACACAATGTAAATAAAAGCTTGTTAATCCATGATGCTCATGAAGCCTAAGACACCCACAGCCATTTTTCCCTGCAGCAGGCTAATCAGAAATCAACTGGATTGGAGAGAAAAGACTTCTCTGAATTCAGTACAGTAGGCCCTTCACTTTCGCAGGGGACAGGAAAAAAGAATCCCTGCAAAAGTGAAAAAAAATCAATAACTGCAGGCCCCCACCAGTGCAATTGTGCGGGTGGGGTGCGCACAAGAGAGAGTCAGCTGGGATAGAGCTTCCCCACTAGCTTTCTCTTTGCCCCCACCTGCTTGGTCATGATCGCACGGATGGGAGCGGGCACAGGAGAGAGCCAGCGGGGAAAGATCTTCTCCACTTGGCTTCCTCCTCACCCCCGCCCGTCCAACTGTGATCGCGCAGTGGGGGCGAAGGGAAAGCCAAACCGGGAAGCTCTCAGCAGCGGCGGAAGGAGTGCGGAACGGGCAGTCGCTCTCCTTGCAACCTCCTGTTGCTGGTCAAGGCCAGGAAATGGGAGGGGGAGAAGGGGGGTAGCAGGCGCCTCGCTAGTAATCAAATTCGTGAAAGTAAAACCCACAAATGTGGAGGGAGAACTGGAGTGAACACTGGAGGATGACAGGCTTTCACTTCTCCTACTATGCAGTCCAATGATTTTGCCAAGATAGCAACAAGAAAACCACTATTTTGGTGGTGATTATTGGCTTGTAGGAGAGGCTTTCATGTCCAAGCACCTCCCCAACAGCCGAAAGCTCTGCTTCTCCTGAGAATATTTTCAAGTGAAATGCTACCTTTATTCACACACAGGCTGACTCTATATCAAAGTAACTTCTACAAACCAAGAGTCTGGTTTTAGCTTCAATTTGTTTGCTCCCATCAAGTCTATCATGAGCCACTGAACCTTTGAAAAAAAGATCTCTTAGCTAAATCCATGCTCCCCAAACATACAAAGTTAAAAGCTGCTCTTACATATATAAAACAGTGAAGCTATCCAACCTGAGATCAAGAATGTAAATAAAATGACACACCACTAGTGTTTATTTTGCTTTTTATTGGATCTACAGATTAACAACATTCCTGAGGTTTATTTGAACTGTTGACTCAATCCCGTACAGTTTTATATTTTCTTCTACTAATATGTTCACTACCAACATGTCCCCATCCACTGCTGACTCAGAGATAAATACTATCAAGCTGAGTGGGACTTCTTCACAGCTAAACAGAAGCACAATTAAGTATTTCTATGACTGTAAACTCAGCATTCAAGTGAGTAGTTTCATGCCCTTGCTTGCACAGAGGACAAGATAACTAACAACTGCTACCTTCTCTTGTCCAAGTAGATTGAATCTGTTGTTCAAAAGACATGTAGACTACATAACAGAAGATCCTGGATTATATTCTAGTCTCAAGGATAAACAATCAGCTGACTGACAGATATTTGGACAACTCCCCTCAATCCAAGTCAGGATGGTTAATTCTAAGGAACTACGGGACCTATAGTTCAAAATTAAAAAAAACATTTTAAGAGTATTGGTATTTGCAAAAATACACACCCATTACAACATACAACCCACACTGAGAATTCCCATTCTATCACTCTTATTCTTACTATATGTTTCCTACTTACACAGTACTATTCAAACTGTATATTAATTGCCCAGAAAATTCTTCTTACCATTATCTATTTTATGATTTAAAATATAACACAATACACCATCAATCTAAAACACCATGTTGCTTAAGCTAAGTACTATAGAGGTTTCACAGCAAACTAGTATTTTAATAGCTATAACAGGTATACCACATGTACACTTTTCCCACTACCCAAATTTCTAAGATACAGAATATAAAAACTTATTTAACCCCCACAGAAGAGATAAATTGCTCTGAGTGTGCATAAGGCCCACAAGCCCTCTGCTAGGCACCCCTAGTTGTTACAGTTGAGATTAAAAGTTAGTATGTTATTAACAGGAATGTCCTAGCTAATGTTTCTCTAGACTATGTTTCGGCTTACATAACAAGGAACAATTAACAGTTAATGACTAGCCCTTCCAAACAGCTGACAAACAGAATACACATGATGTACCACTACAAAGTTCATAGTATGGAACTTTGTATTCAGATAAAGCTTTAAGCAGAGGTGGCAGCTTATAGCAGACTGAATGTTGACTCCAAATAATATAGGATTTCAGAGCTTATAAATCTTGGGGAATTTGGGAGCAGGAAGGTGGCAATCTAGGTTCAGACATCAACTTTGTTGTAAGCCACCTTGGTCCCTTATTAGAAGAAAGGCAGGATGCTCGTTACATTTATTTATTTAATTGCCCATTCCTTTTTGTATTATTTCTTTCATTTTACTGGCCTACAAAGCAGAAACAAACAATCTTAGTACACCAGTATACTGTTCATTCAAAAATAAACCACAGTAAGTAAGTCATTCTGGCTTACTGTTATGGGCAAACAGTCAATGACTTAAAAATTGGAAGTACTGCAGTGAAGTGAAATACTAGCCCATTACCCCAATGCAACATGATTTACACAGACAAATCTGTATACAAGCTATATTTTTAACCGATGCTTCTAACAGAGGAACTAATTATTGCATTTCTTCCAACTTTCAGTGGAAAGCTAAATAATCAGACAGTGTATACATGAAGTAATGAGCACAACACATGCTATTTCTAGCTTGCTGAACTCCTGAACTGACCCTAATTCATTTCTTGGTATGTTGGCTTTAGTCTGTGTTTATTATTAGAAATAGAAAGATGCCCACACTGTGGGCAGGTGTGTGAAGTTCAAAAGCTGTTTCCCAAATCAGCCCCTTATGAGAACTTATACTATGACTGACAGTGAAGCAACAAATTGTACAAGTAACACTGATCAGCATCTCAAAAACACCACAGCAATCTACTCAGTCAAGAACCCTTAAGTTCACATCAGAAATTCAGAAGATTGTAAACCTGACACCCCACTAGAATTTCCTGGGTAAAACAGTTCATGAATGCAGTGTCACTTGAGATAAGGCCCCCACTCTTACACCTACCAACTTTATTTTTAATATAAAAAGGTGTAAGTGGGGAAAGAAATGTGACAGCACCTTTTAAGACTGTTTTTTATTTTCACATGAGCTTCCATGGATATAAACCCCCTTGTTCAGATGCAGTGCCAAGTCATATAAGGGCATATTTATACAGTTGTCAGAGTGGGACAGAATGTAACAGGATCCAGGAAGATGCAAAAATGACCCTTGTCCTAAATTTTCAAAGGGCTGTGTCAGGTCACACAGATCTTTTAAATCTTTACAGTAGTCAGTGTTTATGTTTGAAAGCCTTACCAAAACTCAATTTCCCAAGATTCAAAACTCTCTCTGAGAAGATTCCTGTTATATGTGCAGTAGCAAGGACTCTTGCATTGATGTACGTAGCGTGCCATGAAGCCATTGTCTTTGCTAATGGACTGTCTCTGCAAATGGACAGGAACACAGCAATGACTGTCAGATTAGACTGTTTTAAAAGGGGGACTAACTATACTTCCTGGAGACTAGGATCATCAGTGGCTCCTAATTAAGACAGTAGTGGTTTCAGGGTTGGAGTACCACTTTGGAGACCATGGTTCAACTCCCCACTTGAACACGGAAACCCACTTGGTGACCCTGACCACATCACACACTCTTAGCCCTAGAAAACCCCACGATATGGTGACCCTAAGTCAGAAATGACTTGAAAACACATAAAGTATTTGAAAGCATTTGCTGAGAATGTGAGAAGAGCACAGCTGTATTCATGTATACTGCATTAATTAGATCTGATCCAACATGACTCTTTTTATGTTGTTATACCCCCTTTACCTTGAACAAGATGTGGCAACCAGATTGACTTTGTGACTTTTCCCCCTTTGTTTTTTTGTTAAACCTTTTTAGGTTTTCATTTTACCTTACGCTTTTATATTGTATAGTTTTAAGCTGGTCTCTGTGGATAGCACCCATTGTGTCCTCTGAACCATGCAACAAAGTACAGTTAGGGGCAGGGTTTGTGCTGGTCCTAACCAGGAATGGGTAATGGGGTGATAGATCAAGTGACAGTGTTGGGAGACTGTTAGACAGTGGGATCTCAATGCTTATTTGTCCCCTATTCTGCTTTATGGTTAATGTGAGAATGAGTTGCTCAGAGACTGGAATTCAGTATCATCAGTATGTTGTTGAACATGTTGTTGAAATCCCATCAGAATATAGAGAACCAACAAAATTTAGAATAAATGCCTTAGAACAGTGGTTGACTTAAAAGTATCAAAACAAAATGAAAGGTCATAGATTTTGGCCAACAGGAAACCTAATCAGAATTTAGGTTACAGCCTGTATTTGAACAGCACTGCAGTGATCTTTTGTCTTAGCTAAACAGACCTTGACAAATCAGGGCTACAGTTTGGGAGCACTCCTGAGCTCACTGTGTTCACTGTCAAGTGATCAAAAATGCTTTTGCCCAGTTTTAACTAATGCACCAGCTCCATCCCTCCATGAGGATTTAGCTACTATCACACAGTTAAGACCCTTGCACTGCACCTAAATGGACATGCCTTTCAAAAATCATCTGGATACTGCAGCAGATATATAATGCTAAGTGTGTGGATAACAGCCTGTTTAAGAGTATCTTATTGTATGGTTGGAAGGCCATCTAGTCCAACCCCTGGTGATGCAGGAACTGCATGGCTAATGCAACACTGACAGATGGCTGTCTAGCTTCTTAGGCAGTCCAGTCCATTTTGCTGTCAAAAATGTAATCTTTGTTGATCCTTGGTTGGTTTTGATGCCAGTGTAAAGTAATAATCACTAGTGATTATCCATGGTAGGTGAAAAGGCAGCTTCTGTTTCAATAAAAGTAAAATCTACTTCCTCTCTCTCCTATCAAGGAAACCTCTCCTTGTGAAATGCAGCATATTTCTGAAACAATGTAATTGGTACTGCTTTCACCTGCAAAAGCAACCAGGTCAGGAGAAGGGAGTCCAACTTAGAGGGAAGAGGCAACACATCACAGGTTGTATCCACATCGTTACTATAGTATAGTGATCTATAGAGGTCTGCTTCCTATACCACAGTCAAATGGAAGCAAAAGCTATGTGTGCACATGTGTCTTCAAGCTGCTTTGAAGTTATGACAACATCCTGAATTTCACAGTGTTTTCTTAGGCAAGGAACACTCACAGGTGATTTCGCTGGTTTCTGCCTCTGAAATATAGCCTACAGTACATGATATTCATTGATGGTCTCCCATCCAAGTACTAACCAATGCTCAACTTCCTTAGCATCCAAAATCAGATGGGATCTGGTCCCTTTAAGGTATTTAGGCTGTCCACATAGCTACTGAAGCACAATATATCCCTTGTTTTGAAGTATTTCAGTATCTGAATAATCTGCAAATGTCTACCAGCAATTGCTGGATATTAGCTAAACGATTAATTACTCCATTTGTATTCCTACATGATGTGTGTAGAGAACTAGAAGTCTATTAGTAAACACTGGCAAAGTGTTTTACAGCTACTATTTCACTGAAGTCTTTATTCATGTTTTACCAGCACATCCACTTGTAACGCTACATTTCTGACACCTATTGGACCGATCCATCCATACTACTGGTTTCCAGCTGTTGGCACAGGCCATCAGAGAAGTAAACATTCTCACCTTGCATTAGGCCCAACAAACAGGACTATATCACAAGTAACGTGCAGCCAAGATTCTTACTTTTTCTCTTCCTAGAAGTGGCCTCTATCACCAACTACCAAAGCACCTCAAGAACTCTGAGGAACTTCAGAAAGAGTTTTTGACCATGTAAGGAACCTTTAGGAAGTAACAAAGTAGCGCTAGTAAGCTCTACAAGAGGTTGTCTTGATTGCAGCCTTAGAAAGTAAATACTTAAATTGCTATAACCAGAGTTTTTTTAAAAAAAAGCTTTTTTAATTTGAGAGATGTGATACCAATAGTGAATAAAACCCTTTCAGACTCATGCTGTTGATGTGTAAAATGACAGAAAGCATAGCTTCTCACTTTGTGTTCTTATATTAACATGATAGTTATGATAGTCTATTAACATGATTCCTGATCACTAATTTATATCTAAGAATTACTGTGGAACTGCAGTATAATACTGCAAGAAATGAAGTTTATTTATTAACTTGTGCATAGGCCTGCAAGTATTACTTGATCGGGTAAAAGGCAGCACATTCACAATTAACTCTCTAGAGAAGTAGGGAGACAATTTTTTTAGCCCATGGTCCAAATTTTATTTGAGAAGGATCTCTGGGGAGAGACATTCCAGCAATGGGTGAAACAAAAGCAAATAAAGCAGGACCTGATGTAATTCTTACCAGTTTGGACATTTTCTCAGTTTTATGTATGTTTGCTCATGAATGACAGCTTTCAGACAGATAAAGCACATTATAGTTGAATGTGTATTCAAACAACACAGAAGCAAGCCACAGAAACACTTTTCAAAAGCCTGTGACTTCTACATTTTCTCCTTGCAGGACCAGTTTAAATACCCTGCTCTTTAAATTTTTAAATTTCCAGTATTTAAGGAGTTAAAAGTTTAAACCCTTTAACTTTAATCACTGACCAATGGAGCTTTCCCACATTGTGCCAAAGAAAGGCAATCTCTCTTTAGTACTGTGCAGGAGATACAACTCTTATCTCTGGTAACTGACTGGAGACAAGAGACAGAAAACTCACCCGAAAAGTGATTAGCCTTTTACCTAATGTTAAAATAAGGTTTTCAAAGATGCTTTATTTACCAGAACACAATGATTTCTATTGTCTTGGTACAGTGTATAATTTTCTTTGAAATGAGATTTTTGTCTAAATGTTTCTAAGCTACAGGCACCAACATGTCAACTGACTATCATTTGCCAAGTGTATTTGCAGAACAGAGTAGAACAAGCATTATACAAGCATATTTCCCCTAGTGGTTTGGCAACAAACATGCAGACAAGTTTATTACATGATATACACAAAAGCAAGACTTCCTGGCTATTTGTCAGTTTAGACCACATCAGAGGAGAAAGTAAGGTCATCAATTATCAGCTTGATTTCATGATCCTCCCTGATACCATTCCACAAGTACTATGGCATGGGCAAATGGCAAGAATTAGAAGTACTAAAATACACTCGTAAGAGTTTTCCTATGATGGGAGAAGCAGCAGCAAGAGGAAAAACAGTATATGTGAAATGTTTAGGTCACAACATCCAAGCTGTATGCATTATATTCCAATGAGAATTTTTTTCATGCAACGCTACTGCCACACAGTCATAACTCCCAAACACGTACCTACCAAAAGATCTCTTCTTCACCCACTAAAATGCATGACAGCATCAGTTTCTTTGACCATTTAGGCCCAGGTACAGTGTCTCCCTTCCCTTTACACTTTAAAATACACAGTCTGTCACAATAACCTAAAACTCTCCCTACATTCCACCACACTGCACAGTCTTAAATGTCTGGTAACCAGTACACACATCCTCCAAACTTCCCAAACATTCTCTTACTCCTCTCTCCCCCTTACTAAACACCACATCTCAAAAAGATCCAGCCATGAGGACTACATTTTGCTCTAGTTTCCGAGTAGCAAGGACTTGGATAAACATCCAAGTCCTTACTACTCAGAGAGTAGAGCAAAAGCTCAGTTTTAGTGCTGATAGTTTGCATAACAGAAAGTCCCTGGTGCAGTCCGGGTAGCTGTGGGAAAGACCCTAATTTGAAATCTTGGAGCACTTCTACCAGTGGGAGCAGATTAATGGACAAACAATCCTATCAGGACGAATCCTGTCCCCCTCTCCTGTCCCCTCCAGCAGTCATCAAGGAAGCGACAAGGTTCACATGCCCCAGACACCAGCCAAGCCTTACCACGTGGGACACTGGCTCCTTTCAGCAGCTCTATATGCCAGTCGGAGCTTGCCACACCATTATACCTGCAAGGCATTGCAAAGAAAACCTGTTTTCTCCCTCTCTCACCCACACGCTCACACCAGGCAAACAACGACACAGGCCTAACCCACACTTGAAAGATTCTACAGCCTCAAATTCTCAAGATGACAAGTCTCTTTCTACCAAGCCATCCCTACTCACGTCTGAATATACATTTACAGGCAGGTATTCCTGTCTGCCCCGCAAAGTGGAACCCCACTAGCCGAGGATACAGCACCAATCTTCACACTCAGACAGACACCACGCACACAAAAGCACTAAGCAGGCCTACTAGACAAGTTCACGTCCTTTTCCCTCAATGCATCAGCTGCGTCGCCGGCCAACCGGCCCTCCACTGTGCCTTACCCTCACTACCTGCCGGGTCTACTGCTGCCGGGCGCCAACGCCCTTCCCGGAGAAGGTGCTCCCCACCGACCTTTCCCCCACCGGGAGAGGGACGAGGCCTTGCTAAAGACATGCTTCCCCGACAGCCCTCCCGTCAAACCACCACCGTATGTGCCCCGGGCCTGTCCGAAGGGGGGTAACGAGAAGAGACGGAGAGGGACCGCTGCCCTGTCACTCCCTCGCGCTGCCACGGCTCTATTCCCCCGCCGTAGGCAGACACGGGGTTCCTCTGGAAGAAAACTATTCCCGCCTGCAGCCGTTACGGGAGGTAAAGTGGGGGAGAGAGGAAAACGGTGGCCTCTTAGGCCCCACTCCTTGCCCCAAACGAATTGGCCCTACCGGCTCCTCACTGCCCAGCCCTTGCCGCTCTTTTATAACCAAGGCAGGCGGTCAGTTACCTGCCAAGTCCGGCTGTAGCCGGGGCGGCTCTGCCCGCTGCTCGCGCCGAGCCGCGTCCCCTTCCGCCATCTTGTCCAGGTTTAAAATTAACTCCCCGTGACGTCAAACGCCGCCGCGAGCCCTTTATCGACGGGCAGCGCGCGAGCGGATCGAGAGTGGGAGGTCTTAGTGCCCGGCGTTTCTTCGGTTCTTTGCAACCGCTACTACGCCTGCGCGATAGGTTGAGTGCTTTCCCGCTCGTTCGGTTTTTCCCGTGACCAACCGTGCCGAGCAAAACACAATTCAGGCCATTTCCGCACTAGACTGTTGTAGCGCTATGATTCCACTTTCAACATCCTATGGAATCCTGGGGTTTAGACCCCAGGATTCCATAGGATGTTGAAAGTGGAATCATAGCGCTACAACAGTCTAGTGCGGAAATGGCCTCAGACTGTTGAAGGTGTGCATAAAGGGTTCGAGAAAGTGAATTGTTGTTCCGCGCTGAACTAGAATTGCTCATCCGTGAGCGTAACCAACTCTTTTTGCAGAATTCACTGGAGGCACGTGCAGAGTGCATTTTTCCGTACCCTCGAATTAATCAAAATGTACTCTGATTTTATGCCGTCCGGTATTAAAAGGGGACTTCTAGATAGAGATAGGCCGTTTCTGCACTACACTGTTATAGTGCTATTACTCCACTTTCAATATCCTATGGAACTCAGGGGGTTGCAGTTTAGGAAGGAGCCTTTAGAATTCTCAACCAGAGAGCTCTTTGGCCTCAGTAAACTACAAACCCCAGAATTCCACAGGGGTTGAAAGTGGAATAAGAGCACTATAACAGTGTAGGGCGGAAATGGCCATAGGCTGGAATTCCTTGCGTGCCTTCAAGTCGTTTCCAACTTATGCCAACCCTAAGGTGAATTTATCTTGGGTTTTTCTGGGGCTGAGAATGTGTGACATGCCCAAGGTCATCCAATGGGTTTCATGTCCGAGTGAGGAAGGGAATCCCGGTCTCTAGGGTTGTAGCCCAGCGCTCAAACTACAAGGCCAGGCTGACTCTCCTGGAACACCAACCCCTGTCAATATGTTTTTCTTAACATGGATAGATTTGCCATTGCCATGTCTGACTTGGACAGCAAAGGGACAACATTGAACAGGGCTGAGGAACCTGGGACCCTGCAGATGCTGAGCTACAGTTCTTCCCCAACTTGGGCAGCCTTGCCAGAGGTAAAATGCAGTGGGGATAGTAGTTCAACGACATCTAGTTCAACGATATAATTCCCCACTGTGATGTAGAGTTTAGCAAATAGCTCCATAATTTAAGCTAGTTGCTCAGAAAGAAGTTCTGCTGAGTTCAGGGTGATTTAGTCAGACCTTGGAAAAATGACTTTCCAAGTCACCATGGCTGTGGTGTTATGTGCATTCCACTGGACTCTGACAGCAATCCTATCCTAGGCTTTTCTTGGCAAAATTTATTTGGAGGAAGTTTGCCATTTTAAGGCTGAGAGTGCAATTTGCTGAGGGTCACCCAATGGATTTCCATGTTCAACACTATGCTGGTCCCTTGTTTGTGTAGGGAATTCTGGGAGTTGTAATCCAAGGAGAAGGATCTGCCCAGCACTCACAAAGCACAATGTTCAGCCAGTTGAATCCAACAGTAGCTGCTTCCTCCAGACAGTGCCTGTGTGCACCCCGGCACTGACTGAGTTAACCAGGAGGGCGTTGACCTGTGTTCTGGCGCTGTCCATATGCCAGGGAAGGAGCGCCTTCACCCTGCTGGATCTGCTGAAAGTCTGTGAGGGTCTTTTCGCCTGAGTTCACAACAGCAGCAGACAGCACCAGGGCATAGTTCCATCCCTCTGACCACCAATTTGCTATGGGGTGTCCCACAGGACGATTCAGCTGCCATTGGGCGGCAAGGGAAAAGGAGATACTGGATACCTAGGGCCTCTCTGCACTATGTTGTTACAGTGCTATTATTCCACTTTCAACATCCTGTGAAATTCTGGGGTTTGTAGTTTACTGAGGCCAAAGAGCTCTCTGGCTGAGAATACTAAATACCCTTCCCTAAACTGCAAACCCCAGTATGGCACAGGAAGTTGAAAGTGGAATAATAAAGTGGGAAGTGGAATAGTAGCACTTGTTGAGCAATGTTTCAAAAAGCACTTAATGTTGACATAAACCCCAGTAATGCTAACATGAGCCACTGAAGGTTCTAGCCCTGAAAGTCATTTTTCCAAGCCCTGATTTTGTTTACTCTTTCTTATTCTTTAGCATTGTACCCTTAAAATTGTTTTGTGCCCTCTCCTTTCTCAAGCAATATGAAACTTCAGGGCCGCTTGACAGGGTCAGTGTCCTTGTGAGGAGAATGCCGGAGTGTCAGAAGAGTCACAGATACTTCAATGATGAACTCTTGGCTATCTCTATACTAAATGAAAACAATTATATACCTCCCAAAGAACTCAAGGAACTAAACTGATGAAGGTACTGGGAACACAAGGAATCAGATTCTTTTAGAGATTCCTGGCTCTCTGCCTTAAAGAATGACAAGAGAGAGTGAGTGACTGTTATGCTAAGTGTGTGCTATTTTGGATCAGGTCAACAAGCTGAAACTATCACTAAGAGACGTGCTGACTTTACAAGCTGATCTATGTTGGAAGCACAACTGGGAGGTTATTTTTCTAGACTAAAGTTCCCAGAATCCCCCAGCCAGCATGGTTATTGGCGATGCTGGCTGGAGAATTCTAAAATGTAGAAAAGTAACTACTCCCAGCTCAGGTTGGAAGATGGCACAGCTTGGGTATAGGGATAATCTACCTGCATTTTCATTTCTTTTAAAGTGTCTTTCTCTTGGCACACTTCTTCAATAACACTTCTAAAAATAAAGTATATTGCGACTTACATCTGGGTGTAGCTATGAGTGCAACATCAGAGAATTCTCTCAACTCTGTTGTGGTATATAAGTGTACATTGTTGTAATATGTCTTCAAGTCAACTTCACCTTATGTTGACCCTATTATAGGGGTTGATTAGAATGTTTTATTCAAAGGATGTTTGCCATTGCCTTCTTTGGAGGTTAAGAGAGAATGACTTGCCCAAGGTTACGTAGTGGGTTTCCACGGCTTAGCAGGGATACAAACCTTGGCCTCCCAGAGTACAAGTGCAGTACTCAAACCCTACACCACCCTGACCGTCATTCATAGAGTTGCCATAAAATATGCACACATTACAGTTTGATTGATTTTCAGAACTGTCCACAAACCACTTACAATAATGGTGTTGCACTTAAAGCAGAAGAACAATTCTTTGTACAAGAAGGACAAGGAGATACACAGCAGAGTCTCTGACCCAGCTACTCCAGCATCCAGAGTCCTGTTGTCTCCCATTGGAAGAGACAGTAGATATGCAGGTAATTTTTTGCTAGTTTATTGCCAGTTTTTAAACATTCCTTCTCAAATAATGGCACCTCCAGGACTGTTGTTCTTTCAGGGCCAATGGGGGGGGCAAGGAACAACGCTGCAGATTCACCCTTCTCCCAACATAGTCCCCAAATGCCCTGCTGTAGCTCTTGCTATCCACAGAACACAAAAGAGGTTGGTGATGGCAGCAAAAAAAAAATTGTACCGCTGCACTGGGAAAATCTCTTTCTATGGAGGGGGGTCCCAAGCGTTCTGCAAACTTTTAAACATGCCTGAGTTTTAAGATCTTCATAGAAAGGCTTTCTCTTGGTTTCGTCTCCTTTAGAGGCACATTTGGTAAAGACACAGGAGAGAACCATTTGAGTGGCTGCTCCCGAGTTATGGAATTCTCTCCCACCGGAAGTTCACATTGGCCCCTTTTCTTGTTCCACAGGCAGGCAATGACCTTTTAATTTAGGAAGGTCTTTGTCTCATAATTCATGTGACAGAAGGGGCTTTTAATAGGGCTGAGCTTTTGTCTTTTTCATTATGCTTGAAATGTGTTTTAAACTGTTTTAACTTTATGTTTTTAAAAGAATTCCATGTTAAAAGAATTTTTGGACTTTGGTACAATTAGTTTTTATAGCTGTATCTTGCTTTAGTTGGATGTAAGCTTCCTTGGGTCCTGTGAAGAGAGAAAGGTGGTATATAAATATATAAAATATGTATATATATATAATTTTATATATAAAATAAATAATAAATGAATACATTTGCCATCTTCCTAGGGAGCCAAGGACCTAAAAGCAACCGTTAGAGAAGTTCTGTTCAATCAATGGAGCTGAAATAACTGCAGACTTAACCAGATTCGCATTGATTCAATGGGTCCATTGTAGCTGGGAGTAACAATTGTATTTAGGCATAGGATTGTCCCCTAAGAGTCAGTGTGACTTTAGTTGGACCTGAATGCCTTGTAACAATTCCAAGCAAGTCCTAGCTAGGCTCAATGATCTATTTTTAATTTGTGAGAGGTCTGAAGATGCTTGCTTCTTTTTAAAGTTTTAAGATTGTAATAAAAAAGGATTATTGCAGAAAACAACTTTCCAAAATAAGAATGTTTATTCCTTTTTTTTTAAGTGGTGGTAGCATTATTTGCATACTAAAACAAATAATTCCCATATTGTTTGGAAACTGTCCAAAATTTTCTACCTGACTACACATTTATACTACTAGTCATCTTCATAATTTTGGCAGTGTCCCAGAACGTGTAAACTCATTCATTAATTTCTGGGGCTTTGTTGGTCCTCCAATGTCATGCAGTTAATAGATGGGATCCAATGGAGATGCTCTCTGAAAGGAAAGAGAGTAATGCAGAAGAGGTCATTCTGTGACCACAAGTATAATTCCATGAATGGAAATTCTAGCCTTCCAGGAAACAATTATTGCTGGATCCCATTCAAATAATTTTTTTGAGCTTTCAGTAGATTTTCTGCTAATTGTTTTTCCTTTGAAATAATGTTATCTGTGGATCTCTTGGTAAATTTATTTCCATTATCCTGGTTACGAAAGCAAGAACTTATTTCAGATATACAGCAGTACGGATGGGATAAAGAGAAGCTCAAACCTGTTGTCTCTTGGGAATCATATCTTTATCAGAGAAAAAATACTAGCTGAATATTTTCTGGACTCCACAAGGAAGGTCTGGCAAAACTGAGATTTCTTATATTCCTTTTACTTGAATACTTTAATAAAATATTAGAATTAGAAGCCAGGAGTTGAGTAATGTGCTTTTATTGGAACATGGTGTTACCAACAAACAGGCTGTTCAGCCTAAAGCTGTTTGGTTAGTTGTTGTTATGTGTCTTCAAATCAACTCCAGCTTACAGTGACCCTATCCAAGGGTTTTCTTGACAAAAGGAGGTTTTCTTGACAGAGGAGATTTATCACTGCCTTCCTATAATCCTGGGAGACCTGCCCAAACTTATCCAGTAGATCTATATGGCTGAGTGAGCATTTGATCCCTATTCTCCCAGAGTCCTAGCCCAACCTCAAAGCACTTCATCATGCTAGCCTATTTTATATGGCTCCTACCAAAAAAAAAAAAAAAGGAAAAAAAGTTAATTCAGGTTTCTTCCTCTCCTCTTAAATTACTCTAGGTCTAGATTCCATACCTATAGATTTTAAAATAATTAACGTGATGGTAGGAGTTCACTGATTATTAAACAGGAAAACATCTGTCCTGTCTTGTTCTATAAATAGCTGGGTGGCTCTGAACCACTGTCATATTTGGAATTCACATTTGTCATTTAGTGGATACTGGTCCAGTGAATGTTTCACTGTATGTTTTGATTGTGACTCCTGGTTTATCTAGTGCTTATGTGGCAAAGATTAGATTTCAAAGTATGGAATTTCTTACTTGGGTATCACGTTGTTAAGGCCAAAACAGTCGGGCAGAATTTGTGTAACTGGTTCTCCCAGCCTTTTCTTTTAAGTTGAAAGAATTGGGGAAAGAATGGGCTCATCAGCTATGATCAGGGGCATGGCACAAAGGACAAGTCAGGTGATGTATATAAATGTAGAAATATAACCAGACCATCAAACCACATAGAAGTATGATTTTATGTGCTCTTTTGTGGCTCATAACTGATCAAGCTAAGCAACACATGGAATAATGGCTTATTAGTGGAAGACAAAAGGCTGTTTCCGCACTACAGTGTTATAGCACTGTGATTCCACTTTCAACATCCTATGGAATCCTGGGGTTTGCAGTTTCGGGAGAGGCTGGATGTTGAAAGTGGAATCATAGCGCTATAATACTCTAGTGTGGAAGCGACCAAAGAGGAATTGTCCAGCATCTCCATCCCTGTTTAATCTAGCATTAGATCTTTTGTGCTCCACTAATATCACTAGTAAACGAATGACAGACATATCAATATTTTTGAGGCAAAATTTTAAATCCCAAATCCTGGTCAAAATCTTGTTGCTATCAGTGTTGCTGTTGTGTGCCTTCAAGTCTTTTCCGACTTTATGATGGCCCTAAGATGAACCTTTCATGGGGTTTTCTTGGGCTGAAAGTGTGTGATACATCCAAGGTCACCCGGTGGGTTTCATCATATACACACCTAAGTTCTGTTACACATGTGGGTATACTTTTCTGGCCATTGTGTAATGAACATATTCAGTTCATGGTTGTGTAAGTGGAAGTTCCACATGTGTTACAATTTCACATGCAGTTGCACATTCTTGAATTATATGAAACTAATTGCTGGTGCCTTCAGCATGCCATTTGATTCACTGGAATTCTGGAAACAGCCACTGCATATTCCCCTTAATACAATGAGATGATAAATGTTGTAAAATGCCTTGAGTCACTAACTGGGGAGAAGGAAGGATATAAATAAAAATAAAATGATAATGATAAGAGCATGCACCTTAGTGAATGCAACTGGCTGCACAATGTTAACATTCACCAGAAGGGACATGTAGTGCAACCATTGCATAACTATGTTGCACGGTGTAGAATCTTGGTCCCTCTGTCTTTGACTCTTATGTTGTAGATATATCGTTTGGTGTGAATGACATGGGCCACGTTCCTATGTAACATTATGCCACAATGTATTTGAGAGGAAATCTTATTAACAGAAGTAATAGAATTAGTTTGTATGTGTTATACACTCTCACAGTATTAATTTCTCCCATGAAAGTTATTATTTCAGCTGTAAAATAGGAGAAAATTAATCTAGTACTGGAAACTCTTGAAAGAAAGTCAAGGAATAAGAACAAAGAAAATGGCTTGCTATTTTAGCCATACATACATTATGCTAATTCAAAGAACTAGATGCTAGGAAAGTTGAGAACAGATATTAAAAATTAAAACTCACTCTTCTGGCTATGAAGTCAGTTTTCCTTTCAACCCTGTACATATTTGCTTGGTCATGTTTTAGAACAATGACCCAAGTAAAGATGAAGGGGTTATTTCAATTAAGAATGTCTTGGTTTAATTGGTTCTGCTTGAACACTGGATGTACAATTCTCTTGCTGACTCTTAAAAATGCATAAGCTGAGATCCAATTAGTTACTTTAGCCATGCCCGAAAGCTTGTATATTTTTCCCCAATTTTTCTTTCTATTTACCAGCTTTGTCACAGATTGGTTGAGAAGCTTACTTCCTTTTGCCCCATGGCATGGAGTAAGGGGTTTAATAAAAACAAATCCAAAATTGCCTTGATCTAATGAAGTAGATTCCATAGTTCATCAACTAGCAGAACACTAGAAATACATAAACACTTATTTACTACTAGGCTAAATCCCATTTAGTACTAACAGAGTGAAAATCTGTACCAGTGCAGGTGCACCTTTGTACAAGTAATTGTGCAAAGCAGTTGTACATCCAGTTATAGAACTGCTTCACACAACTTCTTGCATAATAAAACTGTAACAGATAGCGCTAACATGCTGATTCTGAAAATGTGCACCCATTAGGACGAAAGGTGTACTAGAACAACAAATTGGATATACAACTTAATTTTCTGTGTATTTATCTTCTAGTAAGTGACAAAAATGTAGTTTTCTTAGAGTCTTTGTTTTCATTAAACATTATGATGTTTGTAATTTTTCAGAATTACCTGCCCTATAGAAAACAGAACAAGCACTGTACACCAACATTGTTTGAATCTTTAAAGATGCTTAACCTGAGCTAGAAGATTATGTTTGGCATATTTCGAAAGGGCAGAGGAATTATTTATTGCAAACAAAAGATGTTTGCTAACTTTCTAACATTTTTTATGCTGTTGGAAACCAAGGACAGAATTTTTAAAAAAATGCTTACCAATTGAAAGCTGTTCATGGTGGATTTTTTCTGGTGATAATAATGGTCAACTTGAATACCGAAAGCCAGTTCTACTCATATAACATCTGTTTATGTACAAAGGACATTCAGTTTTCTGAGGTTGCTTTGGTGGGAAGAATACAGTAATAACAATTTTTGTTCTCATGTGGTGACTGGATATGTGTTGCTAGGCACCAGATTCTGTAAAAGCCATAGTAGTGCTCAGTCCTCTTTCCACCTTTGCTTGAACAGATTATACTGTCATGTTGATTTCTCATTATTTCACTTTTTTAACAACAAAATACATTGTTTTTAACTAACTGAAATAAATGCATAGACATCATCATAGCCATAGTTTCAAAGGTGCATAAATAAAGGTGCACCTGTAGCCTTACATCTAGCACACAGTGACTAATTATTGATCTCTTGGAAAATCTCTTGGAAAATGTCATCCACTTTACTCTCTATCTCTTTATATGTATGTATGTATGTGTATGTATGTATGTATGTATGTACGTTTAGCGTTGAGGCTTATTCAAAAGATGTTTATTGTCAATATTTTCCAAGCAGAAAACCAAGTTGCCTGTTTACTAGAAACTAAACAGCCAGCTGGTCAAACTTTGGCAAAACAGGGGTCTATCAGACCAAACCCATGACAAATCAGTGTTGTCCTCCGTTCACCAACAATAGCAAGAATGGTTGGCCCAACATGTTTCGGTACCTGAGATGCAGCATGAATGGACACTTCCCCAGTTAAAATGCATAGTATTCAAAGCCAAGCAAGTTGTTTTGCCACATGAGACAGAAAATTCCACCAGCACCTGTCACCATTCCTGGCCACAAAAAGACAGTGTAACTATGAAAGAATTAACCATTTGCTGCTTTTTCATGACACCTCAAATGTGCTGTTTCACTCTCTCTAATGGTATGCAACATAACAGATACAGATTGTCTGGGTCTAGTTTGCATGCCATTTTTATCGTGCAGAGGCTGGTTGAGAAGTCTTCCAAGTGGTGCATTGTCCACTGCTTCTATATAATACACCAGCTACCTGCCTTGTGTTATTCCAGACGATGTCAGAAGTTTCAGCATCAGTCAGCAGAGTCTGTTTCTGGCAGCAGCTGTTGCTCTCCTCTTCAAACGAAAGAATTTTTTGGAGATTATTGTAATGATGAGTATTGTATAGCTCTTTTTCATATGTGTTCAGAGTCCTCGACTTGAATATCATACCAGTAATCCTGACAGTAGAGCCAGTGTGGTGTAGTGGTTTGAATGCTGGACTATGGCCCTTTCTGCATGACACTCTTATAGCGCGATTATTCCACTTTCAACCTCCTAGGGAATCCTGGTGTTTGCAGCTTCGAGAGGGGCTGGCCAGCCCCTCCTGAAGCTGCAAACGCCAGGATTCCCTAGGAGGTTGAAAGTGGAATAATTGCGCTATAAGAGTGTCATGCAGAAAGGTCCTATAGTTCTGCAGACCAGGGTTCAATTCCCCGCTCAGCAGCGGAAACCCACTGGGTGACCTTAGGCACATCACACACTCTCAGCCGCAGAAAACCCAATGATAGGTACACCTTTGGGTGTTCACAAGTCAGAAACAACTTCACAGCACACAACAATGACAACAAATCCTTACAGTAGGGGTGGGAAGCTTTCACATGTCCTTGGATTAGATCTTCCATCATCCCTGTTCATTGGCCACAGTGGCTGAGGGACAGCAGTTGGTGTCCAACAATATCTGGAGAGCTAGGGTTCCCCATCTCTATCTTACAACGCTGCAGTACTCTAGGTTAAGTCTTCTTCCATGTTACTGATTGTAGAACTAAAAAAAATAGCATTCCTTTGGCTCAGAGAGTTCATGGCTGAAGTAACATTTAAGGAAAGAAAATGATACTAGCTGCAAATCCAAGAGAACCCCTGGCAAATTGCATGCTGCATCTACACACCCAGTCCTTTGGGCTAATTACATTAATTGCTACCCTTTTTAACAGACAGCGCCAGAACTGCGAAGCACAACAAGTGATTGCAAGCTGTGTACTATCTGAGGGGTGAACAGCGGGTGTGCCCGTAACAGAGCAGCCATAAATATTTCTGAGGTCTTGGTAGCTGCTAAAGATTCCAGATGTTGACACAGTGCCTGAAAGAAGGAATAGCAAGTACCAGTGCAAGAAAAGAAAAAAGGGGGGGACCTAAAAACGTAGGAAGAGCCATGCTGGATCAGATCAAAGGTTCACCTAGTCCAGCATTCACACAGCAGCTTATGGGAAGGCCATAAGCAGGACACTGAGGCACCTGAAATCCCTACCTCATAAGCAGAGGCTGGATGGTCATCTGTTGGGAATGCTTTGATGGGTGTTCCTGCATAGCAGGGGGTTGGACTCGATGGTCCCTGGGGTCTCTTCTAACTCTACAATTCTATCTCATTCAGGACTTCTTGTAACTGATACAAAAAGGTATCCTGCCTCTAACACTGTAAGTAATTGAGAGCTGCCCTAACTAGTAGCCATTGGTAAGTTTACCCTCCACCCAGACTGATGTCCATCAATATTTCTTGGGGTAGTGAACTTCACGGTCTAATTGAGTGCTGTGTGAAGAAGT
Source organism: Iguana delicatissima (assembly GCA_948472985.1). NCBI lineage: Eukaryota > Metazoa > Chordata > Lepidosauria > Squamata > Iguanidae > Iguana > Iguana delicatissima. The sequence goes on along the minus strand of CAOKZL010001938.1, from coordinate 551,677 downwards.
ACTTTAATTTATCTGAACTGAATCACCCAGCAGTGAACTACAATGCATGACTCTGGGGTTTAGTGTTAGCAAAGAGAAAGAAAAACATCTTCTATCCACTTTTTCACAACACACACTATTTTATTCGTATGTCTCACCTTACTTACTTCCTTACCACTGAAAAGCTAAACAGCTGCAAACATTGTACCTTTCCTCACAGGGACCATGGATTATTGATTGCCCCTTTTCTGCAAAAATACCCCTATTCAGATGCAGTGACCTGAACATGGTATACCAACTGTGGTCAGATTATACTTTGTATAAGCACAGGATGACCTTGCCTTGACAGCTCTATTTTTTCTCCTTTCTAGTTACACTCAACAATTTTTTTCTTTTTCAGAGCTTTCCAAACTGCGTGTCACGACACGTTAGTGTATCAGCTGCAGAGTGTAGGTGTGTCACAAGTATTACCCTGTGACTTGGGGGTCCAGGGAGGGGCACCCAAATAACCGAACCAAACCAAGCAAAGATGGGGAAATTAGCTGGAGCACTCTCTTAAGCTAGACGAGAAGCAGGGTAACTTTAGCGGGAATCTTTTACCCTACGTGTACAGGTTCAGGTCAGTGAGCAGTCAGACAGTTGAAATAGCAACAATGATATTTATTAACAAGCGGACAAATATTAAGAAAACACAACCACGCAGCTAACTAGAAATAGGGAATGCAAGTTTTGGGGGAAATGGGCGATATGCCACCTTTCTCGTAGTCCTGAAGAGGTCCAATTGGAGAGAAGAAGCTGGGCGTGGTGGCCGAGGAGAATGCGCTGAACAGAGCGACGGCAAGGCTGGATAGCACTCCGGAGCGGTCCGAGGAAGCTCTCGGAACTGGGGTTTTTTATTTAGGGAAGGTATGACTGTGGGCTAGTCTGGTCTTGGGCGAAAACAATGAGGTCTGGGCTTGAGACAATGTCTCCGAAAGGTCAGAATTTACATGATTAACTTAAGGTCCGAATTGACAATAGGATAGCCAGTATGCAGCTGCGGCTAGCTTGGCAGTTGAGCACTCAGCTCGCCAGGGTGCCCGCTCGGGGCGGGGGGTCTCTTTGTTTTGACGCTCGTCTGTAATGAAGGTGTTTCTTTCGGGAGGTCTCCTAAAGCAAATGTGGCAGTTTCTGGCTTGCCTTGGTGTAAACAAGTATGAGTCAGCGTTTAATAGCCATGCCTAGCTCAGTGCTTGTTCGGAGGCCTTACAAACACATGGCTGAGGGTGGCAGAACAGGGCCGAATTGATATCTGAAGTTTACCAAAGGCCAGGCCAGTTCACGGTGGTAACACAAGACTGTAACGGGTGGAGGGGCTGCCTCTCCCCGCCCCCCGCCACAGCAGGGCCAGGCCGGGATGAAGGTGCTGTCTCTCCCATTGCAGCCACTGCCTCATTCCAAGGAAGACCCCAGGGAGGGCAGTGGCAGACCAGGCTCAGATGGCAGACCAGGCCCAGATGGAGGGGCTGCCTCTACCCCTTGCAGCCATCGCCCCGGGCTAGAAAGATACTGGTGAAGGCGGCAACGGCATGCCAGGCCCAGGTGGAGGGGCTGCCTCCACTTACTGAATTACTTACTGAATTACTGTGTTGCAAAATGATACATGTCTAAAAAGTGTGTCACCAATATGAAAAGTTTGGAAAGCTCTGAGCTAGACATTTTCCACCTCCTTTCACTGCAGCCCTCTAACCCCTTTCTTGGACAACCTCTATCAGCTCAGATTCAGTCAAATTACATGTTAAACTGAGATCTATTTGTTTGTTTGTTTGTTTGTTTGTTTGTTTATTGCCTCAGCAAGCATCACTCTTCACTTGTCTAATTTCCTTTGCCATTTTAAATTATTGTCTCAAATTCCCAGAAGTTTCTGTCTACAATTCCCACAGTTCAGACCTGAGCTGTTGGAATTTTTGGCCAAAAATATCTGGAGGCCCAAAGGTTTGTGACTTTGCTTTTAAACCAGTTAAGGCAATTGATCTTGGACAATGAGATTATAACTCAAGAAGGAAGGGTACTTGCACTACTTTTACTTTGTCCTGTTCCATTTCCATTACTTTGTTCCATTTACTGGGTGGTCGATTTCAGTGGAAGATTCTGCTTTTATTATCCTGCTAGACCTTTATATTTAAACAACGTGCAGTCCAATAAGTAATTCCTTTTCTCTTCTCCTCTCCACACCACCCCAATCAGACCAATAGCTCAGCTGATAAGTTTTGCTAGAGGGCAGGATGATGGAACCATTTCCTATAGCAGACAGATTAGATGCTTATATGTGAGTTGGGGTAGGAATGACATTTGCACAGGGAAAAGGAAGAAGGGCCTCCAGTAAACATGAATTGACTTTGACAGTTTTATGCCTTTTTGTGGTACTTCCCCCCACCAGAAAGAAATCTTCTGTCATTCTGCCTCATTGTACCAGTCCTACTGCCAAGCAAAGACATTATCTTAATCTCTCCAGGAGTATTTTTGTTCCTATGCTGTTTTACTACCATGGCATCAGTGTAGCAGCAGTGTAGTTAAAAAATGATGGTTGCATTTATTCAATCAGCCAAATGTTTAGTGCATATTCATTGGCTGTTTCATTCAATTCTAATAATAACTGATGAGTCTTTTTCTTTTCTTTTTTTTAACAGAGAGAGTAGAGCCAAGCTCTGGGTGAGTTTTTTTTTAATAGTAACGTGAGATACTTCAAACATCACAGTTGGTGGATTTTACTTTATATAACACAAGAGGAATTACTATTAAAATACAAGTAATACATTTATTGTTTTGAGGGTTGGAGCTGAATCAGTAGATGACAAAGGAATTCTTTTCTTCTCCTCCTCCCTCCCTTTGGTGGTAATAATTAACAAGGAAAAAAAAAAGACAACAGGTTCATTGAAAGTTTTCAGGCTGCCACTGTCCTGAATGTTACACAACCACAGAGAAGATTTAAAGCCAGCACTGGTAGAGCTACAAGGACAAAACGAGACGGGAAGAAAAGTTTCCTGCTCTAGCAGCAACCAGCATCCCAAATCAAGAGAATGACTCAACCTGTTCAGGAAATCAACACTGCATGGTAAATTTGAAAGTGAGAAACAAATTTCACACAGTGAAGTCACAGCTGTAGCAGCTGGAGGTTTCCCTCTCAGTGTGGCAGTGAATCCATACTCTAGATTTTACTCCAGATTTTAGAAAACCTATTTAAGAAGCTCAATACTATCCCCAAAATAGATTCAGCACTTTGAATAGCACCATTAAAGGCTGGACTAAAACACAGAGCAGATTAATCAGCCTAATGATATCTGAACAACCAACCTTTATTTGTGGTCATTACACTCAAATCCTATTAAGCCAGGGTGAGAATTGTGCAGCCCTCCAGATTATGTTGGACTGCAACTCCAAACAACTTATAAACAGATGTGAGGAATGCTGGGAGTTGCAGTTCAATGACATCTAACAGTTCAAATAACTCACCCTTGAGTTCGTGTTTTCCTACCCAGGAGGCTAAGGTGAATTGCTGGAGGTGTATAAAGCACAGTTACCCAAAAACACTACTTTGTTGATCAAGCAAGGGTGTCTCAGTACCCTAGTTCCAGTGCTGACACACATTCCATTTAATAATTAATATTAATAAATAATAATAATAAATAATAGTAATCTAGGTGGTGAATGGGGGAAGGGTAGGGGACGGGCAGCATCTTGTACTCAGGCAACAGAAACATCTTGGGTCTTCTCTGTTAAACACTGACCATGCTGGCCATGTGTCCTACTTTAACAAAAAATAGTCCACGGTGTGATGGTATCCTCTGTTAGGTTTCCAGTTCACTTTTGGTTTAATGATAACAGAGCAATCAGAAAGTAGAGCAAGGACCTTGAATATGCCTATCAGCGGTTAACCTGTACACAGCAAACTGAGCAGACACACAGGATCATTATTTAAACCAAAGTCTCATATATTTAGATATATGCTAGAATGTGAAAATATGCAAATTTACATCTTCCTCTTTTGGAAATACATTGCCTCTATCAATATATCAAGAGTATAGTATTCCTGGCAGGTAGCCATGATGTTCTAGAACAGTGGTTCTCTACTATTTATTTATTTATTATATTTGTATGCCACCTTTCTCCCAAAATGGGACCCAAGGCGGCTTCCAACAACAAATTAGACATTCTTTACCAGGAACCACCTGCAAATATAATTTGTTGCTGGGGTCCTCAGGATTTAACTCTAGATTTAAATATTTAAATATAGATTTAAATATTCAAATGTTTCATTTAAATTTTCATGTATGTATGTTTGTATGTATGTATTTATTTATGGCTTCTGAAGACTAGGATTCAAATCCTCACTCAGAGACTGTGTGACCTTGGGCAAGTCACATTCTCTCAGCCTCAGAGGAAGGCAAAGGCAAACTTCTTCTGAACAAATCTTGGCAAAAAAAAAAGTCCTTGTGATAGGTTCATTTTAATGTTGCCCTAAGTCTGTGTCGACTTGAAGACACAGGCAAACAAAGTGTCACTTAGAAACGAGGGAGCAATTTCAATACCTTCAACCCCCTGCCCTGCTGGCACATCCCTGTTGCTTCTGGTGTCCAGCAGCAAGATTTTGCAGACCCCCCGTGAGGACTTCACACACCCTCAGGGGTCCTCGGACCCCAGGTTAATAACTGCTGTCCTAGAACACCCCTCCAAGAAAGTTCATACCGCCTCAGCCTCACTGCTACCCTTCTGAAATCAGACCCTTCTCCTCCTCCACAGAGTCTTTCCTTTGAAAACTGAGTTATCTTCCACATTCTAGTTTGTTTACTGGATTTGTGTGGCACTCTTGCTTTATTACTTTATTGTTCATTGTTTTGGCTTATCACTGGTGTATTTCATTCTTGGTTTTGTAGATACCAAGGCTGGCTGGCATTAGGCCAGGCAAGGCAACTGCCTCAGACAGGAGATACTGGAGAGCAGGGAGTGTTGGTGTGTGATGCTGAGAGGACAACGCTGTGTCTGTTCTGCACCTCTGAAGAGCTAACTTTTACCCCTAGGTACTGCAAAGATTACTACAGGTACACCTCAGTTCACAAAAACTCAGACAAAGAAGGTCCTTTTTTCAGTCTTTTTATACCTGTCCAATCCAACTTTTTCTTCTCATCCTATGTCTAGGAGGAATTTTTTTAGCCCTATTTGCATTAGGAGGATAGTGAAAAAGGGCTGGAGGAATGCAGACTTTCAGTGTTGGGGTAGAGCGACCATCTGCAGTAAATGATGCAATAAAACTTGAGCTTGGAAAGAATGAGATTCTCCTCTAGCTGCTCCTGCTGTAACTGTGTGCGCCTGCCTGCAACAGGCAAAGCAAACAGCAGCTGCCTCCAGAATCCCAGAGAAAGAAGAGGAGAGCAGATAAGCCTGATTCATCAACTACCCACAGCAAGTTTTTAAAAATAGGATACAGGTTTGGCCACCAAAATGGAAATCATAAAAGTGGAAACTGGAGAAAGAAAAAGTCATCCCTGGATGCATTTTGGAAGAAAATTTCAAGTGGTCTTTAGAAGATTCAAAATATTTTTCTTCTACTTTTTCTTTTGCTTACCTCACCTTCTTGTTTCATTTCACATGTTCATATTATTAGTTTTTAACAAAGCATGTGCTGAAACACACTGAATTGCTGATCTCTTCTGTGATGTAGGACACTATCCCTACTTTTCCATGTTATTTCTGCCTTTAGTACCTACTTTTCTGTTAAAGAAGTAATGCCTAGGAACACATCTACTTTGTTAACTGAAGTATATCTATATTCTGTTGTCAGTATCAAAGTAAAATTCAATTGCTGACATGGTCAGTTTTTGTACTTGGAGTGGGCGGGACAACTACTTTTTTTTGCCTCAGGCAGCAAAAACACTGGAGCCACTTGGACATGCTGGCTGCCTAATTCTGTGAGCTGTAGTCCAAAAAAAGGAACTTCCTCAAGCTCCAGCCCTACTGTGAATGTGTCAGGGATTTTCCTCCATGAGAATCACTATATAAAAGTCTTGTAAAAAAAATTAAGAAACTGCAGTCCTTCTACCACATATACATAAGATTCCATTATAAAAACAAAAACAAAAACTTAATTCTCCTAGAGGTAATCCCACGCTTCTGTTAAACCTCATGCTGGCACTTGGGCCGTTCCCTTGCACTGCTGCTCTAGGATGACCTACATAGGCCTAAAAACTAAACATCAGATTGTTTGCAAATCTTTGGAGCGAGGGGGTGGATAAGGAAGGACTTTCCCTGATCATTACTGGCAGAGGCTCCCTTTCTCTGCGGGGTCCTTTCTTCAGCAGAGAGGATCAGCAGTAAACTCATTCTTGTACCCTCCAACATTTAACTGATGAAATCTCAGGCATGTGTTCAAGCAACATCAGAATGTAGTCAAGATGGCAAAAGTTATTACAGTTGGCCCTCCACTTTCACTAGGGTTAGGGGCACAGGACCCTTGCAAAAGTGAAAAATTCGCAAATATCAAAATGTGTGTGCCTGTGGGATTGGGGCTGAGGCACAGGTGGGGAAAGTGGGCACCCAGGGTCTAAACCAAGTCAGGGAAAGGAGATGGTTGGTGTAATGGTCCTGTACTTCCTCTCTCTTGCCCATCTCCTTCCTTAGGTGTGTGGAGGACTTTGGGAGAGGACTCGTGGTACTGAGAAATCAGGCTTTGAGCTGTCCTTGGCTGGCCAGGCAGTGGCTGGTGGAGGAAGAGGAGGACTAGAGGTGGGTTTTTAAAGAGCTGCACAGCCTGATTGGAGCCACCAAGAGGGAAGCTTCCCCCAAAAAGGAAGCACCTGTGGTCGGGGGAGGAGGGGTTGGAGAAATTCGCAAATAATCAAATCCGTGAATGTCAAATCCGCAAATGTGGAGAGCTGACTGTAATGAGGAAGCATGCACAAGCCAGGAGAGGTGGCAACAGTTTGCTTCTGCCTGAGTCTAGAGATAAGGGCAAGACTCTGCTCCCTCCTCTCCCTACTGCTGAGTTAGTGCAATGCAAATGACTTTTGCACTTTTAAATCAATTTGCTATAAGCTGAGGACAATGAAGGAAAGTGGGAAGAGGAGAGAGAAACTGGGAGATTTTAAAAACAGGTGAAAAAGTGGGATGACAGAGGACTAATTAGGACTATCTGCCAAATTGGGACAATTGCAGGGTATGCATTATTCACATGTGGATCCAATATGTAGCCAAAGCAGCACGATCACCCTCTTAACAAGGTTTAGGTGTCTGCCAGCTTGGTGGAACCCAAAAGGGGGAAAAATCTCTAAAGGACAAGGAACTCTCAAAGAGTTTATAGTCCTCCCTCCACATTTGTGGGTTTGAAGTTTGCTAATTTGATTATTTGCAAGGTACATGCGTTGCTGAGTGCAGAGAAGGAAGGCAAGGGCCCAGACAAAAGGCAAGGAAATGTGGGGGGAGGCCTTCCTTTTTCTCTCTGGAGCTCCCCACTCCCATTCCCTTGCCTCTGGTCCTGGTGCTGAGAACTCACACTGTGGCAAAAGGCAAAGTAATGGGGAGGGGAGGCTCACACGTGCTTTACTTCTCCCTTCTGGAACTCTCCCTTTTTATTCCCTGCCTCTGGCCCCAATGCTGAGAACTTGCACTGAGGCAAAAGGCAAGGGAATGGGGAGGAGGTGGCTCACATGAGCATTCCTTTTCCCTTCTGGAGCTCCCCCTCGTTCCCTTACCTCTGGCTCTGGTGCCCAAAGGGCAAGGCAATGGGAGGAGGGAGCCCCGGAAGAGAATGGGAGAGGGATTGGTTAGGTGGATTGATAATTGGTTGACCAACCGAACCAAAGGGTGCTCACCAATGACTGCTTTTCATCCTGGAGAGAAGTGACTAGTGGGGTGCCACAGGGTTCTGTCCTGGGCCCAGGGGTATTCAACATCTTCAGCAATGACTTGGATGAAGGAGTGGAGGGCATGCTGACCAAATTTACAGATGACACCAAATTGGGAGGGGCTCCCAATACCCCAGAGTACAGAATCAAATTTCAAAATGACCTGGACAGATTGGAGAGGTGGGCCAAAGCTAACAAAATGAATTTCAACAGAGAGAAATGTAAGGTTCTGCACTTAGGCAGAAAAAATGGAATTCATAAATATAGGATGGGAGACACGTGGCTGGATAACAGTACATGTGAAAGGGATCTCGGAGTCTTGATAGATCACAAGTGGAACATGAGTCAGCAGTGTGATGAGGCAGCCAAGAAAGCCAACAGGATTCTTGGTTGCATCAATAGGAGTATGGTGTCTAAATCAAGGGAGGTAATAGTACCACTGTATTCCGCATTGGTTAGGCCTCATTTGGAATACTGGGTCCAGTTCTGGGCACCTCAATTCCAGAAGGATATCGACAAGCTGGAGTGTGTCCAGAGGAGGGCGACCAAAATGGTGAAGGGTCTGGAAGCCATGCCCTATGAGGAACAGTTTAGGGAACTGGGTATGTTTAGTCTGCAGAAGAGAAGGTTAAGAGGGGACATGATAGCCATGTTTAAATATTTGAAGGGATGTTATGTTGAGGAGGGAGCAGGCTTGTTTTTTGCCGCTCCAGAGACCAGGACAAGGATCAATGGATTCAAGCTGCAGGAAAGGCGATTCCACTTGAACCTCAGGAGGAACTTCTTGATGGTCAGACCTGTCCAGCAGTGGAATATGCTGCCTCGGAGTGTGGTGGAGTCTCCTTCTTTGGAGATTTTAAAGCAGAGGCTGGATGGCCATCTGCTGGGAATGCTTTGATGGGTATTCCTGCATAGCAGGCGGTTGGAATCGATGGCCCCTGTGGTCTCTTCCAACTCTATGATTCTATGATCATGATGTGTGTGGGGGGGATTATTCATGGTTTTCCCACTTTTGTGAGGATTCTGCATCCCAAACCCTCCCAAAAGTGGAGGAGCCACTGTAATGATAACTGAATGTGTTCAATGGGCACAGGAAAATGCTCACTATTGGGATGGAAGAAAAGAACAAGGCTTGCAGAAACTAAAAACATGGTTTACACTGGCCTATATCCAGTTGTTTGTCCCAACTAGAGAAGGGCCATTGAATCAACATTCTTGTTGTCTCACCAAAAAGATCACCCTCAGCTCTCGCATTATTGCCTAGTGCTGAAGGTTTTCCATTTTTCCTGTTTACTAATAATTTTACTGAGTACTAATCAATCCTAAACTCACTGCTGTAACTGCTGTTGCTCAGTGCTGAAGGTTTTCCATTTTTCCTGTTTGTATGTGTGCAAACCTTTCCCTCTCGAGTTTGCTTGCCTTTCGCCAGGATACAGCCTAGGTAAATGGCCAGAGAATGGGAAGGGGAGAATAGGGGGAGAGGCAAGCAGATACCTCACAAATAATCAAATTTGGGAAGGTCAAACCTGCAAATGTGGAGGGAGGATTGTACACAGACCACCTTGGAGAGTCTTTGCAAGTTACAACAATAGATCAATTAAGCCTTGCAATTATAACAAAGTGGTGCTCTCGTAACTGAGCTGGAAATTTGCACCCAACTCTTTCCTCCTGCACAGAGATGAGTCCTCCAAAACTGGAAAATCTGCTCCTTTGTCTCCCACCTGGAAACGATCCATGAAAACTGAAGACTCAGGGCCCAGCCCTGATATCTGGCGGCCCTATTCAGTTGGTAGGTCATGTGCTAGAGGAGGGGGGCAGTGATAACCCTCCCTAACCACTCATCCCAAGCTGCCCCCTATCTAGTTTCTACTGCACCCCTTAAATTAGTCTGCTGCTGCAAATGACCCTATGCTGTCGTCAATTAATGGATTGGGGAACAGAGTGCACCACCTTGTTGTCCCTTGGTTCAAGCGGCAAAAATGTCTTTTATGTGTCCTGAAGAGAGAATTAGTTTACCTGCAAAAAACATTAGTAGCAGATTATTAAAATGAAAAAGCGGTACAATGGGCATTTTTTCTCATGTATATTCATTTGCATACCTATATGCAGTATAGTGTAAAAGCACATACACCACAACCAAAGATGTATCTTGTACAGACTATGAACAGAAACCTGAAGCATTCTAGTGTATGCATTTTATTCATTAATATTTTATAAAATCACCAGCTAACTTATGCCAGGCTTTTGTATATAACCCTGTTTAATAACCCTATGTAATGACTAGCACCTATTTTGAGCCTCAATACGGTAACAGTACAATAAAAGACCGTACACCCCCAAAAGAGAAATCTTATTTAACCACATACAGGTACCAGAAAACAGGCACTATCACTGAGAAACAGGCTCTCTGTTGGGCAAAGAATGTAAATTGTATAAACCAAGAAATTTTACCCGCTAGGGAGGTTACTATGTGCTGTTTCAACCTTCTTGCCAATTTGTTTTAGCCATCTAGGCGAGGCTTCCACCAGCAGATAGGAAGGGTGATTGTCAGCACAATTTATCTCAGCATATATTGGAATATAATTATGCCTCAGGCTGCAGAAACTGGTCATTGTGCTCCAGTTTCTCTGTAGCACAAAATGAGTTTTTATGCCCTGTCACAACCAAGAACAGGAACACTGCTCCTGTTCATAGTCAGTGAAGAAAGTAGGTACCAGCAGGCAGGTACAAAATACTGTGTAAAAAGCATTAGGGGATTTGAGAAGAGGGAAAATGCTCCCTTGTTGCAATCTTCTTCATCATGTATTAGTGCAAAGCATTTAAATGAAAGGATAAGGTTTTCTTCACAGAACAATCAGATTATGCCAAGCAGGCACAAAGAAGCTGATCAAAATGACTTCCCCTTGCCCTCCTTGTGGCACCTGATTCACCAGCATATAATGGCTGATCCTATTTTCTATTTCCTATGCTATTTTCTCTGAGACAAATGCACTGGGACCAAGTAACTCTGAATTGATCTTTTGTATGGTCCATGATTTTAAACTAATCTTTCTGCACCAGCTGAGCAAAGACGAACAAATAGAAATATAACTTAAGCCATTTCCGCACTAGGCTGTTATAGCGCTATGATTCCACTTTCAACATCCAGTGGAATCCTGGGGTTTGCAGTTTCGGGAGGGGCCGCCTGGCCCCTCCCGAAACTGCAAACCCCGGGATTCCATCGGATATTGAAAGTGGAATCATAGCGCTATAACAGCCTAGTGCGGCAATGGCCTTAATTTATTCCGATGATTGTGGGAAAGACAATAATAAATTCAGATAGCATGAGCAACTTAGATTAAAGACATGTATATATGAGCTTATTAGAGCTTGAAGATCATCTGAAGAGGCCCTTTTCTTTGTTCCACCACCTTCTCAGGCTTTTTGGTCGGAACAAGAGAGAGAGCCTTCTTGGTGACTGCTCCTGATCTTTGGAACTTCCTCCGTAGGAAGGCAAGGATTGCTTCCTCCTTGCTCTCCTTCTATTGGCAATTTAAATCATTTTTGTGCCGCAAGGCTTTTGGAAACGAAATGGAATGGGCTTTCAAGGACAATGTTGAGCTGTTTTGTCATTTGTATAGTCTATTAAAAACTATCATGGTGCAGTAGTTTGACACTGGCCTACAACTTTGGAGACCAGGGTTCAAATCCTTGCTTGGCTCTGGAAACTTGCAGAGTGACCTTGGGCAAGTCACACTCTCTCCGCCTCAGAGGAAGACAAGGGCAAAGGACCTTCTGAGCAAATCTTGCTAGAAAACCCGTTGATAGGTTCGCCTTAAAGACACCATAAGTCTAAAATGCCCTGAAGGAGCACAACAAGAACAAATAATCTTTTAATGAATTTTGATGTTTTTAATGTTTTAACTTTATATATTGTTTAATTACTGTTTGAATAACTTTAATCAGTTTCAATTAATTTTGTATAGTTTTTAACCTGTATTGTTTTGAAATATGTTTTTAGATGCTTTGAGTCCCATTATTGAGAGAAAGGCAAGATATAAAGGAATCAACAACATTGGACATTTGATACTTCATCTCCAGGGGGAAATCCAGAAACAAGAAAGTTGGTTGAGAAAGTGGTACCATGTTCCATTTAAATGCCAACACTCTTTTTAAAAACAAGGCAAAAGTGATGGTAAACTCGAAGGGGATGTAGTAAGCGGGAATGCTCACTCCATATTGTTCCTAGGAGAATGCTTTCAAATTATACGAAATTTCAATGGAAAACAGGTACATTATATAAGGGTTTAATTTTAAAAAATAAATTAGTATCAGTACCTTGTTTTCAAGCTCGGATAAATTTCACTTCATAACTTCACCTACATGCACGTATCTACATAGCTTGAATGCTAAAACAGCTCCCTCCTGTCCATTTCCCAGCCACTTTATCTGGAAAATAAGATCTGAATGAGCATGAATCTATTTATATGCAGACGCATATACATTCATATCTGATGCCCATAGATATTGGCATTGCAGTTTTAATTTCCATGCAAAACTGTGATAAGAGTTATGGCACAATCATTATGTCTACAAGTGTGTGAATTAAATCAAAGATATTAGCCAAACATCTCTTTCATGATATACAATTGTAGTATCTTAATACTTATGGAATCTTGGGATTTGTAGTTTTGGGAGCTGTTAAGAATTCCCTGCCAGAAAGCTGACAAGAAGGTCACCTATTTGAAATGTGGTTCAAGGGGAGATTTCTACAGATACAATGGAGAATTACAAATGAATGGGGTCCTAGATGATCATAGAATCATAGAGTTGGAAGAGACCACAGGAGCCATCAGCCCAACCCTCTGCCATGCAGGAACACACATCAAAGCAGTCCCAACAGATGGCCATCCAGCTTCTGCTTAAAAACCTCCAAAGAAGGAGACTCCACCCCACTCCAAGGCAGCATATTCCACTGCCGGACAGCTCTGACCGTCAGCAAGCTCATCTTGAGGTTCAGGTGGATTCTCCTTTCCTGCAGCTAGCCTGCTCCCTCCTCAACATGACATCCCTTCAAATATTTAAACATGGCTATCATGTCCCCTCTTAACCTTCTCTTCTGCAGACTAAACATGCCCAGCTCCCTAAGCCAGTTCCCATAGGGCATGGCTTCCAGACCCGTCACCATTTTGGTCACCCTCCTCTGGACACGCTCCAGCTTGTTGATATCCTTCTTGAAATGATGTGCCCAGAACTGGACACAATACCCGAAATGAGGTCTAACCAAAGCAGAATAGAGTGGTACCATTCCCTCTCTTGATCTAGACCCCATACCCCTGTTGATGCAACCAAGAATCGCGTTGGCTTTTCTCGGTTGCATCAATAGGAATATGGTGTCTAGATCAAGGGATGTAAGGGTACCACTCTATTCTGCTTTGGTTAGGCCTCATTTGGAATACTGTGTCCAGTTCTGGCCATCTCAATTCAAGAAGGATATTGACAAGCTGGAGCGTGTCCAGAGGAAGGTGACCAAAATGGTCTGGAAACCATGCCCTATGAGAACCAGCTCAGGCCTGAACACTCACTAAAGCCAAGTTATTGAATTGAATCTGTTGTACTTTATACATATCATGATTCTGTGTGACCTACTAGGAAAAAGAATAATGCTCTGCAAAGTCAAAGGCAGTAGGAAAAGAGGAAAGCTGCACTACAGGTGGATTGATTTAGCTAAGGAAGCCATGGCCCTGAGTTTGCAAGGACCCAAATGGAGCAGTTGCTGACCAGGGCTCTTGAGTCTGTCATTCACAGAGTTGCCCTAAGTCAAAGTTGACGTGATAGCAAATAACAACAAGCCAGAAAGCTCTAGTGCCTCACCAAACTAAAAATGCCAGGATTCCATAGGATGCTGGCCTGACAGTTAAAGTGCTATCAAACTGCTGTAATTGTGTGGTGTGAGAAAGAGACTATAATTAGCTTTTATTTGAAATGAAGAAGCTTGAAAAACTAGTTTCCTCCCTCTAAAGCCATCTCAATAATATTAAACTGCCCACACACAGCAGTAATAACATTTTCAAGAACAGCCTTACCTTTAGAGGCAGAGTGACATGGCTACCTTAAGCAGCAGTTTGGTACCATTATAGGGTAGCAAATGGTTAGCCATTTAGTAGATGTCATTGCATTGCTACTGTCAGAAATTGGAAGAGGTGCTTATCAGATATTTTGCTTCACCTGTTCAAACAGATAATTTGGCTGGCTTTGGGTACTGTGAAGCTTGACTTGGGTGCCTTAAAAAGTGTCATTTTACAGTTGCTTTTATGCCCCAGAGAGCAAAATGTTTTGGGCCCATCCAGGTTAGCTTCAAATTGTTCACTCTTAGGGCTTTTCCAGACAGAACAAATGTGTCACGAGGCTGCTGAATGTTACAGCATTCATTTCTGTAATTATTTTTTAATATCCAAATTACGGTTTTTGTTATCCTAGGCTGTTTTCTGGCAGTTGCTGGCACACTCAACTGTTTTCCATTCCTTTCTCAAATTTTTAATTGTGGAACACAAAAAGTCCTGAGGGGCACATGCACATCAATAGTTGCAATTATAATGTGTTCCAGCCTATTTGAAGAACCATATCTCCTTTTATGAGCCCATCAGAGCTCTAAGAACTTCTGAAGAGGCCCTTCTCTCTGTCCCACCACTGCCTCAGGCTCTTTCTTGGTGGCTGCTCCCAGGTTTGGAACACCTTCTGCGGAGGTCAGAATGGCAGTTGTCCTTGCTCTCCTTCCATCAGCAAGTTACAAGACTTTAGTGTCATCTGGCTTTTAGAAACTGACTGGGATAGGCTTTTAAAATGCTCTTTTTAAGGATTATATGTATCCTTTACTATAATGTTTTTATTATTTAAAGTTTTTAACTTTATGAAATTTTTCAAATAATTTTATATTTATATTTTTATTGAAGGCTTTGTATAACCATACATCTACAGCCTTTGTGCACTAAACTGTTATACGATTCCACTTTCAACATCCTATGGAATCCTGAGATTTGCAGTTTAAGGAGGGGCATTTAGAATTCTCAGCCAGAGAGCCCTTTGGCCTCAATAAACTACAAACCCCGGAATTCCACATGATGTTGAAAGTGGAATAATAACACTATAACTGTGTAGTGCAGAAAGGACCCAAGTTTTTTTTTAAACCTTCTGAAGAACTCTAATCCAGATCCAAGAAATGGCAACATTCAGTGATAAACAGCCACCAGAAAGAATGGAAAAGGAGGAACTGATGCAGAACAAGTGGATGCAGAGGAGACAACACCCATCACATCCCAAGGAGTTATAATGCGAGTGCTCATGCTTGTTTAGACTATTCTAGAAGAGCCGTAAGATTGCCTTTATTCTCAAATGGGTGCAATTTAGGGTTGCCAGATTTCAGGACCTGGGTCTGAGACTCAAATTTTCATGCATCATCTCTAGGCAGGAGTGAAGGGTGCACATTCTTCAGTTTTGCCAGGCTCAGCACAAGTCAAGAGGAAAGCAAATCTCCACTTCATCTACTAGAGCAGGAACTTACTACAATTTCCAGACTGATTTGTTTGATGCAATTGATTAATTCATTTGTTGATGCAACTTCCAAAGACTCTCTGGGGGAGGGTGTGTATGTTTACAGTTGGTCCTCCACATTCACGGGGGTGGGGCACAAGACTCCGCAAAAGTGGAAAAATCGCAAATATCAAAATATGTATGGGGGGAAGAGGGCTGGCCCTATATTTCTCCCTCTCAACCATCTCCTTCCCTGGGAGTGTGGGGGGCACTGGGAATGGGTCTGTGGTGCTGAGAAATCAGGCTGTGAGTCGTCCTTAGTTGGCCAGGCAGTGGCTGGTGGAGAAGGAGGGCGACCAGAGGTGAATTTTTAGAGGGCTGTATGGCCTGATTGGAGCTGCCAAGAGGAAAGGTTCCCCACAAAAAGAAGCATCTGAGGAGGGGAAGGGGATGGAGAAATTCACAAATAATCAAATCTGTGAAAGTGAAACTCACAAATGTGGAGGGCCAACTGTACTTACTTAGCTTCCTCCTTCCTTCCTAATCATTTTTGTGCCAGGGCTAACCCTCTACTCTGCATCCACCTACTCTGCCCTGCTAGAAGGAAGGGGACTAGATTAAATAATTATCCCTAAATAGATGAGAAGGAATAGCCCTCTCATTTCACCTTGACCTGGGAGCACATGTTCTAATTAAGATTTCTGTCTTGATTTCCAAAAAAGGAAAATATTTTGCCTGAGCTGCAGTATTTGTACGATGAGAACAGAAAAGCAAGTGTGTAGCTGGAACAGTCTTAATACCTAACACAGAGCACAGAGTTAGTAAGTTGCTCTGATTGCACCATTCTAAATTCTCTCCCCAAGTTACCCAACCACAATTGGGGGATGGTATTAGGAATGCAATGCCACCTTTGCTCCTTTGGCTGTGAAGAGTGTTGGCTAAATGCCACAGAAGATCTTAGTCCACAGTTTTCAAAAATGGGTGAAAGGGGAAGCTGGTTCCAAATCGCCAAAATGTACTGTGTAGAAACTGCCAGTGTCTCGTAATTTTAAAACAAAGAACTCATTTAGCTGAAACTTCAAAAGTTTGCAAGGAAAAAAAAACCTGTAGTCTTTGTTGCTCATGTGTCAGAATGATCAATAAGTAAGAGTAAGACCATAGATAAGAATTCCTTTTCTAGTGACTGCCCAGAAGGGATTTGGAGGTAGCTGATTTAAAAGGAGCACAACTGCAGTGAATCTCAGCACTTAGGATTGCTCTGTCAAAGAATAGCTAAAGCATCATAGTGTTTGATATCCAAGAAAACTGCACACCAAAAGCCTTTCTGAAAAAAAATATGGTGTTAAAGACAGCGAAGCAGGCACATTGATAGATGGAGGATTTCACGATTGTGGCACTTAAAACAAGAAGGCCCTGCTTGTAGTGACTTCCCAGATGAAAGGATTAATAGAATTTCTGTCCAAAGGAGGAGGGAGAGTGGGTGGCTGGCAAATGAGCAGGTAACACTACCTCAGCAATTTCGGCTGTTCACAAGAAGGACCAAAATTTGAGGTTAAGAAGCACGCAAAATTCACTAGAGTGCCCAGCCTCCTCAATGCTGCTGCTATGTCTTAATCCAAAGAATATCTGCGGAATACAGGTAGCCCTTCACATTCACTAGGGTAAGAGGTGCAGGACCCCCGCAAAAGTGGGAAAACCACAAATATCAAAATGTGTCTGTGTGTCTGTGTGTCAGAGGCTGAAGCATGGTGGCAATATTAGACACCCAGGGTCCAAACCAGGTCAGGGAAAGGAGAGGAAAAACAGCCTTGAAAACTGTGCTAACTGGAAAAGCTATCAAGCAGTAAGTCTAGTGCAATTTCCAGCCATCAGTCTGAGAAGAATGCAATTATAGAGTTACAGAAAAAGGCTGAGATGTCAGGGGGAAGATTCGATATGGAATTTCCCTAAGGCAATGATAAGGCCTACACACACACACACACACACACACACACACACACACACACACATCATTGGCATTTGCAAAAAAAAAAATGCTTGGACAGCTGCAGCCTGCAGCTCGAATAAATAGATAAACTATAATAAATTGTCAAAGCCATAACAATATTAATAAAGCAAGTTAAAATGATAATAATAAAGACCAATAAAGATTTGAATCATCTGTTTTGTCAGCAAAGCAATGACAGGCACCTCTTATGAAGCTCAGGTTTCAACCTCCTCACGCCAATATTTTCTAAAAAAAATTGTCTCTCACAAAAGATAATAGCTTTCCCCATGTAAATAACATAAAACATAACGCAACATAACAACCCCAGAGTGAATTACAAATGAGGATGGTCATTATCAACAGAACAGCAGCAAACCACCCTTTCCTAGCTCATATTCCCAATCCAGACCTGCTTTCTTCATGAAAAAGAAGAGACACACCAGCTGCAAGCACCGCATGTAAAGACATGCTTAAAGTCACAGTCTGAAGTCTAGTTTGAGTGATTGTTGTGCCTTACATGATACAGCACACAAGCAAGCTCTATACACTAAATGCCTGTAATGTAAGCTGCTAGCCTATAATGTAGTTGCACACAAAAATGAGCATGTATCCATATGAACTGTTTGTCCCATGATATACTAGGAACAGCTGGTTAGACTGTGCTTAATCTTGATCAGGAGTAGCCAGTATACTCAGCAGTAAAGACTGATGGAACTGCAGCCCAACAATATCTGGAGGAAGTCAAGTTGACCAACCCAAGCTACATAATATTGCAGCAAAGTCAATCTGTCCCTCAAAATATCTACACAAAATCATGAGGTATGTTGTTCCATAAAGATTTCCTTTCAAAGAGCAAACTCTTAGTTTCCTCCTCACAGATCACTTTGGTTAGTAGTAGGTACTCCCTGCTGCCATTTGAAATCATAGAATTACATGGAAGAGATCACAAAGGCCATTGAGTCCAACCCCTGCCATGCACAAATACATCATCTAAGCATTCCCAACAAATGGCTATCCAGCTTCTGTTTAAAAACCTCCAAAGAAGAAGATGCGACTACGCTCCAAGGCAGTGTATTCCACTGTTGAGCTGCTCTTACCATCAGAAAGTTCTTCCTAATGTTTACATGGAATCTCTTTTCCTGTACTTTGAAGCCATTGTTCTATGTCCTAGTCTCTGCAGGAGCACAGAAAAGGCTTGCTCCATCCTCCATGTGACACCTCTTCAAATACTTAAACATAGCTATTATGCCACCTCTTAAGCTTTAACTTCTCCAGGCTAACCATACCCAGCTCCCTAAGCCACTCCTCACAGTGCATGGTTTGCAAGCCTCCTACCATTTTGTTCTCCCTCCTCTAGACAAATTCCAGCTTATCAGTATCCTTCCTGAACTGCGGTGCCCAGAACTCGACACAGTGTTCCAGGTGGGGTCTGACCAAAGCAGAATAAACTGGTACTATCACTTCCCTCAATCTAGAGCATTGGTTCTCAACCTGTGGGTCCCCAGATGTTTGTGAACTTCAGCTCCCAGAAGCCCTGAGCATTGACCATAGTGGCTGAGGCTTCTGGGAGCTGAAGTCCACGAACATCTGGGGACCCACAGGTTGAGAACCACTGATCTAGAGTCTATACGCCTGTTGATGCAGTCCAGAATTGCATTGGTTTTTTTAGCTGCCACAGACTGATTTATAGACCACCCATAAGTGAAAAAGAATATAAGAAGCAGGCCAGCATTCTGTGTGTCAATGAGAAGCCCACAAATGGCATGAACACAATAACGTCCTCTTGTTCATGTTCTCAAGGAGGTAGTACTGAATGTGTGCCATCTGTGGAAACAACATTTAGCCCTCACGACTAGTAGCTACAGATTGCCTTGTCCTCCAGTGATTTGTTTAATCTCTTTTTAAAGACATCTAATGTAAAGGCAATTACTCTGTAGCAACATATTCCAAAGTTTAACTCTAGGCCATGTGAAGGGCTTTAATATACAGTAGTTGAAATCCAGGCTCACTTGCAGCCTTGGAAACCCTGCACAATTCCCAGAAAGCTTGTATTCCATAAAACTGGATGAACAAGCTCTGCGAAGGTAGCGTATGACACTGGTTTCTACTTACATATATGTTTAGGCTGGTTGTACAGTAACACTAGAATAGTCAGAGACGAGGAAAAATAATGCAAAGGACATGCAAGATATTAATTAGGAGACTGCCACTATTAAAAATGTCTACGCTACCTCATCTGACTGTTCATAAGTATCTTAATTGGAAAAGAACTTGTACAAAAAACACCGTTTCATAACTGCAAAGGACAATAAGAGGTTTTCATATCTCTTGGGAAAGTTACATCAGTATGAGTTGGTGTGACCCAGACTTTAGTCTTAGGTATTGAATGCTGGATGGGAAAAAGGGCATATTACGCTGGTATTCCCTGCAGAGGTGTGACTGTTCCAGTTTAACAAGTCGGCAGCAAGCAGACTTTCACAGAGAACATGACATAAATAAGAAAGAATGTGCAACAGAATAGATGGTAAGGTGTTGGCCCTACCATGAGGTGGAGTGAGATCTCTGCTTCAGGGAAGAAATGCTGGGAAGCTTTGCAATACTACCCCCTCCCCAGCTGTTCAATTTGGGACATTATGATCTCCTCTGCAGAGGAGTCAGCAAAACTATCCTGCTCCTTTCAGGTGCAACAGAGGACAATGTTGTGTCATCATTGTTGAAATACGATTCATCTCCCATCCGAGTGAGTTTCTGTATTTGGAAAGATAAGTCAGCATGGCATAGTGTTTGAGCATTGGACTAAGACTCTGGAGACCAGGGTTTGTATCCTTGCTTAGGTATGGAAATCTACTGGGTGAGCTTAGGTAAGTCACACTTTCTCAGCCTCAGAGGAAGGCAAAAGCAAATCCCCTCTGAATAAATCTTGCCAAGAAAACCCCATGATAGGTTCACCTTTGGGTTGTCATGTGTCAGAAATGACTTGAAAGAATACAACACTTTGGAAGAGTGTGTGTGTGTGTGTGTGTTGTACTTCACCACAGGTGATCCAACCCTGTGGGATGAACTTGGACAAGGTGCATTGGATTCAGTTTGCTGCTTTGCCCTGAGCGACTTTGTTTCTCAGCAAGATCTATCTCAGTGGTCCCTTTGTGAGGACAAAACAGAGTAGCATACACGACTTAGTGGAAGACTAGAACCAGAGCTTGAAAAAGTTCTTTTTTCAGTAGCAGCTCCAGAAACTGTAGTCCAAAGCCTAAACCCAATGGCTGGTCCAATTAGAACAGACCTACTGAATCAGTTTCTAAATCCCTACATATGTATCTATTTATAAATCCCATTAATTTAGTGGGTCTAACTGTGTTGTAACTAAAGGTTGGTTTTAGTCTCCCAGAAAGGCAAAGAAATAAAATAATGAATGAAAGGGCTCTGCTAGTGCTCACCACGACATGCTTAAATCCAGAGCAGTCTGAACAATGGTACAGTAGCTATGTCTTCATGTGGCAACAACATTATTTCCAATCCAGCAGCGTCAGCCTACGCTACCTGAGGCAAAGCCAGAGTGGCCTATAGTTCTTCTGTACGACATAAGCTGCCACAGTTGTCTTCCTCCTATACTATATTCCCATATTGCTCCTTTACTACTAGAGTAGGATGGATTTACTAGGGCTACACAGCAGCCAGGATAGCCAGCAGCTCCAAAAGCAGATTAGACCATGATTCTGCCAGTGGTGATTGGCCGTTACAATGTAGTTGGGCTCATTCTACTCCAAGTTTGATTCCAACATTTAAAGGAGTTATCTGAGATGCTGAACCTGTTGTGGGGATAGGTTTCAGCACATAGGATAGTTCCTTTAAAGTTCTGACTAAAATCCTGAGCAGATTCCAACTGACACGGAAACTACTAATCACTACTCTATTCCTAGTGACAAATTGCTGGGAAGGTAGGCCCACAGCGGCCATTATAAGTAGCTGCAAGAGCTTCTTGTGGTTGTTCGCTTGGTTGGTCTGATATAATTGTATACTTCCCAACCATTATAAGGGTGATGCTGTGGAACAGCAAGGATCAGATCCATATCAGGGAGAGCGGTTTGAGTTCCAAGCACTTTGCAAGGGCTAACTGTGCATAAAACTGCCCTTATGCTGTTTCCTCATAGGAACTTATTATAGTAACTTCCTGTAAGCCCATATCAGGAGTGAATGGGTCAATTCATCACTTAATCAGCCAAAAGCAGGACATTAAATTCATTCAAACTATTATATTGCATTAGAGTTGTGCTTTTCATGCCATTGTTGTTGAGGATCTTACAGCTTTCCAATACACCATTTGCTTTACTCATGTTCTACATTGTACTCCAGACCAGGGTGATGTAATTATAATGGAGTTAAAGGAATTCAATAGGAGATCAGTTTAATTATCTGCTAGAAATGCTTCAGGTGACAATCAGCCCTTCATGCTATTGGAGGGTGGTTGAATTAAGCACATGTCTGGGATGCAAGTATTCTTTCCACATCAGCTTCACTGTGTGCAGGGTAAATCCTTCAGATTTCAATAAAGGACATCCCATTCCATCACTGCCTATATTTAGTTGCACTTGTCATCACAGACTGGCATGGCATTTGTTAACTACTCTGTAACTTGTAAGGCTCGTTGGAAGCATAATAGCACAATATATTAGGCTTGTCCGTGACACCAAATGTAGTGTGATGAAGATGTGGCAGAGATATACAGATAGAATTGCATTTTGTAGCATGCTGGACAAAGGCTGATACGCTTTATGTAACACTTTTGTATGAAGAATGATCTGAAACTTATATAATGAGAGTGAGGAACCTAGGTCCCTCCAGATGTTATTGGAATTTTTCTTCCAGCATTGTCAATGGTCAAGTATGATAGAATATGTATTCAGCAACATCTGGAGGGCCAAAGGTTTTCAAACACTGTCATATGGTTTCACATTTTCACTTTGAAGTAGTCACACTATTATTCCCATTTTACTGATTAGAATACAGTATAGGAATTGCCTAGCCAGATAAACCACAATCCATTTAGCCCTCCATTCTGCATCAGCGGCATGCATGTCTGAAACTTAAGTCGGTAGTCGGTTCTCTCCTTTCTTTTTTCTTTTCCAGGCACTAATCGCTGGAGTCAGTCTCTAAATAAGCCCCTCTGAACCCTTCTTACCAAAGGGGATTTTTTACCTGTCATAGAAATCTTTTGACAGGTTCCAGACCCCGATCACCAGCTGTTCCCTCTGCAGCTGTGTGAAGAGCAGCCTCTCGCTGTGCCATTACTGCTTTCGCCCAAGAGATGACAATGATTAGTAGTGATGGGCTTCCTCTTTTCCTAACATTAGGAAACTTTGGCCTTCTCTTAGGTTTGGACTACAAAACCCATAATGCATTTCCATTGGCCCTGGTAGTTTGGGATTCTAGGAGTTTTGTGATCAGAAGAATGAAATGCAGTGATGTAGATTCAAGTCGATAGACTTGGACTCGAATCGGACTTAAGTCGCTTCAGCAATTCGACTCGGACTCAACTTGACCATAAATGATGCACTGACTCGACTCGACTCGACTCAAGACTTGTATATTTTTAATGACTGACTTGATGCCCTTGGTTCATTAACATTCATTCATCCAGAAACCTTATGACTTTGAACAATGCCTCCATCTCTTTTTGTCTACCAGTCACAGGGCAATCTCTCTCAAGCCCTAAGTGTGGGCGCATTTCTCAGAGGGGAACAGCAAGCAGATTAGGCAATGGGCTTGAGGCAGGCTTGAGGTTTGCTCAGCAGCCAGTCCCTGCTGCATATCAGAGGAGCCTTCTGAAACGTTTCCTAAAAGCAAAAGACAAGACTTGCCCCCAGAGTGCAGGGTGCATTCCTCAAAGGGGAACAGCAAATGTGTTAGACAGCAGGCTTGAGGAAGAAGGAGCCTTCCTTTCAAAGCTTTTGAATCTTCAGTAATGGGGACTAAGAAGGATCCTATTCCCCACTTCCAAAACTGCAGGTGGCAAAACTGCAAATGTGGAGAGTAGACTCTGCTTAAATTGTTAAAATTGAATTTATTTTGCTCTATCCATTAATTCTGAAATTTTGGCTGGGGTATAAAGTTGGCTCCCAGACTTTAGACTTGACTTTAGACTCAACCTGAAAATATATTCAAGGACTTGGGACTTGACTTGAGACTTGAAGGTAGAGACTTGAGACTTAACTTGAGATCTGAAGTAAAAGACTTAAATACATCACTGATGAAATGCTTCCCATTCTGCTCTGCTGTTTCTCTCCGCTATCATTATAGGCGGTAAACCAATCTGAGACACAGAAACTTGCACCTGGCCACTCAATGATTTTGTGCATAGGTAGAGAAGTGAATCCAGACTTCTAGGGGCCCATTCACACTACACAGATTGGCAGTTTAGGGATGGGCATTTAGTATTTTCAGTCACAGAACTCTAGTGCTTCACTAAATTACAAAACCCAGGATCCCATGGGATGTTGACATGGCAGTTGAAGTGAAATATAGCACTGTAATTGTATAGTGCTGGTGGGCTCTAGATCTGCAGCCTGTGGACCACACAGAAACAGGTCCTTTTAAAGAAGGGGGTTGTAAGAACTGCAAAGAGGATTACAGCTCAAATAATGTAAAGTAAGACCTCTTATCTGGGGAACATAGCCAGATAGATCTGGCAAAGTTTTAATACAAGGTGCTTGCTGCATTTGTACAGCTTATAATACTATTTAGATTCTCCAGGGTATAGTAAGCTTTCCAATGAGTACAATGCAATTCCAATGCAATCCTGGATGCATCAACAGAAGTATAGTATCCTGATCATGCCTTGGATAAGTTGGTATGCTTGCCTTGGACAACTTAGAAAAAAGGTGGGATATAAATTCATTGTGCCAGTTTCTTTGATGTCCAAGTATACTCCTGACTTATTTAAATAAGCATTGTCAGCTGAATTCTGAGCAGCACCAGCATTAACATGGTGTAAGGGACTATTCATGTTAACCTTTTACAGTAAAAAACAAAGAGTCCTGTTGCTCCTAAAGGATTAAGAAAGGCTTTTTAGTTTTTTTAAGGGTTTTCTTTTTTGGCATAAACTATAGTACTTGTTCAGGCATCTGGTTCAAGTGGGCGGAAGTCCACAAAAGCTTCTGCCAAATAAAACATTACTTTTTAAGGTGTCTATTTTTAATATTATTATCAAAAAGCTAGGCCTTGGGGGAAGTCAGGCAGCATCACATTGCAGGTGTGCACCGGGGTCGTCAAAGGAGAAAGATTGTTAGACAGCTGAAAACAGTCGAGTTGAGAGAACTTGGGACACAGGCAGGAATATATCAGAAGATAAAAGACATTTTACTAACAACTTGAGGAACAGAATGAGCACTCTGGCAGAAACTGAAGGTTAACAGATCGTTTTCCTTTGTGGTGTTTTCATTTATATTTGCAGATTTTTATTTATTTACTTACACTTGACAGATGGGAACAGCGTGGGAAGCTGAGGGGCAGGGCAGCTGGGCTGTGGAAGTGGACAGGTTGGAAAGGAAGTAGGAGCACCACTACTTTTTTTAAAAGAGCATGGACCGCTTCTGCCATTTGGGTACCTTCCAGCTTCCCAGAGAGCACATCTCCTGCACTCTGTGGCTTATTTGCAAAGAAATGGATTTATGCAATAGGTTACGAAACTTTCCCCTGGCATTCCCAAAGCCGACTAACAGGGAAATGATACAGCTTTAAATGCTTTTGAAATAAGCTGATATAGTTCATGAACTGAAATAAAAGCAGTGTTGAAAATAAACCCCAAACGTCATCCTGGAGCTGCAGAACAGCCACATCGTGGTTGTTCACATACTGATGTTTCACTCAAGCCAGAAGCTTTGCAGATCCTATCCGGTTGCAAGTTTACTTGAGTTCACAAGGATGGTTGCCAGCCTGAATTTCTTCTGATGCAAAAAGGGAATTGAGGTAGCTGTGAATAAGGGCAGCATAGGAATCAACTTTATACCCGGTCACACTATTTATCTAACTATTTCAGTATTGTCTACTCCAACCAGCAGTAGATTTCCAGGGTCTCCAGTGGAGGTCTTCCGCACTGCCTGCTACATTGACCTTTTAAATGAAGTTGCCCAAAAACTACCTTGGGACTTCCTGCATGAAAGGTATGTGCTCTCATACTGAGACATGATCCACTCTGATCCTGTTTTCTGGCATAAGCCTAAAGAAACCACACAACAAGGGAACACGTAGTCCTTCAGAGATGTTTGGACTGCAACTTCCATCTCCCCCCATTAGCTGTGTTGGCTAGGGTTGATGGGAGTTGCAGAAAAACACCATCTGGATCCTGCTAGATTCCTACACATGCATCATATGATCTAAACACACCAAGAGGTATGTGTTCCATTACTCTTGAGGTTCCAACATTCCCCATCCCTGTTCTGCAGTTTCTTTTTGTCCTCAGTTCCTGCTCTCAGGTCCTAATCCTGTGATCTCTAGAAGAGTCTCCCCCTCTCCTCTACATCAGTGTAAGTCCAGAATCTGTTGCTGTTGTTGTATGCCTTCAAGTCATTTCTGACTTATGGTGACCCTATCACAGGTTTTCTTGAGAGGTTTGTTTAGAGAGGATTAGCCTTTGCCTTCCTCTAGACTGAGAGAGTATGACTTGTCCAAGGTCATCTAGTGGATTTCCATGGCTGTGCAGGGATATTTCTCCCCAAATCTTACTTCCTCTTCCAAGCCCTTCCTGGAGCATTTACAGTCACATCTTTATCTGCAAGTAAAACCTACTTTTTATCAAGATCCATGCTCTCTCTGAAACATTAAGTAACATTAGTAAGAATACCACTGAGATCAAGAGGAAGGCGGATGGCATGATCCCAGTTTTAGTTTCATCTGTGGGAACAGACCTGGTAGTCTTATCAAGGCCTTTTAGCAGTGGTGTAGACTCAAGTTGATTGACTCAGACTCAAACTTAAGTTGCTTCAGTGATTTGACTCGGACTCAACTTGGCAATAAATGATGCATTGACTCAATTTGACTCAAGACTTGTATATTTTTAGTGATTGACTTGCTGCTCTTGGTTCAGTAACATAACACGTTCATCCAGAAACCTTACAACTTTGAACAATACTTCCAGCTATTTTTGCCTACTGGTCACATGACAGTCTGTCTCAAGCCTAAAGTGTGGGCACATTTCTCAGAGGGGAACAGCAAATGGGTTAGGCAAGGGCCTTGAGGTAGGCTTGAGGTCTGCTCTGCAGCCTGACTCCACTGCATGTTGGAGGAGCCTTCTGAAACATTTCCTAAGAGCAGAAGGCAAGACTCACCCCCAGAGTGAATGGTGCATTTCTCAGAGAGGAACAGCAAATGTGTTAGGCAATGGGCTTGAGTAGGAAGGCTCCTTCCTTCTAAAGCTTTTGAAGCTTCAGTAATGGGAAGTAAAAAGGATCATATTCCCCACTTCTTAAAATCCTCCAGCTTTGGAAATGGGAAGTAAGGATTCTATTCCCCACTTCTGAAGTGGCAGACTCTTTTATGCTCATTGACGCAAAAGCCTCCAGCTTCAGGAAGGGGGAGAAGAAGGATCCTATTCCCCACTTCCAAAGCTGCAGATGGCAAAACCACAGATGTGAAGGGCCAACTCTGCTTAAATTGTTAAAACTGACTTTATTTGACTTTGTCCAGAAATTCTGAAATATAGGTTGAGGTATAAAGTTGGCTCCCAATCTTGAAACTTGACTTTAGACTTGACTTGAAAGTATCTTCAAGGACTTGAGACTTGACTTGAAACGTGAAGGTAGAGACTTGAGACTCGACTTGAGACTTGAGTAAAAGACTTAAACACATCATTGCCTTTTAGCCTCGCACTTGTAAGACACTCAGGAGCCAACCATTAGCTTCTGTGTCAGTTCTGTGTCATATTTGCTCTGGGTTTTTATTGTAGACGTTAAAGCAGGGGTGGGCAAACTACAGCCCTTGGGCCATATGTGGTCCCTGGGCCAATTTTACAGCCCCCAGTCCTTCTGGGTCAAAAAGTTACTCCAAAAGCCTAAAAATAATCTCTGGGGGTGGTGGTAGAGGGCATTTCTATCTTGTTTGGAGTCTCCAGTGAACTTCACAAAGGTCAAAACAAACATTTTCCAAAATTTTCCAAAACATTTTTTTTTCCTCAAAATATCTCAAAATGCCCTCTAGAAGCCAGGAAGGCCCAGAACATTACTCCTTTTTCCTTCTCAGGTCTCTGGGGGATATTTGGGAGCAAAAAAATTTTTTTGTAGGAGCAAGTGCAGTAGGGGTGTGGCACTCCAAGCTCCCTAGATGGTTTATGTGGTCTTCTAGTCTTCTACAGTTGCCCACCTCAGCTTTAAAGGAGCTTGTCCCCCAAATTTGTTCAGCACCATGGCTAGGTCCTTTAAAAACTGAAATAAAACCCAGCATGGACTCACCACACCAATAATCTGCATAAACACATGCAAACACATACTAATAAATAACAATACTGGTTTTCCTGACATATTCCTGATAATGATTCCCTAGATGTACAGATTCAGTTTCCAAGTAACCTGTCTTCCTGTTCTCTGTTGGTTAGATTAGCTTCCACAAACTATGGGCACAGCTTTGTGTCTGTCTTGCACCAAGGGTTGCTCAACAGGTTTATTGTCTGCTACTCTAAGCATTTTGGTCTGCAACTTACCTTCTTGAGTTGTATTGTTGGCTTCAGGCCTTTTTCTGCATATTTATTTATTTTACTCTTACTGTTAAACTTTGTTTTAATAGTAACATTTAATGGGAAGTTACTCAAACAAAACAAAGCAAAACAAAATTCTGCACCCAGAAAACATAATCCTGCAATTTGCTTGAATTCCGTAATGGAAGAAAGCAGGGATGTAAACTAAATTTTTTTTAAAAAAATCATGATATATTTGCATCTTTTTTGCTTATTTTTAATTATTCATTCTACATTTATTGTCACAGGGACATGCAAGGAGCTAGGCAAAGTACTGCAAACACCCCTCTGAGCACTGGAAATTACATTAATGTTCTGCCTCTAAGAGTTTCCTATGTATTCGCCACAAGCTTTCACATCTATCCTTGCAGTGTTAAAGACTAGAAACTAATTTTTTAAAGACGAAACCAAAAATGTTGTTATTGTTTGCACAGTACCAAATATGGTATTGGCACAGTGAATTATGACACAGAACACATAATAGCTTGGATATGGAGTCTTCTCCTATAAGATCCTTATGTATTGAGGTTTAGACAAGATTATATGTACAACTAAAATACTATAAATTGAAAGTGATAGAAAACAAGTAGATCCAGACACACATGTTTAGAGCCGGTATATTAACTTAGGTCTCACTTATTATAATAAGTCTACCCTAAATAAGACTAAAGCTAGCATCCTGTTAATTAGTTCCAACTAGTGTAGACCCATTCAACCAACCGTTGAATGGTGGGTCACCATGTAGGTAAATCCTACTGATTCAATGGATCTACTCTAGTCAAGACTAAAGATATTTCTGCACTAGGCTGTTATAGTGCCATGATTCCACTTACAACATCCTATGGAATCCTGGGGTTTGCAGTTTTGCAAACCCCAGGATTCCATAGGACGTTGAAAGTGGAATCATCGCACTATAACAGCCTAGTGCAGAATGGCCTAACAACAAGATTTGTGCCATAGTCTGCATCCAGCCCATTGTAGTTACACCTGTATTTGCAAATGCTTACATAATTTATTCTCAAGGAAGCCATGACCTAAGTCTGCAAGACCTGAGCAAGGCAACTGATGCCTGGGATCCTGCAGGTCTGTCATCCATAGAGTTGTCACAAGTTAAACTCAGCTTGATGGCAAATAACAATGACATTGCCACTAACAGGATGACAGCCATTATGTGATCCCTTCTTATTTTAGGATTCAAATTTTAGTATGAGTACTGAGAAACCTGTTAGAAATTCCTCAGATCCACTGACAGAACTATATACTCCATGATTCCCAAAGTTTCAGAATAACTGTGAAACTTGAATAACAGCACAATGTGCAGTCTACAGCAGTAGGAGTGAGGAAAGGCGTGGAAAAAGCCACTTCCAACAGTCTCCTTCCCCAGCTGAACGTCACCTGGCAATAGCCAGAGTGCAGCAGAAATGACAGACGAAGGGCCAGCAGCTGGGGGATCAGCAATTTCAGTCTTCTCTTGTTCTTTAAATGTGTGTGCTCCAACCAGTCATTGGAAGAACTTTGGCCTAAATCCAGCTGCTAGTCCCATTGGAATAGAACCATTAAATCAATGACACAAAGGTTATACTTAGCAAGTGCCCATTGACTGAGTAGGTCTACCCGCAAGACTAACAATTGGAGTTAACTAAAAACTAGGCTCAGGTTTTGCTTTGTTCTCCTCCATCCCAATATCTTTTCTTTTAGCATAGTAAAATTTACAAAAGTGAG
The DNA here is from genome assembly GCA_948472985.1 of Iguana delicatissima. NCBI lineage: Eukaryota > Metazoa > Chordata > Lepidosauria > Squamata > Iguanidae > Iguana > Iguana delicatissima. The sequence goes on along the minus strand of CAOKZL010001938.1, from coordinate 521,880 downwards.
GGGCAAGGAGTGATCTTTTAAAGTCACTCTAGGAACTTTTTTGCCTCAGCAGCAGAGTAAAATTTTTTTAAAAAAATCAATTAAATAAATCTTTTGTACCTGATTCCTGCAGAAAAATGCACATATATCCCAGTTTATTTCTACACATTGTTCTTGACAGAATACAATGTCCATGGTTAATTCCACAATTCTGTGTTTTTGGATGCATTATGATTTTCTGCAGAATTGTGATACACTACTTGTGCACAATACATGTCTCCATTTGATCTTGTGTATAAGGCTGAAATTGAATGCCCACATGTTTGGGCACTGTGAAGCCAATCTCTAATATTTAAGACATCTCCCCATCTCAAAAGCAGCAGCCTCTAGACTCTGAAATATTTAGAAACACCAGCATACTGGGAGATTATCTAGCCCAGATTATATAACAGAACAGGAGAGAAGCTACATTTAGGATCTTGACCTCAGTTATATGATACTCTTCCCTCAGAAGAACTACAGGGGTAATCTTTTAGACCTTGAGAGAGTTCCCCTTAGTCACCTGACGCTGCCATTTTTAGACAGCCCTTGTGGACAATGAGAAAAAGAGAGAGAGAGTAGACAGAGTGCAGGCTTCCAAGAAGGGGTGGTTGCTTCATGAAATAAGAGTCGAACCCCGAGAGAGGTGTCCAAGAGAGGAAGGAACCACAAAATGATTAATGGATACAAGTGTTGTGAGGGATTTTAGAAAATACGTTTTTGAGTTATCATGAGAAGGCTTTTGTGAGTAATTACTTCAAGACTGCAAAGTATGCTGTATAAAGAAAATACAACAGAAGCCATTGTTCCTACTACTGCTTGGGATATTTTGCTGCAGGAAGCAAAGGACAAAATGGTGTTCCTCCCACAATTCTGTATGCAGAAGACAACCAAAGTGGCAGTGAAATCTTAGCACTGGTGATGACTGAAGACTGGAAAAATTAGTTTCTGGGCGAGTCTCACAATTCGGAGAGCTATAGTCAAAAAAGTAACTTTTCCAAGCTCTTAGATATTATCTTCCACCTCACATCAGGGCAGCAGTGTAGTTTAGACATGCGCAACCCTGTCCTCCAAATTCCCTGTCTTCTTTTCCTTCTGAATCTACCAACTGAAACAGCCATCACATCATGCCTAATGGTAGAGATGACCCTGTGGAAGTGCTACTACAATTGCAAACTACTGCTGATTATTAATGTTATAAGTTATAACATGACTTGTTATTACTGAAATAAAACTTTCATTTGGTTTGGAAGTGGCCTATTCATGATGGAGAACAGTGGAGACTTATGGGCAACATTAAGTTGGTTGGGGGCCTAAATCAGTTCCAAAAACATCCCCTCGTTTGCATTCATGTGCAAACGGTTCTAAAAGTGGTGACATAGAAATTAAATGAATGACTGAATAGTAAATAAAATACAAAGTATAGTAGGTGGCAGCAGAAAAATTGTCATACACAAACCCATTTCAGTCTTGTAACTTCAGTGAAACAAACAGTCTGGTCCAATGCATTTTGTCTAAGTGACATGGAGAATGTTGATAAAACAACAATCCATTGCAACATATTTCAAAACCGGTCACAAAGAAACAATGATGACAATAACAGTAACAAAGCTGCGTGATATCCTCGATAGCCAGGGATGTAGACTCAAGTTGACTGACTTGGACTCAGGTTGGACTTAAGTCGCTTCAGTGACTCGACTCGGACTCGGCTCAGCAATAAAATGATGCACTTGATTGACTTGAGATTTGTATATTTTAAGTGACTGAATTGCTTGGTTCGGTAACATAACACATTCATCCAGAAACCTTAACGACTTTGAACAAGGCTTCCGTCTCTTTTTGCTTACTGGTCACAGGACAATCTGTCTCAATCCCGAAGTGTGGGCGCATTTCTCAGAGGGGAACAGCAAATGGGTTAGGCAATGGGCTTGAGGTGGGTTTGAGGTTTGCTCAGCAGCCTGACTCCATTGCATATTGGAGGAGCCTTCTAAAACATTTCCTAAGAGCAGAAGGCAAGACTTGCCCCCAGAGTGCGGGGTGCATTTCTCAGAGGGGAACAGCAAACGTGTTAGGCAATGGGCTTGAGGAAGAAGGATCCTTCCTTCTAAAGATTTTGAATCTTCAGTAATGGGGAGTAAGAAAGATCGTATTCCACACTTTCAAAGCTGCAGACTCTTTTATAACCATTGGCACAACAGCCTCCAGCTTTGGGAAGGGGGAGTAAGAAGGATCCTGTTCTCCACTTCTAAAGCTGCAGATGGCAAAATTGCAAATGTGGAGGGCTGACTCTGCTTAAATTATTAAAACTGAATTTATTTGACTCTGTCCAAAAATTGTGGAATATAGGTTGGGGTATAAAGTTGGCTCACAGACTTAAGACTTGACTTGAAAGTATCTTCAAGGACTTGAGACTTGACTTGAAACTTGAAAGTAGAGACTTGAGACTTGGAATAAAAGATTTAACTACGTCGCTGTCAATAGCTATACAGAAAAGCAGTCTTTGGAACGACAGCAACAAATTCTGAGAGAATAAAATCCAGACCTTTGCATGTTAACCACAAAGCATTCCCCAAATGACCTGTTTGCATGTCTGCTCAGAAGTAAGAATAAGAAGCAGCACAGTATACAAAATTCTCCTGATGTGTGTCTGTTCAGAAGTGGAAAAAGCTAGGTCACTCAGGAGAAATCATATGTAGCACAACAGATGCAGAAAGCATCTACAATCTATCCCTTCACATGTAATAATAATGATAATAAACTAGAAAACTGCACAAATGTTCTACTTTGAAGCCAAATTGTTGAGTTCCATTAAAAGTCAACACTACACAGAGAAGGAGATCGAAACAAATGACTTAGAAGTGGGCTTAGTCTACGAAAGCTTATGTTACCAACTTCTTTCTCTCAGTTAATCTCAAAGTTCTACAAGATGCCTTTCCAATACTATACTGTAAAGCTACTAAAAAGTCAGACCAGTTGGATTACTTATGCATAGTCCAAGCCAGCAATATCTAAGCCAGTGGTTCTCAACCTGTGGGTCCCCAGATGTTCGTGGACTTCAGTTCCCAGAAGCCCCAGCCACTATGGCCAATGCTCAGGGCTTCTGGGAGCTGAAGTCCACGAACATCTGGGGACCCACAGGTTGAGAACCACTGACCTAAGCATTCAAAAGAGACATCTCTTTAACTGACTGTTCTCCTGTGTTCTTACCTTGCCTGGAGCCCCCTAAAGAAGCCTACTACCTTCAGGTACGATGGAGGATACCCTCCCATTTCTAGCACTGAAGAAAGATTCAATTGCCAGGCCAATTTTCTTTTGTGTATGAAATGGAAAGCATTTCATGTAGGAAAAAACACTAGTGATGCTTGTTCTTTGTCTTAGGCTGCAAAACTTCCTAGGCTGGATCTGCTAATCACACATTCACTGCTCTGAGAGAGATCTTCCACTAGAGAAGTCATATGAACTATAGAGGGACTGAGAAAGAGTGCAGGGTACCCACACTGACAGCTATACTTAACATAAAATGTATATACACTACACAATTATGGCAATTTGATACTACTTTAGCTACCACAGCTTCATCCAACAGAATACTGGGATTTGTACTTGGTGAGGTGGAATGATTTGCTAGGAGGCTCGTGTGCATTCCTGATAGCAATCTAGTAGAGATGTCTAAATATTTTGCTCAAACTTCAAATTCCAGGATTCCATAGAGTGGAGCCATGGCAGGTTGAGTGGTAGCAAACTGCTATAATTATGTAGTATAGATAATTATTTTCTGTGTAGTGCAGTTAATTCTCCATCAAGAATTATAGATTTGGAAGGAACCCCGAATCTGTTTGCAGTCAGGATTACTGAGCTATACAGGAACCCTGAAAGATCAACCAACTCCAAAACCAGCTCCAAAACCATAACAATATGTTCAAATGTCAAGCTGCCATTAGGATGCTCCTAGATCCATAGCTGTGTTGAGCTAAAGTGGTGGTGGTGGTGCTTCCTTAGGACTGCTGCTCACCAATAAATCTGACTATGACATTGTCTATTAAACATGAACTCAGCAAACAAGCTTTGAAATCACAAAATGTCTTTCTACAGCTAGCAAAAGTAGAATGAATTATGCAGAATACATGCTTCATTTCCCAGTACTGTATGTGCAAATCACATATTCCAGCCATTCTCAAAGTGGAACATGCATTAACTTGGTGCAAAATTATTCTGTTCTACTGAGATTCTCTCTCTCTTAGTCTCTTTCTTTCTTTTAGTACAGAGGCACACATTGCCCTCTGTGAAGCAAGCAAGGCAGGGGAGCCATTTTCAAATGTTGGCTAATCTTTCCAAAGACAATGCATACCTAGTATTCAAATGAACCACCACAAGCCTGACAGATTAAAATCAGCCCTCACATAGCCAGATCCTTGTAAATATTGATTTTTCCATTGATCTGTGTCTGTGCTAAGAACAAAAGATCTAGTGTCAATCCCTCAAAATTTTGTCTCCTGTAATAGGATCAGTTTATGCATTCAGTAGAATTAAGTGATAAAAACGTTTCTTAGACCACACCACTTCTAGGCTGTGGGAAAGCTGCATGCTTGAAAACACTGTGGTGGAAATTCACTGCACATAAAACAGAAGAAGGTCCATGCTAGCTCAGAGAAAAAGATTATATAGTCCAGCATTTCATTCATAGACTGACCAAACAGTTGCCTCTGTGAGAAAGCCTTCTCTGTTCCCCATCAACTGATTTATATGGAGGCATACTGAAGGTTTAAATACCCTAAAGACACCAGAGCCCATCTGATCTTGCTTAGTACTTGGGTGGGAGACTGCCAACAAATACCAGGTGCTACAGGCTATATTTCAGAGGAGTGAGCTGGCAAAACCACCTCTGAGTATTCCATGCCCCTGAAAACCACATGAAATTCATAGAGTCACCACAAGTCAACAGGTGACTTGAAGGCACATACACGCACACACATACTGTTTCTGATACAAGAACTGATATATAGTGAAAAATAGCTGTTGATAGATTATATCCAGAAAATCACAATGTGAAGGAGGACTTATATCCTGATATGCTATTTTCCATGTGCTGTGAAATGACCTGTGAGCAAAGCACACTGGCATCAAGATTCATTCATCAAAGGGTTTTTTTTTAACAACTGAAAACAAGCAGTCACTTTTCACACTGCTCATCATAATGCTTAGATTATGAAAGCAAAAGCAGCAATCCAGTTTTCTTGATAGTCAGACTGATAACTACTCGCTTGCAGAGGTATACTGGCTATTGCTGTTGGCATGGAGATAGCCTAAGCTAACCGCAGACACGGACATTCTGATGAAATGTGTGATGTCACAAAGGATAAAAAGTCTTGGCAGAGTGGGATACAGTTAACAGATCAAGTCTTGGACACTGGCAAGATGGATCTTTCTCACAGGTGATTGATTTTGGGGCTATGTTAATCTTGACCACAGGGGATGAGTTTGGAAATGGGGAGGTTCTCAAGCATCCCTCCTTTTGTGTCCTGCAGTAAAATCATTTGGGAGTGGGATCAACAATCTCTTCATAAAAAGGAAGAGGCAAAAAACCCCACATGCAGAATAAGCCACAGACACAGAATATGTTGTCCAAGATCCTGTTGGCTTATTACATTGACAAGACTTTGGTGGACTAGGTGTTTATGGGAGGAGGAAAAATGCCACAGGTTTGTCACATAGGAAGGAAAGCACTGGAGAAATAATGCTGCTTAGAGCCACAGATCTGGCCAACCTTCCCTTAGAGGCACTGCTGTAAGATCATGAAAAAACCCCACAAACGCTACTATAGTGCGCCAAAAAGATTCTGACCTTTTACATTTTTTAAGTGTTCCACTTTTTAAAATACCATCAACAAATGGAAAGGGACCACAGATGTATATAACATGGCGTAGTCCTGATTCCGAGCCAGTGGGGTATAGTGGTTTGAGCATTGGATTACAACCCTGGAGTTCAGGGTTCGATTCCCTGCTCAGCCATGGAAACCGACTGGGTGACCTTGAACGCAACACATACTCGCAGTCCCAGAAAACCCCATTCACCTTAGGGTCGCCACAAGCTGGAAATGACTTCAAGACACACAATGACAACAATGTTCTGATTTTACTTCTTAATTTGGAGTACAGTCAGATATACAAGTTAAGCACTTAATTACTGCTCTGGGTATGAATGTGGGATACTAATAATTACCTTCAACACTGTAAAAAAAAAACCAGCCTGATAAAATGTGCTGAGGAGTCAGTTTAATGGTCACCTAGTTGCAGGGATTCACCCGCTCTTTTCATAAAGATAGCATGGACTGAATGCAAACATGGACGTTCTGAGGTCATGGATGATGCCACAAGCAGGATAAGTTCAAAGGTTCAGGCGAGTGAGAACCGGTAATAGGCTGGTCCACCCTGTTTGAACACAAGCTGCTTTCAGTCCTCTTTGGGGAAAAGGTGGGATGAAGGAAGGAAGGGAGGAAAGAAGAGAGAGAGAAGGAAGGAAACATGGATCTTTTTGGCAGCTGATGAATTTATCAGAGGGTTCTGGGAACACTAGGGAAGAGTCTGAGTATGTCTGATAGATGGATTATCAGATTTTTAGTTGAGAGTGTATGCAGTGCTGAGGGATCTTGATCAAAAAGCAAAGAAACTAGCTAAGAGAAACAAAGAAAAGGCTTTATTATAAGAACTCAGTAGAAATGTTTCTTAAGATGCTAATCTAATTTAAATGCATTCGAGGAGGGAGCTGAGAGAGGCTAGCGGGAAAAGAGGTTAAAAAATCCCTGAGATTTTTACATCACAGAGGGATCAGAATAAGTAGACCGAGAGGGGTGGATACTTTGTCCAAATTGTTGTTGTGGTGTGCCTTTAAGCTGTTTCCAGCTGGCAGCAACCATAAGGGAAACCTAACACAGTGTTTTCTTGGCAAGATTTGTTCAAAGTGGATTTGCCTTCCTCTGAGGCTGAGTATGGCTTGCCCAAGGTCATCGAGTGGGTTTCCAAGGTTGAGTGGGGATGTCTCTCCCCAAATCCCATTTCGTCTTCCAACTCTTAGGCATAACAAACACCTCTCTTACTTTGGTTTAATGAACTAGAAATGTTTGGGTTCCCCAATTTGGTGCTCTCCTCCATTTTGTAGACAATCAGAAAACAACTTTTCTCCATTCTTTCCCTCCCCACAATCCCCATACAAAAGACATTTATTTTTATGTCTTTAATTTAAAATAGTGCTTTCATTTCTAAATTTGTATCTATATGTACAATATTTCTCTGTTATATTTATGTCCTATTTTATGCTGAAGGTGGTGTGCACAATTTTCCTCTACTCTTATCCTCACAACAACCCCCTGAAGGAAGTCTGACTGAGAGACAATGACAGACCCAAAGTCATCTGGTGAGTCTAACGGTTAAATCAATCAATCAAACTTTATTTTATGATCCATAGACCCAACATAGCAAACCATCCAGTTGTACGATGTAGAGAAACTTTTCCCAGTGGTTAAATGAAGATTTGAACCATTCCAACCCTCTGACCATTGTAGCACTACAGGTTTTGTGCAAAATTGTGTCCTCTTTTGATCCCTTTCTTTTCTAGTGATGCTTTTCTACCATTTTCATTAATAAGCAGCTGCCGTCACCCAATTGCATTCCCAGTTCGTGAGAAATATAGTCTAATTGTAGGTCTCCAAACTGTTTGGGAGATTGTTAACTCAGAGGTTATGTGGAAGACAGCTTTTATCTGTTTAACAATGCCTTAAAATACACAGGAAGAGACAATTTTCCTAAAAGGAAAGCTAGTACATTCATTCCACAGAACAGTCTGTACACTGGTGAAGGAACCAAGTGCTGGAGCATAATTAAGTCTAATTTCTAAACAGGTGGGCAAACAGTAATGGATACCTGATCACTAAGACTCCATTATTTGATACAAACTTCTTGGCTCCTCAAAATTCAGCTGAGCAGAACCTAAGATAATGCAACAAAAGGACACATTTAAAGCACACCTGTCATGAGATTTGGCATTGACAGCTGAGAAAAATTCTAGACGTCTAGAGTTTCACTTCATTTATTTTTGCAGAGTCTGCAGATGTCTTTTGTGCTTTTCATTGAAAACAAATAGCACCCCACTTTCACATTCTGAAAATGGAATGTGATTCGTGCATGTTGCGCAGGAAACACTGCACAATAAAACCACATTTCTCAAATTGACCCCCTGGAAATTAAAAATGTTAGGGGTAAATAGGAGTAGCTGTTTGTTAAATCTAGCAGAATTTGTATACAATTATACAAGGGACACTTATTGGCAGATAAAGTGGTGGTAGTGATGATAATGGAGGACACTTAATTCAGAGTCCAAGACCTGCAGCATCTGATAGAATTAAGTGAACTGCTCTGCCATCACAACAGTGCTTTGTAGGCCAAGATTTATGATTAGATTGCAGTTGGTTTAGGCCATTTCTGCATTACATTATTATAGTGCCATTATTCCACTTTCAACATCCTGCGGAATTCTGGGGTTTGTAGGTTACTGAGGCCAAAGAGCTCTCTGGCTGAGAATTCAAAATGCCCCTCCCTAAACTACAAACCCCAGAATTCCACAGGATGTTGAAAGTGGAATAATAGCATTATAACAGGCTAGTGCAGAAATGGCCTCAGTTGCTGTGATGCTGTGGACTGCCTTGGAAGGTCTTTAAACAGAGGTTGGATGGGCATTTCTTTGGACTGCTTTAGTTTTGTATTCCTGCATGGCACGGGGTTACTCTAGATGGTCTTTGTACTTCCTTCCACCTGTATTCTGTGGTTTTATTGCACGGAGGGGCAGAGCAGTCTAGACTTAGAAATCTATATAGATCCACTGTAGTGTAGTGGTTTGAGCATTGGTGTAGGATTCTGGAGATCAAAATTCAAATCCCCAGTTAGCCATGGAAACCCACTAGGTTACCTTGGGCAAGTCACACTCTTTCAGATTGAGATGAAGGCCATGGCAAACCCAAGAAACCCTGGCCAAGAAACCCTGCAATACATTCACTTTAGAGCCACCATACCTCAGAAGTGACTTGAAGGCATACAACAACAACAAAGCTGAAAGAAACAGGGAGGGAAGGCAGCATTAGAGTTCCAAGTCCATGGGTGAACATTATTACTTCAACAAAACTGACTTTTCCTTCTTGATTTTTTTTCAGACTCAACTATTTGACATTTCATGGCATGTCATTACTCATAGCTGCTTCTAGCACAAGAGAAGTAGCAATCCTATTTCTATAGCTGGTGGGAATTGTGCAGCTAGATGTGGCTGGACTCCAGCTCCATGTATTCTCAGCATTAGCTCTCACGGCTCATCTATATCTGGAAGGCTGTCTGTTTCCCATCCTGTGTTAGGACCTCCAGCTTCCCTGTGGGCACTTCAGTTTGGGTACTCACTGAAACCATGCAATTTGATATATGTCCTGTTACAAAGTGCAGATGTGCGGGGCAAATCGTGAAGGCTAAACTAGTTCCTGACATCAATCAGCTCTATTGGTATTTAACTGAAAGCACTTTGCACTGTCAGTATGTTTGGCCTCGTATGCACCATGCTAAACAAATTCCAGCACTGTTTATAGAGTTTGTGGTCCTCCTCAAATACTCTCAGAGAGGCCAGGGCAGGCTGTGAAGCTTTCGAAAGGGATATCACCTCTCCACTGCACAGCTGCTCATCTCGGAACTCTTTCTGTGGGACGTCTCAGGACTGCCCCGCCAGTGAACCTAGCCAGGGAGGTTCCTTGCTCAGCCATCCTTTAGCCAAGGACAGGGAAAACAGACCCGTCTTCAAATTTCCCTTCAAATTTTGAATCCTTCAAATTTTCTTTTAAAAAGAAGGCTTCAGGGAGCAATTTAAAAGGAGCTTCAAAGTGAGAGATACCCTTGGCTCTGCCTTACTTCTGTAATTTGAGTACTCTATGTAAACTCAGCTCTCTTTCCATTAGAGAAAACAGAGGGGAATGTTGCCCCATGCCAAAGTCAAACATTTCCTGAAATCTCATCACATTAAAACATATAAGGCTGAGCTCCGGGCAAAGCAGGTGTGCCTAGCTCCAAAAACACTGCCAGGCCTCTGGAACAAGAGTGACTTCTTCCATGCTCTCCCACTGTGCCAATCTGGTAGCAACAACATTAATTCTCTGTTGTCCCACTTTTTCAGCCGTTTTTAAAATGTGCCAGTTTCTCTCTCCTCCGCCTTCTCCCCCTCATCTTCAATTGACTTCAATTGCTGCAAACTGAGTTCAAAATGCAGAAGCAGTTTGTACTGGACTAACTCAGCAGGGAGTAGAGAGAGGAGAAATGAAGGAGCAGATCTTACCCTTCCCAGTAGACTCAGGCAAAAGCAAACTGCTGCCGCCTTCACTTTTTTGTATGTTCATCCTTAATAACTTTTGCCATCTTGACCAGACTCTGAGGTAGCTTGGCCATGTCTGTCCCATTTTTCATTTGTGAAATGTTGGAGCCAGCATGACAGTGATTTGAGCTTTGGGAGCCCGAGGTTCAAATCCCCACTCAGCCATGGAAACCCACTGGGTGACTTTGGGCAAGTCACACTCCCTCAGCCTCAGAAGAAGACAAAGGCAAACCCTCCTCTGAACAAACCTTGCCAAGAAAACCCCCATGATAGCAACCTTAGGGTTGCCATAAGCTGGAAATAACTTGAGGGCACACAACAACATGCTACAACTCCTGCCCAACCCTGCCAACCCAGCACTGCTTCTCTGCCAACTATTCTTGCTCTCCTTTCAAAAAGCTCCAAACAATTCTCTTTCTTTCTCTAGTCAAACACATAACTGAAGTGTTTTCTCCCCTCACCACTTGCTCCATCTTCTGTCTCATACAAATGAACTGGATTGTAGTCCATGAACGTTTATGCTAGAATTTTTCCCCCAGTTAGGTCATAATGGCACTACTGGATTTCTTGACATCTTTTTATGCTATAACAGACTTAACACAGGTATCTCTTTGCATATCAAACACCCTAAGGAAGTAAACAGTGAGAACCCTAATCAGCCACTATTAATCAAGACTCCATTGTCTACCCTAAAGGGCCAAATAATTGGTGGTATGGGATGGTCAGAGAGCTTTTTTTTAAACACAGGGTTGCAAGATTGAAAACTGGAGATGGCTCCTATACCTTTGATAGTTATGTAGATGAGAGAATTTCAGCAGGCGTTGCCTGTTACCTAATTGTATTACAAGCAGCACCTGGTGAGATTCCCTCATCTGCACAACCATGAAAGGTAGTGAAGCCATCTCCAGTTTTCACTCTGGCAACCCTACTTTTCATATAACCAGAAAAGCTGCTTTTCCCCAGGATTAGCAAGAACACAACACACAAGCAAAATTAGCAGATTCAGGCCTAAATCCTTATTTTAATCCTATTTAAGGTAGGCCCAGAGGCAGCATCATACAGTGGTTTGAGCATTGAATTACGACCCTGGAGACCAGAATTTGATTCTCCACTCAGCCACTGAAATCCACTGGGTGAACTTGGGTATGTCACACACATTCAGCCTCCAGAAAACCTTATGATGGTGTTACCCTGAAAATCTGGGGGTCCCAGAGGGACACCTCGATATGCTCCAAATGATGGGGAAAATAAGCTCAACAGAGCACAAGCAACAGCAATGCAAGAGGCAGGGTAACCTAGCAAGATCTTTTACCCAATTTTTGTGGGGTCAGGCTCAGTGAGAAATCACACAAAAAGGTCCAATGAATGACTTTATTGAACAGTAATAGCTCGCACTAACGCAAACACGCACACACACATCCAAGGGCTGAAAGAAATAAAGAGTGGAAATAAGATAGAGGGATTGTTGAGGGGTTCGTAGTCTGGGTGATACTGCACCTCTTCCTGAAGTCCTTGGTCTGGGAAGCAGCGATCGAACAGCAGCTCAGCGAAGAGATGCTGAGGAGATCGCACAGCTATCGGGAGGGGGGGCCAGTCAGCTGGTAAGACCGGGAGGCATCATACTTCTTCCTTCTCTTCTTCCCTCTCCGCTTTTCTCTTGCCTAACTAGCCCAAAAACGGGGACTATTTGTAGGAAAAATTTACTTTGAAGGCAAATCCTCTCCCAAGAAAACAAACAGGGACAGAAAAGAAAAACAACTCCACACCTGGCATTTTCTTTGATATTGGAAGGTAACAGGTTGTCATCCCAGTAACAGGATGTTCCTCCGCTTTGGGGCTGCGGTATGAGTTTCTGGAGATCAATTTGATAAGATTTTATTGCTTCCAGTGCCCAACTTTCTGGGAACACTTTTATTCCCTTCAAGTGGACTCCTTAAAGGTTAAGGACCTTTTGTCCGCCATGGGTTATCACAACATGAGGTCTGCTGTGGCTATGTGACTGGGGATTTTACAAATCTGACCTGGTGTGTTCGATTGTACGACCGTTATTGCCTATGTGCATATCTGGGTGACCTCTCTGGTGGGTTAGAATAATTTTATATCAAAGTTGTAGACCCCGGGACAGGGTTTACCAAGGGGGCAACAATGGGTTCACCTTAGGGATGCCATAAGTTTGAAATGACTTGAAGGCACACAACTGCAACAAAGCAGGCCTATCATATCAATAATAATTTCATTACGACAACACTTAATGTAAGTTTACAGGCATACATCTGTTAACAAAGCCTCTTACAAAGCCGATTAATGCCTGCTCAGCCTCAAGCTTTCCCTCCTTATCCTCTGTCTAGCTACATTTTTTTCAGGTAGCATTAGATGGTGAAGGAAAGCTGGAGAAACAACAGACATTTGGTGCTGGGCTGCAGCAGCCTGTATGCAGTAAACAATGCAATAAATTTTGAGCTGGGAAAGAAGGGAACTCTGTTCCAGTTGGTTCTATAGTACTGTACGTGCTTGCCTACAACAGCAAAACTGCCCTAAGAATCCCTTACTGTGTGTGTGTGAACAGCCAAACAGAGAGAATAAGAAAATGCAGACAAGCCTGCCCCAGCATCTACTTTCAGCATGTTTTAAAAAGCGTAGATCTGTGTTGTACCAGTGTTTGTTTTTGTGGTGTAGGAACCTATCCCTATTCTTTCCATGTTACTTCTGCCTCTGGTATCAATTTTTTTGCTAAAGAAATCATGCCCAGGAGCACATCTACTTTGTCATCTGAATTACACCTTTAATTGACTCAATTACTTTAGTCAGGATGAAAAATGAGATCCAGACAAATGTGTGTGTTTTACATTACTGATCCCAACCTTAAGTATGTAAAATTCCTCCCTGCTTGTCTGTCCTTACCACGCTTTGAATCTGAAAAAGAGAATTGATTTTCCTTAGCACGGGACCTTGTTTTAAAAGTGTGCATGCATGTTTGTGCATGTGATTTTTTTTAATGTGATTTTTTTTACAAGAATATGCACCCCGTCATTTAACCCACCCAGTTCTGGTGTTCGGAAGAATTTCCTTTAGACTGCTTGGAATGCTACATATATAAAGTGCCTTGACTCTCTGTTTAAAGTACTCCCCACTCCACCCCATTTAATTCAGCCATTTTGACCAGCGCAGCTCTCTCTAGCTAAGCTATATGATAGCCCAAGTGGTGGTTTTGATAAGAATGGTTCTATGGTTCTATGAAATCCTGAAGTGTTCTGATAGGGGACCTGAGTAGAACCTGGGGAGGGAGGAGGTATCCTACCGGGAGCTTATATTAGGTCTGAACATATCTGACGGCATCATTAATGATCTCAGAAAAAGAGACAGCATCATGCCAGTGGAATTCATGCTGACACTGAGACTTAGTGACACGGAGCACACTGAAAGCCCAAAGGAAGAGAAGGCAGTCAAGTTCAGGGGCCTTCAGGGCAGTGTTTTTCCAGACTAGCTGTCAGAAGAGGGATAGTACAGAGGCAGCTACAAATTCCACAGTCCTTTTTAACAGGCTTGAGAGTGTGTGTGTGTGTGTGTGTGTGTGTGTGTGTGCGTGCGCGCGCACGCATGCTTGAGTAAGTGAGTCTAAGAGTGAGAAATATAACTGTTCTCGGACCTGTTAAACATTCTTTTTCCCTCAGAGAGGAATCAAGACTCACATGTGATTGTGCAGACTGAGGCTTCCCTCCCCTACTTGCCTACGTGTGAGATAAAATAATCCAGGAGATGAAAGTTAATATGAATATAAGATCTTCCTTATCACTAGGAAATTAGAAACAAAGAGCTTTGAGGGCAAAAAATAAAATTATCTATCCACAAGCAGTCAACCAAGCAGCTAATAACACGAAGTAACAATTAAAATTGGAAAAAGAAGAAGAGAATGTTTAGAGCAGGTTTAGGGAAATAGTGCCGTGCTTGATCAGGAGCAGGCAAAACACATCCTTCCAGATGATGTTGCATGGCAGCTCCCAGCATTCCTTATCAGAACTAGGCCATTTCTGCATTAGACTGTTATAGTGCTATTATTCCACTTTCAACATCCTATGGAATCCTGGAGTTTGCAGTTTGGGGGGCTCAAAGGCACACAATCAAAGCATTCCCAACAGATGGCCATGCAGCCTCTGTTTAAAAACCTACAAAGAAGGAGACTCTACCACACTCCAAAGCAGCATATTCCATTGCTGAACTGCTGTTACTGTCAGGAATTTCTCCCTAATGTTTAGATGGAATCCCTTTTCCTAAAGTTTGAAGCCATTGCTCCATGTCTTAATCTCTGGAGCAGCAGCAAACAAGCTTGCTCCATCCACTGTATGATATCTCTTCAAATATTTAAACATAGCTATCATGTTAACCTTCTCTTCCACAGGCTTAAGATACCCAAGGCATGGTGTCCAGGGCTTTTACCATACCATTTTGGTTGCCCGCCTCTGGACTTGTTCCAGCTTGTCAATATCTTTCTTGAATTGTTGTCCCAGAACTAAGCACAGTATTCCACTCTATTCTGCTTTGGTCAGACCCCACCTAGAATAGACAGTGATAAGGCAGTTGGCTCATTCAGGGAGTCACCTTGCCCAAGAACTCCTACAAAATCTGGGGCCAAACCTGTTTGGATCATCACAAGACTTTTCTGACAGACACTGGAATAGTTTTGCCAGACTGGCTCCCGGGCAGGTCTCCTGTAACTTTAATCCTTAACTGATCTTTGTGTAGGATGAAGTAGTATAAAGGCCCATCAAATGGGATGAATGTACTTGTCCTCTCCCACCTTCCAAATCCCAACTTTCAGCTGCAGATGTCTCCTCCCAACATGGCTATTGCATTGCTGGAGGAGAACAGGGGGAGCATGTAGGAGTGACCCATAACTAAAACAAAGCTGAGCGCCCCTCCATGCCTCTTCCTCCCTGCTCTCCACTAGTTAGGCAGCAGCCATGTTGAGCAGCGATAGCTGCAGCTAAAAATTGGAGTGTAGAAGATATGGGAGGAAGAGAACCTTCATCCTGCCTGGGAGAGCTTTATTGTAAATAATCCTGATCTAAGATGCATTAAGCATTAAAGTTACAACAGCCCCATCCCAGATCCAATCTAGCAGTCCTACACCAATGCAAATGGTTTTTAAAACAGTATTAGAGAAACAAATGAGCTCCTTTCCTACATTACTTGCATGAAGGGATTATGTTGTGTGTGCTCCTCTGGCTCTGCTCCTGACATCTAGGATTGCCAGACTGAAAACTGAAAAGGGCTTCTGCACTTCTAATGGTTGCACAGATTTACCTGTTACTTGGTTGCACGACCAGTCACATCCACCCTCTTCTACACAACCATTAAAGGCACAGAAACCCCCTCCAATTTTCAATCTGGCAACCCTGCATATAGTAGCTGTAGATATCTGTGCCAGGACCAACCCAAGATATTTTGTTGCCCGATTGGAAAAAAACAACAACAGAAGATAGCTGGAATGCTTGGTGATTACTGGAGTATTTTCCACAGCACATAAAGCCAGTTTAAGGGGGAAAGACAGCTTCTGTAGCATACACAGATCCATCCTCCAACAAAAGGGAATGGCCAGGAGGCTTAGAAGGAACAGATTTGTTCCCCTTTCCCCAGCCTGTGCTGCCACAGACAGCTGCCTCACTCTGCCTGATGCTAGGGCTGGCCCAGAAAGGATACCCACATTGATCTGTTCACATTTAGGACCCATTTTCTGAGAAGGTCTATTTATGTCGGCTTTATATTATTTACATGCCTTGCCAGTATGTTTCCAGGCACAATCCAAAGTGTTTATCTCACAGAGTGTAAAGGTGCAGGATATTCTATGGGCCATCAGCTTCCATATTATTCTTGGGGGGTGGGATTTCTACACATCTAGGAGCTTCAGGACCCACAAAAAGCCCCACTTTCCCAGTGCTAACCCTGACGTTTGGTGGTACAGAGTGAAGAAAAGTGGTGCTTTTGCTTTTAAAGTACCATTTTAAACTGCAGGAAAAGAGATTCCACCTGAACTTCAAGAACTTCCTGACGGTCAGAGCTGTCCAGCACTCAGAGTGTGGTGGAGTCTCCTTCTTTGGAGGTTTTTAAGCAGAGGCTGGATGGCCATCTGTCGGGAGTGCTTTGATGTGTTTTCCTGCATGGCAGAGGGTTGGACTGGATGGCCCTTGTAGTCTCTTCCAACTCTATGATTCTATTTTGTTTCTGGTATTTTCAGGCACATAAATCTGCTTGTAAATGAAGCACATAGGAAGTTCAGGGAAAGACAATATGGCATTTTTAATGTTAATGTGCTGCTCTTCTCTTCAACATGTCAATAAATACTGGTAGGAAAATTAGTGGCAACTGCAAGAAAGGCTTTTGGAGACCTCTAGAGAGTTGCATAACAAAACAAAAAAAGATGGGGGCATGTTTTGTGGGGCAAAGATAGGTTCCCCAGTTCCCCCATGGTAGCTTCCAAACAACCATAACCACATTTTTAAAGACAATGTTCCTCTGTCCACGAGATGTTAGGGTATAAATAGAAATAGGTATCACCACAATATCTTGCTTGGGATCAACCCAGAGGCATTTACAAGCCCCCATTAACAGACAGAAAGCTGGAGTGGGGGAACTAAACAGACCATTGCTCTGTGCCAAAGTGGCAGTTCTTGCATGCTTAAGTTCATCTGAATTAAATTACAACCTGGTGAAAGAAAGACATTTGGACTCTGGGCCTCATCTACAGATATGACAAAGTAGAAGGCGATATGTTTGAGAGTTCAGGTGCATTATATTTATCAGCTTTTCATCAGAGCAAAGGACACTGTGGATGGGATAAACCCATCACAAGCCCTGGCATTAGCTTGGCAGAGTCAAAACTGGAAAAGGCTCTTTTATCTTTAATGGTAACGTAGAAGCAGGAATTTAATCAGGTGTTGCTTGTTACCTGGTTGCGTGACAAGCAATACTTGCTGAAATTCCAGTTTTCAGTCTGGAAGTCCTTCTGGAATTGTATTCAGGCATTATTAACAAGGCGCTATGCTTTGCCCATCATTTGTGCAGGTATAGAAATTTACTCTCCCTGGTATGTGAGCCATTCTGTTTGCATAGTAGCTCAGAGGACTGGACTAGCTATCTGAAAGCTTGGAATTTTTACTGGTTTGGAAAATAAAAAATAAAATAATAACCAGAAGAAAAACATAAAATAAGAATGAATAAAATAAAAAACAGTCCTAAAGGTGCTGCCATATTTCTCCCCTTATTTAATAGAATAGGAAGGGACCACAAGGGCCATCCAGTCCATCCCTTGACTTCCTCCTTTTTATACTTTTTTGGACTACCATTTCCATATCTCCCTAGCCAGCATGGCCATTGCTATAGTAACTTTTTTGACAGGCAGGGTAGACTTTATTATCAAAGCAGCTAAAGCAGAAGCCAAATGTCTATAATTGTTTTCACTCATTATCAAGCATCTGTCTCTCAGGTGTGCAGCCTTTTACAGTAGATTCAGACAGTATTTCTGCCCAGTTTTGACTTGATTGACTTGAGCAGAGGAATTAGATATTGTTAAGTAGAGAGCCAATGTGATGTAGCATTTTGTGGGTTGGGCTAGGACTCTAGTCCTTGCTTTGCCACAGAACTCATGGAATGACTTTGGGCATGTCGCACTCTCTCAGCTTCAGAGGAAGGCAATGGCAAATCCCCTCTGAACACACCTTGCCCAGGTAATCCTATGACAGGTTCACCTTAGGATTGCCATAAGTTAAAAATGACTTGAAGGCAAACAATGACAACAACAAAGTAGAAAATGATACACAGCTGTAACATTTAACATGGCAGCAGATTCTATGGCAGGAATGGAAACACAGGCACTTGGCTTATATAGAGTCAGACCACTGGTCCATCTAGCCTAGTATGATCAACTCTGGCAGCGGCTCTCCAGGTTTTAGGCAGCTTTCTTTCCTAGCTTTCCCAGGTGGTCTTTCATCCAAGGACTAACCAGCCCTAACTCTAATTAGCTCCTAAAATCAATAAGATCAAGATATTCAGTGAAGTACAGAGGTATGAGGCAATCCTCCAGATCAGGGTTTCTCAACCTTTGGTCCTCAGGACTAGCAATACTGGCTGGGATTCCTGGGAGCTGAGGTCCGAAATATTTGGAGGACCATAGATCTGAGAACCACTGCTCCAGATATTATTGAACTATAGCTCCCAGAGTCCCTCAGCATTGGCTATTTTGTCTGGGGCTGTTGGTAACTGCAGTTCAGCAACATCTGGAGAAGCACACTATTCCCCCTTCTGATCTGTGAAGGCTGGGATCTTACTATAAAAGAATGGGATGCAGTGCTGAATTATTTGCAGCAATTTTCCTCCTGGCATTTTGTTGCTTCAGCCATTTTTGTCTGTTTCCAGCTCCGATAACAGCAAGTGATTTGGGAAAAGAGTACAACAGTAAACTGCAGTGAGCTGTTGGCAGAGATAGATAATTATCCCTCATCATGAAATTTTCCTTCAGTCCCCAAATTTCTAGCATTGCAGAGAGTGAGATATTGAAAATCATTAATATGTAGAATTCTTGTATTTGCTGTGTTCCCATTCCCTTTCTATCCTTTGCCTGCTCCTTTTCTCTGAAAGTCTCAATTCTGTTTATAAATGTTCTGCTGAAGTTTTAAGTTATTGCAATGCTAGAAATTTGGGGACTGATGGAAAATTTCATGGGAGGTAGAATTCTTATTTGGGAGAGGCAGTGCTATCATTCTGTACCTCCCTAGCAACATCCTTAGATAGTAGGCATAGAGGGACAGAGAAGAAGTTAACACCACTCTTTCTCTTTATTGTCAAAATAAAACCTGCTCCAATGGTTTACACATAAATGGAGAGACAACTGAAAACAAACACATGTTGGTCTTGTCATTGCTATGTGGCTTTTATGATACAATAGTCTCACAACAGACGAGAATAAAATTAAATCAGGCACATTCAAAGTTTGTAAAGGCCACTACACTTGGAGAAGTGCTTCTCTTTGACGAGACCCCTGAAAAAAAAAAATATTGAGAAATATGTTACAATTTACAGGACAAGAACATAGGGCTCTATGCAGGAGCATCGTAAGACTGGAGCAGGTGGTATCAAAGATAGGGAATACTGCAAGTCCAGGGTAGCTGAAAATTTTCCTGGGGAAAGGGAAATAGAGAAAGTGAGGCCTGCCAGAGTTGCTTCACACTCATCTGGTTCAGGATCACTAATCGACTGGCACAGTAGTACCAAAACCAGAGCTTGAAAGTAACACACCACAGTTAGCAATGTCACCTGTAATACTTTACTTTAGGGGACGAGGACAATTATACTTTTAAAGCAAGGCTTTCCAGACAATGTGCCATGACACGTTAGTGTGTCATCTGTAATCTTGGAAATGTATGTTATTATTTATAAATCATATATTTTTAAAAATACATGAAAAGTTTTCATGAGATATGTTGCGTCCCCATACAATTTGTTATTATAATTTACGTATGTGTCTGTATCTCATATAAAGGGTTAGTTTAACCTCTGGTTTGCTAGTAAAACTGAATTACTATGTCGCGAAATGATGCATGTCTAAAAAAGTGTGTCACCAACATGAACAGTTTGGAAAGCTTTGTTTTAAAGGAATATAGCAACAAGTAACATCAATATGTGGGTGTGAGCTGTAATGTCGATTCACTATTCTTAAAGTGTTGTTTTTGAGAGAATTTAGGACCATTTTCATAGAACCATAGAATCATAGAATTGGAAGAGACCACAGGGGCCACCCAGTCCAACCCCTGCTATGCAGGAACACACATGAAAGCATTCCCAACAGATGGCCATCCAGCCTCTGCTTAAAAACCTCCAAGGAAGGAGACTCCACTACACTCCAAGGCAGCATATTCCACTGCCAGACAGCTCTGACTGTCAGGAAGTTCTTCCTGAGGTTCAGGTGGAATCTCCTTTCCTGCAGCTTGAATCCATTGCTCCTTGTCCTAGTCTCTGGAGCAATGGAAAACAAGCCTGCTCCCTCCTCAACATGACATCCCTTCAAATATTTAAACATGCTTATCATGTCCCCTCTTAACCTTCTCTTCTGCAGACTAAACATACCCAGCTCCCTCAGCCGCTCCTCATAGGGCATGGCTTCCAGATCCTTCACCATTTTGGTCACCCTCCTCTGGACATGCTCCAGTTTGTATTTCTAAGTGTACATGAGATGTGTGTGCATTTGTAAACTAGAAAGTGGCAGTAGCAACATGTCACTTGTCAAACGACAGATATTGTTAGAATTACCTTGGAAAAATAGTGAGTGATGGATATCCACTCATTACCAACATTCCAAACTCTGGTTACATCCAACAGGGAGTACTTCAAAGTGTTCCAGTTAATAAAAGAGTACTCCAGTGGAGGCACTGACAATTATAAGGTGACTGTTTGTGTCACGGTTCTTCTGTTGCCAGTGTTGATCTTGGTAATCCAAACGGAACCGTTGTGTGTGATCTCACAGACATGCAAGATCTTGGTGTTCTTGCCTGCTAAAAGCAGAAAGACTAGTTGGGAACAAAAAAGAACCCTGAGAACTCTATGTTGAGGGAGACAGGTTAACTAATTAAACCAAAGTTGGAAACTTTACTTTTGGGACTTCTGCTCCTAGAATCATGGCATCATTGACGGGGATTCTGGGACTTATACTCCACAAAAATGGCTTTCCCAAGCCCTGAATTAAGTATCCCTCACTCTTCAAACCTTTATTTGTGACAAGCACCATAAAGACTGTCTATGACTATGTTGCTTATAAAAATAGCCCAACCTATTTAGATAATTGTTCTACAGCCAGTAAAGAGTAAAATATTACTTTCTGTACAAAGCCTCTTCCCAGCGGCGCAGAATCAGCCATCAGAGAAACAAATGGATTGCATCAAACTATCATCCAAATAGCAGCAACGCTATTATGCAAAGTTGCTTCCGGCAAGCTAACAAGGCAATAGGGCTTGCATTACACAATACATTTCATAACACAGACATGCTTAGGGCTGTTCCATGTGCATTACTCTCCCCCCCCACTAGGAGGATTACAATTGTACAGCTGCCTTTCCCCCTTGCATACTATTTGTATTTTTAAAAATTGTCTTCCCTTGTTGTGGACATATTTGCAGTGACTGCTATAGGAAACAAGCAGGCAAAGTACAAGAGGAAAACAAACAAATACTAGATTGTGACCTGAGCAGTACATGGGGAGAAACACAAAACTGATCAAACATTTGCATTAGTAAGCTTACATAAATGGTCCTACAAGGATGAGGCCAAAGCACTAGATATCGCACAAGCAAATGTCAGAAATATTCTCTATCCAAGTAGGTAGCTAGATAATTGAAATGATCCAGAGAAAACATTGAAAATTATATCCAACTTATTTGCGTAAAGATGCAAAAATAAATTTTACTTCTGTGAGTCTGTTTTTCATATTCAAATCTTCCAAATGCACAGCCAGCTCACATATCCCCTTTAATTCTAACAGATAAGTAACCTAGGCCATTTCTACACTAGACTGTTATAGCGCTATTATTCCACTTGCAACATCCTCCCGAAACTGCATACCCCAGAATTCCATAGGATGCTGCAAGTGGAATAATAGCACTGTAACAATCTAGTGCCAAAATGGCCCTAGTAATCTAATCCCCAACTAGGTAATGAAAACACACATGTCCACAAGAAGCTGGGACAGGAAATAACCTTAGAAGGAAAGTTTGGTACATGAGTCTTCCCTGAAGGGGCCTTCAAGACATCTCCTTCCCCCCATTGTTTTTGTTTCTGTTTTTTCCATTTTTTAAAAAAAATCAGAGGTGCTGAAAAAGCCCTGCTTTTACACTTAAGGGCTGTGCAGCCAACTTTGCTATACCCCTCGATTGTCTTAGGCTGTGGAAGACCTTTTTCTCAAATTACAAGTGACTTTTAGTGCACAAATATAGGATGAGGGACATGTGGCTGGATAACAGTACATGTGAAAGGGATCTAGGAGTCTTGGTGGACCACAAGCTGAACATCAGTCAGCAGTGTGATGCAGCAGCCAAGGAAGCCAACATGATTCTTGGCTGCATCAATAGGAATATGGTGTCCAGATCAAGGGAGGTAATGGTATCACTCTATTCTGCTTTGGTTAGACTACATCTGGAATACTGTGTCCAGTTCTGAGCACTTCATTTCAAGAAGGTTATTAACAAGCTGGAACATGTCCAGAGGAAGGCGACCAAAATGGTGAAGGGTCTGGAAGCCAAGAAGCCCTATGAGGAACAGCTTAGGGAGCTGGGTATGTTTAGTCTGCAGAAGAGAAGGTTAAGAGGGGTCATGATAGCCATGTTTAAATATCTGAAGGGATGTCATGTTGAGGAGGGAGCAGGCTTGTTTTCTGTCGCTCCAGAGACTAGGATAAGGAGCAATGGATTCAAACTGCAAGAAAAGAGATTCCATCTGAACCTCAGGAAGAACTTCCTGACAGTCAGAGCTGTCTGGCAATGGAATATGCTGCCTCGGAGTGTGGTGGTCTCCTTCTTTGGAGGTTTTTAAGCAGAGGCTGGATGGCCATCTGTTGGAGATGCTTTGATATGAGTTCTTGCATAGCAGGGATTGGACTGGATGGCCCCAGTGGTCTCTTCCAGCTCTGTGATTCTATGATTCTATCACTTCCTGATTGAGAAAAAGTTCTCTGCCCATATGTAGCACACAGGATTTTTTCTAAACATTTTTAAAAGTTCCATTCCAAAAATTTTTTTAAAATGTAAAGATAAAAATAAATTGGTGGCATAGCTTCCATTTTATACAAAACAGCATACGCACTTGCATAACAGTCACTGGCACTTTCTTAAGTGTGCCACTTTAAGGGTAGCCAGTGTGGTGTAGGGACAGTCTTAATTAACCCTGTGTTGTCCTACCTTTTCAGTTGTTTTGAAAATGTCCTAGTTTCTCTCTCCTCCTCTCACTTTCCCCCTTTGTCTTCAACTTACTTCAACTGCTGCCAACTACGGAGAGGAGCCCAAATCTTGCTCCTGCCAGTAGGCTCAGGTAAAACCAAAGTACTGCAGCCTCTCCTAGCTTGTGTTATTTTTCCTCATTAATAACTTTTGCCGTCTTGACCATACTCTGTTGCGTGGACACACATGCCCCAATTTTCACATGTGCCATGTCAGAGGATATGTGGTGCAGCACGGGGAAAGAGGCAACCCTGCTGCATCCTGTGCTGTGTGTGTGTGTGTGCAGTCCCAGACCTGGAATAATTGGTCACATCTGCTATTTAGACATAGAACACTGCAATGTAGAACACTAGAAAATATTATGGCACAAAACAACACTTTATAGAAAGAATAGCATTCAAATAGGTTTATGTGCCTACAGGCACTGGCAAAAGTAGGAGCTGACTTACACTGAGCAGCAAATGGCTCACAAGGAACACCTGTTATTCCACACATTCAAACTCATATGGGGCTCTGGTATTTATAGAAGGAAAGCCAAACCCCACTGATTAGTGTTGTACATATGTGATTTCCAAACCCAAGTTCTTGCTATGCAGAAAAATCAAGCAAGGAGTAGGCTGGGGGGAAATGATCCATTGTTCCGTACTACTGCAAGTCCCTCTGCAGAAGCAAATTGTGACCAAACTGGAATGGAATCCACCTTCTTCTGGGTTCAGTTGAATCAATTCCATTCCAATGGAATGTTGAGAAGGAAAGGGACAGAAAAGTGGGGAGGATTTTTTTTTAAGTTGACCTGTAAAAGAAATAGGATTTTGACCATCTGGTTAGAGGTCAGTAGATAAGAGAGCTGAGAGCTCAGAGAAAGGTTATGGAGTGATGTACATGTTTTTGAGGAAGTTGTAAAACGGAGCCAGCCTGGACATGTTGTATGTTTGGAAAGTGGTCTTGAAAGTAAAATTTGCTTTTCATTCTTTTCCTAAATGTCATCTGTACTGGGGACATGTGGATGCATATACCTAAACATATAAGATCTGTTAAGGTTTTACTGTTCCGCAGATTTTAATCTTTTGCCTTTAAATTTACAGTGGGGCCTTGGTATCCGCTAGGGTTTGGTTCCACGTCCCTCCATGGATACCAAAATTCATGGATGCTCAAGTCCCATTTTGAACTATGGTGTAGTAAAATGGCATCCCTTATATAAAGATGGCAAAATCAAAGTTTGCTTTTTGGATTTTTTTTTTAATTTTTCAAGCTGTGGTTGGTTGAATCCATTGATACAGAATCCATGGATATGGAGGACTGACTATATTTAAAGGCTTTTATTTTTATGTATTATTCAATCATATTTTCACAATGACTTTCTATATGTGTTTACGTCTCTATTTGTAAATGTTTTCTACTATATCTGTTTTAATATTTATAAGCCACCTTTAGTCTGAATAACAATAATAGTAGTAGTAATAATATACCTACACAACGTGGTGATGACTTTGTATGAATACTTGTCCCATCCAGTTCACGCTACACCAGCAATTTGAGGACCTGCCACACAAGTGTTAGTTGAATTATTGCTTCCCATCTGAGTTTTGTTCTGGCTAGTCTGAAGAAGAGTTCTGGGAGAACTTTAATTGCAGAATTTTAGTTGGAGCTAATGCAACTACTGCCCACCCTGTGGATTCCATTTTTTCATAACTATCTTTGCTTTTGCATCAGCAAGATATGGCTATCCATCTCTTATTTTAACCTGTAAATGACTATCTGCTTTTTGATATGTGTTCCAGCAATTCTCCACTTCTGTTGTGGAACTAGCCCAATTTGCCTAGCAATTTATATTTTTTACAATCAATCCTTGTATATAACACTGGATCTTGCAGTCCTAGGCCATCACTTTGGAAGCACAATGATTCCCCTGAGGAAGCTGTTAAAAGATGCACAATTCTCCATCTGACACAGAATAAAGCTGCTTAATGCTCACAAAAGAAACAAAACTAGGTTTTTAGGTTACCACCTTCAATGTCAAAGAGGGAGTCACTGTGGACTCTTTGGATCACCATCAAAATAGAACAGTGGTTCTCAACCTGTGGGTCCCCAGATGTTTTTGGACTTCAGCTCCCAGAAGCCCTGAGCATTGACCATAGTGGCTGGGACTTCTGGGACCTGAAGTCCACAAACATCTGGGGACCCACAGGTTGAGAACCACTGAAATAGAAGCACTCCCACAACTTAGAATGAAAACTTTAAAAATTCAAAATGTCTTGTGGAGGGAGAATATTTGTCTAACATTTCACAAATGAACATCTGGACACATGTGGCCAAGCAACAACAGTGTGGTCAAGATGGCAAAAACTTTCATTAGGAAAAACACGCAAGCTAGGAGAGGCTGCAACAGATTGCTTTTGTCTGAGCCTACTGAGAAGGGAAAGATTTTGCCATTTCCTCTCCTCTGTCCCCTGTTGAGTTACTACTTTTGCATTTTGAACTTGGTTTTCAGCAGCTGAAGTAAGCTGCAGACAAAGAGGAAAGGTAGGTAGAGAGGAGAGAAAGTGGGACATTCCAAAAGCAACTGAAAAAGTGGGATGACAGAGGGTATGAGGGACTGTCCTTGCCAAATTGGGACAGTTGGAGGGCATGAGGGAGTATGTGGGACAAAACTGTGGAAATGATTCTGAAACAATGCACCAAAGAGCATTTTTAAATACTCTGGCCTGTAAAATGCCTATCATTATGATAGGGATATATAGATGGAGACCTGTTAAAACAGAGATAGGGAATCTGTGGCCTTCCAGCTGTTGTTGTATCTCAACTCCCATCAGTCCTAGCTAGTATAATCAATTCTCAGAGGTGATGGAGGGTGTCATCCAACGACATATGGAGGACTACAGGTTCTCCCCACTTCTTCAAGAGACGAGTCTGGTATGAACATGTTGCTTACCTGTAACTGTAGTTCTTCGAGTGGTCATCTGTGCCCTCGTACATTAGGAGCTTTTGCGCCTGCGCGGTAGCGTTCGGAAGATTCTAGAGCTCGTTAGCTTGGCGGGAACCCCTCCCCCATGCCGGTATCGTGCATGCTCAGCCCACTGAGTAACGGTCTCTCCTCAGTTCTGGTCCGCCGTGTAGAACGGGACCTGAAAAAGAGGGGAAGGTTGGGCGGGCATGTATGAGGGCACAGATGATCACTCAAAGAACTACAGTTATAGGTAAACAACCTGTTCTTCTTCTTCGTGGTCTCTGTGCCTCATACATTAGGAGACTGTGTAGCTTACCGGTAGGATGGTGGGTCAGGTCCTAGGTCCTACAGAACAGAAGCCAGCACAGCATGTCCAAATCGAGCATCCGTCCGGGACCGGCAGTCGAGCCTGTAGTGGTGCACGAAGGTTGATGGTTGGGAACAGGTTGCCACATAGCAGAGTTCCTGCAGATCAACTCCTCGCAGGAGGGCAGCAGATGTCACCACGGTTTGGGTGCAATGAGCCTGAAGAAGGTCTGGCGAAGGCTTCTTGGCAAGCTCATACACCAGGTGGATAGTCTGGGCCACCCACTTGGAAAAGCGCTGGGTGGACACCTTGTGGCCTCTTCGACGCCTACCATAGCACACAAAAAGGTGCAGGGTCTGTCTATAAGAGGCAATCCTGTCCTTGTAGAAGGCCAAAGCCCGATGAACATCCAGGGAGTGAAGGGAGCGCTCCAGAAGTGTAGTCGGGTCCGGGTAGAAGGTGGGCAGGATGATGTCCTGGCTCAGATGGAAGTTGGACACCACCTTCAGCAGGAAAGAAATGTCAGGCCAAAGGGCCACCTTGTCTCTGTGGAAGACGAGGTATGGCTCGTCAGACCGAAGTGCTGTCAGCTCTCCTGCCCGCCTGGCAGAAGTGACAGCCACTAGGAAAGCAGTCTTCATGGCGAGCAGCCTGTCATCTGCTGTCCCCATCAGCTTGAAGGGCGGCTTCGTCAGCTGCGACAGCACCAGCGATAGCGACCACGGCGGTAGTGGCAGCGATACCGGCGGGTAGAGGTGCTGTAGGCCCTTCAGGAACTGCTTGACGGTACCGTCCCTGAAGAGAGCAGCCGATGGGGATAGTGGCAGTTGGTATGCCATGATCGCGGCAAGGTACACCTTCAGCGACAGGAAGGCCTGGCCCTGCTGTCAAAGGTGCAAGAGAAAGTAGAGCACGGTACGCAGGTTGGCAGGCGATACCAGCTCTCGACGTTCCTCAGCAAAGGCAACGAAGTGCTGCCACTTGTAGTGGTAATTGCAGCAAATCGACTCCTTCCTGGCCACGGTCAAGACGTTCCCGATGACAGGGTCATCTACGGCGATATTCTCCAGGCATGGAGGGCCAACAGCGGCAGATCCAGGTGCAGCATGAGACCGTTGGAGTGGGAGAGGAGATCTGGTACCATCGTGGACTGGAGGATTCGTCCACGGGCAGCTTCGAACAGGGGCTGTGGTGTTCTCCTGCCCCGCCAGGTGAACTGCCACCGGATGGTTCCGTAGTGAAACGCACCAGTCCCAGAAGTCAAGGGCGATGTTGAGGAGAGTGGTGGAGTGAGTCCCTCCTTGTCTGTGCACGTAGCAGACCGCCGTCGTGTTGTCGGTGAGGACCAACACCGTGCGGCCTACGACGAGGTGACGAAACGCCCGCAGAGCTTTTGACATGGCCAGCAGCTCGAGAGCGCTGATGTGAAGAGTTGTCTCACGTCCGATCCACCGACCACGGACTCTGAGGTTGCCAGAGTGCGCTCCCCAGCCGAAGAGCGAGGCATCTGTCGTCACTGTGACCGAGGGGTTGTGTTCCCGGAACGGCATGCCTGACAAGAGGTGGTGGTAGGATTGCCACCACAGGAGGGATTGGCGCACCTGTTGAGGCAGCTGGTAGTGGTGAGACTGGTTGTCCCAGAGAGGATCGAAGGCCCTGACGAACCAGTGCTGGAGCGGCCGCGCACGTAGCCTGGAGAGGTAGGTTATGACAGCCGTCGAGGCCATATAGCTGAGGAGCTGCTGTATTGTCTTGGCTGATACCATCGGGGCGTGGAAGGCAGCGGACGCTGCCCGACAAAGTGTCCGCGCCCTGTCCATCGGTAAGTAGGCCCTTGCTGATACATCTAGAGTTGCCCCGATAAAGTCGAGAACCCTCGTGGGCTCGAGGTGGGACTTCTTCAGATTGACCCTGAGTCCGAGTCGAGTCAGGAGGGTCAGAGTCCGGTGAATATCTTGATAGAGTTTCCGTTGGCAGGATGCCACCAATAGCCAATCGTCCGGGTGGGGGTAGATGGAGACGCCTTTCGTCCGGAGGAAGGACATGACGGGAGCCATGCACTTGGTGAATACTCGCGGTGCGGTGGAGAGGCCAAACGGCAGCAACCAGTACTGTTAACAGGTGCCGTTGACCGCGAAGCGCAGGTACTGTCTGTGCTGCGGGTGTATGGAGATGTGGAAATAGGCATCTTTGAGATCGATGGACGCAAACCAGTCTCCTCTCCGGAGGAAGGGCAGGATCGAGGGCAGCGTGACCATCTTGAACCTCTTGGGGCAGATGTAGTCGTTCACCTCTCTGAGGTCTAGGATGGGCCGCAGGGAGCCATCCGCCTTCAGTACCGTGAAGTACCTCAAGAAGAAGCCGGTGGTCTTGGCTGAAGGCGGAAGTGCCTGATCGCTCCCTTTTGCAAGAGGGACTGGATCTCTTCCAGCAGGACCGAGCTGGCCGGGGTGGAATAGTAGACACCCCACGGTGGAATATCCTGGAACTTATGGCGTATCCCAGGCGGATGATGGTAAGCACCCAGGAGTCCGCAGTGATCTTCCGCCATTGGGTGAGGTGCCTGGCCAGGCTTGGTTGGTGGTGAAAGTCTGCTGGAAGGCTGAAGGTCGGCATTGGTGGTGTCCTACTGATCCCATCAAAATCATGACTCCGTCCCGGACGAAGACTTCTTTGAGGACGGTTATGGGCGTCATCACAGAAGCCTTCGTGGGGCGGACGAGATCGATGGCCTGGACGTGGTCAATCTAGGAGACTGCAGCTGGTAGGCAGAGGAGGAGGATGATCTTCTCCACGAAGACCTAGGGACGAAACCACGTCGAGAATGGGCTGGCTGGTTAATGCCCATCTTCTTCGCGGTCAGACGGGCCTTAACGAGGTGATCTATGGCCTCGTCTGTAGAAGCATGGAACAGCCCCTGGCTGGCGAACGGAAGGTCTTCGATCTGTCGATGGCTGTCCTCCTGTACCCCAGATGACCGGAGCCAGGCATGCCGCTGGGGGGCCACGGAACCAACCATCACTCTCGAGGTAGCCTCCATAGTGTGCCTCGAGGAGGTGATTTGTTGGTTCGTGACCGTGACGGCCTCGCCGAAGAGCTGCGTAGCGGTGGTGCGGGACTCGTCAGGCAGTTCGGCTAGGAGTGGGGCGAGTCGGTCCAGTATATTACAATGGTATGCCGCGAGGCACGCTATCGTATTGAGGGTCCTGGCCACCAGGGAGGACACGGAGTAAAAGCGCCTCTCAAAAGGCATTGAGCTTGCAGCCTTCATAGTCCGACAGGGTGGTATGTGCTCAATTGCCTCCATTCATTTGGGCCGACTTCACCACGACAGAATTGGGTACAAGGTGGCTAAAAAGGAACTCCGCGTTCTCTCTTTGCATCTTGTACAGATGCTCTAGCCGGTGTGGTATAGGCTGCGCTGACGCCGGCTTTGCCCATGGCTGCTTCATCGTCTCGACAAGGGTAAGAAGGGCAGCAGTGCGGTCAATGGTGGGCGGTCTTCCAGATATTGGAAGACCGGGTCCTGCGCCGCTGGAGCCGGCTCCATCACCTTCAGGCCCAGGGCTGTGGCCATACAGAGGAGGATAGCTGAAAATTGCTTCACGATTTCCAGCGCGGACTCTGGAGTGGGGTCTCCGAAGGCCAGCAGAGGTGACTTGTGAGAGGATGGAGTCGACTCCACGGTGTCCGAGTCGGACTCGTAAGAGTCGGAAGATGGAGACAGGGCCCTCTCCTCTGCTCTCTCCTGCGATGGCTTACGGACAGGTGAAGCCAGGGTTACCGTTGGTACCGCAGATTGCGTTGGCATCGAGATGGCCGCCATGGTTGGTACTGGCGTCACCTGCAGGGGCACCACCGAGGGCCGAGGGCGGTGGGCGGCCTGCGTTGCCGTTGCCGCAGTCATTGTCTGGGCCACGGTGGTCTGTGGTGGTGGACGAGAAATAGTTGCAGTCATCCTCGGAGACTGCCATGTAGCGGGGTGAGGGCTCCCAGGACCTCCGATGGTGCGGCGAGTGGGAGCAGCCAGTGAGCGGCTCGGCATCCGTTCATAGTAACAGTGGGCCTCCCTGGATAGCAATCAAGACCGGCGTCGTGGGGACCAGTACCGAACGTCGGGATGGTACCGGTCCCTATACGACAGGGAATAAAAGTTATAAAAGAGAGCCAATTATATATTCAAATATAATAAGAGTAAATGAAACTGTAGATCTGGACCGGTGTGAAAAGTGGGAAACTGGATATGTATGCCCACAAGAAATAAAACAAATTGAGCCCTGTGCTTTTGAACTGTCAGAAGGAATATGTAGATTACAGAGAATGCCTAAGAGAACATTGATTTTTGATAACGAGTTGGGGTGTTTGTGCGGAATTTCACCCACACCCCTGTTTTGGTCAGATGGAGAGTATCAAGAAGATGGGGAAATGAGATGCAAATGTAATGTGACTTATGTACAAAGTGTGGCCACGGGAAAATTGGTATATGCTATGGAAACTAGAAATACTGAAGTTACTTTAGATATGAGTGATATTAAATATAGAGTGCACATAGGGATAGATTGGGAAAAGTTAGACCAATTGTTAAAATATAATGAACAAATTAGGAAGCATTTACAAGCACATGCATGGAACTCCAAAAAAGAGTTTGTAAGGATACGAGAACAGAGAGTTTCAAAGGATTGCAAATGAAGAAAGTAAATTGACTGAACATCATTGGTATGATATATTTAAAGGGTATTCTCCAAAAGCAACTGCATTTTTACATGTAAGGATTCACCCTATTGTATGGTTAATCTTGATCATGATGTGTATAATCACATGGCTATTATGCTTAATTAGGCGAGTGAAAAGATTTCAAAGGGTCTTTGAGAAATTAAAAGATGAGGTATCAAAACTTTGAGAATTAAATGATAAAATGACTTATGGTTGATTGATCTTTGTTGATTGGAATGGATAGTGATTTGTCTATTAATTTGCTGCTTTAGATTTGTATTAGTCTCTAAATAATCCATCTAATATTATTTTAACCATATTTAATCTCTATATAATCATTCTATTATTCTTTCCTATCATAAACATTTTATTTGTGATACTCAATTATGAATTAATTAAGTATCAAGAGGGGGTGTATGTGATGAATGAATGAGTTCCAGAGGGAAAAAGTACGGTCCTGAACCAAACTGAAATGGCTGCGCGCAGTGCATTGTTGTAAGGAGGGGTTTGGATTGTGAAGCGAGGATTCCTTGAACTGTGAAACTGAGAACACACGGAATGCCGATTTGGCTTGAGAAGAAAGTTTGCAAAACAATAAGGACTTGGCACCAACAGAATGTACTCTTGAGATGCACAGATCCAGAAGTGTGGCTTCCTTAATTGCCATGTGATGTTGCCTACAATGCATATCTTCTTTGATTGTCTTTATGTTTCACCCACCTTCACGAATTTATGATATTCAACAGTGATCAATACCTTTATTAAGAAAACAGTTAAGTTCTTATGTGTAAAGGCAGAAGAAACCAGGAGCCGTGAAAAGCCTGGCACACCCTCAGATGGGCAAGCGGTGATGTATTTCTGACCCTACCCTACCCTGCATGGCCGAGAACCACTGAGGCATTTGATACATTTCCTAACAACATGATATATGACCAATTCTTCTGCAAGCAACCTTTTATTAGTAAGGTACAAGATGATATGAACTATTCTTTTAATTGCT
This sequence comes from Iguana delicatissima, assembly GCA_948472985.1. Lineage (NCBI taxonomy): Eukaryota > Metazoa > Chordata > Lepidosauria > Squamata > Iguanidae > Iguana > Iguana delicatissima. Next base: position 489,529 of record CAOKZL010001938.1, on the reverse strand, counting down.
TGATTGCCTTTATACAATGGAAGTCTTGGAACCCTAGCAACCGGCAAAACGTGTCCTTTTCTCAAGAAGTGAGAGACATGACTATAAAGAGGGGAAGATTTTCAACTCACTTTCATGACCCTTGGCTGCAGCAGAGAGCATCCATACCTTTGAGGACATCTGGCCAATGTTCGGCGAAGGACCGTTTTGTGAGTATGTAGAATGAATGTGAAATGTGAATGTGTGAGTGAAAGAAAGCTCTTGATACGGAAATGTGATTTTTGTATTTCATGTCTTAATAAATGTTACATGCATAGTGGTTAAATTTTCTTTTACAGTTTCATTAGTAACATTTGGTATCTGAAAGGTTACATATAGTTCTATTTGTGTCTGGATTTTCAAAAAGCCTTGTACTATTTTGCTTGTTTCTCAATATCACAAGAATTTGCTACACCAACTCCTGTCCCTATTACCCAATATGGTATCTAACAAATCTCTTTTATTTTGTTTCCACAATTTTTCTTTTTCCCTGCAAATTCCAAATAGGGATTTACATACTTACCACATTCGGGTCTCAATCTTGTTATGTTGAACATAGTAACATTTAACCTAATATTCCATTGGTGTAAATTTGGTCCAATTACAACAGGAGTGGGTGTATGCCATTGTTTCATTACAGTGGTTAAATTTTCTTTTACAGTTTCATTAGTAACATTTGGTATCTGAAAGGTTACATATCCCAAAGGCCTAGTTCTATTTGTGTCTGGATTTTGACAGTTTCCGTTGGTCATGTTCTTCAAAAAGCCTTGTACTATTACTACTTGTACTTTAGAAAAATTAAATTCAACATCACATTCGTGGGTACAGCTTTATCGACCCTCAACCACTGCTTCCACTGTTCTGGCCGGGTATCTTCAAAATGACCAAGACTCTTAGTTACATATATTAAGTTTCTAATTTCCCCAGTCCTACTTATCCAAAAGGTTCCTTTATATATTTCAAAAGGTTTATTCTACAAAACTGACAATCTGACATGTCCTATCCGGTGTCCCCCATAATACCATAACATGCTTTTTTCTGTAATGGTACTATTTGTACACTTAGCCATACTGTAAAAACCTGTTATTGCATATTTCTTTTTCTCCCACTGTGGAAAAGAATAATTTCTTTGTTCTATTCCTTTTTCCCAACTGAGAGGTGCAGCTGTTCCTTTGTTTAGCTCAATTTCCCTGACAAACAAACTGAAAATAACAAACTGCTTCCACCCCCACTCATTTTCTTGGACGTCTCCATCTAATCTGTAGCTTCCCTCTATTTTCTGGGGGATCCCTAACCCAATGCAACTTGAATGAATCTGAATTCTGTGGGTCCCAATTAATATACCACCTCAAATTCTTCCCTTCAATTATATATATATAAACAGGATATAATCTAGCTAACACAGCAGCCTGTAAAATTTAATCATATTGGTTAGATCCTGAAGGAGCCAAATCCGACTTTCCTTGTGGTGGTTTTTCCATCCGTTTATCCTGAAGAAAAATAAAATATATTGCAAGACAAATTTGTTATTCATCAACTTTATACAGTTTAATTTGGTTACGGTGAGCCCATTTTGATTTTCCTTCCTTCTCAATCAAATAACTGGTGGGCCATATGTGATCCATTATAACATATGGTCCTTTCCATTTAGGCCTCAGAGCGTACTCTTTCAGACCCAAACAGATATACAATACTTGAGTTCCAATCGGTATCATATTCTTTTCTGTTTGAGTAGGAATTTCCATGCTATTTCTCGTGTCTTGTTGTATGAACCATCTCATGTCTTCCCTATCTTTTAAAGATTGTAACCATTCCAAATCAACCTCATTTTCCTCCGGTATATGTGGCAATCCCAAATTCATTTCATTTCCAAATAAAACTTCATAATGTGTATAACTATGATTTCCTATAGGACTACTTCTCATAGCCATTAGGACCAATGGTAACTTTTCTGCCCAATCTTTCCCCACACACAATCTAAAATCTTTCCCCTTTTTAGGAAGGGGAGGGGCTGTGGGGATAAGAGACAAGAACCAGAGTTGCACCGGCGTCTTACAAAGAAAGAAAGCTAAACAACCAATTTTCATTTACCAAAAGGTTTTGCAGTGTTCATCAGTCATTTATCCATACCTCAGAGAGAGGAGTCTAATTTTAGCATTGTTTTCTCATTATTTCTCATCAACATCTAAGGTCTGTTTCAGCAACCATAGAGTTAAATCTAGGAGCCTGAGTGGCTCTGAGCACAGGAGAAAGGAAAAACAGCAAAGAGATACCAGGCGAAATGTCGCTTTGCTTACACACAAACCTTAGAATTTCCCTACATACATATATTCCTATAGACATTACATTACATACATTAAAGCAGTGTTTCTTTGTTACCCCAAACCAGTACATCTCTGCTTAACCCTTTCTTGGAGGTTTTCAACATAAATTGAAGCACAAAGTTCACACCAAGTTCACAACTGCTAGGGATTCATAATCTCCACTGAAACCCTCTTTGAAATACTTCAACATCTAAAAGTTTATTTTCTCATTTACACATTAACAGGATTCTTATTTTGCCAAGCTTCCTCGCTTAATGAGTTTGCCAATTCATTGAAAACAGGAATCTTCCTTGCTACTCTCTTTCCCTAGTTCCTCAAGAGTTAATCTGAACTTCAGGGCTTTTTTTTTATTTTTAAGAGGAGCTTTTAGTACATTTCCCTCCACAGAGCAGAAAAGGTTTCCGTAAACGAGTCCATTTTCCTCCTCGTTTCCCTTTCTGTTTTCTGTTTGCAAAAAGAGCCATATTTCCTTCTGACCCTTTATAACCAGTTATTCAGAGGCGTCCCTCTGTTTCCCACTCTCCGACCTTAACCCTGTCAAAATATTCCAAAGATCTACACACTCTTCCCAACTATGTCCTTCATTGGAAAGTGTTAGTTAAAGATCTCAGAACAAATGACAAGCAAAAAGGCACAGAGAGACCAAATTTGGTTTTCAATTCCTATTCAATTCCCAGTGTCTCTATTGAGTCATCCTTCACCAAGGTAAGACCAAACTATCTTGGATCAATCCTGTTCGTGACGACCCTGCCGGCTCGTGCCAAGGATGCTCCTGTCCATACCTCCCAAGGTAGGAGTAAGCAGGCTCCCCGGAGTAGGGACTTTGCAGGCGCATCTCTCAGTGTCGCGGGGATGGAGGCCTGGTTCTCACGTAAAGAGAGCTCCGCGTCCAGAGGCTGGCAAAGGTCGATATCTGACCGCAGCCTCCTCCCGGTGATCAGCCGACGAACGGCAATCCAGCAGGGTCACCTCAGCCATGAACTCTGGCAGCTCTGAGGGCAAGGCCGCCACAGTCTGCTCCTCTTCGGATACCTCAAGGACCTCTTGCTTCTCTGGGAGCTCCGCAGGTTCCTCGGCGGGCTGGGTGAACGGAGGTGTCATAGAGCGAGCTTATCTTCGGGGAGAGCGCCTCTTCTCCTTCCTCATCTTTTTCTTCTCCTTGTCCTTCCTGGTGTCTTGAGGGAGAGGACGCTTTTTCTGAGCCGGAGTCAGCGGCTTCGGAAAAGATGAGAAAGTCTGCGAGCCCGCAGGATCCTCACGCGCCGTCGGAGCTGATATCTTTGGAATCCGCGGCAGCTTCATTATCGGTACCGAGCCCGGTACCGATGAGGTGGAGGGCGTGGCAGCCACTGCCGCCGCTGATAAAAAAGCCGCCGGGCGTCTGGATTTCTCGACCATGGTCTCAGGTTTTTGAGCACGGAGGGACTCCTCCCAACAGTGCGACTTAAGTCTGGAGGAATGGTTGCGAAGGGTCTGGTGCATGAATTGTCAGCAGACCTGGCAGGCCTGGACGTTATGCCCTTTGCCCAAACAAAAAAGACACTCGCTGTGTTTGTCGGAGAGGGCAATCTTCCTTCCACAGGAGGTGCAGCTCTTGAAGAGGGCCGACATGAAACGACAGCGGAGAGATGAAGAAAGGAGGGGAAGTCCGAAATCGTCAAGAACAAGTCCGAGATCTGAAAACCGTAGTCAAGCCAGAAAAAAGTAGTCGAAAACCAGTCAAAAACACCAAAGCCGAATCGAAAACCATAAGAATAGTCAAAAATCTGAAATGCGAAGTCAAAAAAGCCAAGAATTAAACCGAAAAAGCACAAGCCAACGAAAGAACCTTCTGTATGCAACGGCGAACAAGAAAGAACTGAGAAGAGACCATTACTCGGCGGGCTGAGCATGCATGATACCAGCATGGGGGAGGGGTTCCCGCCAAGCTAACGAGCTCTAGAATCTTCCGAATGCTACCGTGCAGGCGTGAAAAGTCCTAATGTATGAGGCACAGAGACCACAAAGAAGTAGTATTGTTTACACGAATATATTGCACAACTACACAGGAGCCTAGCGAGGGTTGGGCTACCCAATGTCACTGTTCAGGGACAAGTTTACATAGCATACATGATGACATAGTAACCATTTAGCTGAACAAAATAAAGAGGGCAGTTGGGGTACTTGGTAGAGAGGCTAAATCTGCTCTTTGCCATAATGAACAACCCATATGTTTAAATCACAGAGACCACAAGAATCCAGTAATTAAAAACTGGTTTTGCAAAAGCCATCTTAATTTTTGCATTCTTGGTCACACTACAGCATGTTGAAAAACTGGGAAGAATGGGTTGCTCACTTGCATCTGTGGTTCTTTGGTTATCTACAAACTCATACTAATGAGTTTACTACACCTGTGCAGTGCCTCATTTAGAACATTCTAGAGCTGTTATGTAAGTGTTCTGGTGGTAGCCCCTCCTCTCCTGGTCCGTTTGACCAGCCAAATTCCTGCTCAAGTTCTCAGTTCCATGGTCACTGAATCATCAGCCCAGGAGCAAAGGACAGAGAACATGAAAGAATGAGGGAAGGAGGAGGAATGTTGTGTGAGGTCACAGATGACCACTTGAAGAACCATGGTTACAGGTAAACAACCTGTTTTTCTTCTTCATTGTCTCTTTAAATCACACAAATGGGAGATTACCAAGCTACTCACCGCAGAGTGATGAGTGAGAGGGAATTTTAGAGAGCACGCCTGCTCTTTTAGTTCCACCTCTCTGTTTTTCTTTGATCTATGTATGCATGCCTTTTTGCTTCGTTCCTGCCTGCAAAGATCACTTCATCTCTTCTTATAAAAGTTGGTTAGTCTTTTTGTCTCCCTTTATATGGGAGGGAGCATCTCATCAGGATGGCTTATATCCACTCAAGACAGCCAGCTTTTAGAGCTCTTCTACTAAAATTTAGATAATCTTCTTTTTTTATCTCCTTTCTCATTCCAAGATGGATGTCCTGAAATAATAAATGTAAGTTTTTCTTTTTACCTCAACAAATGTCCTCTAGGCTCCACTGAGGGGTAAGTCCTGTGACAGGTAGATGGAGAATCTTGTAGCCCTTCAGAAACCATTTAACCAAAGGGTTCAGGAAGCAGGAAAGCTTGCTTATTACTTGAAATTTGGTGGAAACTACTGCCAGGTAGCATTTAATGGATGAGAGAGACACCTTTGTCAGAAAAAGATATAAGGAAATACAGAAGATGATGGACGGTGCTTGGTTTGGAGAAATTCCTCTAGGTGACAAAAAGGACAAAAGAACAGGTTGCTTACCTGTAACTGTGATTCTTCGACTGGTCATCTATGCCCTCACACACTAGGAGCTTTCACGTATGCGCGGTAGCGTTTGGAAGATTCTAGAGCTTAGTAGCTTGGGGGGAACCACTCCTCCATGCCCTTACTGAGCATGCTCAGCCCACCAAGCAACGGTCGCTCCTCTGTTCTGCAGTCTGCCAGTAAGGGACCTGAGAAAGAGGGGACGGCTGGGCAGGTGTGTGTGAGGGCACAGATGACCACTCGAAGAACCACAGTTACAGGTAAGCAACCTGTTCTTCTTCGTGGTCTCTGTGCCTCACACACTAGAAGACTGTGTAGCTTACCGGTAGGAAGGTGAGTGAGGTCCTAGAGAACGGAAGCCAGCACAGCACGTCAAAAATGGGCATCGCGACGGGACTGGCAGTCCAGTCTGTAGTGGCACACGAAGGTCGATGGTTGGGACCAGGTAGCCATGCGGCAGAGTTCCTGCAGGTCGACTTCTTGCAGGAGGGCTGCAGATGTTGCCACGGCTCTAGTGGAATGAGCCCGGAGGAAAGCTGGCGGAGGCTTCTTGGCAAGCTCATAAGCCAGCTGGATCGTCTGGGCCACTCATTTCGAAAAATGTTGGGTGGACACCTTGTGGCCTCTCCAACGCCTGCCATAGCACACAAAGAGGTGCGGGGTCTGTCAAAAAGAGGCAGTCCTGTCCGTGTAGAAGGCCAGGGCATGATAGACATCCAGGGAGTGAAGAGATCGCTCCAAAGGTGTAGTCGGGTCCGGATAAAAGGTAGGCAAGATGATGTCTTGACTGAGATGGAAGTTAGACACCACCTTCGGCAGGAATGAAATGTCAGGCCGAAGGACCACTTTGTCCCTATGGAACACGAGATAAGGCTCGTCAGACCGTAGGGCTGTCAACTCTCCCGCCCGCCTGGCAGAGGTGGCAGCCACCAAGAAAGCAGTTTTCATGGTGAGCAGCCTGTCATCTGTGGTCGCCATGGGCTCGAAGGGTGGTCTCGTCAGCTGCAACAGCACCAGGGAAAGGGACCACAGCGGTAGCGGTGGCGATACTGGTGGATAAAGGTGCTGCAGGCCCTTTAGAAAGTGCTTTACGGTACCGTCACGAAAAAGGCCTGCCGATGGAGATCGTGGAGGTTGGTATGCCACAATAGCGGCAAGGTAAACCTTCAGCGAAGGGAAGGCTAAGTCCTGCTGTCAGAGGTGTAGAAGGAAGCGGAGCACGGTAGGCAGGTTGACAGGCGATACCGGCTCCCGTCGTGCTTTGGCAAAGGCAACGTCTCGTCAAGTGGCAGCACTTGTAATGACAGTTGCGGTGTGTCGACTCCTTCCTGGCCGTGGTCAAGATGTTACCGATGACGGGATCATCTAGGGCGATATCCGCCAGGCATGGAGGGCCAGGAGCAGCAGGTCTGGGTGGAGAACGAGACTGTTGGAGTGGGACAGGAGATCCAGCATTGCCGGGAGCCTGAGGATTCGACCATGGGTGGCCTCGAACAAGGGGCCGAACCAGTGCTGCCTCTGCCAGTACGGGGCTATGAGGACGATGTCGGCTCAGTCTGCGAAGATCTTGGAGACCACTCGACCCAGGAGGGTAAATGGAGGGAATGCGTAGAGAAATTCCTCGTTCCACCTGAACTGGAAGGCGTCGCTGATGGAGTCGCAACCCCGGCCGGCCCTCGAGCAGTACCGGCGACACTTCGCATTCTGGCTGGTGGTGAAGAGGTCGATCGTCGGCTCGCCCCACCAGTCTCGTATCATCCGGAATGCCTCGCTCGAGAGGGACCACTTGTGGTGGGAAGAAGTGTCCCTGCTGAGGGCGTCTGCTGCGGTGTTGTCCTGCCCAGCCAGGTGCACCACTACCGGATGGATTCGGAGGGAGACGCACCAGTTCCAGAAGTCGAGGGCTATGTTGAGAAGGGTGGTCAAATGAGTCCCTCCTTGCCTGTTGATGTAGCAGACCACCGTTGTGCTGTCCATTAAGATCAACACCATATAGCCTGTGACGAGATGGCGAAACGCCCTCAAAGCTTTCCAGATGGCAAGCAGCTCAAGGGCATTGATGTGGAGGATGGTCTTGTTGTCATCCACCGGCCCTGGACTCTGAGGTGGCCACAGCAAGCCCCCCAACTGAAAAGGGAGACATCTGTGGTCATCTGTGGAGTCACTCCCAAAAGGGCATGCCTGAGAATAGGTTGGGGAACACTGCCACCATTGCGGGACGCTGCACCTGCAGGGGCAGTCGAATGAGACGTCTTTGATCGTCCAGGAGTGGCTCAAAAACTCAGACAACCCAGTGCTGAAGAGATCACGCATGGAGCCTGGACAGGTAGTCATGGCCATGTCCCCAAAGGAGCTGTTGGACTCTCCTCGTTGTTACCGTCGGGGCTTTGGGAAACGACGCAACTTGACAAAGCGTCCATGCGTGGTCCATCGGAAAGGGCCTTGGCCGATACCAAGTCCAGGGTTTCCCCGATGAAGTCGAAACCCTCACGTGCTCGAAGAACTTCTTTGGGTTGTCCCGGAGACCGAGGCGGGTCAGCAGGGTAAGTGTCTTGTGAATGTCCGTGAAGAGTTTGCATCTGCAGGACGCCACCAACAGACAATCGTCCAGATAGTGATAGAGGGAGACACCCTTCATCCGCAGGAACAACACCACGAGGGCCGTGCACTTCGTAAAAACCCCTTTGGGTGTGGTCAAGAGGCTGAACGGTAGTATCCTGTACGGGAAAGGACTGTCGATGCAAACCATAGGTATCGTCTGTGCTGTGGGTGAATGGCGATGTGAAAATAAGCATCTCGAGGATCGATGGATGCAACCATTTCCCTGGGCAAAAAAGGAAGGATCGACGACAGCGTGACCATCTTGAACCTTTTGGGGGCGGATGTATTCGTTCACCCCTCTGAGGTCCAGAATGGGTCGCAGGGTTCCGCCAACTTTGGTACCATGAAGTACCAGGAGAAGAAGCTGGTGGTAGAGGCCGGGGCGGAAGTTGTTCAATCGCTCCCTTTTGTAGGAAGGACTGGATCTCTTCCAGTAGAGCCGGGTTGGCCGGGGTGGAATAATAGACGCATCACGGTGAAATACTTCCAAATTCTATGGCGTAGCAAAGGTGGATGATGGAGAGGACCCAAGAGTCCGTAGTGAGCGAGGGACCGGAGGTCCTGGCCAGGCTTGGCTGATCTTTGAAAGCTGCGGGCAGGTGAAGAATGGTTGTGGTGGCGCCCTGCAAATCCGGTCAAAACGAAGACTTCATCCCGGAGGAGGACTTCTTCAAGGAGGAAGATGGTTGCCTTCAAGAGGTCTCCACATCGAGGACGAGGTGGACAGCGGAGGGCCCCGGGAGGTGAACGAGGCTGGAAGGTGGAGGATGAAGGCCAGGAGCAAGACACCGAGGCTGTTGGGGCTATGGATGCCCATTTTCTTCGCCGTCAGAGGTGGTCCATCGCCTTGTCGATTGTTGCGTGGAACAGGTCCTGGCCATAAAAAGGGGAGATCTTAAATTCCCCTCCTGCTATCCTCTTGGAGGCCTGATGATCTGAGCCAGGTGTAGCGCCGCAAGGCCACAAACCCAATGAGGCCCCAAAGCCGGCCTCCACGGAGTGCTTCGAAAGATGATCTGTTGGTTAGCGAGGGCCACCTCCTCATTAAAAAACTGGAGGGCAGTTGGTCGATGTCCTCGGGGAGGTTGGAAAGGAGAGGTCTGAATCTATCCAGGAGGTTCCTTGAATAAGCAGCCGGGCAGCCTGTGTGTTCAACACCCTGGCGATCAAGGAGACGGCGGTGTACAATCGCCTGCCGAAGGTGTCAAGCTTACGGCCCTCGCGATCAGGCGGTGTGGTATGCGCCTTATTCCCGCCTTTAGTTTGGGCAGACTCCACCACGATAGTTTTGGGCACTGAGTGCAAAAAAAGGAAGTCCACCTCCTCCTTCTGAGTACTGATAGATGCTCGAGCCAGTGTGGAATAGGCTGAGCGGATGCAGGCTTGGCCCAAGGATGCTTGGGCCTGGGAAGGCGACAGGAAAGGCAGCAGCCGGTGGATGGCGGGCGGGTGTCCACGTACTGGTACACCGGATCCTGTACTGCTGGGGCCGAGTCCGCAACCTTGAGTCCAAGCGCTGTAGCCATATGCAGAAGGATGGCGGAGAACTGTTTTATATCCTCCAGTGCCGACTCTGGTCCTGGTTCCCCGAATGTCAACGGAGAGGCCAGGGAATCGCCATGGACTCGTCCAGTCCATCCAGGCCCAGGAGGAGGGAGACAGAGCCCTCTCAACGGACTTCTCCTTGGACAATGGTAGCTGCAGGGAAACTCCGGCGCGGTTTGTAGTGACAGTATCGCAGCAGGACCGTAACCTCTGGCAATGTCGTCGTAGCGGCCGTGGCCCGGGGTTTTCAGGATGTTGCAATCAGGACCGGCATAGGCCTCGGGCGTTGTATCGCCTGTGTGACGACGGTGATCGGAACCATTGTCTGTGCTGGGGCAGAGTCTGAGGTAAGGTGGGTGACAGTCGAAGTTATCCTCGGGGGCAGAGACACGGCCCATAGTGAGGTATGTGTTCCTGAGATCTCCAAAGCGGGGAGACCCAGATGCCGATCGACTTGGCGACCGTCGATGCAGGAAGTGATACCGCTCACGAGATGGTGAGCGAGACTGGCAGTAGGGTGACCAGTACCTGGCATCTGGATGGACCTGTCTCATAAGATGGTGAGTAGGACAGGTACAACGCCAGATACTCTCACCAGGTTTTCTCGGCCATACCTCACTGCATGGGAAGCGGAGGTGCGGGGTGAGTTGGTTGAAGGGCAAGACGTAGGTCTCCCGGGGGCGGGGAAATATGCCTCGCCTGTCATTCCAGGGAGCGTGATCCATTTCTACCCGAGCTGCCTGACGCGTGGCCGAGGCCCGTTGTAGGGGAGGGGCTTCCTCCGGGTGGTCCACCCTGTCAGGGTCCCAAAGCGGCGTTACCGCAGCCATAAGAATGGGCGGTTCCGAGGGCAAGACTGTAGACACGGGTTGCTCCTCATCAGACACCTCAAGGACCTCTTGCGGGTCTGACTCCTCAATGGGCCCCCAGGTTGAGTCGGAGGAGGTGTGGGGGGCGAGTCACCTTGGAAGGTGAGCACCGCTTTTTCTTTCTTTTTTTTCTCCTTCTCCTTCTCCTTCATTGCCTCTTGGGAGGCAAGACACTTCCGCAGCAGCAATAAGCGTTTTTGATGGTTTCGCTGCCTGCGGCCCGCAGGAGCCTCTTGGATGTTACATGCCGTGATAACATCAGGATCCGTGGTAGAGTATATCGGCGTCCACAAAGATGGAAAGGTCCGAAGCTGCGACACCAGTGGTACGGCAGCCGCCGAAACCGCTAGGCAGTGCTCTTTTGACGCCCAGAGGTCGATGTCGACATGGCCGGGATTTCTGGCTGGTCTTGCGCTCAAAGGGACTCCTCCCAACAATGAGATTTCAATCTCGATGAGCAGTTTTGAAGTGTCTGCGTGGTGAATTCGCAGCAGATAGCACAGGCCTTAATGTTATGGGTTTCACCCAAACAAAAAAGGCAATCCTGGTGTCTTGTCGGTCAGGGCGACTTTAAGCCACAGGTGGAACAGCTTTTGAACAGGGCTGACATATAACAAGTTTGAAGACGCTGAGAGGGAAGGCGGAGAGCGGAGAAGAATAGAAGAAAAAGACAAAGACGAAAATGAAGGAGGAGGGCAGGGGGAGATTCCAAATACCAAAACCAAGTCCGTTATCCAAATATCAAAGCGAAAAACCGAAATCCGTTAGTCAAAGCCAAAAAACTACCCAAAAAAGCAAGCCAAGAATTGCTACCAAGCAAAGAACCTTTGTTCGAACGGTGGACGAGAAAGAACTAAAGGACCTTGCTCGGCGGGCTGAGCATGCTCAGTAAGGGAAGGGGGGGAGGGGTTCCCAAAGCACAAGCTTAGTCTTCCAACGCTACCATGGACACAAAAAAGCTCCTAAGTGTGAGGCACAGAGACCACGAAGAAGAAACTTGGTTATTTGTAAGACCAGGTTGCTTACCTGTAACTGGGGTTCTTGGGGCATCTGTGCCCTCACACACTAGGAGCTTTCGCGCATGCGGGGTCCTAGGGAAATTCTAGAGCTTGGGCTTGGCAGGAACCCCCCCTCCATGTCCCTCTGGGCATGCTAGCCCCCGAGAAAGGGTCTCCCTTCAGTTCTAAAGCTGCCGATAAGGGACCTGATCGGGTGTGGGGAGGGCACAGATGACCACTCAAAGAACCACAGTTACAGGTAAGCAACCTCTTCTTCTTCTTCGTGGTCTCTGCGCCTCACACGCTAGGAGATTTTGTAGCTTACCAGAAGGACGGGGGGTCAGGTCCTAGAGACGGAGGCCAGCACCGCTCGTCCAAACTGGGCATCTCTCCAGGCCCGGACCAGCCAAACTGGCACACGAAGGTCGATGGCCTGGACCAGGTCACCACTCGACAAGGTTCTTGCAGGTCCCACCTCCAGGAGGGCTGCGGGAAACCACAGCCTGATAGTGGGGCCGAAGCAGGGCAGGTGGAGGCTGCTTGGCCATCTCGTAGGCAAGCAAGATAGTCTGGGCCACCCACTTAGAGAACCTCTGGGTGGACACCTTGTGGCCTCTGAGACGCTGACCATAGCAGACAAACAGGTGTGGGGTCTCCCTAAAGGTCGCAGTCCGCTGGGTGTAAAAAGCCAAGGCCCGAAGGACATCCAAAGAGTGGAGAGACCGCTCCAGAGGCGTCGTCGGGTTCAGGTGAAAGGTCGGTAAGATGATGTTCTGGTTAAGGTGGAAGTGGGACAGCACCTTAGGCAGGAAGGAAATGTCCGGGCAAAGGACTATCTTGTCCTGATGGAACACCAGAAAAGGCTCATCGGCTCGCGGGGCTGTCAGCTCACTGGCCCGCCTTGCAGAGGTGACAGCTACCAGGAAGGCCATCTTCATGGTCAGGAGCCTGTCATCGGCAGTGGCCATGGGCTCGAAGGGTGGTCGTTTGGGTGGGAGAGGACCAGGGGCAGCGACCAGGGTGGCAGCGGCGGCGATCCGGTTAGATGGAAGCCCCTTCACGAACTGCTTCGTGGTGGCGTCCCAGAAGAGCGCTGCCAAGGAGAGCCTCGAGGTTGGTAGGCCACGATGGCGGAGAGGTAGACCTTCAAAGAAGGAAATGCAAGTCCCTGCTGTAGGAGGCGGAGAGGAAGTGGAGCATGGACAGACCGACAGGTGATACCAGCTCGCCTCGCGTCTCAGCAAAGGTCACGAACCGCCGCCACTTTAGGCGTAGTTACAGTGGGCGACTCCTTCCTGGCCGCAGTCAAGACGTCCTGTATGGTAGGGTCGTCTAGGGAGTTTTCCTCCATGTGTGCAGGGCCAGGAGCGGCAGGTCGGGGTGGAGAACGGACCCTCCAAGTGGGACGCAGATCAGGTGCTGTCGGTAGCCTGTGAAGTCAACCCCGAGCGGCCTCGAGCAGGGGCGCGAACCAGTGCTGCCTCGGCCAGAACAGGGCTACGAGGACGATGTCGGCTCGGTCCACCAGGATCTTGGGACCGCTCCCCAGGAGGTGAAACGGTAGGAAGGCATAGAGGAGCCCCTTGGTCCACTCAAACTGGAAGGCGTTGCCGGGGAGCCCGGTCCCCGACCGGCTCTCGAGCAGTACCCGGGGAATTTGATTCGATGCAGTGGTGAAGAGGTCGATCATGGGCTCGCCCCAGCATTCCCGACTTGGGAAAGCCCGTCCAAGAGGGACCACTCGTGGTGGGAAGAGGTGTCCCTGCTAGGGCGCCCGCTGTGGTGTTCTCCTGGCAAGCCAGGTCGGAATCAGGTGGACCTGAAGCGACACACACCATTCCCAGAGTTGGAGCGTGAGATGAGGAGTGTGGTGGAGTGAGTCCCTCCGTCGACATAACAGATGGCCGTCGTGTTGTCCGTCAAGATGAGGACTGTATGCCCAGTGACCAGGTTGCAGAATGCCCTCAGAGCTTTCCAGATGGCAAGGAGCTCGAGGGCATTGATGTGGAGCTCGGTTTTTCGCCAGTCCAGCGTTCTCGAACTTGAGGTCATCGCAATGCACTCCCCACCCGAAGAGGGAGGCATCCGTCGTGACCGTGAGTCAAGGAGTTGGTTGGCGGAACGGCATCCCTGACAGAAAGTAGTGGTAGGAGAACCACCATAGCAGGGAGTGGCATACCTGTGGCGGAAGTCGAAGTCGCAGTCCCTGGTCGTCCCTAGCGGGTTGAAAGCTCCGACGAACCAGTTTGGCGAGGCGCGCTCGAAGTCTTGAGAGGTTAGTTACGGTTGTGGTGGAAGCCATGTACCCAAGGAGCTGCTGGATCCTCCTCGCCGATATCGTCGGGGCGCCGAAGGTAGTAACGGGCCCGGCGGAGGGACGGGCTCGCTTCAGGGGGAAGCAGGCCTTGGCAGAGACTGAGTCCAGGGTCACTTCAATAAGTCGAGCACTCTCGTCGGCTCAAGGTGGGACTTCTTCGGGTTACCCGAAGACCCGGACGGGTCAGGACGGACAAAGTCCGGTGAATGTCCAGGTACAGCTTGCGTTTGCTGGGCGCAACCAACAGCCAATCGTCAAGGTATGGGGAAAACGGATATGCCCTTCGTCCACAGATGGGAGACCACTGGGGCTATGCACTTCGTGAAGACCCTCAGTGAGGTGGACAGGCCGAACGGCAGCACCCTGTATTGATAGCAGGTGCCGTCGATCCCAAAATGGAGATATCTCCCATGCTGCGGACAGATGAAGATATGAAAATAGGCATCCCCAGGTAAGATGGATGTGAACCATTCCCGGCGAAAGGGAAGGGGAGGATCGTCGACAGTGTGACCATCTTGAACCTCCTGGGGCGGATGTACTCGTTTTTCCCCCCTGAGGTCCAGAATGGGTCGCAAGGTCCTGTCTGACTTTGGTACGGAAAACCCCGGGAGAAGAAGCCGGTGGTAGTGGCTGAGGGCGGGACCTCCACGATCGCTCCCTTCTGCAAAAGGGACTGAATCTCTTCCAGCAGCTCCGGGCTGGCCAGGGTGGAATAGAAAATGCCTCGCGGTGGAATACTTGAGAACTCGATGGCGTAACCAAGATGGACGATGGTGAGAACCCAAAAGTCCGTGGTGATTGAACGCCATTCGGCAAGGTGTTTGGCCAGGCTGGGATATCTTTCAGGGCTGCTGGCAGATGGAAGTTTTGCTGCGGAGGTGTCCTGCACAATGCATCAAAAGCGGGACTTGGACCCAGATGGCGACTTCTTGGACGAAGTTGGCAGCTTCCGTGGGTCGTTGTGAGGAGGATGCAGTGGAGGTCTGTGATGGTGCTGACCGAGGCAAGCGCAGCTGGAAGCTTGACGATGATGACTGTCGCCAAGCGGGTCGAGAACCAAAGCCGCGGAGGGACTGTTGAGGCTGATGGATCCCCATCTTCTTGGCCGTTAGCCGGGCCTTGACTATGTAGTCCATGGCCTCATCAGACAACGCGTTAAAGAGTCCCTTGCCATCAAAAGGGGGGGTCGTCAATCCGTTTATGGGTATCCTCTTGGAGGCCCGATGAGCGTAGCCAAGTGTATCGGCGCAAGGCTACGGAGCCCACCATGACGCAGATGGCGATCTTGACAGAGTGCCTGGAGGAGAGGATTTGCTGGTTGGCCACTGCCACTGCCTCGGTGTAAAACTGGTTGGCACTCGCCCTGCTCTCCTTTGGAACAGTGTACAAAAGAGGGAAAACTTTTCCCGCAGGCTCCAGAGAACGCTACCAGGCAGGCCTGGGTATTCGACACCCCGGCTATCAGGGAGGAGGCTGAATAGAATCTCCTCCCGAAGGTGTTGAGGCGGCGTCCTTCCCTGTCTGGCAGAGTCTTGTGGGCCCTGGCCCCCCCTTGGTCTGGGCAGACTCAACAACCACAGAGTTGGGCAGAGGATGGTTCAGGAACTCGGCCTTCCCCCTGGGTCCTGTAGAGATGTTCGAGCTGGTGAGGTATCGGCTGGGCGGAGGGCCCGGGTGGGCCCCTGGATGTTTCAGGGCCTCCATCAGGGCGGGCAGGATCGGGAGTGGAGCCGCCAATGGCGAACGGGTGTCCACGTAGTGGAAAACCAGATCCTGCACCGCCGGGGCCGGTTCCACCACCTTTAGACACAGAGCTGCTGACATCCGGAGGAGAATGTCCAGAACTGTTTGACCTCCTCTGGCGCCGACTCTGGTGCTGAGTCCCCGAAGGCCAGGGGTGGGGACTGGGCATTCCCGGGGTCAACTCCTTGGAATCCGAGTCAGACTCGTATCCTGGGGGGATGCCGTGGAGGATGTTCCGGCGATTTTCAGCCGATGCGTGTCGGGACGGTACTACAGGGTGACCGTCAGAGCAACAATGGTGGTATGCCTGGCTGGTGGAGGCATCGTGTTGGTAGTCCGAGCTGGAGTGGTCCTTGTCGGAGGAATCACCGTAGGCACGGGGTGTTGTATTGCCTGGGGGACCATGGCAGCACCAGTCATGGTATTTGGGGGGGCAGCCTCCAAAGTCGGGCTGGAATGAGAGGTGACCCGTAGAGGTGGAGAGGCCGCTCAGTAGTGAGGTGTGCGCTCACGGGATCGACGGTGCGTGGAACTTTAGGTGAAGAAGGTGAGGGCCCCGCTGCGAGTGGCCCCCGGTGATGGTGAGAGGAGCGGCGATCGGGGACCACTGCCTCACATCGGGGTGGTACCGGTCCCAGTATAAGGCGAGTAGGACCGGACGGGCCCGGGATCCCTCCAGGTCTGCTCCTGCCCATACCTCACGGTGTGAGAGGCGGAGGAATAGGGCGGTCTCGGGGGGGTGCCAACCATCCCAGATATGCTTCCCAAGGGGTGGGGGAAAGGGTGTCTGACCCTGCTCTCCAGAAAGGGTTCACCCCTTTCCAGAAGGGGTTTCCCCCCGTTCCGGATAGACCTCCCGATGGTGTGGGGGAAAGGGTGTCTGACTCTCCGTTCCGGTGTCGGGGAGTCGTTTCTACCCTCGGAACCTCAGTGGTGGTGCGAGGCCTGGGGAGCTACCGGAACAGCCTCCAGGCGGGCCGCCATTTGAGGGCGTCCGGGGGGGAGGTACCGCGGCTGTGAGGACAGGCGGACTGGGGTCTGCCGCTGAGCCAGCGGTCTCTTAATACTGGAAACCTCCAGGACCTCCTGAGGTTCAGATTCTTCCCCAGGGTCTTCGAGGAGTTGGGTCGGAAGGGGAGTGGGGAGGAGCCAGTCTAGCTGGAAGCAGTGCTTCTTCTTCCTCCTCCTCTTCTTCTTCTCCTTTTCCTGCTCCGGAAGTGCAGGACGTTTTTGCTGACCACTGTCGCGCGGAGGCTTGGCATCCTGTGAGCCCACAGGGGCCTCCCCCGAAAACCGACGAGATCTTGGGGGTCTTCGGCAGGGCTGATGAAGCCTTATGCGATGGACCGAGCCCTGTACCCTCGACGTGGTCGGGTCGGGAGCCGCTGATTCCGATGGAAGGGTGGGGCAGGTAGCTCAGGTAGGTTTGGACATCCTCGAGACGAACGGGGCTGCTTCCTGTGCTCCCGAGGCTGCTCCCAGCAGAACGACTTGAGGCGGGCCAGACGGTTCCTCAGAGTTTGGGAGGTGAATTTTGAAGGGCAGGCTTTGGTGTTGTGGGCCTCGCTCAAACACAGGAACACTGGCTGTGCCCGTCAAAGAGCGACCTTGCAACCACACTTGTCGCAAGGCTTGAAAAGTGCCAACATAGAAGTTGAAGACGGAGAAGAGAAGAAACGACAAGTTGGAGATGAAAACGAGAAAAAGACGAAGACGAAAAGGGGGGGGGGCAAGTCGGGGATCAAAGGGGCCCAAAAAGCAGGGACAAATCACCAAAACGACAAAGCCAGTCCAAAATCCAAAGACAAATCCTAAATCCAATATCCGAAGTCGAAAAAACCAGAAGAGACTTGCAACAAGGCCAAGGAAACAGCAACCAAGCTCAGAACCTCTGTACGCGATGGTGGACGAGAAAGAACTGAAGGGAGACTGTTGCTCGGCGGGCTGAGCATGCCCAGTAGGGGCATGGGGGAAGGGTTCCCACCAAGCTACTAAGCTCTAGAATTTTCCAAATGGTACCGTGCATGCGCAAAAGCTCCTAGTGTGTGAGGCACAGAGACCATGAAGAAAAAGCACAGGATAAATGAATGGAAAGCTGAAGAGTCATTGCAATAATTCAACAAACTGGAGCTGAAAGGGAGTCTGAAGTATCCTCCAGGCCATTAGTTTTGAGAGTTTCCAGCTTGGGTGCCTCACTTGCCTATCATGCAGTGTCAAGAGATCCAGCCTGTCAAGAAGTCTGGTAGGATCCCCAAGCCAGGTGGAAAAGAGAGGTGAAGCAAGCTTGCCTGGGCCATCATGGAGTAGTAAGGATGCACTTCGCCCTGTCATTCCAACTTTTGGAGACCAGCCAGGTGAGGAGGGGAAACAGAGGAAAACCATAGATGAAAGGGTCTCCTCAATGAAATAGGAAGGCATTGCAGAGAGAGACCTTCTCCCAATATGCCTGGAGCAGTATGTCTGGTACTGGGTGTTCTGTCTCAAGGTAAAGAGGTCCACTTCTGGATTGCCCCATGCTCTGAAGTTGATACAAAGGACATCAGGATAAAGTCTCCATTTGTGGCAAGAAGTCAGAGCCCTGCTAAAAGCATCTGCTAAAAGGGTCTCTTTCTAGGTAGGTGGACTGCATAGAAGGAGATGTTCCTGTTAATGCACCAGCCCCAGAAATAGAGTCTGGGATTCAGCAGGATAGTTGATCTGGTTCCTCCTTGTTTGTTCAGGTAGTATGCTAACGTGGTGTTGTTGGATACTATCTGAACAACCTTGCCAACATTTTCAGATTGTTGATGTGGAGCTCCCTTTCTAGTTCTGTCCAGTGAACCCTGATCAAGAGTCCCTCCATGTGCGCTCCCCCACCCTTCTGTGGATGCATCTATCACCACTGTCATGGCAGCTTGGATGTTCTTGGTATCAGGCCACCATTCCAGGGACCAATGGACATCGCTCAGTATGGTGAGACACATCTGGGGAGAGTTGAAGAGAGGATCAAGCAGGAGAGGAACCAGGCCTGCAGAGAGTGCCCCAGAGACTTGTGTATGGTGCTACCGCTGTCATGGAGGCCATGAAACCAAGGAGGACTTGAATAGTCACTCTCCTCAAGCACTGACACCAATGGATGGCTCTGAACAGATTTTGGAGCCTTTCTTCGGAAAGGTAGGTTGCCAACCCATGTGAGGCCTAGCAGCAAGGATGAGGACAGTGTATCCCTCAGGAACCCAAACTGTGTATATAAATAATTCTGAATACAGATTGCATTGGGAAATATGGAGCAAAGTTACAGGAAATGGAGAAGATAGTTTGGTGAATTCTTAAGAGGAAAATAAAAACCCTGGGCAACACTGGGTAAATATGCTAGTTGATAAATATAAAAGGGAGTGCAGTTATCGTATACCCTTGACTGAAGAACAGTACACTCCTATCTGGGATGGTCATCCTCTTCTACTGAGCACACAGTTTCAGCAAGGTCGCACATGAAGCAGTGAGGAAGGAAGGGGACACCCATCTAGCCAGCTAGATCAGCCAAATCAACCCTGGTGATCAATGAAGTGACAGATGTCACAGCCAGATTGCCCTCCCATTTTCATTTATAAATTTACTTAACATAAGTGAAAATACTTAACATATGCAGTGTGCATTTATGTGATTTACTTTCTTCTGTCACAGTAAAGTATCAGACAGAATGAAGAAAGAGGCCATGGGGTCTCATCTATCTCCGGCTGTTTCAGCTACTTTCAGAGCAAAACAGTACAAACTGAAGGGACTGATTGATTTTAGGTTTTATTCATGGTTCAGCTTGAGAATCTGAATAATGAAGTCCTTCTTCTATCATAGTCCTTAGAAGCCTGTTACCATTCTTGTACAGTTCAAGTTCTGCCATTAGACTCAGACTTGCCCAATACATAATCCATAATTTGTGGCACACTTAACATGTTTATTAATACACACATTTTTCCCTATGACTAAAGCATGTTTTTGTGATCCTTACAGCTTCTTCCTGATAACAGGAAATATTGGGAAACATGCACACTGCTTTCCTTATTAGTATCACAGATCATAAGTTGGATGTATTTATTTTAAAAATCAGTTACTGGAAACATAATGTGGCTAGAGGCCCCCCTCTGGTGGTAGCTTTGCAAGGCATATACTGAAGGCACTTTTATTCCCAACAACACTCTTGGAAGATCTAGAATACCTACAGCACGATGTGGCACTGGGATCACATACAGTTCCCCACCCCTGCTGTTTTTGCAGTCCTTAGCATCTCCAGGCTCCCCTATTCTTCTTCTGGTCAAAAGACCAAAAACAAAACAAAACCCAAAATACTAGTCAACCACCTCTTCTTAAAGTAGGGTTGGGTAACTGCACAGCAAGGTGGGAGTCATCCCCCCTTACAGGCTGGTGTATTGCTTTTGGTTTTTACCTGAAAAATTGACTTTTTTCTTTCCTTCCTTGTGGGGTCTGGGAAGAACAGGGAGGGGGGAAGATTTTGGCTGAAAAACCACTGAAGCTTCACCAAGCTTTGGCTGTCTCCTGGGGTTCTCATGGTTTTCAAAGAGGCCACACTTTCTCCACTCTGCCTTAAAGCCTCCAGGAGCAGTTTTTCATCTTTTATGAGTGCATGAGTAATTGTAGCCTATTTGACATTTAAAAAATAGCCATTGTTTAAAACAAGAAGTGGACTTCCAGCCAATTTGTTTTGATTTGGGATAGCGTGAGCTGTATATGCAGCACCCAAAAAACAGGTTCCAGATCCACAAGAACCATCCACCAGTGATCTACTTAGATGCAAAAGAAATTTTAGATGTATCACTGCCCAGCGAGTTTCAACTTTCAAAATTGTTTAAACAGAAGAACCTCATGCTACTTCACAGACTGATTTAGAAAATCCCCTTACGTTCATGGTGTACATGGTAACATGCTGTTTGGGAAACACAAGCTTTATGACTTTGGTGCCAATCTTTATGTATCCCATCTCCTACTGTTAGTGAGTACACAGCCTCACAGGTTTTACTCTGAGGGCCAGAAAAGGTTAATTAGCACATGGCAAACTAGTAGATCACTAAATAGCGGATTGATGTACGCAGAATTCTCTTAGAAAGTTGTACTTGTGTATAACCATTGTCTGGCGGGAGGGGGGTCTCCCACATCTAGTCATACCAGAAGGTGATCTGCATAATTCTGCACAACCAGGGATCCAGGCAAGGAAATCACAGGCATACAGAATCATAGAATCTTGGAAGTACTGCAAGTGTTGTCTAGTCCAACCTCCCACCATGCAGGAATATACAACTAAAAGCACTCCTAGAAGATGCCTATCCAACCTTTCCAAAGATGAGAGTCCATTACATTACAAGGCAATTTATTACACTGTTTAACAGTTCTCATGGTAAAGCAGTTCTTCCTAATTTAAGGCAGAACCTCTTTCCTTGTAAATTGAATCCACTGGTTCTCATTCTTGTCTCTCAAGCAGCAGAAAACAAACTCACTCCATCTTTTACATGTCATCCTTTCAGATGTTTAAGGACAGCTATCATGTCACCTCTAAGTCTTCTCCTTTTCAAGCTAAACATACCCAATTCCCTAAGTTGCCCCTCATAACACTTGGTTTCCAGACCTTTGATCATCTTGGCTGTCATGCTCTCAAATTGGATGCAGTATGCCAGGTGAAGTATGACCAAGGCAGAATAGAGTAGTACTTCTACTTAATAGGCACACTACACTCCCAAATCATCCCAAATTAATTGGGCCAAGAGTTTTTGCGTGTTGAATTTTACTGGTGAAGGTGTTTTAAAATAGTGCATGTGTCTCCTGACCACAAAAGCCTACAATGTTTTACAAATTAAAATGATCAAATCTTAACAGGGGGCTATTATGAAATTGAAATATGAGAATACAGTTGTTTTAACATTCTCAACAGAGCCAAAGCCACTGCCTGCCATTGAAGCAACGTATCACTTTGAGAAGCTTTAATTTGATTGTATTCCCCACCCATCATCCATCTCTGTCAGTAAGTTTCGCAGGTTTCACACAAATCATCACATTTCTCATTCTACTGTGCACGCAGGAGACATACACAAGGACTTAGGACTTATAACCATCTTTGCCAAGAAACGGTTTCATTTAATACAAAGATCACTAACATGAAATTGATGAGAATTTAGTCATTCAGTCTTGAGGGTTTATTGTGTTTACCAATAGTTTCCAGGCTAAACTTAGCAATAAAGACATCATGCTAATGTAAGTGAAAAATTTCTCTGAAAAGACACTATTTAAAATAATTTTAAATCCATTCTGGAAAAAAAGGTATTAACTTTTTTTTCTGTGAAATATCTTTTAAAAAGTTATACACCATGACATAAGTGTTATAATTTCACAAGATTTTCTAAGTACATCTCTGTTTTTAGAACTGTTGCAACAAATACAATTTAATAAACAGCAATAACTAGGAATTTTATACCTTATTATTCCAGTATAATAATCCTGTTTGCCATTGAAGCCTAAGTGGAAAATATCCATTCTAAATGGATGTGTACAATACACTTCACCATTGTACGGAAGCTGTGATTTAAGGTCTGGAACTGTATACAATTTCATTTGCACATGCTACTCACATGGCAATTCAAACACCTGTAGATAACAGTTACACAAGTTAGTAAGTTCTACATAATAGCCTTGAGACACCTACTTTTTTTGGAGGCAAAAGAAAAAAATGGCATTGAAACATTTATTATAAAACAAAATGAACAAGTTAGACTCAGAAAAGGAAACAGAGCAAGTAGCTTAGATCCTGTGAATGATACATCAAGTTTGGAAATCAAGACAAAAGGAGCTCCTAACATGGTGTCCGTCTGCTCTACAAATGGGAAGAAGTAGAGAAACAAAGTTTCAAGGTATACGGATTAGAGCCATCTGTAAGATATAAAAGGAAGTTCAGCAGTTAGAATAAATGTCATGGGATAGTTTTGCTCCTTATATTAGCCTACTAACTTGAGAATTTTTTTTTTTGAACAACTGCTTAACTGCTGTTATACAAGCTGCTGTACCAGGTTCTACTTCAGGCGCCACACTATTCCCATGAATACAGCAAAGCCCAGTCCATTAAAAAAGAAAAAATGTTTTTTGGAGGCAGAGCCATTTTAAAAAAACAGATCTACAGATACACAACAGTTTTCAGTTTCTGTGACTTTACAGGGCACATGGCTTCCCTCAGGGCTGAATTTCTTTTAGAGAAATATCACATTACTGCAACATTCAAACTGCTTTAGCTTCTTAGGAAAAAACTGTTCCCCTCCAGGTAGAGTGATTACTCTTGTGATCACTGCACGGAATCTGTTTATGTAAACTATTCAAACTATAATTGGGTAGTATTTCTAATATTCAACAGTGATGAACAACAAATTTCCATCTATACCTTTCTATTAAGATAACCTTTAGAAAAAGTTGGTAGACATGGGAGCAAGGCAACCCCCTCCTTTTTAGAAATGTGCGTTCAATCCTCCACATGCATGTTTAAGTTGCAGCATTTTAAAAACATAGGAGATAAAGGATTCCTGTCTGACTCTTGGTTTCACTGACCTTGCCCTCACAGTAAAACTGAGTACTAACATTTACAATTTAATCTCACTCCACTTTTTAAATAAACAATTGTGCTTTAGATTTGGTGAAACAACACAACTTCTTCTATGCCTGAGCCCATTTGTAAATATTTCGTTTAAGGCAGGGGTTGGACTACAACCCGTAGCATTCCTTACCATCATCTATGCTGGCCTGGCCTAGACTTGCAATGAACAGGTTGCTTACCTGTAACTGGGGTTCTTCGAGTGGTCATCTGTGCCCTCATACATTAGAAGCTTTTGCGCCTGCGCGGTAGCGTTTGGAAGATTCTAGAGCTCAGTAGCTTGGCAGGAACCCCTCCTCCATGCCCGTACCGAGCATGCTCAGCCCGCCGAGCAACAGTCACTCCTCAGTTCTTGGTCCGCCAACTAGAATGGGGCATGAAAAAGAGGGGAAGGTTGGGCGGGCATGTATGAGGGCACAGATGACCACTTGAAGAACCACAGTTACAGGTCAGCAACCTGTTCTTCTTCTTCATGGTCTCTGTGCCTCATACATTAGGAGACTGTGTAGCTTACCAGTAGGATGATGGGTCAGGTCCTACAGAACAGAAGCCAGCACAGCACGTCCAAATCGAGCATCTCTACGGGACCGGCAATCGAGCCTGTAGTGGTGCACGAAGGTTGATGGTTGGGACCAGGTCGCCACATGGCAGAGGTCCTGCAGGTCGACTCCTCGCAGGAGACCTGCACGTGTCGCCATGGCTCCGGTGGAATGAGCCCCAAGAAAGTCTGGAGGAGACTTCTTGGCAAGCTCATAAGCCAGCTAGATAGTCTGGGCCACCCATTTGGAGAAGCGCTGGGTGGACACTTTGTGGTCTTTTCGGCGCCTGCAATAGCACACAAAGAGGTGCGGGGTCTGTCGAAAAGAGGCAGTCCTGTCCTTGTAAAATGCCAAGGCCTAACAAACATCCAGGGAGTGAAGGGACCGCTCCAAAGGTGTAGTCGGGTCTGGGTAGAAGGTGGGCAGGATGATGTTCTGGTTCAGGTGGAAGTTGGACACCACCTTCGGCAGGAATGAGATGTCAGGCTGAAGGACCACCTTGTCCCTGTGAAAAACCAGGTATGGCTCATCAGACCGTAGGGCTGTCAGCTCTCCCGCCCATCTGGCAGAGGTGACAGCCACCAAGAAGGCAGTCTTCATGGCGACCAGCCTGTCATCTGCAGTCGCCATCGGTTCGAAGGGCGGTCTTGTCAGCTGTGACTTCACCAACGATAATGACCATGGAGGCAGCGGTGGCGATACCGGTGGGTAGAGGTCCTGCAAGGCCCTTCAAAAACTGCTTCACAGTACTGTCTTGGAAGAGAGCAGCCGATGGGGATCGTGGCGGTTGGTATGCCACGATAGTGGCGAGGTACACCTTCAGCGACAGGAAGGCCAAGCCCTGCTGTCGAAGGTGCAGGAGGAAGCGGACCACAGTCAGCAGGTTGACAGGCAACACTGGCTCCCAACGTTCCTCGGCAAAAGAAACGAAGCGCCGCCACTTGTAGTGGTAGTTGCAGTGCATCGATTCCTTCCTTGCCGCGGTCAAGACGTTTCCGATGATGGGGTCTATGGCGATATCCTCCAGGCATGGAAGGCCAAGAGCAGCAGGTCCGGGTGCAACATGAGACTGTCAGAATGGGATAGGAGGTCCGGTACCATTGGGAACCAGAGGATCCGTCCCCAGGTGGCCTCGAACAGAGGCCCGAACCAGTGCTGCCTCGGCCAGTATGGTGCCATGAGGACAACATCTGCTCAGTCCGCAATGATCTTCGATATCACGCGGCCCAGGAGGAGAAACGGAGTGAACACGTAGAGGAATCCCTCGTTCCACCGAAACTGGAACGCGTCGCCGATGGAGTGGTGAACGTGGCCGGCCCTTGAGCAGTACCAACGGCGCTACGCGTTCTGGCTGGTGGCGAAGAGGTCAATCATCGGTTCGCCCCATCTGTCCCGAACCATCCGGAAGGCTTCGCTGGAGAGGGACCACTCGTGATGGGATGAGGTGTTCCTGCTGAGAGCATCCACTGTGGTGTTCTCCTGCCCGACCAGGTGAACCGCCACCGGATGGATCCGAAGCGAGATGCATCAGTTTCAAAGGTCGAGGGCAATGTTGAGGAGAGTGGTGGAGTGAGTACTTCCTTGTCTGTTCACGTAGCAGACCACCGTCATGTTGTCAATGAGGATCAACACCGTGCGGCCTGCGATGAGGTGACGAAACGCCTGCAGAGCTTTGCAGATGGCAAGCAGCTCGAGGGTGTTGAAATGGAGGGCAGTCTCGTGACCAATCCACTGGCCTCAGACTCTGAGGTTACCTCAGTGTGCTCCCCACCTGTAGAGGGAGGCATCCATCATTACCGTGACCTTCGGATTCTGCTCCCGGAACGGCATGCCCGACAGGAGGTGGCTGTAGGACTGCCACCACAGCAGGGAATGGCGCACTTCTCGCGGAAGCTGGTAGCGGAGTGTCTGGTCGCCCAAGAGAGGATCGAAAACTCGGATGAACCAGTGCTGGAGCGGTCGTGCGCGAAGCCTGGAGAGGTAGGTCACAGCAATTGTCGAGGTCATGTAGCCGAGGAGCTGTTGGATTCTTCTGGCTGTCACCGTGGGAGCATGGAACGGCAGACACTGCCCGACAAAGCATCTGCGCCCGGTCAAGCGGTAAGTACGCCCTCGCCGATACTGAATCTAGAGTTGCCCCGATGAAGTTGAGAAGCCTTCTGGGTTTGAGATGGGATTTCTTCGGGTTGACCTGGAGTCCTAGACGGATGAGAAGAATCAGAGTCCGGTGTATGTCTGTGCAGAGTTTCTGTTGGCAGGACGCCACCAAGAGCCAATCGTCGAAGTAGGGGTAGATCGAGACGCCTTTCGTCCGCAGAAACGACACCACGGGGACCATGCACTTGGTGAAGACCTGTGGCGCGGTCGGGAGGTGGAACGGTAGCACTCGGTACTGGTAGCACGTACCGTTGACCGCAAACTGTAGGTACCGTCCGTGCTGCAGGCGGATGGAGATGTGGAAGTAGGCGTCCCGGAGGTCGATGGAGGCAAACCAGTCCCCTCGCCGAAGGAAACGCAGGATCGAGGGTAGCGTGACCATCTTGAACCTCTTGGGGAGGATGTAGTCGTTCACCCCTCTGAGGTCTAAGATAGGCCGCAGGGTTCTCTCTGTCTTCGGTACCATGAAGTACCTTGAGAAGAAGCCGGTGGTCTTGGCTGAGGACGGAAGTACCTCGATCGCTCCTTTTTGTAGAAGGGACTGGATCTCTTCCAGCAACACTGAGCTGGCCAGGGTGGAGTAGTAGACCCCTTGCGGCAGAATATCCTGGAACTCTATGGCGTAGCCCAGACGGATGATGGTAAGTACCCAGGAATCCGTAGTGATTTTCGACCACTCAGTGAGGTGTCTGGCCAAGCTCGGTTGTTGTTGAAAGGTTGCTGGGAGGGTGAAGATTGGTGTCGGTGGAGTCCTGTGCAATGCATCAAAACCGTGACTTTGTCCCAGACGAAGACTTCTTGGAAGAATAAGATGGGTGTCTTCAAGGAGGTCTCCGTGTGGTGGACGAAGCGGACAGCCAGGACGTGGTTGATTGTGGTGACCGCGTTGGTACGTGGAGGACGAGGACCTTCGCTACGATGGTCTAGAGTTGAAGCTGCTGAAGCTGCGGCAGGACTGGGCCGGTTGATTTATGCCCATCTTCTTCGCCATTAGACAGGCCTTAACAAGATAGTCCATGGCCTCGTCTGTCGACGTATGGAAGAGTCCTTGGCCATCGAACGGGAGGTCCTCGATCCTCCTGTGGCTGTCCTCTTGGATCCCAGATGAACGCAGCCACGCATGACGTCGAAGGGCTACCGCGCAGACCATCACCCTCGAGGTAGCCTTCACGGCATGCCTCGAAGAGGCGATCTGCTGGTTGGCAACCGCAACGGCTTCTCCAAGGAGTTGCATAGCGGTAGCATGGGACTCTTTGGACAGGTCAGCGAGGAGCGGGGCGAGCCGGTCCAGGATGTTCTGATGGTATGCTGCGAGGCATGCCATCGTGTTCAGGGTCCTGGCCACCAGGGAAGACGCCAAGTAGAAGCGCCTTCCGAAGGTGTCGAGCTTTCGACCTTCACGGTCTGGTGGGGTTGTATGCGCCTGATTTCCACCCTTCGTCTGGGCCAACTCGACAACTATGGAGTTTGGGACCAGATGGGTGAATAGGAACTTCGCGTTCTCCCGCTGCGTTTTGTATAAATGCTCCAGCCTGTGCGGGATCGGTTGCACTGAAGCCGGCTTTGCCCATGGTTGCTTGATGGCGGCCAGCAATGTCGGCAGAAAAGGCAGCGGCGCAATAGATGGCGGGCATGTCTCCAGGTATTGCAAGACAGGATCCTGCACCGCTGGGGCCGGTTCTGCAACCTTCAGGCCAAGGGCTGTGGCCATATGGAGGAGGATCGCGGAGAACTGCCGCACTTCCATTAGTGCCGACTCTGGTCCCGGTTCTCCAAACGCCAACGGAGGCGACTCATGTGATGACGGAGTTGACTCCGTGGAGTCAGAGCCCAACTCATATGGCTCAGAAGATGGGGTCGGAGATCTTTCTGCTGCCCTCTCTTGAGATGGTTTGCGAGCAGGGACAGCCAGGGTGACAGTTGGAGCAGCAGCTTGCACCGGTACTGAGGTCGACGTCGTGATCGGGATCGACGTGACATGGAGGGGCACCACCGAGGGCGCTGGACAGCCTGTGTCGTCAACGTCGCCGGTCGCATCGTTTTGCCACGGTGGTCTGGGGCACAGGATGCATTGCGGTCGAAGTTGTCCACGGAGGAGGTAACACTGCCCTGTAACGAGGTGAGGGCTCCCTGGACCTCCGATATTGCGGCGAGTCGGATTGAAGAGGCGATTGGTTCGGCAGCTTCTCATGGTGGGAGTGATGGGACTTCTCTGGAGGGCGAGCGAGACCGATGTTGTGGTGACTAGTACCGGATGTTAGGGTGGTACTGGTCCCTGTACGACGGGGAGTATGACTAGTACAACCCTGGGGACTTGCGCCAGAGGTGCTCCTGGCCGTACCTACCGAGGTAGGAGGCGGAGGTGTAGACAGTGTCCCCTGAATGGGGCCTCTCCAGGCACATCTCCCGATGTCGTGGGGATGGAGGCCTGGCTCTCTGGTCAGGAGAGCGGGACTCACTCTGTCTAGAGGCCGGCCTATGCGTAGGCAAAGGTCGATGTTGGACCACGGCCTCCTCCCGGGGGTCGACTGATGGACAGTGATCCGGCGGGGTAACCGCAGCCGTAAGCTCGGGCAGTTCCGAGGGCAAGGCCTCCACGGCCTGTCCTCGTCAGACAGCTCCAAGACCTCTTGCTCCTCCGGCAGCTCCTCCAGTTCCCCAGTGAGCTGGGTGAGCGGAGGTGTCGGGAGACGAGTCTCCTTCTGAGGGGAGCGTCTCTTTCCTTCCTACTCATCTTCTTCTCCTTCTCCTTCCCAGCGTTCTTGGTTGGAGAACGCTTCTTCTGAGCCACTGTTAATGGCTCGGAGAAGGTGGAGGTCTGTGAGCTTGCAGGGTCCTCTCGAGCCAGAGGAGCCGAAATCTTCGGTATCCTCGGGAGCTTCAGGGTCAGTATCGAGCCCAGTACTGACAAGGTGGAAGGCACAGCAGCGGCTGCTGCCACCGATGAAGTGGTCGCCGAACGGGAAGACTTTTGGGCCATGACACCATGGGCCTCGGGCTGTTTCTGCGCACGCAGGGACTCCTCCCAACAATGAGACTTCAGTCTCGCTGAGCAGTTGTGGAGGGTCTGGTGAGTGAACTGCTTGCACATGGGGCAGGCCTCGACGTTATGGTCCTCGCCCAAACAAAAGAGGTACTCATGGTGCTTGTCCAAAAGCGCGACCTTCCCTCCACAGGAGACACAGCTCTTAAACAGTGCCGACATAGAACGAGTCCAGCGAAGAGAAGAGAGAGGTGGGGGAGAAGGGAGTTCGACAGAACCAGTCCAAAATCCGAAATCGTAAGGCAAGCCAAAACCAGGTCGAAACGAGAAGCCAAAAATCAACAAATCCAAATCACCATCTGAAACCGTAGTCCAAAAGCCGAAAAGACTGGGTCAAAAGCTAAAAAACAAGCGAAGAAGCACAAGCTACCAAAAGAACCTTCTGTTCGCAACGGCGGACAAGAAAGAACTGAGGAGTGACCATTGCTCGGCGGGCTGAGCATGCGCAGTATCGGCATGGGGGAGGGATTCCCGCCAAGCTACCGAGCTCTAGAATCTTCCGAACGCTACCACGCAGGCGCGAAAGCTCCTAATGTATGAGGTACAGAGACCACGAAGAAGAACCCACAGTATATGAAGAGCTGTATGAGCCCCAGCACTGGTTTAAAAAAAAAAGGTGGCGATGGACTATGGTCACTGCTAGAGCAAAGTAATCCGCACACATATATGTGAGCAAGATATAGTAGTAGTAATAGTAGTAGTAGTAGTAGAAGGGAATAAACATCTGTCATGACTTCACAGCTATGCCCATCTGTCTGCAACTGAAGACAGTTTAAGATGTCTTTTCATTTCATAGAATCATAGAAATGTAGAGTTGGAAGAGACCACACGGGCCATCCAGTCCAACCTCCTGCCATGCAGGAATACCCTCAAAGCACTCCCGACAGATGGCCATCCAGCCTCCGCTTAAAAACCTCCAAAGAAGGAGACTCCACTACACTCTGAGGCAGCATATTCCACTGCTGGACAGCCCTGACTGTCAGGAACTTCTTCCTGAGGTTCAGGTGGAATCTCCTTTCCTGCAGCTTGAATCCATTGCTCCTTGTCCTGGTCTCTGGAGCAGCAGAAAACAAGCCCACTCCCTCCTCGACATGCCATCCCTTCAAATATTTAAACATAGCTATCATGTCCCCTCTTAATCTTCTCTTCTGCAGACTAAACATACCCAGCTCTCTAAGTCTATCCTCATAGGGCGTGGCTTCCAGGCCTCTTACCATTTTGGTCGCCCTCCTCTGGACTTGCTCCAGCTTGACCATGTCCTTCTTGAATTGGGGTGCCCAGAACTGGACACAGTATTCAAGATGAGGTCTAACCAAAGCAGAGTAGAGTGGTACCAGTACCTCCTTCGTTCTAGACACCATACTCTTATTGATGCAACCAAGAATTGCATTGGATTTCTTGGCTGCCGCATCACACTGCTGACTCATGTTCAGCTTATGGTCTATTGAGACTCCTAGATCCCTTTCACACGTACTGCTATCCAGCCACATGTCCCCCGTCCTATATTTCTGTATTCCATTTTTTCTACCTAAGTGTAGCACCTTACAGTTCTCTCTGTTGGATTTCATTTTGTTAGCCGTGGCTCAGCTCTCCAATCTGTCCAGGTCATTTTAAATTTTGATCCTGTCCTCTGGCTTATTAGCAACCCCTCCCAATTTAGTGTCATCTGCAAATTTGATGAGCATGCCCTCTATTCCTTCATCCAAGTCGTTGATGAAGATACTGAAAAGCATTGGGCCCAGGACAGAACCCTGTGGCGCCCCGCTAGTCACTTCCCTCCAGGATGAAACGCAGCCATTGGTGAGCACCCTTTGAGAACGGTCAGTCAACCAGTTACAGATCCACCTGACAGTAGCCCTGTCCAGCCCACACTTTACTAGCTTCTTTTCATTCTTTAAGGACACAGTCAAAATGTTTTGCCAAAGACAACATGATATACAGATGTCCAGTTCTTCTTTCCGGTCTCTGCTGTGATTATATACACACAGTTGAACCTCCACATTCACTAGGGCTAAGGATACAGGACAGTTGCAAAAGTGAAAAATTGCAAATATCAAAATATGCGTGTGTGTGTGTGTGTGTGTGTGTGTGTGTGGGAAGGAGGTGGGAAAGCCAGAGAAAAGAGAGGGTTGGCATGGTGGCTCTATATTTCCTCTCTCTTGCCCATCTCCTTCCTTGGTTGTATGTGTAGCATTAGGAGAAGGTTTGTGGTATTGAGAAACTGGGCTCAGCTGTTCTGAGCTGGCCAGGCAGTGGCTGGTGGAAGAGGAAAAGGAATGGAGGCAGGTTTTTAAAGAGCTGTTTGGCCTGATCAGAGCCATCAAGAGGGAACATTCTCCCAAGCAAAAAAGTGCCTACGGTGAGGGGGCAGAGGTTGGATAAACTCGCAAATAATCAAATCTGTGAATGTTAAACCTGCAAACATGGAGGGCCCACTGTATTTGTTTCACTTATTCACTTTTGACTTACTGGGAATCTCTCCCTCCTCCATTTCAGAACTAGTTTAGTGTCTCCATTTGCACAATCGATCTAAAGCAGAGGGTGTCAGTCTCAATCAGTGTTCACTAAATCATAGCATTTCCAACAGACCATGTCACAGAGATGGGAATGCATCTTTTTCCCAATGAAAAAAATCCTTTAGTTCTTTCTCTTTGTTTTGAACTTAGGTGTTAACTATGGAGAGATCAAGGTTGCTATATATCATTTCTTTAGCATTTAACTTCCAGTGTACTTTTGGGTCAACTAGGCTCTAGACGGCTTAATGGCTTCCAAGGTAGAAGAAGAATAAGCCTTATTTGGGAGAGTAGCTCTGACTACTACACCATGTATACACCACGTTCTTACAAGCCTCTTATATTATTTTCCCACCTCACAATTACTTTTTCTAAGTATTCAGTTTTATTCTCTAGTTAAAGTAATTGTTTCACATATTTTTTTCACTGGTCTAAGAGACAACTTTTAAAATGAGACAAATTCTAGGAACATTGTGTAGAGTTAGCCTTGCTGTTGAAATCATCCTGTATTTTTTCAAACATATGCTTTGCACAATTGTCTGGAAAAACCCTTTGACAGCAATGGAAAGAACAGAACAGCTGTGTGCTGTAAGAGATACAATGGTCTTCAGCACAAAGTTCAGACTGACGAGTAGGTCTCACTACATTCTTGTATCCTGCAAGTATTACTTCCTCGCCCAAGTATTATCCAACCATTAAAAAATGACAAAGTAAATAGATTAAAAAAACATTCAATATGATGACTTACTGGGGACTCTTATCTGGTAGTGATTAAGTACTGTAAGAGCTTCCACTGCATCTGTCTTGCACTCCCACTCCAATAGACCGGAAAGTGTTTTGGCTGAAGCTGTCAGAACAAAAGTGAAAATGTTTTTGTACTCTCCACCTCTAGGGTTACGGATTATTGGGGTGTGGGCTGAGAAGTTAAGAAGGCAAAATGTTTACTTACGTTTTGGATCAAATACTTTGTATTTGATAAAAGACAGTACTTCATGATCATCACACAGCTGGAATAATGATGAATGAAAAATAAGGTCATTAAATAAGTAGTATCCAATCTTAGAAGATTTCACAGTAGCACTGGTTTATACAAAGTGCACCAGTGAACATTAGGCTTGCTCCAGAGTAAGATGGCATGTATTCAATGTGTTGATTTCAGTACTAGATACACAGCAGCATTCTTGCTGCAAACAAACAAAACCATCTATTTCTCTCAATTTATACTGTGTTGCAGACTGTTCTTAGTATCATACTAATAAGTCACTAAAAATAACTTTCTTCTTCTATTTATTTCTATTTATTTCTTTGGAGGTTTTTAAACAGAGGCTGGATGGCCATCTGTTGGGAATGCTTTGATGTGTGTTTCTGGATAGCATGGGGTTGGACTGGATGGCCCCTATGGTCTCTTCCAACTCTATGATTCTATCTGTATCCCGCTTTCCCCCCAAATTTACTCAAAAGCAGCTCACAATTTTAAAGAACACAATTAAAAACATACAAAAAGTGAAGTTTAAAATAGAATTATGTTATTCACAACATTAATTCAAACCAAGTTTAAAGACTAAAATGCCATTAAAAAACCCCCTATTAAAACCAGTTCAGCTAAACCAATACAGCACCCCATCGTCAGCTCTTCAAAACCTTTCTGTTTTAAAAGCCTGTTCTAATAATAAGCTTTTAGCAGGCTGATGGAAGGACAACAAGAAGGCGGCTGTTCTGGCCTTCCTGGAAAGAGAGCTCCAGAGTCCAGAGGCGGCTATCAAGAAGGCCATCTTTCACATCTCCATCAAGGCTTTTGATGGTGATGGGACTGAGAAAGAGATCACTCCTAATGATCTCACAGCTTGGGCAGGCTCATACAGCTCGGGTCTGCCAGATAGCCTGAACCAAGGCATATGGGGCTTTATAGGTCATAACTGGCACTTTCAACTGTGCCTGGAAACAAATCAGCTGCCAGGAGAGTTGTTTTAACAGGGGATCAGTATGGTCTCTGTAACCTGCCCAAGTTAACAGTCTGTCTGCTGCTCTTTGGACCAGATGAAACTTCAAAAGCAGCCCCAAGCAGTGTGCTACAGTAGTCCAAATGGGTGTAACTAAGCCAGTTTCAATTAGCTCCTGCTGTGAAAACACTTTATTCCTGCTTAAGCATGATTTGACTTTTAAGCACAATTCAAAGACACATCCAAGATCTGACAGCTAAGAGATGGTGCTTATATTATCTAGTGCTACAGCTCAAAAACTGTAGAAGGGCTTTTGTGGACACTGGTTTTTCTAATCAAGAACAGCCAGCACTGTATTTCTTGTACGATGTATTAATCCTTATTTTATGCAGATACTAGTACAACAACTGCACCAATGATCATATGTGACAGCAATACAGACTTTGTGGCTTATTTTGGTATCAGTGTGTAGTGATACACAAGTCAACCAACATATTTACATCCATGCAGAAACAACTAAAGGAAACAAGAAAGGAAGAAAAAAAAATATCAGTGGACTGTAGAAACTGGGAAGATCAATGACGAGAGGACTTTTGGTCATAAAATTTTCAAGACATAAACATGCACTCTGTAATTTATAAAATTAAAACTACTATTTAAATGTTCTTATGAAGAAATATGGTCCTTCACAGGCTGGAACTAGCATGCATTCTACTTAAGACAGTAAACATTTTCGAGTTCTGTCCACAGTCTAACTAGTTAGCCTTCTATATAGGCACAGTCCCTAACAGTGAAGCCCTAAACATATTTACTACAAAGCAAGTTCCATTGAACTTAGTGGGTATTACTTCAGAGTAAACCTTCTAAAGATTCCGATGTAGGACATTTTAAAAGTGTCTGAAATCAATTTCAACAATATTAATAGAGACTTCACACTTGACAGTTAGATTACACTTCAAACATTATGAAAGAGCAGTTTTCATTCTTACCTTTACAAAGGTCTCCTCAGTCACACACAGCGGAACATTGTAGTAATGCAATACACAAGAAGGTGGCTGGATGATATTCTTGGATGCTTGACCAGCACTAGTAAAGCGATTGTTCTTGCTCATTGCGAAGTCTTTATAGCTGCTTGTTCCATCCTCCAGTTCAAATATCTGACTAGGAACAACTGAATGCTGTTTGGACACACTACAATCGAAGAGTACATGTTGAAAAATTACTTTTCAGTGTTTTTTTTTTAAAAAGAGTATTTTTAAACCATTTGCAAAACAACACAGCAACAAAATATGAGCTCAGAGCTTATATGTCACCTGTAAATCACTGGAGTAAATTATTAATTAGTCGATTATTTGAGAAGGTCAATGAAATACTCAACTATCCACATTAAATGAATTTTGAAATCCTCTTTGTGTATGCGGACAGTATTTTTCCCACAAAACTTTAGTCAGCAGCCTTGTTGTAGTACATTGCAATTTTTGCCTATTAGATGTTACACCATTAACATCTAATAGGCAATTATTATAGGTATTAAAATGAAAGATAGAATGTACACATACCAAACATTAAGCCTTTTCCCAAATAACTTGACATTATTAAGATGCGTGACTGCTCTTTCAACAGCATATTCATCACCCATTTCCACTAATGCTGTTCCTGGAATAGTCTTCATAAATTTCACCTGTAATATTTTGAGAAGAGACACAATATAATTTAAAGAATAAGAATATGTAGGTTTAGGTTGGAAAATACCAGACACTACTTTGTTTTTAAATAACTTTTAATGTTACATTGCCTAGTTGTTGTTCTTTTGTTTTTACCTTTTCAATATTTCCATACAAGCAGAACAAGTTGAAAACTCTTGAGCAGTTCATCTTTTGCTGGTGCAATCCACTAACCATGACAACAGAACCTGAGGGGTTCCCCCCATGCATGTAAGATGAGGAGGCCTGTGGAAGTGGGTAAGCAACAAGTTCTGGAGTATCTCGAGATGCCATTCGGTATCGGCTTGGTAATGGTAACAGAGGCCCATGCGATCCTAAAGAAAAAGCACTCCTTAGTTAATTTCATTTGAATAACTGAATTTACCTGATTTACAATACCAAATTTTAAAAGGCTACTGATTTGTGTCTCCCAACCAGAGCAATGTTTTATTCAACAATGTATGTTGCAAGATGTTAAATGGAACTACAATCACAGCTAGTATCAACTAATGAAACCATGAAAAAAATAGCAAAAATTTGTGTAAGCTGTTAATATTTATTACAGAGGTGATTTCTAAGTATGCTATGGTTGGCAGCAACAGCCAGCATGCATTAGAAAAATATTAGATTTGCATTTATTTTAGCAGCTCTTAGAGAGAACCTGATCTCTTCTCTCCAGGAGCTGATGCAAGAAAATCATAACGTGCTAGTTACTAAATATCTTTGCTGTTAGAGTTTTGATACAATAGGTCATGAAAATTTAATGTCAACTAAAACACAAAAGTCTACCCAGACAAGGATAAACCAACATGAAATGCATACTCTTCTTCCCAATCTTATGCCCCAAAAGAGCAGGACAACTTGAAAAAATCAACCATCATAAACCACCATACTTAAGAACAAGCTATTAATGATTCCAACAAGGTTAGACAGACACAGGTTAAACAGTGGCCTGAATGTGGTTCTATAAGTTTGAATCTTCATTTTTAGAAGGAAGGGTGTGTGTGAAAAAATCCTAACTGGGTAGACAACACCTGATCCTATGGTTACGTCCCCTCATCCACTGGATCAACTAAAAGCCAGGATACTCAACAGATCCTTTGGCCAAAACGAGAACCAGCCCTGCCATGCAACCAAGTGAAGCACCTGCTTCAGAAAGTACATGGCAAAAGCAGGAACTGGTATCTGAATAGTGTAACATCACATTGCAAATTAAATTGGAAGAAAATCAAGGCACTGAAAGGGGAATACAGAGACAGACCCATGGACAATAAAGCCACCAATGGCTCCTAGATACGATAGCTATATATCACTTCTAGTATCATAATTCCAGTGGCTTGCGAACATGAATAAGAGTGTTACTGCCCCCATGTAGGGTTCCCACATGCATCTGGCTAATCAGAATGCTGGACTGGATAACTTTGACTCAGTACAGTTCTTATAACCATCAACTCTGTTGGCTAGATTTTCAGCTTTACTTACAGAGACAGGCTACATTCTTTAGTTACATAACTAGAAGCCATATAACTCACCATAGCCATCATGCCTAAACGATGAGGGATGCTCTCCCAAAATAGCTTGCCTCTGCCGGCCTTTCCCTCTGTCTAAAGAGGGGAAAACAGTATTAACCACTAAACAAAACAAAAAGAAGCAACTCTTCTCAAAGATACTGCAAGTTGATCAGTAAGGGGGGAAAAAGACATATTCTATTAAGGCAACGACATTTTCCACCCCATTTAAGACAGACTAAAGGTCTTACCCAGACTAGTATCATGTTTCCCACAGTGGCCAAAAGAAATGTGAAGGTAACTTTAAGATATTAATTTTAGTTGTTTTAAGATGGCCACGTAAATTGACTTGCTTTTAACACAAACATGTAATTGCAGAATACCATCATTCTTGCTGGTATAAAATATTGCATTTGAAAAGATGTGACATTTTAAACCTAAAAAAACAAAACAAAACAAAAAAATGGAGTTTTCTTAACACCACAAACACTACAGGCAATACTATAAACCAGGAATTACCCATAACTCTTATTTAAAAAGTTGTAAATGCAGTACTTTCGAAGAACAGTACCTGAATCAAACTATTAGCTTCAACAGCAACATATTTTCAAAGTGGGCTTCTTTCAAGAAGTTTCAGCATAATCCAACAACAACCTGTATTACATGTTTCATAATAAGTCAATAAGGAGGACCATATTTATGTACATACATTATCACACCAACTATTGATAGCAGGACAATAAGAACGCTGTACATTGCTACACTGGTAAGGCAATACAGTCTGTGTTATAATTGTAATTACGATTGCATTTTTAACAATGAGAAGATCTTTCAGCAAACTGCATTTTATACATGAATATAAAGTTAACCAAGGGGTCAACATTACTGGATGAAAGCAGTGACAAATGAAGACTGTTTAGTTACAACATCCTTATGCTTACTGAAACTCTCTTGATTAGCAGTAGTTAACTTAAACCTACACTGGTTGTTTCAAGGCAATCTGAAGTGCCAGTACATCAGCTGACCATCAAACAATGAGAAATGAGAAACGTCCAGTCTGCTAAAATCAGTTTAAGAGAACTCATCCTTGATGACAAAAGTTTAAATTTGGCTTTTAAAATCTGAGTATTTGTTAAGGCAACTATTGAAACTAAAGAAATTATATATGTTTTCTTATAACAATTTGATTGAAGGAAAAGATGTGAGGAGGAGGAGAACAGGTTGCTTACCTGCAACTGTGGTTCTTCGAGTGGTCATCTGTGCCCTCGTACATTAGGAGCTTTTGCACCTGTGCGGTAGCGTTCGGAAGATTCTAGAGCTCGTTAGCTTGGCGGGGACCCCTCCCCCATGCCGGTACTGTGCATGTTCAGCCCGCCGAGCAACGGTCTCTCTTCAGTTCTAGTCTGCTGTGTAGAATGGGACCTGAAAAAGAGGGAAGGTTGGGCGGGCATGTATGAGGGCACAGATGACCACTTGAAGAACCACAGTTACAGGTAAGCAACCTCTTCTTCTTCTTCGTGGTCTCTGTGCCTCATATATTAGGAGACTGTGTAGCTTACTGGTAGGATGGTGGGTCAGGTCCTAGGTCCTACAGAACAGAAGCCAGCATGCACGTCCAAATCAAGCATCCGTCCGGGACCGGCAGTCCCATCTGTAGTGGCGCATGAAGGTCGACGGTTGGGACCAAGTTGCCACACGGCAGAGTACCTGCAGATCAACTCCTCGCAGGAGGGCAGCAGATGTCGCCACGCCTCTGGTGGAATGAGCCCGAAGAAACTCTGGCGGAGGTTTCTTGGCAAGCTCATACGGCAGGTGGATAGTCTGGGCCACCCACTTGGAAAAGCGCTGGGTGGACACCTGGTGGCCTCTTCGGCGCCTGCCATAGCACACAAAAAGGTGTGGGGTCTCTCTATAAGAGGCAGTCCTGTCCTTGTAGAACACCAGAGTCCGACGGACATCCAGGGAGTGGAGGGACCGCTCCAGAGGTGTAGTCGGGTCCGGGTAGAAGGTGGGCTGGATGATGTCCTGGTTCAGATGGAAGTTGGACACCACTTTCAGCAGGAAAGAGATGTCGTGCCGAAGGACCACTTTGTCCCTATGGAAGACGAGGTATGGTTCGACAGACCGAAATGCTGTCAGCTCTCCCGCCCGCCTGGCAGAGGTGACAGCCACTAGGGAAGCAGTCTTCATGGCGAGCAGCCTGTCATCTGCTGTTGCCATTGGCTTGAAGGGCGGCCTCGTCAGCTGCGACAGCACCAGCAATAGCGACCACGGTGGTAGCGGCGGCGATACCGGCGGGTGGAGGTGCTGTAGGCCCTTCAGGAATGGCTTGACGGTACCATCTCTGAAGAGAGCAGCCGATGGGGATCGTGGCGGTTGGTATGCCTCGATCACGGCGAAGCACACCTTCAGCGACGGGAAGGCCAAGCCCTGCTGTCGAAGGTGCAAGAGGAAGTGGAGCACGGTACGCAGGTTGACAGGCAATACTGGCTCTCGACGTTCCTCAGAAAAGGTCACGAAACGCTGCCACTTGTAGTGGTAGTTGCAGCAAGTCGATTCCTTCCTGGCCGCAGACAAGACGCTTCCGATGACAGGGTCGTCTACAGCGATATCCTCCAGGCATGGAGGGCGAAGAGCGGCAGGTCCGTGTGCAGCATGAGACCGTTGGAGTGGGAGAGGAGATCCAGTACCATCGGGAACTGGAGGATTCGTCCCTGTGCGGCCTCGAACAGGGGCCCGAACCAGTGCTGCCTCGGGCAGTATAGTGCCACAAGAACCACGTCCGCTCGGTCAGCGAGGATCTTCGCTATCACGTGGCTGGAACGGAGGGAAGGCGTAGAGAAGTCCCTCATCCCACCGAAACTGGAACACATCACCGATGGAGTGGCGATCGCAGCCAGCCCTCGAACAGTAGCGACGACACTTCGCGTTCTGGTTGGTGGCAAAGAGGTCGATGGTCGGCTCGCCCCATCGGTCCCTAACCATCCAGAAGGCCTCGCTGGAGAGGGACCACTCGTGGTGGGATGAGGTGTCCCCGCTGACAGCATCCGCTGTGGTGTTCTCCTGCCCCGCCAGGTGAACTGCCACAGGATGGATCCGTAGCGAAACGCACCAGTCCCAGAGGTCGAGGGTGATGTTGAGGAGAGTGGTGGAGTGAGTCCCTCCCTGTCTGTTCACGTAGCAGACCGCCGTCGTGTTGTTAGTGAGGATCAACAATGTGCGGCCCACGATGAGGTGACAAAACACCCGCAGAGCTTTTGAGATGGCCAGCAGCTTGAGAGCGTTGATGTGGAGGGCAGTCTCGTGTCCAATCCATTGAATGTGGACTCTGAGGTCGCCGGAGTGTGCTCCCCAGCCGAAGAGCGAGGCATCTGTCGCCACCGTGACCAAGGAGTTGTGGTCCTGGAACGGCATGCCCGACAGGAGGTGGCGGTAGGACTGCCACCACAGTAGTGACTGGCGCACCTGTTGAGGCAGCTGGAAGTGGCGAGACTGGATGTCCCAGAGAGGATCGAAGGCCCTGACGAACCAGTGCTGAAGCGGCTGCATGCGCAACCTCGAGAGGTAGGTTACGGCGGTCGTCGAGGCCATGTAGCCGAGGAGCTGCTGTATTGTCCCAGCTGATACCGTTGGAGAGTGGAAGGCGGTGGACGCTGCCCGACAAAGCGTCCGCACTCTGTCTATCGGTAAGTAGGCCCTCGACGATACCGCATCTAGGGTCGCCCCGATGAAGTCGAGAACCCTCGTGGGCTTGAGGTGGGACTTCTTCGGATTGACCCCGAGTCCGAGTCGAGTGAGAAGGGTCAGAGTCCAGTGAATGTCTTGATATAGTTTCCGTTGGCAGGACGCCACCAATAGCCAATCGTCCAGGTAGGGGTAGACAGAGACGCCTTTCATCCACAGGAAGGACACAATGGGAGCCATGCACTTGGTGAATACCTGCGGTGCGGTTGAGCGGCAGCACCTGGTATTGGTAACAAGTGCTGCTGACCGCGAACCGCAGGTACTGCCTGTGCTGTGGGCGGATGGAGATGTGGAAGTAGGCGTCTTTGAGGTCAATGGACGTGAACCAGTCCCCTCTCCGGAGGAAGGGCAGGACTGAGGGCAGCGTGACCATCTTGAACCTCTTGGGGCAGATGTAGTCGTTCACCCATCTGAGATCTAGGATGGGCCACAGGGAGCCGTCCGCCTTCAGTACCGTGAAGTACCTTGAGAAGAAGCCAGTCGTCTTGGCTGACGGTGGAAGAGCCTTGATCGCTCCCTTTTGTAGCAGGGACTGGATCTTTTCCAGCAGTACCGAGCTGGCTGGAGTGGAGTAGTAGACACCCCGCGGCGGAATATCCTGGAACTCTATGGTGTATCCCAGGCGGATGATGGTAAGCACCCAGGAGTCCGCAGTGATTTTCCGCCACTGGGCGAGGTGCCTGGCCAGGCTTGGTTGGTGACACAGGTCTGCTGGGAGGGAGAAGGTTGGCATGGGTTGTGTCCTGCTGAAGCCATCAAAATCGTGACTTCGTCCCGGACGAAGACTTCTTTGAGGACGATGATGAGCATCATCGCGGAAGCCTTCGTGGGGTGGACGAGGTTGACGGCCAAGATGCGGCCGATGGTGGAGACCACGGCTGGTATGCAGAGGAAGAGGAGGACCTTTGTCACGATGACCTGGGGGCGAAACTGTGGCGGGACTGGGCTGGCTGGTTTATGCCTATCTTCTTCTCAGTCAGACGGGCCTTAACGAGGCGGTCCGTGGCCTTGTCTGTTGAAATGCGGAAGAGCCCCTGGCCTTCAAATGGAAGATCTTCAATCTGTCAACGGCTGTCCTCCTGTAGCCCACATGATCGGAGCCAAGCGTGTCGTTGGAGGG
The DNA here is from genome assembly GCA_948472985.1 of Iguana delicatissima. Lineage (NCBI taxonomy): Eukaryota > Metazoa > Chordata > Lepidosauria > Squamata > Iguanidae > Iguana > Iguana delicatissima. The sequence goes on along the minus strand of CAOKZL010001938.1, from coordinate 447,930 downwards.
TCACGGAACCGACCATCACCCTCGAGGTAGCCTCCACGGCATGCCTCGAGGAGGCGATCTGCTGGTTCGTGACCACAACGGCGTTGCCGAAGAGCTGCGTGGCGGCGGCGCAGGACTCCTCCGGCAGTTCAGCGAGGAGCAGGGCGAGTTGGTCCAGGATGTTACGATGGTACGCCACGAGGCATGCCATTGTATTCAGGGTCCTGTCCACCAGGGAAGATGCTGAGTAAAAGCGCCCTCCAAAGGCATCGAGCTTCCGGCCTTCGCGATCCAGCAAGGTGGTATGCGCTCGATTGCCTCCCTTTGTCTGGGTCGACTTGACCACAATCAAATTTGGTACAGGGTGGCTAAAGAGGAACTCTGCGTTCTCTCTTTGCGTCCTGTACAAGTGCTCCAGCCTGTGTGGTATCGGCTGCGCTGACGTCGGTTTCGCCCATGGCTGCTTCATTGCCTCAACCAGCGTTGCCAAGAAGGGCAGCGGTGCGGCCAATGGTGGGTGGGTCTCAAGGTATTGGAATACCAGGTCCTGCGCCGCTGGAGCCGGTTCCGTCACCTTCAGTCCGAGAGCCGTGGCCATGCAGAGGAGGATTGCGGAGAACTGTTTCACGTCTTCTGGGGCCAACTCCAGACTGGGTTCCCCAGTGGAGGCGACTCGTGTGACGAAGGAGTCAACTTCGGAGAGTCCGAGTCGGACTCGTAGGACGGAGTTGGAGACCTCTCCTCTGCTCTCTCCTGTGATGGTTTGCGTGCAGGTGGAGCCAGGGTAACCATCGGGGCTGCGGCCTGCGCCAGTATCGAGGTGGGCGCCACGGCTGGTATCGGCATCACCCGCAGGGGCACTACCAAGGGCTAAAGGCGGTGGGTGGCCTGCGTCATTAGTCGGGCCATGGTGGTCTGTGGCACTGGATGAGTCACAGTTGCAGTCGTCCTCGGAGGTGGCGAGACTGCCCTATAACGGGGTGAGGGCTTCCAGGACCTCTGATGACGCAGCAAGTCGGAGCGGCGTGGTGACCGGCTCGGCATCCTTTCATAATAGGAACGATGGGTGTCCCTGGAAGGCAAACAAGACCGGCGTCATGGTGACCACTACCAAACGTCGGGATGGTACAAGTCACTGTACAACGGGGAATATGAATAATATGATCCCGCTGGCTCGTGCCAAGGGTGCTCCTGGCCATACCTACCAAGGTAGGAGGCACGGGAGTGTGCAGTCTCCTTGGAGTAGGCCCTCTCCAGGCGCATCTCCCAGTGTCGCGGGGATGGATGCCTGCCTCTCACATCAGGAGAGCAGGACGCACTGCGTCCAGAGGCTGGCCCATGGGCGGGCAAGGGTCGGTGTCTGACCGCGGCCTCCTCCCGGCTGTCGGCTGACGAACAGCGATCCGGCAGGGTAACCTCAGCCATGAGCTCAGGTGGCTCCGAGGGTAGGGCCTCCACGGCCTGCCCCTCGTCGGACACCTTGAGGACCTCTTGCTCCTCCAGGAGCTCTTCAGGTTCCTCAGCAGGCTGGGTGGGCGGAGGTGTCAGAAGGCGAGTCTCCCTTTGGGGGGAGTGTCTCTTCTCCTTTCTCTTCTTCTTTTTTCGCTCCTTCCCAGCATCCTGAGTGGGAGGACGCTTCTTCTGGGCCGGTGTTAGCGGCTTAGAGAAGGATGAGGAGGCCCGCAAGCCTGCAGGGTCCTCCCGCGCCGGAGGAGCCGAGATCTTGGGGATCCTCGGCAGCCTGATGGTCAGTACCAAGCCCGGTACCAATGAGGTGGAAGGTGCGGCACCTGCCGCAAATGTTGTTGGGCGCGCCGACTTTTTGGCCATGGTACTGTGGGCCTTGGGCTTTTGGGCATGCAAAGATTCCTCCTTCAGTCTTGCAGAGCGGTTGCAGAGGGTCTGATGGGTAAATTGGCAACAGACCGGGTAGGCCTGAACGTTGTGCCCCTCGCCCAAACAAAGCAGGCACTCACTGTGTTTCTCTGAGAGGGCGACGTTCCTTCCACAGGAGGCGCAACTCTTGAACAGGGCCGACATAAAACAGCAACGGGGGAAGTCCGAAATCGTCAAAGCAAGTCCGAAATCCAAAAACCGTAGTCAAGCCAGAAATGGGTCAAACCAGTCGAGAAAACACCAAACGCCAAGCCGAAATCCGAAAGGAGTAGTCAAAAACACTGAAATCCAAAGTCAGAAAGCCAAGAATCAAATAGGAAAAACACAAGCCAACAAGAGAACTTTCTGTTTGCAACGGCGGACAAGAAAGAACTGGGGAGAGACCGTTGCTCGGCGGGCTGAGCATGCGCAGTACCGGCATGGGGGAGGGGTTCCCACCAAGCCACTGAGCTCTCGAATCTTCTGAACACTACTGCGCAGGCGCAAAAGCTCCTAATGTATGAGGCACAGGGACCACAAAGAAGAACTTTTAGCACCCTGATCTTCAATCCGTTTTTCAAAAACAACATCTGCTGATTTCAGTAGAATTCACTTCTAAATAAGTGTATGAAATTTTCCAGTGGAATAAAGACAGCCTTATTAATAAATCTTAAATGACAGACTGATTGTGGAACCTAAGATATTTTAACGACTATCATTAAAGGTTAACTTCTCCAGAACAGAGACACTGCTGTCCCAGAAAAGAATGGTAGTGAAAACTTTAATACTTTAAAAACTGGAAACCAAGACAGAATCCAGAATCATGACTGTAGGAAATGACTGTATTGAGGAAACTAACTTGTTCTATCAATTTAATGATGATAAGTGAATGTAAGTGAATAAGTACAAAGATTACACATGTTTTAATCACTACTGGGCCTGAATCCTCTTGTTAATTACAGCTAAAGGAAACCTACTGAATTTATCTGTTTTGACTTACCAATTAACATTTGATTCAATGGGTCTACGCTAGCCGGGACTACCCAGAGGATTCAGGTGTTGGAATGCTAAACAAAATCTGACTGGAAATTAATTTCCTGGTCAATTTATTTTAAACTACTCTGTTCGGCATTTTACTGTGCCCAGCATCTACATACAACAAAACAGGAACAAAAACCATTATGTTTATGTTTTTAATCAAACTAATATACAACTATCATTGTCCCTCTTATTAAACCACAAACATAAGAAATTGTATCTTCCTCAATAACACTAGAGGACAATCATGTGAGGATTTTATGAAAATGAGATCATTATCATGTAGAATAATTTGAAGAACACATACATCTTTGGATATGCTTGCACAATGGTGCTGGTGTACACTGTACTATTACTCCCACATGGCTCAAGTGGAGCAATTAAACAGAAACTGGACCTTTCATAGTATTTGCCATAGCACAGCAGAGGACAATTTTAAAAGGTCTAGGAACCAATTTTGCCTGCCACAGACCAACTACAGGTGCACCAAATGGTTGCAAGTCTACTTTTGGTTTAACCCCCACCCCATTTTTCACTTTAAAAAGGGGGAGTATGCAATGTGATTTAAGAGGCTTGAAGGAAACTATGTTTCTAGGAACATAATTGTACAAGACTGCTTGCAGGGATGGGGGAGCATAAAACCTGGAGATTGCCCACTTCTGATTTAGTGTGCCATGGAAAGCAAGAGCACCGCCTTGTTTCCTTTCCACAAAATCCAGATTAATAAAACAAGACAAAATTACAGCTTATGATGCTAGCTTGTGAAAGGAGACAAGCCAGTGCGCCTGGTACATACTTTGTTCAGGTGCAAAGAGGAGTGATCAAGCCAGGTTTTCCCCAGAATGTGATGAACAAACCCAATCGAGTATGTGAATGGGAGTCCTATTTCAAGAGACACATAATGACATCAGTGCTTTTGTGATATGCATGTGAATTTTACATGGGAAATGTTATCTGTAGGCACACCAACACATGTGGTTGCACTTGTGAATAGTTACTACAAAAAATACACACATGTAACTGCAACTACAACATTCAACAATAACTGCAATATGTATGCTTTATCCTATATTCTTCACTCGGACTATCTCTAATGTTAGAATGGAACATGTACTGATTTGGGTACAGAAGCAGTAGCAGACATAAGACAGTGCGTTTACATTAATTTTTTCATTTATATTAACGAATGCGGTGGCTCAGTATTCAGGCCTGGAACTGTAAAAATCAAGTTCAACCTGCCCAGTTCCAAAGTTCAAATGCATTCTCTTGAAAAAAATTACACTCTCGGCTTAACACACCTTGCTAAATAACTAAGTGTTTTGGGAAAGGGTTCAAATATAAATTTAAATAACAATATTTATTACAGCTAAAAATGTTAAAATTGCCCTTCCAAATTATTTGACATTCAGGCAAGAACTATATTTGAATATATTTTTCTGTCTGAACAAGCCCAAAATCTTTTATAGAGAACATCTGACCTTAAACCAGAATCTTACAGGTTAGTTTGGAGGACTGCAGTAGCAGTTAACAACTTAAGAATGGAATGGTTTGAAGAATGCATGTAAAGCAGCCTATTACAGGGACACTTTTGTGTAAGCCAAATGTGTGAGCCTGTTAGGATGCCAAGAATCTTAGCAAGTACGAATTCTTTACTGTATCCTCCAAGTTGAAGAAACTGTCCACCCCTTGTCAATTACTATGCAGCTCACATGAAAAGGAAATGTCTCAAAAGAGCTTTCCACTGCTTCATTGAAACTGCAGCTGCTAACAGCTTCCACTGTACTCTCACTTGCTAGAGCTCAAAAGTATGTCTGTTTGAAAGAGACAATATCCATGTTCCTATTTATTATTTCTTACTCAATGGAAACATTTCCATTATAAACAAGAATAATACAAAATGGTTTATTCCACTCTTTTTCATCCTACTGCTCATGTCTAGGACTGGATCTAAACTTATGTCTAGGACAGGATCCAAGCAGCTACAGCTATCCAAAGGAACTTTCAATGTGTTTTTCAAACAAGAGTTCCTAGGCTACTTTGAAAATCCTTTTAGGCTCCTCTCCTTCTGGAGGGACCTTCAAAAGCAGCTTGCAATATAGCATGGGATCTGCTGTTCAGATAAGAGTGAAAAATTGCCATGTGTTAAGGAAAAAATTCTCATTTCCCATAGTTTCATCTACCGTGACAAAAACTGTTCATAAATACTCTTCTGAACTGAATTTATACCAATGCACTTGAATATGCATCAACTTAAGTTCAACAGCACAAGCAGTTAAGTTACAAGACAGCTTGACCAAAAAAATTAAGTTTTCAATATAAATATTAAGATCTGACAATCTGCTAACCAATAGTGCAGCCCCCTTATTAACCTTTTACAAACACTTAATTCTGCACATCCATAGCCTAAGTTTTAAATGTACATTTTACAAGCTGAAGCACCACCATTTAAGAAAAAACAACCTTCAGTCAATAATTAAAAGGGAAGTTGAAACCTTCATTTCATGTTTGAAATTTAGAAGATACTCTACCTTGATAAGATAAGTTCCCAACTCCATGTTATAAATGCCTAGATTTTCAAAAAGTACATTACAGCAAATTATATACAAGTCATTTAGCTACAAAGAACATTTACAGAAGCCAGACTACATATCTTTTTTTTTTACATTTTCATGCAGTTGTTTTACTGATGAAAACCATGTTCCAACTAAGCACTGCAGTTAAAAAATGCTTAGGTAAGTTATACCTTCCATTAAATATAGATGCTTGATGGGAATTATCTGCCAGGTGCTGCTGAATTCCAATTAATCTTTCAAATTAGAGTGCAGTTCTTTAGACAACATTTACACTGGAAAGCCTAACTTCCAATTTTCTCTTACATACACAAAAGAAAATTACCACAATGAACAGGAAAGAAACAAAAGTTTAGATCTTCCATTTTCTACATTTCATTCTACAACTGTGATTTTTATAGGGACACAACACATGCAAGCTGGATTAGAATGGGTACAGTCTACCATGATATTCACACCATGCAAACCAGAAGTATGGCAAGTGTCCTCCTTGATATGCTTGTGGTGATGGTGCATGTAGTATGCAGTCAAGGTGAGTTGCAAGTCTGAGATTTTTCAGAGGGCTTTTTGATGATGCCGATGTAGTGCATGATGAAGTGTAGAGTCAGCCTGCTGGAGTCCTCTATCCTTCTTAATGCCTTGTCCAACATATGGGGAAAATCCTTTCCATGGAGAAGCAGTGTGCAAGTTTGTAGATTGTAAGGAATAATCTGCATCAGTGTCCTCTCCTCCAAAGAGTGAGAGCTGCTTGGAGAAATGCAAGTCCTTGCACTGCAAACGTGCTTGCATGTGTGGGCTCCTTGATGAACTAAATAGCTCAATGTAACCAGCAGGGGGCACTAATGTTGAGTGCTAGTCTTTTCCAGGATTACAGGATGCCTTTTACAACAGAGCTTCACCAGCAATACTTGGCTTGAAATGACTAATGCATTAGACAAACTAACTGCTTATATATATACATATAGATACACGTACACACATATTTAAACAGAAGTTTAGAACTATTACCGAAACACTTACCTCGTCTCCCCAGATATGGTTTAGTATAGTCCCAACTATCATTATCATTTCGAATGACATTAAGTCGAGTTGGCTGTTAAGATACAAACAAATGGGATGTCTTATTCTGTGTACTTCTTTTAGAGGAATTCAGAAATTTAAGAAGGTATGATCATTACCCTTGCATATTCAATTTTTAATGTACAACATCCGGCATATATATCTGCTCCATTGAGTGCTGCTTTCGCCTTCTGGGCACAAAGAACTGATTCAAATGTTAAGTTGTGTTAAGGATTTTTATTTAAAGCAAGTTTCCCCTTCCTAAAACAATAAACCAAACAACTACAAGTAAGGCTTACATAGGAACACGATGCCCAGGATCCCACTGGCCCTTGTACTGATAGAAGACGCCAGCTGGCAGATTTTTCCCTCTCTGCACCCTCACAAGCAGCTCCTGCAGCAGGACCCTCTCCCCTTTCCATCTCACTGGGCACTAGTCCAAGCTCTGCTCTGGAGAACTTCCTAGCTCTCTGGAACAGATATCAAGGCCTTACAGAGGTTATGCTGTCCTGGGGATTAACTGACAAACTTCTTCTCTCATTAGCACAAAGAACCCAAGTGAATTCTTACCAATGGTTGTGGTGGAAATCATTAAGAAGCTTTTTAAAGTCACATTTATTCATACACAGGGAAACAGCAGTTTCAAGGTTTTACAGGAGCTCTTTTGATACACCGAAAGAGACAAAGCAGTGTGGAATCACACCTTTATGACTAATTCCATGTTTTTCCCAAACAAGTGTTTTTTAAAAAAGTTTCCCATATTGTAAGATAACTTGTTTATGGGGTACTGAGAGCACTAGATTCAAATGTACACCCCAATCCCAGCTAAGCTACTTGTCTGATAGGATGATTAGAAGGACAAAAACAAAGGAAAACTGTTTCTAAGGCCCTGAGGGATGGTCAGCAAAATAATCTCCTTTATGACATAAATTATCACCAAAAAAAGCTATTAAAAGGATATTCAACCATGGCTTGTATTCCATTCCTCTTGAATATGACAATACGTTGTACTTTCCCAACAGGGTTGCACACTGTATATAAAACATCCTACAGAAGAAAAGGAAAATTACTCAAAATATTTGACAAATAATCTCCAAAATATTATTGCTACTTACTAAATAATTTGATAGAAACCTCTGGATTACTTTACACAACTCAAGAAACACATTTATCCCAGTTACAGAACTTACTCCCTAAGCAGCTACATAACCAAACAGAAAAATATTATTAATTCTGAAACCACGCAATGCAAACAAACAATCCAACTTCAGAGTTTATTTTCCTCTGCTCAAAAATTTTTGTCTTTCAAATAGTTAGGGCTGATCCAGAGAAAGGCCAGAGAATCTGCACCCAGAACCTAACAGCTCTAGGTCTTCCCCACAGCCCCTCATCCTCCCTCAAGCTACTTCTGAGGGCCAATGAAACCTCTGCAGTAGCATACAATGGGAGACAGAAGCAGTGAGATAAGAAAAAGTGCAATTCAATATGGCTGTCTTACATAAGCAGGAGAGTGCCTTTCTACTTACACAAGACAGCTCTGAATTCAAGCTGTGGATTCTACCTGAATAAATGGTAGTTTTCTAAAGCGCATAAATAAAACCAGGTTATGTTTCCAGAGAAGACTTTTTACAGAAGAATGTCAGAAACACAACAAGTAAAATTATTTAATCTGAGTCAGGCTAAAAATACATCTGTCTTTATTAGTCCATTAAGTTTTTTATTCTAAATGATTTGGCCAGTTTTCAGTTTTCAGAGATTAGTCTCAAAATACATTTAAAAGTTATTATCTGAACAAAAGTCTTCAGAAGAGGAAAATAATCCAGTTTTATTCACCCGCGGAAGGACAACTAAAGGTAAAGACTCAAACTAAAAAGCAAAGGTAATACACAGAAAGAAATGAAATCTGAATTACTTAGCGAAACATAAGCCATTTACAACCCTAGTGAAAAATGTGTATTGCTAGATGGAAGCCATTTCAATCGACTGGTCGAAAGATTTCCTAAAACTACACAGTGGCAAAGCCATTCATCAGTTTCTGGAGTAGAACCAAATTAGTATCTAATCCAAATAATGCTGTTTCTGCTATATATGAATGAAAAAACGCCCTCATGAACTGTTTTATTGTTGTGTGGAACAAATTAGCCAACAAAGAAAAGTGAATACATGCATATGTGTGAGGATGTTTTTGTTTGCTTTTTGAAATGTAAGTGCCACTGTTAGAGTGCCTATTAGTGCAAGAAGCAAAACAGAACACAACTGTCACAGGCTGTGCATACTATAAGAAAATGTGATGCAGAAAGGTCACCTGAAATAACACTTGAAAATAAGACATACCACTGTAATTGGATATAGAGGATTCTGGATTGACAAGAGCAGAACTTTATTCCCTCCAGAGGGATCATCTGTATTTCCTGGACGAGTAATTCTTTTGCTTGTAGAGTAATTGAAAAATGCCTGTTGTCCAGCTATGTATACTGGCTCATCTGCTGCAAATGTCACACACTTCTTGGCACTTTCAATATCCTCAAATTCTACCAAAGCCTGCCGTTTAAATGGCATCATCATGACATAACTAGGGAAGGAAAAAAAATCAGCAATTTAAGATCATTCGTAAAACAGAAATTTGATCTCACTTAGCTAAATCAAACTGTATACCTACTGTAGCAATGGAATTTATGTAAGACCTACCTTAACAAGTTCTCACTAATTTAATGGTTTTACTCTAGTTGAAATTAACAAAATGATTTAACTCAGATCTCTGTAATATTTCTTTTAACTGGGAATTCAAAAAAGTTACATTTTTTAATTTAGTAATTATAAACTGCATATTATTCAAACAACTTTAGATAGAGATGACGTATTTACAAATTTAATTAATTCTAGCTATAAATAATACATGAAAATATCGATGACAGAACAAGGGAAGCTTCTTTTGTTAGTATAAATTCAGTACGGTGAAAGGAAAGAAATGTAAAAATTGTCTTGAAACCAGCATTAGGTATAGAATAGATCTGGGTGACCATGAGTCTCACTTGGAGTCAATCTCCATTATTCTGAAGTTTGCGTGTCTCTTCATGCAAAGGAATGACAAGTGTTAATCACACACTGGCTGCAACTGCCTGATCAAATATATGAACAACCCTGCTGCAACTGCACACAACCATGTTTCTCTGCCGAAGAAGCTGCCTATAACTTCCCATCAATTTTTAAAAACTGTTTCTTTATTTAAAGTACAAAGCAACTAAGTACGCCTCCCACTACCTTTTTAACTAGGAACTATCATTAACATTTTCCAAATTAGGAAGACGAAAGTCAATGTCAAACCATAACTTCATCACGTTCTCATTTCTTTAGAAACCATTAACTACAGTTCCCCAATTCAGAGGTAATGGGCAGCTATAAGTTAGTTGTGGCTTCCTGGTTTATTTCCCAGTTTATGCAAAGGAAAGAGCAAAGCAGTTGCAGGAGACTCATTCACATCTCTTGTTAAGGCAAAATGTTATTCCCTAAACACAACCTTTGCCTTTTAACAGTAAATCAAACAAAGTTCTTCTAAGAATGAAGTGATAAAATATTTAATACTGAAGCACAGCTTCCACAACAATGGAATGAAAATGCTTGAGGTTTATACTTCATTTAGATATCAGTACAGGCATATCATAAAGTTTGCTCTGACTCACTGAAAATCTAGTATAAACACACCATATAGTTCCAAATTTTTCGAGAGCCTCCACAAGGTCTGCTTCTACAACTGATTCACAGAGCCCTCGGACGTGGACAACAGGAGAAACAGAAACTTTGTGATGACTGCCACCTCCATCCTGACAAAAAGAAACCATTAAATTTATTACAGTTTGTACTTTTCAATATATCAAATAAAATATTATGAGTGATCAAATAAAAAAACTTTCCCAGTTATTCTCAGTAGACTGCGATCTATACTCAAACTTTAAACTGAAATATACTTGATACACTAGACAATATGATGTAAATATAGTTATCAGGCAAGTTTGACACTGTAAGACTCTGGGCTCTTCTTTTTTGGTGGGGTAAAATACTAATTTTTATTCTTCATTCCCAGGTAATATGAATAAGGACCCAATGAAACACTATTGCATTATTGCACATTCATATAATTAATTAGCAAGAACATAACACAAGTTAAGTTGGACAAGTGGAATAGGGACAACACTGGTCAAAACTGAAACTAACAAAAAAAGGAAATTGCAAATTCACAGATGATTGCCTAGAAAGAATATATATATAGGCACAGTTCTTCAGACAAACAAAACTTTAGCTAAAGTTTTCCTCGTTTTTCTATATTTATACAGCATGCAAGGTTAACATTACTATTTTTACACATTTGCTTACTACATTTCAATCAAGTAAACATGAACATTAGAACACCATTGGGAAAAAAAATCAAAATGGAAATTCTTTCTAGAACATTTTCCAAGAAGCGTTCCAAGTCAGAATTTGCTGTCCAGAAATATGAATACATTTTGTCTCAGAAGTTTCCACATGAGGAGAAGTAAGATCAGACAGTGTTCCCTTCCTGCATTTGACAACAGGAAAATAAGACTCACTTATTATTTTCATGACGGAAGCAGACCTACACATTGCAAAAACCCAGACAGGGAAGTGGTTCAGGGCAACCAGCAAGTTACGTAGCAACGAAACAATAAGCATTCTTTACATTTTTATACTGCTTTGAGCAAGGAGATGCGCCAAAACATCCACATTGGTTATTTGAACTTAGTCAACAACATAAACCTGCTAATTTATTTGAAATGTATTTTCTTGTTTGTAAATTTCTCTGTAAACATGGGAGTTCACCCTGAAATAAATGAAATCTACTTTAATCATGACTATTTGTTCCACTGGTTTTGGTGGGTGCATCTGAAGATTACTAAGTCCAGATCCAGCTCTGTAACCCAAGCAACAAAGCGGCATGAGAGGTATGCTGAAACAAGGCTGCATTATAAAGACTAGATAGACTCTAAACTTTAGATTACTTATCATAATGGTTAAATGTCAGGCTTGCCTTTGACAACACAGAACCACAGATCTCAATACATGAAAATAAAATCAAAACACATAGCCCATAACAAAATAGAACATCCAATTTTTTTTAATTAATTGCTTAAAAGTTAAAGTTTTCTTTGTTAACATCACACATCAAACTATATATAATATAGGAAGGGATGGTGAACTTCAGAGGGTTTTCTTTTTAAATGAAAGGGAGGTTTTGGTTCTTGCTTACAAAATTTTGTTGCACTTTGCCTCTTTTGCAAGCTCTAAATAAAATGCAGAACAAATTAAGTGCAAAACAGAAGAGATAGCCAATGAAATTTTAAAAATGATCACACCGGTAATGGCACTAGTTTTGTCTTTATATGGCTGCTGCAAGGATAAATGAAAACAGTCTATATAATTAAAGCTACAGAAAGTATTGAAAAGTAATGCCAACAAGATAGATAAGACAATATTATTTTTGCTCATACTAAAATCTACAGCTAGCATCTACAGAGAGGGGTGTGTGTGCATGTGCGTGCATGCACACCTTCAAGTTCCCTGTTGACTTATGGCAATGCTATGAATTTCATAGGATTTTCTTAGGCAAGGAATACTCAGAGATTTTGCTAGTTCCTTCCTCCAAAATATAGTCCTACAGCACCTGATATTCATCGGCAGTCTCCTATCCAAGTACTAACCTGAGCTGACCCTGCTTAGCTTTCAAGATCAGACAGAATCTGGTGCCTTTAGGGTATTTAGTCCTTAATTAGGTGTAGCATTTGGTAATTAAAGCAGTACATATGTTCAGAATTTCCCAACTTATTTCTGCTACATCAGTGATGCATGGGGAAATAACTGAGCTCAGGCTGGGGAATGTAAGACTGAAGGCGGCAACCAATATGATCTCAAACATCAAATATGTGCCCAATACGGCAGGTTTCTTATAAGGTTACATATCAATTCACATAACCATGTTGACAAAAAAAGGGAACCAATTACATTACCTATCTCATTGCAAAACAGAACTAAACTGCACTGAAAGCTTTTTCAAAGCACATTTGCCAAGACTTTCCTTGGGAACTGCCAAGCTTCTACAATCTCACTAGACTTGCCTGTTACTAGTGCTTTTTTCTCCCGTTCCTTTATTGAGGAGATATTTAAAGACAAGGCTAATGTTACAGCAGAAAGATACATTTGGTTTCACATAATTTAAAAAAGAAAAAGGTAAAGATAACAGTGGATCTAGAAGTATAGTGGGTTCACTAAAAAAGACAGCTTGGTTTAATTTGTTGTAGGCTATGGTGTCAGTCTGACAACAATCTGGTTGCTTTCCTTTCTTTGTGGATTAAGAATCGTCCTACTCAAAGCAACACATTTCTATGTCACTGATAGGGGTTCTAACGCCTTAGAATGGTTTTAGTTGGTTACCCTACTTCTGGTCAAAATTGTCTGCATTTGTTACCAGTGCTAATAAATTGTTTAATAAAAAAGAAAAGCTAATGTGTTCAACTCGACTGGTACAGGTTTTATTCAGACATAATCAGGGCTAGAACAGACCTTTTGAAATTAATGAAATTTCAGTCATGACTAACTTGTCTCATTGGTTACAACAGATTTACTTGATGACAGACCAAAACCCTGATCTAACTCTTTGGCTCCTTGGATATGTGGGTATGACGCACATATAGAGGGAGCAAATACAATGTGTTCCAAACACTGCAGGGCTCCTTTAAAAAATGGTGCAGCCTCTCCTCATTTAAACACATTAGTCTTCGGGAACTTTTACCATGCAGCAGAATTCATCTGTAAGGAGACTACTAGGTGGGAGACAGTTGTTAACATTTTTCTTGCCTTTTAACAGGGATGCAGGGAACTGAAGATGGAAGTTAGAATGCAAGAGAGTCCAAATTATTTGTTTGTTGGAGCAAAAGGAAAATAAGCATCTTCTTAATAAGGGGAAAAGAGGCAACACCTGCCTTTATTTAGAGGCCGAGGGCAAGTGAAAATGACTGCTACCATTCAAACTTTCTCGTGGGGAGCGAGGCAGCCCACCCTCAGGCTCATGGCACTGGCTGAACCAACCGACTGTGCTACCTGTAGCCCACGACACATGGGGCGAAGTGGCCTCTCTCTGACCCACTGATGCTTCTACCCCAACGTCCCAAAATACACAACACAGGCCATTTCCACACTAGACTGTTATAGTGCTATTATTCCACTTTCAACATCCTATGGAATCCTGGGGTTTCCAGAGGCCCTTCCCTAAATTGCAAACCCCAGGATTCCATAGGATGTTGAAAGTGGAATAATAGCATTATAACAAGCCAGAGCGGAAATGGCTACAGTCGCACAGATCCCTCTGGAAAACGCGCAGTCCTCTTCCTACGTGCATCTTTTCTCTGGGGGAAAAATCAGAGGAATCCAAACGAAAAATCTCCCCGCTCTTCAGTTCGTTGGAGCGGACACACGACAAATAAGCTGACGGCTCAAGGCTGCAATCCTATGCACGCTGCCCGGTGAGGAAGCCGCCCTGGAGACTTGCTGCTGAGTAAACACGCTTAGGACCGGGCTGTGAGGCAGGTGGGCGCGGGTGCCCCTCGCCACCATCCCTCCTCTTCCCAGCCCGTTTCGTGAGGTGAAGGGCTCCCACGGCCGCCCGCGCAGGACCCGCTCTCCTCCCTTACCCCTCCGGTGAAGCCGCCACCGCGAGGGGCGGCCTTCTCCCTGCGACTCTCGCCCTCCTCAGCCCCGTACTCGATCTCCCCCTCCTCCGCGGCGGCGCTGGGCTTCAGCCGTTTGGCCTGGCTCTCGTACGCGCCGTCCTCCTCTTCCTCGTACTGCTCCCCAGACGACGGGGAGGACATGGCGGCGGCTGGTTCAGCAACGGGGGGCGGGCGGGCGGACGCTGAGGACCCGCAACTGGCGCGCAAACCGCCTGCGAGGAGATGAATAAATCAAGCAAAGAGGCCAGTCAAGGATGCTCTCGAAGACCAGAGAAGACAAAACCGCAGCTCTTCCCTCACACACTCGCGTGCAGTGGGGCGGTAAGGGCCTTGCCCTGCGATTGGTCCGATTGCTAGGTTCGAATACCGTGATTGGTTGAAGGGGGAGTTTCTCCCAAGCGATGGGTCGCGCAATTTGAGGAAAGCGACGTCCGTCACGTCCAAACAGCCCGTCCCTTTCTTGAAGGTCCTTTCCCTCCCCCATCGACTGGCGCTGGATCCGTTTACTCGAGGGAAAGAGGAGGAGGGAGGGGTGCGAGCGGGCGCCGTTGCGGAGGCCAACGGCCGTAAGGCCTCTGTGACCGAGCTGTGTGAGAGAAACACTCTTAAGTAGGTAGCGGCCGCAAAGCACGGCTCCCGCCAAAGCCGGATTCAGAATAAAATTAGATTATGTATTTTGTGACGAAGATGGAAACATGGCCTTTTCCCTAAGAGCCATTCTCACATGTCTTTTTAATCTTTTTTTTGGGTGGGGGGACGTGTTGGTCGGGTTTGGCTGGACATAAAGAGTACTTATGAAAAACATTCCCAAATTGTCCCAGCAGAAGACAGTTAGAATTAGCTCAATGGTTGCAGAGAACTGAGGAAGCTTTTGATTTTATCCTAATTATCCATTAGGGTAGCAAGCATACCAAAAGAGGAAATGAGAAGATGTTGGACAAGCTATGGAAGGGGGAAAGTGTTACAGAGCATCCTGAAAAGAAAGTTAGCTGGTTGGATGATACATTTATTGCACCAGTAGAATCTTTTTTTTAAAAAACCCAAGCTTATGAGTTCTGTTCAACATTTGGGACGTGCGAGAAGCAGACAAATTCAGAAATCATCTCAGCCGGGAGTTAAAACCATGGGATCTGTATTTAATAGAATACCAAAATGTTGACTTTGGTATGATCCCATGTAATTTCCCCCCCCAGAAATGCCACATTGTTTATTGGGGCTTACCTCCCTGTAAAATACCATATTTGCTGGTGTATAAAATGCACCCCATTTTCAAACAATATTTGTTGGGGGGGAAGTTAATCTTATACACCAGCAAATATAGTATACATAAATATGCAGTATGGTTATCGTTCTTGTGTGCCCTCAAGACACCTGCAACTTATGACGACCGTAAAGGAAACCTGCCAGGTTTTTCATGTTAGATGCAAAAAAAAAAAAACCCACAAAAAATTTAGCTACTTCAAAGGCTATGGGGACAAGTGAAGCGTGAATGTACTAACCCTTTGAGAAAAGACGGTAGAAGTTCTCTCTGTCCTTGTAAGGTTTTGGCACAACTAATCTCTAAGCTACAAGCCTATTCACTCAAGTGGGAGTAAATGCTACTGAAGGCTGTAAGTTAACAACATGTAGGATTTAAATATCTTACCCATTCTCCTTTATAATATTGCTAAAACTGCAGATTGGTCTTTCAGTGTTGCCCAGTGATCTCTTCTTCACTGCCTTCCCTTTACCAGCTTAGTACCTATTTGGATTAGGATGTTTTATTTACTTGGAAGTACTGCTCACTTATCTGACATTTAGTGTGATCTAACTGTGTGCGCTGTTGTTGCTTTTTAAGTGTTCTTATAGACCAACATAATTGCTAGCAATTTTTAACAAGTGATAGATCCTGGTCTTACCATCAGCTTGGAAAGGGCAGCCTTTTGCAGATGGCTGTTTAGGTAGCCCTCAAACAGGTGTAAATTGCTTTATTTATATTTTAACTCCTGGTATGGGTGCTGTTTTCATTTTTGATGTGAGGCATCAAAATGCCCAGATGAAGAGTTTGTAAAGAGTACCTTAAGTCCTGCCTAGCCTAAAGTGGTCTTCTAGCAAGTTAAATTGTTTGAAACGGTCAGACAGAATCATTTTCTACACACTTTTTAATATGTCTGCTTTGATAAGGGATATCAGTAGGCTTCCCAGAGCAGAGTCAGTTTGGGTAGGCCTCTTCAGGATCAATGAAAGGTATGTTTATTGTTTAAAATAATTGGATTTTCAATAACACATTTCATGGATCATCTGTGTAAAACATTAAAAATGTAATATTTTAGAGCAGCTGTATTTATTTGAATTTTAAATGATGTGTGCACATAGAGTTTTTAAAGCATGCCTTGGGTAGAAATATTTATGACACTGCTTGCTTATGTTCTGCTGCTAGTCAAACTGGTTAGTTAGGATAATAAAAATTCCCAGCAATACGTGTGACATAGCTTTAGGTTCGGCCACTTCTTAATAGACTTCTAGCTTTCTGTTTAAAATGGTTTTGTACGCTAGATTCCTTGGTTTGTAATAAGATATAACAGACTTCTGACTCTGCTTTTATCCTAAGCAAATAAGAAATTGGTGACCTGCAGTCTGATTTAGCTTGGTTAGATATCAGATGTGTTGAATGTATATATCTAATCTGTCAAAAAAAACTTGAAATGTATTCTTAACATTTGAATTGGAATACGAATATTGTAGTGATCTAGATTCCAGATTTTCTGGGGAAAAACACAGTAAAAGTTTTTCAGTAAAGCTGTTAAGCAACCTTGGAACTATGTAATAAAGGAACATTTCATTATTTTTAAGTGGCAACATTTCCATTGACATTTAGACTTTTTTTTTTGGTAAGAATCTGTTTCTGAATTGCATTGCACTAGTGGTTTTGGGTTTTGCATAAAGTTTCACCTCGTTGCCCTCCAGTTAGGAAGGAAATGCATGTACTCACATATAACCGCATAATTGCTTAAGTAACACTCACCGTAATGGCCAGAGCAAAGAAAAAAATCCTACAAAACTGTATGTTAATATACTTGAGACCATCAACTATGATGCTGCTGTATTAATTAATAGTAATTAATATGCACATGTGCATTCTTATTAGAGTTCCATTGTCAGAGTGCCATTTCATTCTCAGCTTAGCCAATTAACTCTCCAGGAGGGCAGATGTCTGTGTCTCCTGCTTGTTGTCCTGTGTGATACCTCAGCACTGTTTGAACTCAGTTTAGTAAATGGAACCGCTTGGTTCTTTTTTTTAAATACAAAGATTTGAAAAGGTATATGCAGGCTATATAGTTATAATGTTCTGATACTACTGTAACTTCCATTGCTTGATGCTGTAGGATGCTAAGATTTGTAGTTCGGTGACGTTCCTAGTATTCTCTGCTAGAATTCACTAGTTTGTCTGAATGGCCTGGAGACTCCCTAGGAGTGAATATCTAAGTATATCACCAAATGATATATTCAACACAATAATGAGCCCAGTTACAGTGGATATCAAAATTGTGCATTGTGACTTTTGTGTAACGCTAGGATTTCATCTTATTTGAGCTTCTGGAAGAACAGGTTGTTTACTTGTAACTGTAATTCTTCGAGTGGTCATCTGTGTCCTCATGCCTTAGGAGCTTTCGCGCCTGTGCGGTAGCGTTCGGAAGATTCGAGAGCTCAGTAGCTTGGCGGGAACCCCTCCCCCATGCCGGTACTGCGCATGCTCAGCCTGCCGAGCAGCAGTCACTCCTCAGTTCTTGGTCCGCCGAGAAAAGGGACCTGAAAAAGAGGGGACGACGGATGGGCGGGCATGTATGAGGGCACAGATGACCACTTGAAGACTACAGTTACAGGTAAGCAACCTGTTCTTCTTTGTAGTCTCTGTGCCTCATACATTAGGAGACTGTGTAGCTTACCTGTAGGATGGTGGGTCAGGTCCTACAGGACAGAAGCCAGCACAGCACATCCAAATTGAGCATCTCGACAGGACCGGCAATCTAGCCTGTAGTGCCACACGAAGGTCAATGGCTGGGACCAGGTCGCCACACAGCAGAGTTCATGCAGGTCGACTCCCCGCAGGCGGGCTGCAGATGTCGCCACGGCTCCGGTGGAATGAGCCTGAAGAAACTCTGGCGGAGGCTTCTTGGCAAGCTCATAAGCCAGCTGGATAGTCTGGACCACCCACTTGGAGAAGCGCTGGGTGGACACCTTGTGGTCTCTTCGACGCCTGCCATAGCACACAAAGAGGTGCGTGGTCTGTCGAAAAGAAGCAGTCCTGTCTTTGTAGAACACCAAGGCCCGACGAACATCTAAGGAGCGAAGGGACCATTCCAAAGGGGTAGTCGGGTCCGGGTAGAAGGTGGGCAGGATGATGTCCTGGCTCAGATGGAAGTTGGACGCCACCTTCAGCAAGAAAGAGGTGTCAGGCCGAAGGACCATCTTGTCTCTGTGAAAGACGAGATATGGGTCATCAGAACGTACGGCTGTCAGCTCTCCTGCCCGTCTGGCAGAGGTGACATTCATCAAGAAGGTAGTTTTCATGGCGAGTAGCCTGTCATCTGCAGTCGCCATTGGTTCGAAGGGCAGTCTTGTCAGTTGCGACAGCACCAGCAATAACGACCACGGCAGTAGCGGCGGCAATACTGGCGTTTAGAGGTGCTGCAGGCCCTTCATGGTACCATGACGGAAGAGTGCCGCCGATGGGGATCGTGGTGGTTGGTATGCCATGATAGCGGAAAGGTACACCTTCAGTGACAGGAAGGCCAAGCTCTGCTGTCAAAGGTGTAGGAGAAAGTGGAGCACGGTAGGCAGGTTGACAGGCGATACCGGCTCCTGTCGTTCTTCAGCAAAGGCAACAAAACACCACCATTTGTAATGGTAGTTGCGGTGTGTCGATTCCTTCCTGGCCGCAGTCAGGGCGTTGCCAATGATGGGGTGATCTAAGGCGATATCCTCCAGGCATGGAGGGCCAAGAGTGGCAGGTCCGGGTGAAGCACGAGACCGTTGGATTGGGAGAGGAGATCCGGTGTTGTTGGGAACCAGAGGATCCGTCCCCGGGTGGCCTCAAACAGGGGCCTGAACCAGTGCTGCCTCGGCCATTACGGTGCCACGAGAACGACGTCTGCTCGGTCCGTGAGGATCTTCAGTATCACGCGGCCCAGGAGGGGGAATGGAGGGAACGCATAGAGGAATCCCTCGTTCCACTGAAACTGGAAGGCATCACTGATGGAGTGGCGATCGTGGCTGGCCCTCGAGCAGTACCGACAACACTTTGCATTCTGGCTGGTGGCGAAGAGGTCGATCGTCGGCTCGCCCCATCGGTCCCGAACTATCCGGAAGGCCTCGCTGGAGAGGGACCACTTGTGGTGGGATGAGGTGTCCCTACTGAGGGCGTCCACTGTGGTGTTCTCCTGCCCGGCCAGGTGAACCGCCACTGGGTGGATCCAGAGCGAGACGAACCAGTCCCAGAGGTCAAGGGCGATGTTGAGAAGAGTAGTCGAGTGAGTCCCTCCTTGTCTGTTGACGTAGCAGACCGCTGTCGTGTTGTCTGTGAGGATCAACACCGTGCAGCCTGCGACGAGGTGATGAAACGCCCACAGAGCTTTGGAGATTGCAAGTAGCTTGAGGGCATTGATGTGGAGGGCAGTCTCGTGACCGATCCACCGGCCGCGGACTCTTGGAGTCGCTGCAGTGTGCTCCCCAGCCGAAGAGGAAAGCATCTCTCGTCACCGTGACCTTGGGATTCTGCTCCTGGAACAGCATGCCCGACAGGAGGTGGCTAAAAGACTGCCACCACAGCAGGGATTGGTGCACTTGTTGAGGAAGCTGGTAACGGCATGTCTGGTCGTCCTAGAGTGGGTCGAAGACTCAGACAAACCAGTGCTGAAGCGGTCCTGCGCAAAGTCTCGAAGGTAGGTCACGGCACTCATCGAGGCCATGTAGCCGAGGAGCTGTTGGATTCTCCTGGCTGTCACCGTCAGAGCATGGAAGACGGCAGATGCTGCCCACTGAAGCGTCCACGCCCTGTCCAGTGGTAAGTACGCCCTTGCCGATACCGCATCGAGGGTCGCCCTGATAGTCGAGAACCCTTGTGGGTTCGAGATGGGACTTCTTCGGGTTGACCCGGCGTCCGAGCTGGGTGAGAAGAGTCTGAGTCCAGTGTATGTCCTTGTACAGTTTTTGTTGGCAGGATGCCACCAAGAGCCAATCGTCGAGGTAGGAGTAGATTGAGACGCCTTTCATCCGCAGAAACGACACCACGGGGGCCATGCACTTGGTGAAGACCCGTTGTGCAGTCGAGAGGCCGAACGGCAGCACCCTGTACTGGTAGCAAGTACCGCGAACCGCAGGTACCGTTTGTGCTGCGGGCAAATGGGGATGTGGAAGTAGGCGTCCCAAAGATTGATGGAGGCGAACCAATCCCCTCGTCGAAGGAATGGCAGGATCAAGGGTAGCGCGACCATCTTGAACCTCTGGGGACGGATGTAGTCGTTCACCCCTCTGAGGTCTAGGATAGGCCACAGGGTTCCGTCCATCTTCGGTACGGTGAAGTACCTCGAGAAGAAGCCGGTGGTCTTGGCTGATGGCGGAAGTTCTTCGATCGCTCCCTTTTGTAGGAGGGACTGGATCTCTTCCAGCAATACCGAGCTGGCCGGGGTGGAATAGTCAACCTCTCGTGGTGGAATATCCTGGAACTCTATGGCGTAGCCCAGGCGGATGATGGTAAGTACCGAGGAGTCCGTAGTGATTTTCCGCCACTCGGCGAGGTGTGTGGCCAAGCTCGGTTAATCTCGAAGGTTTGCTGGGAGGGTGAAGATTGGCGTCGGTGGAGACCTGCGCAACACATCAAAACTGAGACTTCGTCCCGGACGATGAGTTCTTGGAAGAAGAAGATGGGTGTCTTCAAAGAGGTCTCTGTGGGGCAGATGAAGTGGACGGCCGGGACACAGTCGATCACGGTGACTGTGGTTGGTATGTGGAGGAGGAGGAGGATCTCTGCCACGATGGTCTGGAGCTGAAGCTACGGCAGGACTGGGACGGCTGATTAATTCCCATCTTCTTCGCCATTAGTCGGGCCTTGACAAGATGGTCCATGGCCTCATCCGTCGACATATGGAAGAGTCCCTGGCTGTCAAATGGGAGGTCTTCAATTTTCCTGCGGCTGTCCTCCTGGAGCCCCAACGAACGCAACCACGCATGTCGTTGAAGGGCCACCACACCCACCATCACCCTCAAGGTAGCCTCCACAGCGTGCCTCGAGGAGGCGATCTGCTGGTTAGTGACTGCAACAGCCTTGCCGAAGAGCTGTGTGGTAGTAGCACGGGAGTCCTCCGGCAGGTTTGCAAGAAGCGGGGCAAGCCAGTCCAGAATGTTTCGATGGTATGCCGCGAGGCAAGCCATCGTGTTCAGGGTCCTGGCCACCAAGGAAGATGCAGAGTAGAAATGCCTGACAAAGGTATCGAGCTTCCGACCTTCACAGTCCGGCGGCGTTCTATGTGCTCGGTTTCCACCCTTAGTCTGGGCCGACTCAACCACTATGGAGTTCGGGACCAGATGAGTAAAGAGGAACTCCGCATCCTCCTGCTGAGTCTTGTACAGGTGCTCCAGCCTGTGCGGGATTGGCTGAGCTGAAGCCAGCTTCACCCACGGTTGCTTCATGGCATCCAGCAACGTCGTCAGAAAAGGCAGTGGCACAGTGGACGGCAGGCGCGTCTCCAGGTATTGGAAGACCAGGTCTTGCGCCGCTGGGGCTGGTTCCGAAACCTTCAGGCTGAGGGCCGTGGCCATACGGAGAATTGCGAAGAACTGCCGCATGTCCTCCGGTGCCAACTCTGGTCCCGGTTCTCCAAACGCCAACGGAGGCGACTCATGGGATGACGGAGTCGAGTCTGCGGAGTCAGAGTCCGACTCATACGACTCCGAAGACGGAGTTGGAGATCTTTCTGTTGCTCTCTCCTGAGATGCCTTGCGGGCAGGGAGAGCCAGGGTCACCGTTGGAGCAGTAGACTGCACCGGTACCAAGGACGATGTCGTGGTTGGGATCGACGTGACCTGGAGGGGCACCACCGAGGGCCGAGGGTGGTGGATAGCCTGTGTTGTTGACGTCGTCGCTCGCATCGCTTGTACCACGGTAGCTTGGGGCACAGCACGCGTCACAGTCAACGTCATCCTCGGGGAAGGCAACACTGCCCTGTAGTGGGGTGATGGCTCCCTAGACCTCCGATCACGCGGCGAGTCGGACCGGCGAGGTGATCGGCTTGGCAGCCTCTCGTATTGGGAGCGATTGGCTTCCCTGGAGGGTGAGTGAGACCGATGTCGTGGTGACCAGTACCGCACGTCCTGGTGGTACCGGTCCCTATACGACAGGGAGTATGAGTAATACGACCCTGGGGGCTTACGCCAGAGGTGCTCCTGGCTGTACCTACCGAGGTAGGAAGCGGAGGTGTAGACAGAGTCCCCAGAGTAGGCTCTCTCCAGGCACATCTCCCGATGTCATGGGGATGGAGGCCTGGCTCTCTGGTCAGCAGAGTGGGACTCGCTCCGTCTAGAGCAGTGGTTCTCAACTGTGGGTCCCCAGATGTTTGTGGACTTCAGCTCCCAGAAGCCCCAGCCACTATGGTCAATGCTCAGGGCTTCTGGGAGCTGAAGTCCACAAACATCTGGGGACCCACAGGTTGAGAACCACTGGTCTAGAGGCTGGCTTGTGGCTAGGCAAGGGCCGATGTTGGACCACAGCCTCCTCCCGGTGGTCGACCGATGGATGGTGACCCAGCGGGGTAACAACAGCCATCAACTCGGGCGGTTCTGAGGGCAGGACCTCCACGGTCTGCTCCTCTTCAGACACCTCAAGGACCTCTTGGTTGTCCGGAAGCTCTTCTGGGTCCCCAAAGAGCTGAGTGGGCAGAGATGTCGGGAGGCGAGTCTCCTTCTGAAGGAAGCGTCTCTTTTCGTTCCTCCTCTTCCTCTTTTCCTTCTCTTTTCCGGTGTCCTGAGTCAGAGGACGCTTCTTTTGTGCCAGTGTTAGGGGCTTAGAGAAGGTGGAGGTCTGCGGGCCCGCAGGGTCCTCACGAGCTGGAGGAGCCGATACCTTCAGGATCCTCGGGAGCTTTAGGGTCAGTACTGAGCCCAGTACCGACGAGGTGAACAGTATAGAAGCCGCTGCCACTGCCAAGGAAGTGGTCGCAGGACAAGCCGATTTTTCGGCCATGACACCGTGAGCCTCGGTCTGTTCTTGTGCACACAGGGACTCCTCCCAAGAATGAGACTTCAGTCTCACCGAGCAGTTGCGGAGGGTCTGGTGGGTGAACTGCTTACACATAGGGCAGGCCTGGATGTTATGGCCCTCGCCCAAACAGAAAAGACACTCATGGTGTTTGTCTGAAAGCGCAACCTTCCGTCCACAGGAGATGCAGCTTTTAAACAGCGCTGACATAGACCAAGTCCAGTACAGAGTGGGGGAAGAACGGGGGTTCGAAATCGAAGGAACAAGTCCAAGATCCAAAAACCATTAGTCAAGCTAAAAACTGGGTCGAAAACCAGAAGCCAAAAACACCAAAGCCAATTCGCAATCCGAAAACCGTAGTCTAAAGCTGAAAACAGAGTCAAAAAGCCAAGAAAGCACAAGCTACTGAAAGAACCTTCTGTTCGCAATGGACGAGTGACCGTTGCTCGGCAGGCTGAGCATGCACAGTACCAGCATGGGGGAGGGGTTCCTGCCAAGCTACTGAGCTCTCGAATCTTCCGAACACTACCGCGCAGGCGCGAAAGCTCCTAATGTATGAGGCACAGAGACCACGAAGAACAGTAATTGGGAGGACTATGTAGGTATATTCAACACGCTAATGACATGCACACAGTGCCTGCTGTTGTCTTTCATTTACAGTCAGCCGACAACATTTGTGGGTTTGACTTTCATGGATTTGATTCTTTGTGAGTTTCTCCACGCCCTGCCCCTCCACCTCACATACTTGTTTTCCAGGGGAACCTTCCCTCTCAGGCTGTGCCTCCCCTTTTAAAACCTGCCTCTAATTGTCCTTCACCAGGTGCTGTCTGGCCAGCTAAGGATGTCTCGCAGCCTGATTTTTCAGCACCACAAACCCTCTCCTGATGCCCCATCCACCCAAGGAAGGAGATGGGTGTGAGAGAAAGTATAAGGCCGCCATGCTGACCCACCCCCCTTCCCTCTCATTTCCATGACTTGAGTTTAGATCTTGGGTCCCCCTTTCCACATACACACACATTTTGATATTTGCAATTTTTCCACTTTTGTGAGGTTTCTGCACCCCTAACCCTAGCCAATGTGGAGGGCCGACTGTAGTGAGGTGGTGAATTAGCTCTAGGTTTTAGTCAAAACTTTGAAGAAGGCATCAAAGTGGATGAGTTGTAAATTTTGGAATAATACCTATATGTAATGGTTTCACTACCCCACTGACATGGACATTATTACTGCATGTAGGTCGCATGCTATCTCTCTCTCTCATACACACTTGACTTTGCCTGGGGCTTTTATGTTATTTCTTACTGTATGTGGGCCACATGCAGGCCACCGAGATGAAGGTGAAGCAAGAAAACAGAATGGGCTGGTCTGTCTTTAAGGGGAAGTAGTCAGTCAGAGAGTTGGGGCACTCTTGGATGATTATTCAAATATAGAACACCATTTTGAGGTTGCAGTCTTACGCACGCTTTCTTGCAAATAAGCCTGTACTGAACAATTACTTCTGAATGGAAATGCTTTGGCTTATTCTATAATATTATGATGTAAGTAAGCAGTAATTTATCGTTCTTTCCTCCCTACCTTTAATTTCTTTTTTTCCCCCTACAAATTCCTTTTTTTTTTCTCCTACAAGTGGCTTCATTCAGATTTTCTGCCTCTGGCAGCAAAATGACCTGAACTGTTCTTGAAATGTTCTGTCAATTCATATGGGGAACAGAGATCATAACTGAGTGTATGAAGTGCTTAGAAGATGGCAGAGACACAGTAAGGAGTGCTCTACGGAGCTCTGGTTATTTTCTTTACTAATGAAGCTTTATGTGGTTTTTAAAGATTCTATTTTGCCTAGCTAGTTTGGCTTGATGATACTTGTTGCCCTGTGAAACTGTTGAGAAATTGTTGATAGTGTACTCCACAAATAGATTCACTTTTCTTGCTTTTGTTTCTGCTGGAAGCATTTTAAGCCTTGCCGCCCATTAGCTTCTTCTCCAGCTATCAATTCTGTTGGTATCTGAATTACATTAACTGTCCTTGGGAAGCAAGTAGGATTTAGAATTTTGAGAGAAGCATAAGGTATACTAGAAAAGCAGAAGATAGAAACGACAAAATAAGTAAGCCAGAACTAATGCTACTATCAGCCTAACTGAATGGTGTTCTGAATAATTAAAGGGACAGTTGGTCCTTGCTTTAACTCCTAACTCTTAACTCCCAAATGATTACTACTACTGAGAAGCCTAATAATAAGTGAATTTGAATCAGAAACCAATTTACTCTTCTTCTATAACCCCTGATAAAATCTTGGAGATACATTTTAGACAAAGAATAAGAAAAGAGAATAAGAAAAATAGGCATCATTGGGAGGTAGCAAATAAAACAAACTTACAAACACCAGATAGAAGAAGAGAAGAAGAGGAGGGGTAAAAGTGGGACCGTTGTGAACTATGGTGGTTCTTACCAGAACAAGGTCGTAAGAAATTGGGCTTGTCACCTGTTTTTGTAGATTCCCCTCCCAATAAAAAGAAGAACCGAACCAAACAAAGGGAACAAACAAAACACCTGAGCCATATATTTCCATATATTTTTCCCCAGTGGTAACAATAAATGACCCAGGACCTGATCTGCCCTCTGACACAGTATTAAATTGGACTCTAGACCACAAACAGATCCTGTTTGACCCATATAATGTGAGCAATATAAACCTAGCAGATGAAATTACTCTATTTATGAATAATGAAAAGGCCATGACTCTAGAAGATCAGAGAAATGAAATCATTCTAGAAACTCTGAATGACAGTGCTAGCACACTGGTGAGCACTCCATCTCAGAGTAGAATACATCGGGACAGGAAGATGTCAGAGACTCTAGCAGATCTGGAGGGATATGCCAGTGATACGAATAAGGATATACAATCAATTTAGACTTACCTTGCTGAATGTAATGGTTTGCTCACAGGCATTACTGAAGCTTTAGTAAGGCTGGAATCTACAGGTGAGAGAAAGCTATCAACTCCTGAGGATCATCCATCACATTCTCTCAGCCAAAAAAAGAAGCTTAAGAAATCCAACAGGAAGATATCCAACCAGAAATAGAAGCCCCCACAAAAGACAATTAATATGACAAGAGCAAGAACATCAAAAGATCAGTGAAAGAGGGCAGGTCATTGTGGATCCGTGAAAGGATGAATCTCCAAAAATTGTGTAATTTGCTGAAGAAGAACCTAAAACAACAGAGAATCAAAAGAAACCTACCAAACTACAGAAAATGAAGGAATAGCAACAAACCCTGTAAAAAAGAAACTGAGTACCAGGATTGAAGATTATACTAACTTTCATCAGCCTTTATATATTTGTAATAGAAGAGGAGAACTGGACAATCAAGATCCTTGGGAAAAAGCTCTCAAGAAAAGTTTACAACATAATGAAAATAAAGCTTCTCAATGGGAGAACTGTAAAGGTTGTTGCCGGGCAGGCAAAGATTTCCTATGAGTGGACAGCAGAGGGAAGAAGAGGCGGTGTGGCCAGACAGCCAGGTCAAGGCCAGCAGGATTGTTATGGCTATGTCTTGTGTATTAGAGAAGGCCACACGCCAGAGCACTCATTGTGTCACCCCACTAGTGACAAGGTAGCATGTTTGCCTTGAGTAACTGCCAGTTAGACTCCCTAGCTGGACCTGCCATGCCATTGGCAGTATACTGTTTGTAAGGGGAGATGCTGCCCGATTTTCCTCTGTTATCTTCTGTTTTTCCTCTTTGCCTAATTGCTGGCAAGCTAGCATGTTTTTACTAAGTCTTATCTTAGAGTGCGGCAATAAATCAGTACTCTAAGCCTAACTAATGAGCCTCTGGAATTTTTTCTGCTTCACTGGGACTCTCTGCTGCAGCAAAGCCTTGCTTACAGATAGCACTCTGCTCATGCTCAGAGGAACCAAATCCTGCCAACCCTGACAAGAACTCCCAACCATTAATCCCCCAGGGTGATATAGATAATAAGACCTGGAATTTAATCTTAGCTGAACAAAAATTGGTTATTAGTAATTACCCAAAACCCTGGGGTATATTATCTCAGTTTGAGAGAAAGAAATATCATTTGCATATACTAAACCAGGTAGCAAATGCGATTCTTACTCTGGTGGAGATTGATCACGAGCCATCAAGGACGGATAACTGTTGAGTCTTGCCTAAAATTTATTATAACATAAAAAAAATTATAAAAATCTGGTGATAAAGAAAAGTAGGGAAATTAGACAAAAGCAATGGTCAGCATTAATTGATGCCTCTGTGCACAAAAAACACCAGGCAGTTCTGGGCTATTGTTACAGGCATGCTAGGTAATCTGGAGGGATCACCACACTGCAATATACCACCACATATATGGGAAGACTATTTCTCCACTCTATATAGAGATAGTGGGGAGCATGAGACAATGACATTAGAAGTATCAAAATCTACTCTGTCAAGCTTACTAGATGCCCCAGAGTGGCCACCTGTGACCCAACGTGAGATAAAATCACTAATCACTGCACTTAGATCCAGCAAAGCTCCAGGCTCTGACTTAGTCATGCCCGAATTGTCAAAAACTAACATCACATGGTGGACACCTTTATTAGCAACCCTCTTTAGTCATATCCGTCGAACAGCTCAGTTACCAAATAGCTGGTCTCAAGCCATCATAATACCCCTATATAAAAAAGGGGATAGGATGGATCCAACAAATTACAGACCTATCAGCTTACTGTCAGTAGTAGGCAAAATATACGGCTACTATCTTAACAATCGACTAACAGAATGGATAGAGGCTGAAGGTGTTCTTGGGAACAAGCAGGCAGGCTTTAAGAAGGGAAAGACAGTTATTGATTACTGTATAGTTCTGAACCATTTGGCAGAGAAATACTCCAGTGCCCAGAATATTAACTTGCATGCTTGGCTTTATAGATTTAAAATCGGCTTTCGATTCAATCTCTAGAAATAGACTCTGGGCCAAACTCCTCACCTCTTCAATTGATAAAAGACTGCTTTGGTTAATCATGAACTTATACAGAAATACTATGATACAAGTAAGATCTGGTTTCCAAGGCAGTCTTACCAAATCTATCCCTACTGAAAGAGGTGTTCGCCAGGGATGCATTCTTGCACCCACTCTATTTAACTTATATCTGAATGATCTTGCTGCACATTGCTCATCAGAAGCCTTCCACCCCCCAAAACTGGCCTCGGTCAATATTCCCTAACTCTTTTATGTGGATGATGCAGTCCTCCTTTCTTATACCAAAGTTGGATTGAGACGATTGTTAAGATCCTTTATGAACTACTGTGAGGAAAACGAACTAAACATTATCTATAATAAATCCAAAATTATAATTTTTTCTAAAAATCAAACTATAATAAACAGTATAATGGAGGGCAAGAAAATTGAGCAAGTTAAATGTTTTAAGTACCTAAGCATTACCTTCCAAGCCTCTGGAGCTTGGAAACTACATCAGGCTGCAGCTACTCAGTCTGCAATTAATAGCAGCAAAGCTATAATCCATTTCTTCTGTATTAAAGGAGGTCAATTTATACCGGCAGCACACAGGGTATTTCAAACTAAGGTTCTACCCCAATTGCTGTTTGGCATACCACTGTGGATTCTGAGTTTCTCTCCACTAGTAGAACGTGTTTTATTAACTTTCCTCAGGAAATTGTTTGGCGTACCAAATTGTGTTCCATCAGCAGCACTACATATGGAAGTGGGCTGTTCATCGTTGGTGTACTGCCTGGAGATGGGCACTGGGGTGTTGGCTGAGACTCCTTTTTGCAGGTCCAAAGTCTGGTTATATCAGCCTCAAACAGAGAGATACATATAAAACAAAATTGTCCAAAACAGTTAATGAAAAATTTCAGAGACTGGGCCTCTCAGACAGCTTCCTTCTTACACTTAATTTGTCCACAGCAAAGTCAATTCTTGCACAGCGAATTAGGGATATTGATATTCAATACTCCTTATCTGCTGCATGTACTACCTGCTCCCCTAGTAATCTAGATTTGTCATTCAACCCAAATGTGGGTGCAAGCTATCTAGAAAACTTGACTGTCCCAAAATACTGCTGGGCATTTAGCAAAGCCAGATTTAATGTAATTCCATCTTCTGTATTAGAGAGTTGATTC
Organism: Iguana delicatissima; assembly: GCA_948472985.1. Classification (NCBI taxonomy): domain Eukaryota; kingdom Metazoa; phylum Chordata; class Lepidosauria; order Squamata; family Iguanidae; genus Iguana; species Iguana delicatissima. The sequence continues at coordinate 418,308 of CAOKZL010001938.1, read as the reverse complement.
CAACAAATTGAATATAATGAACATGTGTGAACATGTGGAGCAGGATTAGTAGAATCCCTATCACATGTCTTTTTCTCATGTAACCTCTATAACAGTGGTTCTCAACCTGTGGGTCCCCAGATGTTTGTGAACTTCAGCTCTCAGAAGCCCCAGCCACTATGGTCAATGCCAGGGCTTCTGGGAGCTGAAGTCCAAACACATCTGCGGACCCACAGGTTGAGAACCACTGCTCTATAAGGATGATAGGGCAAGGCTAATAACACCAATACAGAGTAAGTTCCTGGGAAGACCTCTGGATTGGTACCTGAGGTACCTGCTAAGAGATACTGAAAGGAAGGTAACAGAAGAAGTTGCAAAGTTCATTTATTCTGCTATCAAAACTCATAAGGCTATATTACAATTGATAAGGTGATTGAGAGTACTTAAAGACTAACATGGATAATAGATTTTTTTTGAGAGGGATAAAGTTAATGGAAGAGTATACTGATCTTGCTCTGTTATTAAAATTATATTAATAATTTTAGTATAATTAAATATAATTTTAATACAACTTTTAATACATTTTAATAACTACATATTATAGGTATATACATCATATATAATATATTCATTGTATTGTATGTATTGTGTATGTATAATATTATATTGCATATTTATATGCTGTTTTAGGTATTCCTGTGTTTAACTTTTACTGCCTCATGGTATGTTGACTGTAATAAAGGCATTGGATTGGATTGGTATGAAGTGCTTAATTAATTGATGATAGTTATATAATTTGTAAATCAAAGAAGAATAGCAATGATATACACATGCATGTGCGCGTGCGCGTGCACACACACATACCTCAACACAGAAAAAAACTGTTTTGGCTTACACTTAGTACACTGCAAGTGAAAACTATACTACGCATGGCACATTTCAAAGCATTAGATTAAAGTGTTGTTTTGGTCTCCATAGAAATTTTTCAGCAATAGGTATACAACTTAAAATCTGTGTTCTCCAAAATTTGACACCAGAGGCAGCTGCCTCACAAGTGAATCAGCCCTGTAGCATTTGCCCATTCATCTAACAGCCTGACCATGGATCCCATCCCGGGAGGAAGGCAGGGTATAAATTCAATCAATAATTAAAAAAAAAGGTACTGTGTTACTTTGTATGCTGCTGACTATATAAGCCACACAGCTTCTGTTAGTCAATTGGCCCCTCTGTCCTGAACTGATTTGCTTGGAATTATTCCATTACTTTCATTGGCAATTCTAAAAATATGCCCTGTGTTTCAAGACCAAGTAAGTCGCCATGTCCTGTTGCTGATTTGCTTGATAACAGAAATAGATTTGTTTTTCTAAAATCCATGGAATTTGTTAGGGACTGTCTACTGTTTGATTTGGTTTGGTTCAGTTAGCATACTTATAAATAATTCAGGGGTGTCTAAACAAGGACTGAGCTTTGCTTAACAGAGAAATTGTATGTGTAAATGGGCACGAGCTTGACCAGTTTGGCAGACTGTGGCTGGAATTCTGTTGTTTGGTTCCAACTAAACCACTGTGGCATTGCTTTTCAGTAATGGTGGGATTGCATGCTCCTGTGAGCCAAGAGGCTATGCAGAGGGTAGCGATGCTGCTAGTAGGATCTCCCACATCAAACAGGCTTTTGCTGAGGAGACAGACTAAATGTATCAAATAGCTATTGGGCAGCAGCAGTAGTTGGATGTGACACTGGTGGAAGATCTCTCAGAGACAACAGCAGTGGTACCATAGTTAACACTTGTTAGTACTATGTGAAAGAAGGCAATGATAAACCATTCCTGAAGCCTTTTACCTTGAAAACCCTATGATGAGATATTCCAAAATGAAACAAGAGATAGTGCCAGAAGATGAGACTCCCAGGCCAGAGAGCACTCAGCCAACTCTGGTAAGAGCAGAGAACAAGAGCAGAGGACAGTCATGCAGTTGGACTCAGAAATAATGGTATTCAGCTGCTGATATGCCCAGATGTGAAAGGAAAGTCTGAAGTTGCACAATATATATAATAGGAACACAGAATACAAGAACATGAAAAAGGAAGCTAGGTACTGTAAAACAAAAATTGGAAAGTACAGTTCTCACCCTACATTCACAGGTTTCATTTTCACAAATTTGATTATTTGTGGGGTGCTCACTTGCCCCCCCATTCTCCTCTCCCATTCCTGGGCCTTTTGCCCAGGCGCAAGGAAGGGGAAAGATCTTCACTCCCCTCTACTCTCCCACTCCTTGCCCGCAGGAGCGCACTGGCAGTGAGTGGCAAGAGGGTGCAGGGAGGGCAGTTGCCCGTTCCCTGTACTCTCTTGGCTATCGCTGGTGCGAGTGCACTCTGGGTGGCTAGCAGGAGGGTGCACGGAGGATGATTGCCCATTCTCTGAGCTCCCTCAGCCACCACTGGTACAGACACACCCTGGACGGCTGGCAGGAGTTTTCAGGGAAGGTGATTGCCCGTTCCCTGTGCTCCCTCTGCTGCGATTGGTGCACCCTGAGTGGCTGGCAGGAGGGTGCAGGAAGGGTGATCACCTGTTCTCTGTGCTCCCTCGGCTGCCGCCGGTGTGGGTACACTGTAAGTGACTGACAGGAATCTGCAGGGAGGGCAATTGCCCATTCCCTGAGATCGCTCAGCCGCTGCAGATGCGCCATGGGTAGCCGGCAGGAGTTTGCAGGGGAGGTGATCGCCTGTTCCCTGTGCTCCCTCCACCGGTGGTGGTGTGGGCACGCCCTGGTTGGTCAGCAGGAGGGTACAGGAGGGCAGCGAGCTAGAGTGAGTTGGAAGGGCAATCTCCGACCAGCGACTCCGAGGCTCAAACAAAGCTAAAAACTTCTAGTATAAGGAAGTCTGAGAAGGCAAGAATTAAAAAGAAGGTGAAAGGAAAATTACCTAGTAATGCAGTTAAGTCTGTTAAGGGCAGGGAAGGGCTCCCAACCGCTCCTTTAACTTCCGGTCGCCATATTGAAAAGAGGCGTTCAGAAAGCAAGGGGGCTATGAGAGAAAGGAGCTCTCCTGACCAATCCAAGCTCGCCAGCAACACAACCAATCACACTCAAGCACGCGAGCAGCCTCTGCCAGGAGAAATGGCAGTCTCTCAGTCAGGAGTTCCTGGCCCTTCTGTACTAGCGAATATAGTAGCGCAGGGCAATTTAGCATTGTGTATGGTGTCATTATTCACTAGGAGTCAAACTGCAATGCCTATGGAACGTAAAGAAGTAAGATTTGAACCTCCTATGTCCTCAGTGTCTTCCCAGGGGAATGTGTCTGAGTGTAGTAGGGAGGTGATAAGACAAATGATTGCTGAAGAAATGGAGGTGCATGTTAATAGGCAAACAATATTAGTGAAATGATTTCACAAAATACATAAGTTTAAAAAATGTATAAGTTGGACAGTTCATTGAATTTGAATGTAATGTCATTGTTAAGCAGTCAACAAAGTACTTCAATGAATCCTTCATTTTCACGTGATTTTCCTGATGATACAAAAGTTATTCAAGCTGAATCAAATGATGCTGGTGTGTGTTTACCAAAAAAGTCTACCTGTAGGTCCAAAGTGACTAGTGTTGAGGAATCTGCTTTGTCACACTCTGAATAAATCAACACTGAATCTGAAATTGATGAGGAACCAGATTTGGCAGATACTCATGGGGATAATGACTCTAAGTCAGATGGTTCTATTTCCGAGGAGGAGGATGCAGAAGATGATAATAAAGTGAGATTATTTTCCTCAGATTCTTTTAAAAATTTGCTGAAAAAGGTGTTGGTAACTCTGGGACTGGACAGTCTAGAGAGTGCCACTTCAGATATTAATAAAAACAAGAATGTTGCATCAATTGTAAGGAATAAGCCTACAAAATCTAGTGTTATTCCCATGCCAGATTTATTTTTGGATTTAATTCAGTCTGAATGCAGTGAAACCAAATCTTCAAACTTTATATCATTTATGGTGGACTAAATATCAGATACTTACATTACGATTCATAACAGTAGCAAAATTACAGTTATGAAGTAGCAACGAAAATAATTTTATGGTTAGGGGTCACCACAACATGAGGAACTGTATTAAAGGGTCACGGCATTAGGAAGGTTGAGAACCACTGCTCTAAAAGAAATGGGTGTGTCACAACATTTAATTGTCCTCATGCATAACCCAAACTCCAAACAAGAGATGATCATTGGGACAGAATATGGAGAAACAGAATAGTTCCCCATTGGCAAGGGGTCAGACAAGGCTGTATTTTCCCCCTGCCTCTTTAATTTACATGCAGAACCTATCTTATGGTAAAAAGGATTAGACTCAGAGAAAACTGGAGGAAGTAAAACCTTCTTGCTTGCAGTTTTCATCCTTATTAGTTTCTCTAACAGTTGCTGTAGGGTTAATTTGACACGGTGAATGGCTTTTGCAATATCTTTTTTTTAACCTCCATTCTCATTTGAATGACAAGTTTCTTTGTAGATCCCTCTTGAGATTCAATTTATATTAGCTCTCTCTGTTCACAGTGTTCTTCCTTTTCTGTTTTTGTATTTAATTGTTTGGTCTCATCTCTTTGTTAGAGGTCTCTGAGGACACCATTACACTTTTGGTGGGACAATAAAAGTGAGGTCTCTTTCAAAAATGGCTTCAGATGCCCATTTCATTCCCTTTTTCTATTTTTTTCTCTTTGAAAGTTTTTCACTATGTTCTTATTACTACTTATAGCTTGTTAGGGAGAGAGAAAACAGATTATGTGACCATCTTTGATCTTAGCAAGCCATGCCCCCAAAATCAAGAGTTTACAGTATGCAGGTGATACCCTTCTATTAACATAAGATAACAAAGATTTGGAAAACCATTGGGGAAAAATAAGAGAAGAAAGAGCAAAAGCATGGTTAACAGTTGCACATTAAGAAAGCAAAAATTGTGACCACAGATGATTTATATAACTTTAAAGTGAGTAATGAAGACATTGAAATAGTAAGAGTCTTCCTCTGCTTTGGCTCAGTCATCAATCATCCATCGCATAGTATTCCTAACTTCTATATATGGTTGTGAAAGTTGCACAGTGAAGAAAGCTGACAGGAAGAAAACCAGCTCTTTGAAATGTGGTGCTGTAGGAGAGTTCTGTGGTACCACAGACCAGCAAAAAGATTTTTTTTAAAAAAGGGTCCTAGAGTAAATCAAGCCTGAACTCTTCATAGAAACCAAAATGACCAAACTGAGGCTATCATACTTTGGTCGTATCATGAAACATCACGATTCATTAGAAAAGACAATACATTACAAAGTTGAAGGTGGTACAAAAAGAGGAAGACCACATTGCAGGTGGATAGACTCAAACAAGGAAGCCACAGCCCTGAGTTTTCAGGACTTGAACAGGGCTGTGGATGTCTTGAAAGTCAAAGTTGATTTGATGGCAAGTAATACAATAAGTTCTCAACTAGAACAGACCCATTAAATCAATGATTGGTAAGTCAACATGTAGGTAAATCCAGTAGATTCAATGGCTCTATCTAGTTAAGACTAACAATAGGATTTAGGAAACATATTTAGGGGTAGCCATGTTGGCTATACAGCAAAAGAAAATCCTGGACTTGTTTTTTGTTTTTGTTTGTGGTTTTTTGCTAGAATTTAGGCATATGAGTTACATAAATGCTCCTATGCTGCATCTGTTGCAAACAATTTTAAAAGTGTAAACTAGAAGAGGGAATCTCAGGCACTTTCGGAGTTTAAATTTATAACAACTTTAACAGCAATTGTAATAGCGATACTTGATATGAGGAAGCATGTATGTCATTTTAAAGATAATCCAAGTGCACAGTGCTCATTGTACATCACAGCTAGATGCATGAGGTGTTCAGTACATGTGAGTTTTTAAAGCCAAGCTAATAGTCTGGATTCAAGTGGCAATTGTTTGGCTGGGAACCAAAAAGATGTGCTACAACAAAGAGCTGAACAAGTTGCTTCAACAGACTCCATCAAATATATTAAATAAATGCATATGAGTGCACTCTGCAATTTAGTGTATTAACTAGCAATAAAACTTGGGGTTTATGTGAATGTGATGTAAGTTTACAAAGAGTGTGTTTGCTAGTACTCTCTCTTTTACACTTATTTTCTGATACTTTTTGTACCAGGGCTCATGTACTGACATCAGAGGAGAGCAACACAGTGGTAGTAGCAGGAGGCAACAACAGCCGTTGTGGGGGCTTGGTGGCAGCAGCAGACGGACTGACAGTGGCAAAGATGGAGGAGGTGGAGGCAAGAGCAGCCATGGCCTCAGTCCTGCCACAATGATCACTAGTACTACTGCGGCCAGCAGCATGGCTGTGGAGATTTTTGAGGAGTGCAGGTCTCTGCCTAGCCCCGAGGTGATGCTGAGGCAGCCCTTGAGCAGTTGGGTCAATGCAGCTAAACATCACGGGAACAGCAGAGCTGCCTTAGAACAAAGTTTCAAGGAATACAGGAAAAACCAAGAAGCACTGCAACTCTGTAGAGAAGGGAGCAAGGAGAGACAATTGCAGAGATGAAGGTTCTAGGAGTATGGCTATCTCGAGTGCCAGAACAATCTAAAAACAGGTTGCCATGCAACTAGAATAGGTCCCAGAAAAGATCCTTAATTACACTGCCCTCTTTGCACTTGGAAGGGTGGCTAACACATTGGGAAATAGGAACAGAATTCAAAAGGACCTAGACAAACTAGAAAATTGAGCAGAAATTAATAAAATGAAATTCCATAGAAAGAAATGTAAAATTTTATATATAGGCCGCAAGAGCCAAATTCACAGATATAAAATGGAGGATTCCAGTACTACATTTGACAAGGACCTCACGATTATTGTTGATCATAAATTGACCATGAGCCAGCAGTATGATGCTGCAGTAAAGATGGTAAATGCTATTTTAGCCTGTTTACAAGTTGCAGGAAAGTAACAGTCCCACTAAATTCTGCATTGGTCAGGCCTCATCTGAAGTAATGCATTTATTTCCGGGCACTTCATTTTAAGAAGGATATAGACAAATTGGAGCAGATTCAGAGAAGGACAACGATAACGGTAAGAGGTTTAGGGAACAGAACATATGAGGAAAGGTTGAAGGAGCTGTGCATGTTCAGCTTGGTGAAGAGAAGACTGGGGTAACATGATAGCACTCTTTAAATGCCTTATGGGCTGTCACAGAGAGCAGGGGGCAGGACTGTTCTCTGCTGCTGCAGAGAATAGGACTAGGTCTAATATTTTGAAGTTACAGGATAATAGATATTGATTGAACATTAGAAAGAACTTCCTGACAGTAAAAGCTGTTTGGCAATGGAACCAATTGCCTTAGGGAGATGGTGGGGTCTCCTCTGGACATCTTAAAAAAGAGGCTGGACAGCTACCTGCTGGGATACTTTAGTTGGAGATCCTGTATTGAGAATGAGGTGGGACTTGATGGCCCATGAAGCCCTTTCCAACTCCATGATTCTTTGACTCTATGAAAATGCACTCTTACATCTCATCTCAGGCAAAATGTTTTGGTCCAGTCTGGTAAAGCTTCACTGCATACGTGGAGATGGGTTTTCTTAAATGCAATAAATTTTGTGTTACTCCATTCTGATTCCTGATGATTACAACATGAATTGTTGTTGTGTGCCTTCAAGTAATTTCCAACTTATGGTGACCTCTATCACAGCGTTTTCTTAGTGAGATTTGTTCAGAGGAGGTCTGCCTTTGCTTTCTTTGGGGCTGAAAGAGCATGACTTGCCCAAGTCCCATGGGTTTCCATTGTTGTGACACTGGCAGCTATGATTTAAGAATGTTTGTTCTTCTGTTTTGATTTCACAAGAATTGTCTTTCCTCTTTCTTCTCTGTTGTTTGTTCTCCAAAAGTCAAGTTTTCTTAAAGTGCTGTATCCAAAGGACTATGCACAGGACCTCAAGATCAAGTCTGGTTTTCTTTTGTTTTTCCTTTTCCCCCATCTCTTTCCTTTGTCCTATGTCTTTCACAACACTTTATCTGATGAAAAGATCTTGAAAGATTGCATGCAGTTTTGCACTGGCAGGAGGGGCTTGACCCACTAAAGTTTTTGTGTCTGTGTCAGTGTTACAGTAAATCCACTTTGGATTTTCACCCAGATTTTAAAGGGCTATCCAAAGCCGTATTCCTAAACTATATTCCTAAAATATAGCTCTTCTGGAGATCTGACTAAGGCATTTTCCACCTCACTGATTTGGAAGCTTCTAACTGCCACTGATCTTAACCAGCTGTTAGTAGTTAAAACTAAAAATATACCGTGCTCATAACTGGAAGCTTGTATGTCCCACTGTATAAAGTGGATGGTGGCCAGGGAGTGGACTTCTTGTATTAAGGCAGCCAGATGCTGGAATGCTCCCTTGGTATCTTAGCTTGATGCTCAGCTTTTGTTTTTGTTATTTGCCATCAAGTTGACCTCAGTTTATAGTGACCCTATGAAAGACACACCACCAAGATCCCTGGTCACCAATTGCCTTGCTCAAGTGCAAATTTACGGTCATTGTTTAGACTTTTAGTGTATTTGCAATTTTTGTTTTGCCTTTTTATTGCTTTTGTTTCACTGCTACTTTTATCATTTTTTAAAGTGGAATTTTAGAAATGTATTTAAGTGTATTAACTGCTGTAAGTAAAAGGTTATTTCAGAATAAATGTATTATGGTTTTTAAGGTAATCGGTTTCAGCTACCTACTTGACTGGTTGTGGCAAATAGTGCTTTTAAGATGCAGTCCTGTACTGCACATACCTGGAATTTGCTTGACTGAACTGCTAGGGTTAGGATTACATTCACATCTTTTATCAGATTTGTTTTCTGTGTAAGTTTAAATTGCCTGTAATCTTTGGACAAACAACGAATTATGCAGCTTGCTGGAGGATAAGAATTGCTTCCAGCTGTAACATAGTCTGGAAGCTTTTTGTAAATCAGAAAAGTACTGATATAGTTTGTATGCTGTTAATTTTTATAAGATCTTTTGTGTATACTATAGCACCATATTGCAAATGTCCTCAACAAAGAATATGAACACAGTATTGGTCTGAGTAAGGTGAAAGAGATCTATGTTTTAATGAGTGTTGCCTCTAGCTTCCCTGGGTCTCCAGGCGGGGATGCAGATCTCAGGGCAAGTGGCTCAGAAGAAAGATAAACATTTGTTTGTGTGTGAGAGGTGGTATTAAGCCCTGGGCACCCATCTCTACCCTTTTCCAGGTGGCAACAGGGCTTACTGCAAAGATGTTCTCATGTGTTGCACTTGCACAATGTTGGTGCATCAAAATGCCAAAGGTAAGAGGAAGGGGCTTTGGAGAAGGTTGGCAGGTACATACATTTGGGCCCTTTGTACCACTTGGAACACGGTGGAAAATCTAGCAACAGGGTGGGAAAGCTAGCAACATGAATTATGAGCCGCCCTGTGCAATAAGCCCTGGTAGCAGCTATGTATTAATTCCCCAAAGGCTGACAGTGAACTTTCCACTAACCCCAGCAACAGCATAGGAATCAAGAAATCTCCCCATATATAAGGTGTACTGCAGGTAAATCTTCACAGGATGTGAATCTTAACAGGGATGATGGCATTCAGTGCACCTATTTTCTACCTACTGGCTTGGGGAGGGGTGTTTCTCCATTCTGGGTTGCCATATAACCCAGTTAACTGAATTTTACCAATTCGGTCCCGTTTATCTAGATTTCTCACATATCCATTTCCACAAGCTGGTGTAGTTCCCTTGAAGCCCTTGCCTGTCTCATCTCTGTAGCATCATAAGAACCTACACCTGCGACATCACAATGTCTGTGCAAGACTAAAATTCTGGAACAAAAAACTCTAGCCTAGTTTTCTATTTAAATGCTAGCTTTTTGAGTCCAGAAGTTGTAATTGTAAGAGAATATATGATCCCTCTCTTGGCAATTTTAAATGTGGTGCTTCTCTAAAATTCAGAATATGTTTCTGTTTTCATTGACAGGATTCAGTCTTGGGCTATAAGAAATGTGCCTCCTGATAGAAGAGGGTAATCTCCTAAGCCTACCTAACATCTTTTTCAAACACTGATGCTTATATTCTAAATGAGTACAGTGAAGTACAGACCAGCTCCTGTTTATTGCTTACATCTATTAATCAGACCATGGCTCCTTAGTTTTTTGGATCAGACAGTCCAGTACTAGGCATTTTAATTGCTTTTTTTTCCTGGATTGTGTACTTATGAGAATTATATTCAAGTTTATGAGTACAATCCTGGTTGAGTTGCTGATGAGAAAGAAAGAAAGTGATTTCTAGTTCAAAAAAAAAACCTTGTTAAAAAGTGAAAACATTGGAGCTCTGAATATAGCGTCCTACCGGGTTGCCACTATCTTAGTCTCTCTCCACAACACCTGAAATATTTTGTGGAGGTGATTTCTAGTTCAATGCATTCTACATATTACTAATATATACTAAATGGGAGGCATCTAAAAAAAGTAACTAATTACCATAGCAACTGACATATAAAAAGAGAACAGATTGTGTTTAAGAAAGGCTCTAAGACATGTTTGGTGTTGGCATAATATGGAACTTAAAAGATGGAGTAGAAGTGTCTTTATCAAGTAAGAAAAACATTGAACCTCCCCCCCACGTCTGTAGCTAATATTAGGTTGGGGTATGGTAGCAGAGCACATTCTTTGTTCTCGAAATGTCCCTGTTTCATCAGCAACTCTCAGAGCGGAAGACAGAAGGGCTGAAAATCTTCTCCCAGTGCCAGAGTCCCTGTGCAATTCCATCCTGTAGCACAGGGGAGGGAATCATTTGGCCTGTGGGTTGCAAGCAGTGTGACGGAGGTCCCTTGTAGCCCTTGTCCCTCCTGCCAACACCTCAAACTACCTAACTCTCCACAGTTTTGCTGGGTGAGAAATCATGGGAGTGCAAAATTTCTTTTAACAACACTGTTTTGGAGACTATCCACAAATAGCATTTGGATTATGACCTTGGAGACCAGGGTTCTATTTGTGACACTGGGTACATCACAAACTCTCAGCCCCAGAAAACACTGTGATAGGTTCAGCTAAAGGTTGCCATAAATGGAAATGACTTTGAAGGCACACAACAACAACAACAACAACTGCCTGAAAATCACTTACAGATAACTGGAAATGCTGATGCAGGCCACCATGGGTTGGAGGACCCAAAAATGGCCCTTTGACCCTTGGAGTATGACCCAATCCAAACATACCAGGTAAGCACATAAAAAGATACTAAGATACTCAATAATTTTTCTGCTATGTAACTTGGCCCTGTATGCAGTGGATTTCAAACTTCCCCTCCCCAAAACCTCTCGATTATCTCTTGGGTGAGACAAGGCAACTGGTTTAACTATTTCTTACATCACTTTTACGTGCATGCCAGGGAGCCTGAGATAATGAGCTTTGCATATCTACCCAAGCACACTCCTACATTTTTAATATATTCTTACATAGAAGTTTCCCTAGACATAAAAATTGGCAGCTTGGGGAAAATACCTATATTTAACTTGCTTTCTTGTGTAATATTTTAATAATATCCTGTATTTTCTGTATTTATTGTAATTTATTAGATGTGCTTTTAAATTGCTTTTAATTCTACTGACAGTGTAATTGTATTTTAACGTTTGTTCTTTTTGGTGATGTGAACTTTTATCTGTATCTGTTTTTTACTTTTGTAAGCCTTGAGTCACAGGGTGGAGAAAAAGCCAGCAGCAGGGAGTGGCGGGGAGGAAGAGGAAAGTACTGTAGAGAAGCTTTTAGTGCAAGAGAATACAGTCATCTCTCCACACATGCCTCCCTCCCCATTCTACTCTTCCCATTCCCTTGCTTTTGCCAGGCACGGAGAAAGAAGGTAAGTGCACCCAGACAAAAAGCAAGGGAATCGGGGGGGGGCACATTTGCCTTCCTTCTCTCTTCCAGAGCTCCTCCCTCCCTTCCATTCCTTTTCCTTTTGCCCTGGTGCAGAAAACGCACCAAGGCAACAGGCAATGGAAGTGGAGGAAGGCACAGGCATGCCTTCTTTCTCTACCAGAACTCCCCCCTCCACACTGGGCCTTCTGCCCAGTGTGGAGAAGGAAGGCTCATTCACTAAGGCAAAAGGCATGGGAGTGGGAAGGGAGTTATTCCCACTTTTTCAACGGTTCTGCACTTTAAACCCTCACAAAAGTGAAGGGGCCACTGTATTCAAAAAATACCATTTGCAGTTTCCTTAGGGTACAGTTATTTTACTAAATGTGTGGAATCTACACTTTAGACCAACTCTTCAAGTGTTTCAAGCACAGCTTGGAGACTAAAATTTTAGAAGTATTGAGAGCTGAGCCCCAGAAAGTCACCCAGTCTTGCTCATTTATAAATGGCTTCAGCATAATCATTATGTTTATTTTCCTGAAAGGTTACTTTCCAAGCTCTAGATTCAGGCTTCTTATATTTCAGTCTATAAGCCATAAAACCTTCAACATTCCCATGTAGAGAAAGGAAAAGAAAACAGCATAAATAAGCACATTGTTATCTCTTCAAATAGTTAGCTATCTAACTGGAGCCTACTTCTTTCCCCTGTTGTGCCTCACAGTCTTGACACAAGATACTTACCAGTAAAACTGTTTTTTTAGTCCCAGCAGTAAGTGACAAAATGTTACTGGATTACAAGCAGGTGAGCAAAGTACTAATGAGAGAATAGCTCTGAGGTCTTTATTATTAAATGAATGTTTAGTGTGCACAGAATTACAACAACAAGGAAGCTTTCTGCAGGTGGCATAAGGTTTCCAACAAAGGAAATGTTGTTGCTTAAGATGTAAGATGTGTAAAGATCAGTTTCCTTGTTGTTTATCTCACAGTTACACAGTCATTTTTGAGACACTTAAAAGTGTTCAGAGATGTTTTGCTTCCCATCATATATACACATTTCTTTTGCCCCATTGTCATAATTTGGTTACAGTTTTCTTTTAAGAATACAAAAAATGGGAGAGAATGACATCACCACACAAGATGGCTGTTTTTTGGTAGTTTTAACTCTAATTTGCTAGGAAAAGGGATGTAAAGGAGGATAAGCAGTATTTTGTGATAACACCTTCATAGTACTGGAACTGGAATGAGCCAAGAATTGAGACAGAATAAAACGGACTCCTGGAATAATATCTTAAGCCGGGAAAGATTCTAGCAAAATGAGTTTGGAAATTGATGTTAACATAGCAGATACGGGCCAAAAATGGGGAAGAGATCTGACAGCAATATGGATGCAATGTCTGATGTGTTAACAGTTAAAATAGCTCAACTAGGAGGCAGCGCAGGAATGGTCAAAAACAATTGCTACACTAAAAGAAGAAGCTGACATTGTGGGCATGTGAAAGGTATCAAGGCAACCATGAATGAAGCAGCTAAAATTGGAAATCGGTCTCAATAAGATCCTCAGTCCATTGTACACAAGATCTACAAGTTTGCCCAAAAGTGTTTGCAAATCTCAAGAGAAAGTGAAATGTTGAGTTAGAGGTATGAAAGAGCAAGCAAAAAACAGAAAAATCAGCAACTTTATGGCTAATTTGTTCACTGGTCTGTTTCCTGAGATTTCTTTGCAATACACAGTTAAATCACTTTGATCCCACTTTAACTGCCATTGGAATTCTGGGATTTGCTGTTTTGTGAGGTATTTAGAATTCTCTGCCAGAGTGCTAGTAGTACCTCCCTGAACTACAAATCCCAGGATTCCACAGGATGTGGCATTTAAAGTAGTATCAGACTGCAGAATTGTGCTTTGTGAAAGAGGCTAAGAAGAAGGCATTGTCTCAGTATTTAGAGTTGCAACAATGGGTTTTTTGGCTACTAGTAAACCTAGAAACCTAGTTGTTTATTTACAGCAAGTAGAAAAAGAGAGGCACCAACTTGGGAACTGCTAGATAACTTACCTGAAAAATACAATCCAAGTATTGAATGATCGATCTTATGTCCCTAAGCTTTGCAATAAAGGAAAACCTTGTGTCTACAAACTGCACAAAGTAAGCATTATTTGAAGATGGGTACCCCACTAAACCAAACATATAACAGCTGAGAAAGCACCAATACCTTAAGAACTCTAGAGATGAGTGAAATGTACATAATAAAATAAAATCAGTACAATTGAAAGAAAGGCAGAAGAGAATAGATTCTCTGTAGAAAAGTCCTCCTGGGAAGCGGATGAAGAATAGATCCAGAAAGTGAATAAGAACAGAAACAAACATCTTACCAACTCATTAATAATCATGTTGTTCTTGAATACTTTATGATTAGCCAGAGCATGACTAACAAGCTCTCTTGACTCTGTTCTGGTTAATTACACAATGGTGCAGTTTGCTTCCTAAACCATTTTCATGGTCTGAGTCCTTGTTATTTCTGCTTATGTCAGAATTTATGGAAAATTCTTGGCAATGTGGAAGACTGATTTTATCCCATTTCCTTCTTAGTCTTCTCATGTCTTCCATTTTTAACCCTTGTGGAGTTGCTGTTCTTACTGTGGAGGCCACAAACATTTGCAAACAGTATCCCTCCATGTATACATCAGGAGAAATCTGTTAATGTTTTCTGTATGCATATGTTTCACCTTTATGTGCATCAAACAGGGCATTCAAGTGAGTCCATACCAGTAAACCTTTCTAATGAGACATGACTAATATCAAGGTGATTTCCTCCAATATTCACAGTATGGTTCCCTCCCTCACTAAAAAGAAAGATATCAAGCCTGATCAAGCTTTAAAAAAAAAAAAAAACTTGTATCTTAATGCTTCAGGCAATTCAGCATAAAGGAAACCCAACAAAGCTGTTAGGCAGAATCAGAATGGGCTTATGTTAAACCACAGCAGATCCTCTGATTCCGCTGCAGAGATCTTGTTGCCTTTTTGCAGAGAGTGTTACTGCTAAACTTGGGTGCCACAAGGGCCAACCCGCGATGCCAGTACCTCCGTTCAAAAATTGAGAATAACTAGATCTAAAGAGGAGGCTTGCGAGAAGGGGCCCACTTAACGAGATCTGACTACCAGTGTTTATGGGCTTGCACAGGAAAAAGAACCAGACAAAGAATAAAAATGTAAACTAAAAATGTGTTTTATAGAGGGGAATTCACTCATGCATGCATACAAGATACAAAAAGACACACATTCACACAAGAGCTAACTGAAGAATAAAGGGAGGAAAGAGGATAGAGAGGATAGAGAGGCTGAGGGTTTGGGGTTATAATTACCAATCCAGAAGAGTAGTGAAGAAGCAGCAATGTGGCTTAGATGTGTGTGTCTTAAGGGCAATACACAGCCAGGAAAGAAACTGGTAGAGAGACATTCAGCAACTGGTGAACTGCAAAACTAGTGGACAATGGGAGTTGCAACACAGGCAATGGGGTCTGGATGGTACTAATGGTTTTAATGTTTGAATGACAAAGGGATAATGGCTGTCATAATAGCTGAGTATTGTGGAGAGGTGGGGTCATAATAGGAGAACATCCAGGTGTACAGGGATGAGAGTTAAGTCAATCACAACTTTTTGAGCAATTCCCTATTTCAGCTCTGAGAGTCCAGCTAGATACTTCATGCTTATTGTATTCAGAGCAGCCATGCTATTCTCCTGAACTGACTGGGTCTTCTGCCTAGAGGTAGGTGGGGCTGACATTCCCTGCCATGTCATGTTTACTGTCAGAAATTTGCCTCTTCCAGCATGACCTTGCTGTCACCTCAGGTATTATTTATATCAAAGCCAATTAATATGGTACCAATCGAATATTATTTGCCAGTTAAACCATGCCAACCATGGAGGGCTGCCCGGCAAGGTATCAAGAGTGCCAATTTTTAGGTCAGGTATTTTAAGATACACTAAAGGTTGATATGTTGTTGTTAAAGGAACTATTAGATTATTGAAATTAATTTTGGAATCCATTTACAGTCCTAATATGAAGCAAAAAAATTTTTTTAGGAACATGATGCAGAATCTTGATGCATTTAGAGAAGGTAGTCTAATCATTGGTGAATATCTTAAATGGCAAACAAGACAGACGGGAATACATATCAATTCCTCCACTGAGCTTAATTTTTGCAGGGTTGGGTTTCTAGATATAAGATGGGAATTATATTATGAGGAAAGAGATTTTTTTTTTTTAATTCAGATTCTAGACCAGACTACATCCCAATTTCTAAGAGCAGAAGGGAGTTGCAACTGGATATGTCCACCAGGCAGATCTGGGATTTTGACCTGCTCAGTTCCAAGCAAGGATATCTTTGCAAGACTATATTCCAAGATTTTTTTCTTGATTGCTTAATCCTCTATTTCTCTGCAGCCAAGAAATTAGAAGCAAGCTGTTGTAGCTAACTTTTTCTTAGGTATTCCAGGTATTTCGGTTAGCACATTATGGGACATGTTGAAACTTGTTGTATGTGGGGAATGCATTGAGGAATTTAGTGAACTAAAAAATCATGTTGGCAGTTGAAACTAAACTGCTGGGAGAAATTAAACAGCACGATAATACAACAGTGTCTAAGAAAATAATTTCTTCAACAAGAAACAATCTGAGTGAAGAACATTTGAACTGGATAAAATTTATGAAGACCTTCAATAAACTAACCAAATTTTTTATAAATTACGATATAAAAGTTCCAGACTACTGATACACTTAGGAAGGAAAGATTGGTTTAAAAAGGAATTATTTTGACTAAATGTATGAATCTAGTTTTTAATTTTCTTTAATAAAATTATTGATGTATATATTCCACTGTAAAACCCACTGAATTAAGACACCATTTTTAAAGTAAAGCCATCTTAATTACACTTTTGGAAGAAAATACTTTATCTCAAAAATCACTCCAAATGTATTACATTATCTACCTATAAATTAAGCCCCTGGAATAGATTATTTTAGTGGGAAGTTCCATAAAAACTTTGAGTAACAAATTGTTTCAATTGCTGTCTGTCTTCAGTTCTGTTATGGAAAGTGAGCTATTGCTCAGATTCTGGCATCTCTCCAAAATTAATTTAATTTAAAACCTGGTGAGGACCCAGGATTTATATTGTTCAATCTTCATCATCAATCAATACGTGGATTTATTTGCTGTTGTATTAGCAAATAAGATTGAATTCCTTGGCTCAGACCTATGTTTAAAAACACCTATTTGATTTAATGTGTCACTGCCAAATTTCAGACTTGATGTGTCATCTATTTAATGTGGCACATTGTAGTTCAGCATTGTAAAAATAAGCCTATCACTGTTGCGTATTTTGACATGGCTAAAGACTCTAATAAGTTAAAATGAAGCCGTATCTAAATTTCAGCCTTTTAAAGAAAACATCATTCTAACATGCCCAGAAAAACTCTGAGCAACCTTTGAGGTTCTCTGTCCTGTCCTCACCCTCCCCTTTACACACTAGTCTTTTGAAGTACGATCATCTCTCCACATTCCCTAGGGTTAGGGGCACAGAACTCTCATGAAAGTGGAAAAACTTGAATAACTCTAGGCCCCCCAAACCATATTTAACAGACAAAAAAGTATGATCACCATATTCAACCCACCATAGATTCCTTTGAGTCATCCGGGTTCCTTCAGAAGGCAGAAGTGGGTGGCTGGTGGGACTTACTGCCACCTCTACTGCTGCCCCACACCATTTTTAGTAGGGACTTACAAGCCTTGTTCGCAGTTTCTCAGTCTCATGAGACTTGCAATCCTTATTAAAAATGGCATAGGGAGGCAGCAGAGATGACAGCAAATAATCTGTGAATAATCAAACCCACAAAAGTGAAACCTGCACAAACGGAGGGCTGACTGCAGCTCGGGCCTAGACATTCTTGGATGGGCAGAGCCAAGCAAAAGTTTGCTCCTGAGGCACAGCAGCAAATGGTGCTCCTTAGTCACCCAAGTCAAGTTTTATGACACCCAAATGGATCCAATTTATATTGCCACACAAGGGAGAAGAAATACCTAGTAATACCTCTCTCCATTCCTGGCAAACACAATAAAAAACATTAAATAACCATTTCCCACACTTTCATAACACACACACACAAATAAAAATAACAAATCTGATACCTGAGGCATCTGCCTCACCCTGTCTTAAATGGTAAATCTGGACCTTTTGATGACAGCATTTTTGGAATGTGTATTAATTACATTGATTGATTGGTTAAAATGTTCTGCCCAACATCCCTAAACATTTCCCCTGTATTCATTGAACCCACCAGTAAATTTATCACCTGTCACAAATATCCATCTTGCTTGTGTTCAGGATCAGTCAGACTGTTGCATTCCCTTACGTGCCAACACTTTTAAACTAAAGTCTTCCTTATGACATCAGAATGGCTGTGTTTGCATTCAGCCATGGTTACCTTTATGACGAAGAGTGCCTAGTAAATCTCTGCAGCTAGAGATAACTTGCCACTCGAGAGATTTTTTTTATGACACCAAAGATGGTTAAACAGAATAAAGGCCTAATTTTTTATATCTGCCCGCAAACTAAATTATGCTGTATCATACATCCCTGTGATTTCTTTACTGTCCAGCTGTTTTTCACATTTTAAAGTATAGATTTCAAAAACCATTTCAAAATGTTTTGTATCTGTGGCTCATCCTGCATGCTTTGTTGCCTCTTTTTATGGAGAGAATGATGATCTCGCTCCCAAATCATTTAATTAATGAGTACAAAAGGCGTACTGGTTGAGAGATCTCTATATTCTCAAACTTCTCTCCATGTTGAAAGGTAATATAGGCCCCAGTTAAATCCACCACCTCTGAGGAAGATTCATCCTGCCAATTTTTGGACATAGTTTAGCTGTTAACTGTCTTTCACTCTGCTAAGATCCCCCCCCCGTTTATCACATCATGCGTGACATCAGATTGTCTGTGGTTGTGGGTAATTTAGATTATCTCCATGTCAATGGCCATGGCCAATAAATCTCTGCAACTGGCTAACAATTCTTCTGACTGTTCTTAAAAATGTCATGCTTGCTTTTGCTTGCATACTGAAGAACAGTCCTGTGTGATCTGAGAGTCTTACTTCAAGTATTTAAAAACTCCTTGATCCAGTTAATTTTTAAGAACAAATCTTGATCCACTGTGCTGTGCTGTTCAGTGACCTCTTTTCTAAATAAATAATGCTAAAAACAAACAAAACAGCCAATGTTATCTGCTTATTCTACATTTGAAAAATATTGATCCCATCTGATATTGGAAGCTAAGCAGGGTCAACTCAGGTTAGTACTTGGATGGGAGACTGCCAATGAATACCAGGTGCTGTAGGCTATAGTCCAAAGAAAAGAAGTGACAAACACACCTATGAGTATTCTTTGTGTAGGAAAACCCTATGAAATTTGTCGGGTCACCATAAGTTAAATGGGGACTTGAGGCCCCTCGCTAAACTGCAAACATCCATAGGATGTTGAAAGTGGAATAATAGCACTGTAACAGTTTAGTGTGGAAATGGCCAGGTACTATAACACATATACTTCAACACCGGGTGGGTGGGCAGACTTCAGACTGAAGCAGTCTGTTTTGGGCTGTTTTAAACAGGTAACCTAACCTGCACCAGTCAGAGACAGAGCCAAAAGACATACAATTTAGCATTTAAAAATTATGAGATGAAGAATTTCACTGTCAGGCCTGAACAACATTCACACAATTTTCACAGAAAAATCTATCCTGTGTTATGCAAAGCCGCCTTCATTTTAGCTGTATGTGGGGGAATCATTTTTGTTGCTGCTTTTGTTGGAAACTCTGAGTCATACATCACTGCCAATCTCCCCGCAAGGTCTATTCCTCGAATCAGATTTACCTTCTCGCCTCCACTACCCAGACCGTTGTGTAATGTTCGGTATCTGCTTATTCTTCTTCACACCTCTTTGCTCGTTCCTTTTTTGTGTACAGCCAAGGGACTTTAAACTTACAAAGCTTGGAAATGTTATTTCTGGGAGGATGACAGTTCCCAATATCCCCCAAGCCAGCACGATGGCAATACTGACTGATGAGCTCTAGTTTTTTTTATAATAATTTTATTAAAAAATTCACAAATAAAACAATTAATTTTCCTTGTTATTTCTGCTGACATATTCTTGATACTTCCAATCTGATCTGGATTTCATTTTCAATATCCCATATCTAAGTTTTATCATTGTACTGCATTTTACAGCTAGATCACGTGTTAGAACTTGTATTACATTCACCATTTACCAGCTTCATGATAACAACCGCAATCATCTCAATCTTTTAAACACATAGTACCATGAATTACAGTCTTCTATCACAAGTCACCCAGCAACTACCCACAATTTGCCATTCTTTCTGAATTTCGTCATCTGATTTGCCTTTTAATCTTTGAAAGACCATATCAGCGGTTTTATTTTCAATAAAATTTCCCCGCCATTGTTCTATTATAGGTATCTGCTTGATTTCCGTACCTTTGCATATTCAATGCGTGC
The DNA here is from genome assembly GCA_948472985.1 of Iguana delicatissima. Taxonomy (NCBI): domain Eukaryota; kingdom Metazoa; phylum Chordata; class Lepidosauria; order Squamata; family Iguanidae; genus Iguana; species Iguana delicatissima. Next base: position 397,915 of record CAOKZL010001938.1, on the reverse strand, counting down.
TGAAGTTATCATATATAATAATATTCTCCAATATTTCTTGATATTAGTTCCATCAACTATATCTGTCATATTCAACAAGTACATTTCAGGCATCATAGCAAACTGTACCTTCAGTATTTCAAAAATGTTATTGTGTATTCCAGTCGATGAGCTCTAGTTTAGTTATTGCGTGCATTCAAGTCGTTTCCAAGTTATGATGACCCTAAAGCAAACCTATCAGGGGCAAGATTTTTTTTTCTGGGCAAGATTTGTTCAGAGCGGCTTTGCCTTTGCCTTTGCCTACCTTTGAGGCTGAGAGAGCGTGACGTGCCCGAGGTCACCCACTGGGATTCCATGGCTGATCCGGGGTCCGAATCCTCATCTCCAGAGTCATAGTCCGGTGCTCAGTGCACCGCACCACCCTGGGTCTCTAGAATGGTGCTCTAAAATGATGTTTTCCATGCCATTTATAGCATTAATTAGCTCGTTTCATCTAATGCGTGAAATGCTATATCAAATTTCGAGTCTATATACAGAGGGCACAAGATGTGGGTGGCTGCGTGAGACTGTACATGGAAAGGGGAAAAAAAATCGTACCTGCATATCCCCATAATTCAACCCCCCCGCCTGATTAAAAAAATTGACGAGAACACTGCTCATTCTGTGGGTGTGCAATAGATCTTGATAAAAATCGAGGCATAACTACAAGTTCCAGCATGCAATTCTCCAGTAACATCGCGATATCACCGTGTAATTATTTTTCTCTGCATTTTTGGTGCTGTATTTTTCTGCTTAGATCGCTACCCATACACCCCGCGAGCTGCAGAACCGTGCATGAATTGTTGCTCAGTAAAAGCTGCCATGCCACGTCCTTTTGCTAAGGAGTAAGAAAGCGCGCTGACCGTAAGGGAGCTTGTTTTCGCGTGAACGTAATAGAACTTGTGTATGAAGCGAGTCCTGTTGAACTCAGTCTGAGTGCCTGTCGGGTAAGCTGTCGCTCGCCTGTTTACTCTGAAGCAAGTCCCACTGAACTCAAGCGAGTTTGCTCCCGCGGAAACGCAAACTTCCGCGGGAGTCAGTCCCTTTGTGCTGGAGAGATTTGTTTCTGAATAGAGGCCCCTCGAATTTGGTGCGTTAAATTCCGACAAAATTAAGACAGGTTTTGCTACACAACTTCTTTTCCCACATCAGGTGACTGGCAGGTGTCACATTCTTCATTCTGTTGCCAGAATCTGTGTGTCCAAAGTCCCTCGTTTTCTTATGCAGTCTAAAGATTTCGGCCATTTCCACACTAGCCTGTTATAGTGCTATTATTCCACTTTCAACATCCTATGGAATCCTGGGGTTTGCAGTTTAGGGAGGGCCCTGGCCACAGTCTAGTGTGGAAATGGCCTTCCATTATTTTGTTGTCATGATCTCTCTCTTTTTCTCTCCTTTGTCTTGCAGGCCAGCTTCTCCTTTTAAAGGGGAAGCAATGACAGAAGTAAAGAGACAGAACTTTGGGGAATGTCCCCATGGCAGAGGGACTGTGGAAAAATTCTTGCTCAAATCAGATGCAGTTAAAGTGGAAATCATATCTTTAGGCTGCACAATAACCGCTTTGGAGACAAAAGACAAGGATGGAAAATTCTCAGACATTGTTCTGGGCTTTGATCATCTGGAAGGTGGGTTTAAATTAACTTTTTAAAAAGTCTGAAACCCAAGTTTGTAATCTGCTTTCAGTGTTATTGCTCATGTGCTTTTTCAAAACTGGGGTACGCGTGTGTTGTTGACCAATTCAAAATTGCAGAAGTGATAAGGCTCTGTCTCATAGGCTTAAACTCACAACATTTTCAGTGTCATAGCTTAGTGGTTGATTACAACACCAGACAATGTTTTCCTTTACCTAGACACAAATTTAAGCAGCCTTATATGGAAGAACATTCTTAGAAGCAATATGACTTTATTACAGTCTGATTAGTCCCATTCAGTTCATTGGAGTTTCTTTCCAAGAAGTACATGTGTAACATTTGGATCTAAATAAGTATATATTCTATGCTGGTGTCCATATTGTGTCCCCAGTGCCTTTTTATAAGTGGGAAATGAGAGAAGAGAATAAACAGGAGGAGGGGCAAGGATAACAGTTTCCTCAGCTGAAAGCATTCCCTATACCACCACCACCCCGCCATAACCTGGTGTATTTTAATGTTTGTGTTTTAATTATATACACAACGAATCTCTGCCAGCATGAACAGACCTTATGAATTCTAGGGTGTAAATCCAATATTAGTCCCATTAAATCAGTGGAAATCACATCAATGTCAATTTACCAAGTTCCGCCTGATTCTGGCATGATGTAGTTGTTTGAATGTTACACTAAGGCTCTGGGAGACCAGAATTCAAATCTCTGCTCAGCCATGGAAACTTGCTGAGTAACTTTTGGAAGGTCACACTTAGAGGAAGGCAAAGGCAACGCCCCTCTGAAAAAATTTTTGCCTAAGGTTTGCCTTAGGGTCTCCATAAGTCAGAAACAACTTGAAGGCAAACTGCAACAACAATTTGAAAAAAAACATAGCAATGTGATTATTGTATTTAGAGACTTACCATGCAGCGAGTGCAGGATTGCAGCCTAATTTATGAGAAAAGAAACATGGATGAGGTCTGGACTACACAACTGTGTTTGAATTGTACAGTTTCAGAATACTGATCATATGGTTGAGTTCTGCTCCGTACGTGCCTAAATAAGTATGCTAGAAGTAGCCTGGCTTAGCCTTTTTCCTTGGACAGAGGAGGATTCAGTTATGTGAACCATGTATGCACAGTGTAAAATGGTGGAGCTGAAGTAGTTAGCTGACTTGTTACAGGATGTTTCTGTCCTGTCTTTCTGGCAGTTACCTCAAGGCAGTAGACATAGCTTTCCTCCTCCTCACTCTATCCTTCCCACAACCCTGTAAGATGAAGCAGGCCTACAGAGTGACTATCTCAACATTGTCAGTGCATTTTATGGCTCGGTGGCAAATACAACAGACACCCCCAAAGTCCCAGTACAAAATTCTAGCCACTATATGACACCCCTGCCACTGAAGTTGCCCAACCAGACCGCTCTTATTGACTACCATGTGTTCAGTAGAATATCTGTAAAGCTGTATATGCATATATATAGGTGGACGTAGCCCTTTGCAAATACTTCACCAAACATGTAGGTGTTGAGTGTGGGACCAGGATGGGCTGGGCCAGGCCAGGCAGAAGTGCAGTCTTAATGGAAGGGATACTGGGTGTGTTTTCAGTCCTTGCACCATGTCTTTACGCTCCCTGTGAAGGGGAGTGCATAGTTGGATGCTGTTTGTGAACACTAGGGCCATTTCCGCACTACACTCTTATAGCACGATTATTCCACTTTCAACATCCTATGGAATCCTGGGGTTTACAGTTTCGGGAGGGGCCAGCCAATCCCTCCCGAAACTGTAAACCCCAGGATTCCATAGGATGTTGAAAGTAGAATAATCGCACTATAAGAGTGTAGTGTGGAAATGGCCCAGGCTTGAGTCAATGATGAAATGGAGGTGAAGAGAAACAGGGAGCTGGAGCTTTAGTGCTTCCTTGGTTCCTTTTGCCTTGGTGGGTAATGAGAAGATAGTGCCAGTATTACAGCTGCTTACTGAAATCTCCCAGGCAGTTTAGCACTCTTATGCAGTAGGGCGAAGGAGATGCTTAACAAAAGTTCAGGACATATTCTGAAATGGGAATTGTGCAGCCTTCCCAATGTCCCTGTACTGCACATCCGAGCATTCTTTACCATGGTCTCTGCTCATTAGGACTGCTGGGAATTGCAGTATCTGGAGAGATGCACAATAACTGCCCCATCTCTAAGAACCACCCTGCCCCTGAAAAAACTTGTGTTATATCTGCTGATTTGGCCCCACTGTGGATATACCACAGTTTTCTACTTTTGCAAGCAGAACTTGAGAATGTGACTTTTGGGGATTGCTATTCCCCAAATCCCCTAGGCAACATGAATAGTTACCATACTGGCTAGGGCATTCTGGCAGTTATACTCCAGAAAAGTAACTTCCCAAGCTCTGGGTACAGGGACATAATTTCTGATTTGATCTAGGAACGTGCTAGACACCAGTGCTTTTATGTGATCTGAGGTTTCGAGTTCCTCACTTTGTACTTGAAACATTTGAAGTGCGTGGGGCTGTGGTTTATCAGTCTGTAGTGTCAGTAGGAAAGTAACACCATCAAGGCTGTGGTCTTGCTTCTTACTTAGCTTTCCTGGTTTTTTTCCACTGTAAGGCTTGTACACGTTGGACTGAGAATCAGTATTTGTTACCTGTGGGTTGTTATTGTGAAGCTGCAACTTTTTATGAATAATTAACTCTGTCCCCAGATTGCCAAAGCCCAGTTTCCACACATACATTATCTCTGGTAAATCATTTCGAATGCAGACATGAAGAGGCAAATTAGTATCAGTAACCCAATACCCCACTTTTAGAATCTTCCAGAGCCAGAACCAGGAACTGGTGGTTCTGTATGCTGCTTCTCCATGTTGTGAGGACAAAGCATTGGATGGAGAATTAAATGATCCTGCTCGCTATACTTCTACTTAGTACCACGTGCCAATGCTCTCTGTCTTGGAAAGGGCTATACAGAGTTCCTTTTCAGGTTAGGACTTTGTCTGAAAAAAAAAAACATGGACTGAGGGTGGGAGCTTCTTTCAACCAGAAGGCCAAATTTAGTTCCTGTTTGTTTATCCCCCATCCTTCAGCCAAAATGGCTGCCAGAGCAGCTTACAAACGGTTGATTTGACAGTTCCCTGCCCTCAGGCTTGCAGTCTAAAGAAGGCATGACATGCAAGATAAGGGGAACTCAGTGGAGAAGGAGATCATGTCCAACAGCTACTGCCTCTTGTCCCAGGGCAGTTTGGCATAGAGGAAAGTCCTTTCACACCTGTCTCTTCTTCTCCCCCTCCAAGGCCACAGTAGTGGCAGCTGGAAGGGAGAGGAAGGCCTTTTCCTCATCTGCTGGGTGTAGGCACAAAGGGACTCTGTCTGGCTCTTCTTTTTTCCCTTTGAGGCCACAGCAGTGGCGGCTAGAATGGAGAGAGGGCCTTTCCTCTGCTATCTGGGCTAGGCATGGTGGATCTGGGGGATGTGTATGCATTCTAGTTGTGGATGGGGACCATATGCAGCAAGAGGAAATGAAGGGATAATAGCATATTTTAGATGAAAGCTATTATTGCTCTTAGGAGAGGTGTTTAAATCTTTTAGAATGGTGGTGGGGGGTATCAAAAAGCTGGGAAAGCACTAAATGGTAATGTAATGCCATAGTCACCTAGGTCTAGATCCAACCCCAGGGCCTGAGGTTCCCTACTTTTGCCATGGCTCTTACTAGCTGTTGATCTGTGCTGTGTCTGAATTCTGTTCCTGGAGCAAGGCTTCCAGCGCATACTGGTGTCCACGTGTGGCTCCACTCTATCGTCTACTACCAGCTATCAGTCAAGAGGAGCGCTGTCCTGTGTGGCTGGGTAATAAATCCAGTATGGACAAACTACTTCTCAGTTAACTAACCTTCATTATTAGGTGGTTGTGAGGACAAAAAATCTACTGATTCCTTTGAAGGACAGGCCCAGTATAGCAATCTCTTTTCAACCTCTCATTGTCCCTTAAACTTGTTAGTCAGATCTTGAAGTAAGTTCAGAGGTTAACTTGTATTGCCTCATAATTTATGGTTTGATAAGCAGCCCCTGTCTCCCAGCCCAGAATAATAGAACAGATCTATAAGAAGACTTCTATCCAGAGTGGTAGAAACATCTCTGGGAAAAAGAGTATGGAATTTCTTTCAATCAGGTCCAACTCTGTCAATAGGCAGACCAAGGTGGTCACCTTAGGCAATAGATGTTGATAGTGGAGCAAGGTGTTGGAGGAGAGGGTCTTCTGTGGTGTAAACTGCCCTTTCCCCCTAAACCAGCCTCCCGCTTTCTGAATGTTGTCATAACAGCAGTGCTGAGGACTGCCAGTTCAGCTGGTTTTGTAGAGGAAATTAAAGGAGGGTACCATCTTCATCTTGGGCCCATCTTATTTTCATTTGTCCACAATTTTCTCAATTGTTAAATTCCCTTCCCCATACATAGGCCTTTTCCACACTAGCCTGTTATAGCGTGATGATTCTACTTTCAACATCCTATGGAATCGTGGGGTTTGCAGTTTCGGGACTGGCCCCTCCCAAAACTGCAAACCCCAGGATTCCATAGGATGTTGAAAGTGGAATCATCACACTATAAGAGTGTAGCGCGGAAAAGGCCATAGAGGTGATATCTGGCTACTACTCATTTTCTCGTGCTGCTCCTCAGAAACCAAACCGTTTCAGAGCTCAGTGAGGGCTGTTACATAACCACTACTCTGCTGTTGGAACACCTGAGCAATTAAGCCCATGGGAAGCTGGATACTGAAATAAACCTTCATTACCTTTCCTGTAACAATTGTTATCTTGCAGCACTCTGCATTTTCTGTTGCACAAGAGAAGCAGATTTGCCTTCTGTCACAATGATTGTATATAATAGAAGACAAAAACATACAGATCATTTGATGGAGAGGCAATCCCTCCAAGATCAGTTTATAATGCTCCAAAATGAATTTAGTAATGTAGCGCACTGACTGCCATTCTGGAGATCATCCAATGATTGTTCATTTATAATTAGGCACATGAAAGGTTATTTTTAGCAGAAGATTCTGCATTCCATGCATCTACAGAATTTTATTTCTTTAACCCTTTATTTATAAATTGTTGTTGAGCTTTTTGATACTGTCTCACAAAATGGTTTACCAAAAAAATTGTTTCTAAAATTCTCAGAATAGCTGTTCAAAATACAGTCCTAACAAAAATAATGTTTTCCTTTTTAAATTATTTATTACTTTTAGTATTTGCTGCATTTTGCCACCTCCTCCTCTTCCTCCGCCTCCTCCTCCTTGCAGTAATTATTTTATTATCCTACCTTCCTTTTCTTTCAGTAGCTGATATGTGGTTTTCTTACCCATTTTAACTTCTGAGTAACACTTTTGAGAAGGTTTAGGTTGAGTGATAGTGACTGGCCTGTGATCACCCAGTGCACTGAATGGGGATTAAACCAGGGATTTCCTGGCTGCAATGTGGCATTCTAATCAATCCTCTACACTGCCATAGGCCTTAATCCAATTGCTAATCTTAATTAGAGTGGACCAACTCCCTCAATGTAACTTTTACAAATTCTGACTTATCTAGTTCCTATTGATTCAGTGGGTCTACTCTAGTTGATAATTGAATTCAGGCCACAAGAATTCATAGACCTATGTTTTCCAAATCTAATTCATTTCAACAGATAACAGAATAGCTGTGTGCACACAGCACTTCATAAGCATCAGTCTGTCCCGTGAATTGAAATGAAAATACATTAAAACATATAATATATTAAGAAACAGCACACCCATTGCATTTTTATGAGGGATGGAAAGGTTAGACTTATTATAGTGTAATGTGGAGCTAGGTAGGGGAAAAATGTATTCTATATTTTTTTAAAAATCTGGCTAGTTGAGCAGGATGGATAAAATCCTATTTTTTTTAAATTTAAAAAAGCAGATGTTTAAATTTAAATCAAATTTTAAAAATTTAAATCAGTCAAAATCTCAAAAATAAAATAAAATACCAAATTTCCTTTTTGACTGTTATTTAATAATACAGTAATGTTTAAAACCGAATCTCATCACAACCATACTAGTTAAACTTATAATCTCATCAGTGTGAATTAATGGCTCCATCGCACTCACACTTATCCAGTTTATCACCAATCAAACATATAAAGCAGGGAAAACTATGTTTTAATTTCAGCGTGTAAATAAAACAGTAGCAAGACTGTGAAAGATAAGATCTAGTTGTAGATGTTTTAAGGACAGCACACATTTATTTGCTCCTGATATAAAAAACCGTGGAAGCTTTCCTTTTTGTTTTTTAATGGTTAAATAAAGAGTAAGAAGAATAATGTGGAAGACAAATGGGCTCAGTTCTGGCCTCAGCTCTGACCTCACTGCCATCTGTATACATGTTACTCCCTAGTAGTTTTTATGCCTCTTGACCTCTCTGTTCACCTGAGAGATTTTCTCAGAGATGATACCTGTGAAAAGCACCTGGATGCCCACAGATGGACAAGTGTGTGTTATAGATGCATGTATGTAGGTTTTAAAGACAGCCAAAATTTCATTATAGCAAATGTGAAACATTTACGTTATGTTTAAAATGTAGTTTACGGCCTGAACCAGGAGTCAACTTACGGAATGGCTACCCCGCCATTAGTGTACCTGTTGTGACCAGATGTTTAAATTTTGGGTTGAATTGTGTGTTTTTTTTAAGGTTTGGAAGTATGTGGGGAGTCAAGGGGGCAAAACTGCTCTGTTTAGGGTGGAAAGTTTTGGATAATATTGCTCCCCAATTTAAAATTGGGGAGTTTGGGGAGCTTTGGGGGGACTTCAGGGGTCACAAATTGGGGCATTGAGGGTTGAATGTGGTCTTCAAGCTGCATTTTGTCCACTCTTGGCATAAATAAAAGCAGATCGACTGGAGTAAACCCACTGAGTCATTGAATTTGTGTAGATGTGGGGAAATTAGATTACAGTGGACTCTCTGTATAAATGACCTCTGCATCTATAAATCCCAGCTGCTATGGAGTGCTGCATCTTATACCTAAAATGATGGCAGTGGGAACGTGGGCATTTGTGTGCATGTTGCTGCCAGTTAATCGTATGAGATGTGAGTATTCATGTTCTTGCTATTCATGGCAGGTCCTAGAATGGAACCACTGTAGATACAGAAGGCCCACTGTGCTTACCAAATTCCTATTTATTTGGGGGGTTCTGTTTTAGTTGGGACTGGAAGCTAGATTTTGACATAAGTCCTGTTATATATGTGTGACTTATTTACTACTTATAATTCCTATTATACAGAGGCTGCATCTGCAATTTGAGATAGATAGTGGGCATATTATAGGTTACTGTTTCCTAAATTCATAAAAGGACAGTTATGTTAAAAAGTATACAGACTATATCTTTCTGGATGTCGTAAACTGTTCTACTGAGTTATAAGTTAACATATCACAGAGACTAGATTTGCATCATTGTCAACAATATGTAGTTTGTGGGGGAAACCTTATTTAAATCAGTGATTTAAACTGGGCTTTTCCCTTGCTGATTTAAACTATCTGAATTTAAATCAGGGTTTAAAATTATTTAAATGATTTAATCAATCCACTAACTATTGATTTATTGTCCCCCGACTTCCTGGTGTTTGATGTTATTCTTAGGGTACATCAACAAGCACCCCTATTTTGGAGCTGTTGTTGGACGGGTTGCTAATAGAATTGCCAAAGGGAAGTTTGTGGTTGCAGGACGGGAGTACCAGCTGGCTCTCAACAATGGACCCAATAGTTTGCATGGGGGCATAAAAGGTTTTGACAAGGTAAAAGTGCTAGTGTTCAAAAATGTCACAATTTATTTCGTTCACTAGTTATTTGTTGCCTTACTCATTCTTCTGTGTGTCTGGCATCATATTCATGCAAGAACTGTCTGTCTTCATCAGTTCTTCAAACTGATGTCAGGTCTCCAGAGACACATTCTTGCTAAAGGACTTTATATACAGCTCTGGCCCAGCCTACTTAAAGGACTGTATCTTCCTACCTGAGCCTGCCTGAGCTTTAAGATTCGCAGAGGAGGCAGTTCTCTCTGTCGCACAGGCACAGATGGTGGGAATGTAGGAGACAGCTTTCTCTGTAGTTGCCCCCACACTTTGGAGCACCCTGCCTAGGATGGCTCATTCTTTGTTAAACTTCTGATGTCAGATTTTTCCTTTCCTTTCCTTTCCTTTCCAGCAAGTGTTTGGAAATTGATTTTAACAAGGGAGATTTTATGGTGATGTACTGTTTTAAATAAAATGTTTTAAACTAACATTTTAAATGGTTTTAATTCTCTTGTTTTTTGGTACTGTTTTAATGTATTAATTTTGGATGTGTTTTTATTGTATTTTAAGCCTTTTTGAAAGCCGCTTTGAGTCCCAGTCTGGGAAAAAGGTGGAATATAAATAAAGTGATGGGTGGATGGATGAATTTCCACAAAATGGTATCCAGTGTTGTGTTAGTGGAGTGCTGCTTACCCAACTGATCTTTCCTTTCCTCTTACCTGTAAACTCTTAAAAACCCTCTTCAGGTGGGTAGGAGAACCAAGTAGTCACTACGGGCTCTTTGGAGCCTACCTGAAACTACCTGAAAGTGAGTGAAATTATACAACATAGTCCACAAATGGGTCTCTGCAGAGGCTTTTGGAGGTTAGCTGGGGATGTGCTGGGCAATATGGGGAAGGGAAAGAACAGTTCTGCAGAACATCTTCTGATTACCCAGTGTTAGATACAATGCACTGTGTATAGCCACCTTGTAGACAGTTTACACTAAAACCAGTAAAAGACTGATGGGTAAAATGATCTCATTACATATGATTCAGAGCCAGCGGCTCCCCTGATGACTTGGTCTTCAGCTCCCAGGACTCTTGATTACTCGTCATGCTGGCTGGAACTTCTAGAAGTTAAAGTTTAAAACTTCAGTTGAAAACCACTGATCAAAAACATTGTTATATCTAAATCCACAGCATATCAGACTCCGCATTCAGAGCTTATTTAAATGTGTACAGGTAAAAAAAACTTATTGTCTACAGAATATCCAGAAAGATAGATTCCGGTGAGCTTATATACACAAAAAATTCCATGGAAATGGAACCACTGCCAAAAAGGCCCTGTACTTAATTGTTTTTAAACTACTTCTTTTTTTTTTTGTGAGGCCATTAATAACCAATTCTCTCCCAGTGTTGAAGGAAATTTGGGTTGATAATTGGAGGAAAGGAACAGAAAAGATGCACCACCTAATTTGTAGTGTGTGTTAGTGTTGTAAGAGAACAGAACTAGTGTTTTGAATTGTCATTTTTTCCTATTAGATATATATGTACAGAGAGGCAGTAAAATGATTAGAGAATTTCACTTCTGAGACACCCTGAGGCTTTTTTAAGCCTAAAGTCTTCCTGCCTAACAAAGACCACTTTAATGTAGGAAACTAGTTTTGGCTTGTGTTGTACTGCAGGCAAAGCCACGAACAGGATATACCACTAAATTAAGCATCTGTATTAGCTTTTTATAGAACTATATAGCTGGCTGATATAATAGTATGCATGCATGCATACTTACTGCAGTGTGATTAACATCTGGTCATATATGTGTGAGTTTGTTGATTCCAGGAACAAGTGTGCCCCCTTTCTACCATTTTGGGGCAGTCACTTAATTGTTTGTTCTGTTAATTCTTCCAGTCATATATTTCAAAGTAAATGATACAGTGGGAGGGGATTGCATGAAAATTATTGTGAAATAAATTATATAACACATATAAAATATCTGTTGCCATCTAAGAACAGGTTGCTTACCTGTAACTGTGGTTCTTCGAGTGGTCATCTGTGCCCTCACACACTAGGAGCTTTCGCGCATGTGCAGTACCATTCGGAAAATTCTAGAGCTTAGTAGCTTGGTGGGAACCCCTCCCCCCATGCTTCTACTGGGCATGCTCAGCCCGCCAAGCAACAGTCTTCCTTCAGTTCTAAAGTCTGCCGATAAGGAACCTGAGAAAGGGGGGACGGCTGGGTATGTGTGTGAGGGCACAGATGACCATTTGAAGAACCGCAGTTACAGGTAAGCAACCTGTTGTTCTTCTTCGTGGTCTCTGTGCCTCACACACTAGGAGATTTTGTAGCTTACCAGAAGGGCGGTGGGTCAGGTCCTAAAGTATGGAGGCCAGCACCGCTCGTCCAAACCGGGCATCTCTCCAGGACCGGCAGTCCAATCGATAGTGGCACACGAAGGTTTGGTTGGCTAAGTTTACAGCCAACTTGTCTTGGACCAACAACTTCAATAAATTCTGTCACTCTCTGAACTTGTACAGGTCAAACACTATTTCTCAAGATTCCCAGTAGCCACATTATGCTCAGAATCCTGTTGATGTCTTATATGTGCTGAAATTTCTCTTTGAAAACAAAAAGGACATGTTTATCCAATGCAGAGCATCTACATTCAGTTCAAGGTTGCAGCAGCCCTGTTTATGTATACAGGTGCACACATACGTGCATTGAGTTGTGCATTCAATTTGGCCATTCAACAGAATGTTGTGCACCACAATCAATGCATAACTTACCAGTAACATGAAACATTTTATCCTATACAAGCCTGATGTAGGATCTTGACTTCTGTGTTTGGAACAGAGGATGATTACTTTTCCTTTCCTCAGGGTGAGAGGAAGCATGCTATTGTAACTATCTGTAATTTTTGAGGTGTCTTCTAGAAGGCAGAGAGAAGATTTGAGGAGGAGTGTCCCTTCCTTTCATCAAAGTCAAAAATATTCTATTGTGGGTGGAGCACCAGTGGTCTGATTATGTGCGGTCTCCTCTGGGACACATATTTTCGTGAAATTAACATAAGAGGGGGTTTGTGATAGGAGACTGCACCTACTTCAGGGTGTGATGAGACAAGTCTTGCACACAGTTTTGGACTGGGTTGAAAGTGTTTGATTTCATAAAGCTCTGAGTTTTCTAGCCCACGTTGTTGCAAAGAAAAGCTACCTTTTTTCAAAAATGCATTTTCATCCCAAGTAGGAAAACGGAGTATGGGATCCAGTAGAAATAAAACAACTGTCACAAAACTGGGAAGAGTTAAGTCCAAGGAAGTGAAGTAGAGATAGATGGGTTGTTCTGCTGTTTACTTATATAAAATGTAAGAAACAAAGTATACTAAGCTGATTTCCATTGAATATAGGCCTCAAGGAAAGCTGCCCCCAAATTTCCCTTTTCTTTAAAATATTTCATCCCAGAAGTGGTCTTTTGATTCTAACACATGTCCATGAGATGTGCAGTCTGCTCTAGCCAATGAGGACAATCCCTGCAGCCAGTTAATGCTCATTAATTGTATTATAGGCCATCTGGATCCCAGAAGTGCTCCCAGAGGGTGTTCGTTTTTTCAGAATAAGTCCAGATGCTGAAGAGGAATACCCTGGTGAACTGAAAGCATGGGTGACATATACTCTGAAGGATGCTGAGCTGACAATACATTATAAAGCTCAAAGCAGTAAGACCACACCAGTCAATCTAACCAACCATGCATACTTCAATCTTGCAGGTCAGGTAAGCATCAGATAATAGAGTTTGGAAATAAAGAGTTATAAGCAACATTTTTACCTCTGACAAGTTACTTTTTACATGAAGGTGTATCAAAGAACCAGTGTGGTGTAACTGTTTTGAGTGTTGGACAAAGACACTGAGAGACCAAGGTTCAAGTCCCCACTTAGCCATGGAAACTCACTGAATGACTTTCAGCGAGTCACACTTAAAGGAAGGCAAGGGTAAACCCGCTCTGAGCAAATTCTGCTAAGAAACCCTGTGATAGGTTTGCCGTAGAGTTGCCATGAGGGAGAAATGCCTTGGAGGTACACAACAACAACAAATCAAAATTACATTTGAAAAGTAATGTAACCAGCGGTACTAAGTCACTTCGGAGTAATAAGTGTTTTTAATTATGTTAAAGTTACTTTTATAAAGTTGTTTTAAAGACGAAAAATGATGACTACAGAAGAATTACAGAACTTTAAAATGTATGATGAAGACATCAAAAGAACAGGTTGCTTACCTGTAACTGTGGTTCTTTGAGTGGTCATCTGTGCCCTCACACACTAGGAGCTTTCGCGCATGCGCGGTACCGTTCGGAAAATTCTAGAGCTTAGTAGCTTGGCGGGAACTCCTCCCCCATGCATCCACTGAGCATGCTCAGCCCGCTGAGCAACGGTCGCTCCTCAGTTCTAAAGTCCGCCAAAAAGGGACCTGAGAAGAGGGGACGGCTGGGCGGGTCTGTGTGAGGGCACAGATGACCACTCGAAGAGCCACAGTTACAGATAAGCAACCTCTTCTTCTTCTTCGTGGTCTCTGTGCCTCATACTCTAGGAGACTTTGTAGCTTACCAGAAGAACGGTGAGTCAGGTCCTTAGAGTACGGAGGCCAGCACTGCTCGTCCAAATCAGGCATCCCTCCTGGACCAGCAGTCCTGTCGATAGTGGCAGATGAAGGTCAATGGCCTGGACCAGGTCGCCACTCGACAAAGTTCTTGCAGGTCCACGCCCCGCAGGAGGGCTGCTGAGGATGCCACAGCTCTGGTGGAGTGCGGCTGAAGCAAGTCCGGTGGAGGCTGCTTGGCCATCTCATAAGCAAGCAGGATTGTCTGGGCCACCCACTTGGAGAATCTCTGGGTGGACACCTTGCGGCCCCTGCGACACTGACCGTGACAGACAAACAGGTGTGGGGTCTGTCTATAGGTCGCAGTCCGCTGAGTGTAGAAGGCGAGGGCCCTTCGAACGTCCAGAGAGCGTAGAGACCTCTCAAGAGGTGTCATTGGATTAGGATGAAAAGCTGGTAGAATAATATCCTGGTTAAGGTGGAAGTGAGAAACCACCTTTGGTAGGAAGGAAATGTCCGGGCGAAGGACAACCTTGTCCCAATGAAAAACCAGGAACAGCTCGTCGACTCGTAGAGCTGTCAGCCCGCTGGCCTGCCTGGCGGAGGTGACGGCCACCAGGAAAGCAGTCTTCAGAGTCAGGAGCCTGTCATCAGCAGTGGCCATGGGCTCAGAGGGTGGTCGCATGAGCTGGGAGAGTACCAGGGATAGCGACCATGGCAGCGGCGGCGATAGCAGCGGGTATAGATGTTGAAGCCCCTTCATGAATTGCTTCATGGTGGCATCCCGGAAGAGTGCTGCTGATGGGGAGCCTTGAGGTTGGTAGGGCACGATGGTGGAGAGGTAGACCTTTAGAGAAGGAAACGACAGTCCTTGTTGTTTGAGGTAGAGGAGGAAGCGGAGCACGGTACCAAGGCCAACGGGTGATACCGAGTCACCTCGCTCCTCCGCAAAGGTCACGAACCGCCGCCACTTGTAGGCATAGTTGCGGTGGGTCGATTCCTTCCTGGCTGCGGTGAGGGCGTTCTGGATAACGGGATCGTCTAGGGTGTTATCCTTCACGCGTGCAGGGCCAGGAGCGGCAGGTCAGGGTGGAGAACGCGACCCCCGGGAGTGGGACAGCAGGTTGGGTGCTGTCGGGAGCCTGAGAAGTCGACCTCGAGGGGCCTTGAGCAGGGGCGCGAACCAGTGCTGCCTTGGCCAGTACGGGGCGACCAGGATGACATCGACTTGGTCCGCCAGGATCTTGGCGACCACTCAGCCCAGGAGAGGAAACAGCGGGAAGACGTAGAAGAGCCCCTCTGTCCACGGAAACGGGGAACGCGTCACCGAGAGAGTTCGGTCTCTGGCCGGCTCTCAAACGGTACCGGCGACACTTGGCGTTTGACACGGTGGCGAAAAGTTTATGTCGGGATCGCCCCAATGGTATCATATCAGGCAGAATGCCTCATCTGAGAGGGACCACTCGTGGTGGGTAGAAGTGTCCCTGCTCAGGGTGTCCGCCGTGGTGTTCTCCTGACCTGCCAGGTGAACGGCAATCAGATGGACCTGGAAAAGAATCACCACTCCCAGAACTGGAGGGCGATGGTGAGAAGTGTGGTGGAGTGGGTCCCTCCCTGTCTGTTGACATAACAGACTGCCGTGGTGTTGTCGGTCAGGATGAGTACTGTCTGTCCCGCGACAAGGTTGCGGAACGCTCTAGAGCTTTCCCAATGGTGAGGAGCTGAGAGCTTTATATGGAGATCAGTCTCGTTGCCTGTCCAGCGTCCCGGACTCTGAGGTCCTTGCAGTGCGCTCCCCACCCGAAAGGGAGGCATCGGTCGTGACTGTGAGCCGAGGAGTTGGTTGTCTGAAAGGCATCCCGGACAGGAGATGGCGGTATGAGAGCCACCACAGCAGAAAAGAATTTTCCCTTGTGTCGGCAGTCGAAGTCGCAGCCCCTGGTCATCTCAGAGCGGGTTGAAGGCTCTGACGAACCAATGTTGGAGGAGGCGAAACCCAAAAGTCCCCAAGGACGTGACGGCCGTGGTGGAAGCCATGTAGCCCCGGAGCTGTTGTATCCTCCTCGCCGATATCGTTGGGGTGTCGAAGGTGGCTGCGGCGGCCCGGCGGAGGGTATGAGTTTGAACCAGGGGCAGGAGGCTCTGGCCGAGACCGAATCCAGGGTAGCTCCAATGAAGTCCAGCCTCCACCGGCTCGAGGTGGGACTTCTTCGGATTGACCTGGAGACCCAGGCGGGTCAGAAGCGACAGATGAATGTCCGAGTAGAGTTTGCTCTTGCAGGACGCTACCACCAGCCAATCGTCGGGGTACGGGAAGACGGTGATGCCCCTCGTCCGCAGGTAGGAGACCACAGGGGCCATGCACTTTGTGAAGACCCTTGGTGCGGTGGAGGGGCCCCGAACCGGCATCACCCGGTACTGGTAGGAGGTGCCGTCGATCGTGAAACAAAGGTATCTTCGTGCTGCGGACGTATGAGATGTGGAAAAGGCATCCCACAGGTCGATGGATGCAAACCAGCCCCTCCCCGACGAAGGAAGGATAGGATTGTAACAGCGCGACCATCTTGAACCTCCTGGGGCGGATGTATTCGTTTACCCCTCGGAGATCCAGAATGGGTCGCAGGGCCCCCATCCGACTTTGGTACAGTGAAGTACTGGGAGTAGAAGGGCCGGTGGGGGGCCGAGGGTGGGACCTCTTTATCGCTCCCTTCTGCAGAAGGGACTGGATCTCCTCCAGCAGTGCAGGGCTGGCCTGGGTGGAATAAAAAACGCCTCACGGTGGAATACTTGTGAACTCGATGGTGTAACCAAGACAGACGATGGTGAGCACCCAAGAGTCCGAAGTGATTGAACACCATGAGTCTAGGTGTTTGGCCAGAGTGGGGTGGTCCGTCAAGGCTACTGGTAAGTGGAAGGTGTGGTGTGGTAGAGTCCTGCAAGCCCCATCAAAACCGGGACTTGGATCCCAACGATGATTTCTTAGATGTCGTCTAGCGGCTCCACGGAGGTCGTCTCGAAGAGGACATGGTGGAAGTCCTGGATGGAACTAACTGGGGCGAGTGTTGTTGGAAACCCCCGGGAAAGGGGAGAACGGCGCCACGCGGGTCGACAGCTAAACCCTGCGGGGGGACTGTTGAGGCTGACGGATCCCCATCTTTTTGGCCGTTAGTCGGGCCTTGACGATGTGGTCCATCGCCTCATCAGTTGACACATTGAAGAGCCCGTTGCCATCGAACGGAAGATCCTCGATGCGCTTCTGTGTGTCCTCTTAGAGGCCAGAGGACCGTAGCCAAGCGTATGGGCACAAGGCTACGGAACCGACCATGACCCGGGCAGCAACCTCTACAGAGTGCCTGGAAGAGAGGATTTCCCTTTTTAAGCACCACTGCCTCATTATAGAATTGGTTGGTGCTCGCCCTGCTCCCCAGGGACGGTGGACAGTATTGGAGCAAACTTGTCCAGCAGGTTGCGAAGATATGCCGCCATGCAAGACTGCATGTTTGACCCCCCTCGCTACCAGGGAGGAGGCAGAGTAGAACCTACTCCCGAAGGTGTCGAGACGGCGTCCCTCTCTGTCCGGCGGGGTCGTATGGGACCTGGTCCCACCCTTCGTCTGTGCAGACTCCACAACCACCGAGTTGGGCTGAGGGTGATTGAACAGGAACTCAGCATCCTCCTTCTTGGTCCTGTATAAGTTCCAGCCTGTGTGGAATTGGCTGGGAGGAAGCCGGCTGGGCCCACGGTTTTTGAGGGCCTCCATCAGAGCAGGCAGGAATGGGAGTGGTGCCATTGAAGGCGGATGGGTGTCCACGAAATGGAAAACCAGATCCTGCACTGCCGGGGACAGCTCCACCATCTTGAGACCCAGGGCTGTTGACATCCGGAGGAGGATGTCTGAGAACTGCCGCACATCCTCAGGCGCCAACTCAGGTGCTGGGTCCCCCCAAAAGCCAAGGGTGGTGACTTGTGGGACTCAGGCGTCGACTCCTTAGAGTCGGACTCGGACTCATAGTCTTGTATGACGCAATGGAGGACTGGTCCGGTGATCGAGCCGACGACCACTCGCGCTATGGTTGGTGAGACGGTACCGCTAAGGTGACCGTTGCAGAAAGGCGATGGCAAATTTTTTCCGCCGGCTAATGTTCTTCAGCGGTCGGTCACAGTACAGCGGTTTTGCCGGAAGGATCACCACAGATACAGGATGCGGGATCGCCTGAGTGACCACTGCCACCGCGGTCGCAACTTGCACAGGGGTAGCCTCGGGCGTTGGGCGGGACACTGTGAGGTGACCCGGAGGTGGTGAGATGGGTTGGTAGTGAGGAGTAGGCTCTCGGGACCGATGGTGTTGAGGTGATCGACGGTGTTGAGGCGATCGTCTAGGGAGCGCGACGGAGTGTGTTCACGCCGAGAGCAGTAATCCCCTCCTCTCGAAGGCAATCTGGAGCGGCGGTAAGGAGACCACTGCCTCACATCGGGGTGGGAGCGGTCCCGATAAGAGGGCGAGTAGGACCTGTAGGAGCCCGGGAACTCTTTCCAAGTATGTTCACGGCCAAACCACAGCGCGTAGAACACAGACGAGTAAGGCGAGTCTCGAGGAGGCATGACCATCTCAGATAGGCTTCCCGATGGCGAGGGGAAGGTTCCTGTGCTCCGTGTGGTCTCCTCGCTCGTCACGTTCTCACGGCTCAGGGAGGGCTCCCGATTTTACGTGGGGAGGTTTGCCAAACCCCGCGTTCTAGGTATTCGCTGTGTTCACCACGTTCCCGCTTTTTCAGGATAGGGCTCCCTGTAACGGGGAAGCCTGTCGAACTCGTCTCTCTGGAACGGGCGAGGCGCCTTTTACCAACAGATCCTCGAGATGTTTTCGAGGTCTGGGGGGGCTGCCGGAATATCCTCTGGGCAGGCCACCATTTCAGGGCATCCGGACGGAGAAACCGCGACATCAAGCACTGGCGTTTCAAGCGGTGCCGCAGAACCTGCGGTGTCATCGGCGTCAGAAACCTCCGAGAGTTCTTGGGGTTCCGAATCATCCTCCGGGTCGACTACAAGCTGAGTTGAAGTCGAAGGTGGAGTAGGGAGAGGCGGTCTAGCCGGAGACCCGCGCTTCTCCTTCCTCCTCTTCTTCTTCTTCTCCCTCTCTTTTAACTCCAAAGGGCACTGGGCGCTTATGTTGAGCCACCATAAGCGTTTTTTGCCGACTTGGCACCCTGCGAGCCCGCAGGGGCCTCTCCAGGAGTCGTGATGAGGAAGCCGCAGAGGTCTTTGGGATCCTCGGTAACTTATGCGACAGTACGTACCATCGGTACAGTGGGATCGGCAGCTGCCGGAGCCGCTGGGAGTGTGGTCGCAGGTTGGCTCTTGGACATCTTCACTGGGCTCTTTGCCGGGGTCGGGTCTTGAGACGACAAAGACTGTCCCAGCAGGACTTGAGGCATGCCAGCCGGTTCCTCAAGGTCTATGAGGTGAACTCCCTACAAATTGGGCAGGCTCTGATGTTATGGGCCTCACCCAAACAGAAGAGACACTCGCTATGCCCGTCCGAACAAGCAACCTTACGACCACACTTCTTGCAGGGTTTGAAAAGAGTAGACATAGAAGTCCGAAAGGAGAAGAAGAGGTAGGGCAAGGATGAAGACGACGACGGGGGGGGGTGGCAGGTCGGGGTTTGGAGGTTAGAAGTCTCAAAGAGAAGGGACAAATCACCAAAACGACAAAACCAGTCCGTAATCCGAAGAGAAGTCCAAAATACCAAATCCGAGTCGAAGGAAAACCGAAAAGATTTGCAAGAGAAGGCCAAAGAAACCCCTCGCTCAGAACCTCTGTACGTGTCGGCACATGAGAAAGAACTGAGGAGCAACCATTGCTTGGTGGGCTGAGCATGCTCAGTGGATGCATGGGGGGAGGGGTTTCCAAAGCTACTAAGCTCTAGAATTTTCCGAACAGTACCGCGCATGGGGAAAGCTCCTAGTGTGTGAGGCACAGAGACCACAAAGAAGAACTGTTAAAACATCTTCTGAACCTTGGCTCAGTTATCAATCCAAATTGAGACTGTCATTAAGAAATAGAAGACTGAGGCTTGGAAGGGCAGCTATGAAGGAACTAGATAAGCTGTTAAAGTGTAAAGATATATCATTGAATACAAAGGTCAGGATCATTCAAACTATGGTATTTCCAATTTCTATATATGGATTTGAAAGGTAGAAAGTGAAGAAATGTGACAGGAAAAAAACTCATTTAAAAGGTGTGGTGCTGGAGGAGAGTTCTACATATGGGTAAATTGACTCCATCAAGGAAGCCACAGCCCTGAATTTTCACAACTGAGCAGAGCTGTTGATAACAATACAGTATTAGGATGGGTGATGTGTGGCCCTAGGGGTGCATGAAGATTCTTTCTACAGCCCCCATCCACATGAGGTTCCCCTAGACTGCCCTTTTTCTGGCTAAAGGGGTAGTGGATTGCTTTCTGTGTAAGGCACCAGATCCCATCTGATTGTGGAAGCTAAGTAGTGTCAGCCCTGGTTAATACTTGGATGAAAACGCATCAGTGAACACCAGGCTGCGGGGTATATTTAAGAGAAAGGAACTGACAAAACCTCTGAGTATTTCTTGCTTAAGAAGACCTAATGAAATCTATGGGGTTGCCATAAGTTAACAGGTGACCTGAAGGCACATATACACACATAATCCTTCTGAAACAGTGATCTACCTTTCAATAGGTTGTCTGGCATCCTGTACTGTTTAAAGCTAAGAAGTACTTGTTTTTCAAAACCGGAAGTTGAGCTCTGGACCTTTCTGGGGTTTTTTCCTTCCTTTTTTGGCATTTTGGATAGCCTGTGCAGCTCTTAGTGGGTCTTAGTAGCAGAAAATTGGTTGCTGAACCCACTGAAATTGTCTGTTCTTTTATCAGTCCTGAGGAAAAATTTTAGAATACTTAAAAAAGTAAATAGCCATGCAACATGTAACTCATCAGGTTACTTTTAAAATAATGCAATTATCAACAAGACTAACATTACATCAAAAGCGGCAACACGTTACTTTTTAAAATGATTTTTTCCCAATGTTAGCACTGATGGAGTGAGAAATGAATTATGAAACTGGCATTAAACTCAGTTTCTTTCCCTTGGTTATGCCCTTATGATGATAACGTTCTCATTTTGACTCCTGTTACTTTATCACTCTTCTGTCCAAGTTGATAGTACTTCTGTAAGTAAGGGAATATGGAGTGAGGCCTCAGTCTGCAGAACCAGAAACATGAAGAAAAGCCTTTGGAAGAAAAGAGTCCTTAGACTGCACAGATCCCAGGCCATTATCTTCAAAGGAACATCCTAAGATGGGCTTGGAGTCAGTAGGAAGACTGGGCAAGATACTCCTGCATGAGCCATTTTTGTTAAAGATGCTACTAAATACTATGTGGGTGGAATCTTCCAAAAATCATTGAGAAGCCAATTAAACTGAAGCTTCTCAGCTGCTTACTGTGTAATGACAGCTGAGGAACTGAATATGCTATGTCCTATCCAGGATATTCCATTCCATTGTCTCTACCCGCTGCTGGGTTCTGTAACTTTCTGCTGCGTCTAGGACTGAGGTGGGAATGATGTGTTCTATAGGCACCCCTCAGTGTGGCTTCTAGGGTCTCACGGTCCTCATCATAATGACACACAAAAAAAAAGGGCAGCCCTAAAAAGGATCTAAAAATGACTCTTGATCCTTGCTGGGCCTGTAATACTTTTTTTTCAAAAACTGGAAATGAGGTTCTAGTCACTTACAGTTTTAAAAAAAGGAACAAGCATAGCCTGCCGAAGTCTGGTTTATGTTTAAGCTGTTCCAGTCCTGAGACCCTGCTCTAGACTCCAGCCCTGCTGTGGAATATGACCAGGGTTAAAATCTAAAGGGATTTTGACCTTGAAACATCTTTGCCTTGATTCAGTGCAGTAATTGGCAAAAGATTTTCTTTTTTAAGTATAGACTAAATAGATTTCTGTCTGTCTCCTATTACAGAATTTCTTTCTTTATATTTCAGGGGTCACCCAATATCTATGATCATAAATTCACTATTGATGCAGATTTTTACCTGCCGGTGGATGAAGCTCAGATTCCCACAGGTTGGTTAATTTAAGAGGGACACTTGAAGACCTGGAGAGGTAGAGATCTATTTTAATGAGCTTCTGTGACCAACTGTATAAAAATGGGTTCAGTATAGAATGCTTATCCTGAGTTCAGATGCTAGGTCAGTCAGACTGCATTTATAATATTGGAATAATATTGCTAGCAAAACACAGAATAACTTCTGAAACTTCATAAAGCAAATTAAGGTTCAGTGAAGAGGCTTGCAATACCTCAAAGATGAAAATACTTATTATGGCATAAGCATTCAGAAATTGCATTAGCAGCTTTGAGCCAATGATCTCGTAATTTTACATTGAGGTATAGAAATATCTTATATATTGTCTTATGTTGATATAACAGTGCTTCAAAGAGCATTGTTAGGTGATTGCTTCTCCAGGTGTCCAACAGAATTTCCCTTTTTAAAGTGGATGTGATTAACATTTGTATTTCTTCATTGACTCCTAAGTTGGCTGCGTTTGTACCATAGTGATCAGAATGACCAAGATTTTTCAAAACAGATCGATATAGTAGTAATTGGAGACTTCACAACTCTGATATTTGTTAGAAGTTAAACTCTGTCAAGAATGTAAGATCCAATAAATTCCTCACTTACCTTGCAACAAGAGGATTGACTATTATGAAACTGATCCTAACCAATAGAACTAATCAACTTGGTGGAAGTAGTGCTATTGGTTGGGAGTGATGACTACATTCTTTTGGGATTTGTTATACTGAGGAAAGAGGAAGCCAAATGTAATTGGACACAGAAAGCTGATTTCAGTGACTTATGGAAATACTGAGTGAGATCTCATGGTCAGAGATGCTCAAAAGGAGAGGAGTTTATGCCAGTTGGGAGTTCCTTAGAATCATAGACTCATAGAATCATAGAAATGTAGAGTTGGAAGAGACCACACGGGCGATCCGTGTGGTCTCTTCCAATTCTACATTTCTATGATTCTATGTCCAATCCTCTGCCATGCAGGAACACCCTCAAAGCACTCCCAACAGATGGCCACCCAGCTTCTGCTTAAAAAACTCCAAGGAAGGAGACTCCACTACACTCCGAGGCAGTGTATTCCATTGCCGGACAGCCCTGACTGTCAGGAAGTTCTTCGTGAGGTTCAGGTGGAATCTCCTTTCCTGCAGCTTGAATCCATTGCTCCTTGTCCTGGTCTCTGGAGCAGCAGAAAACAAGCCCTCTCCTTCCTCTACATGGCATCCCTTCAAATATTTAAACATAGCTATCATGTCCCCTCTTAACCTTCTCTTCTGCAGATTAAACATACCCAGCTCTCTAAGTCTATCCTCATAGGGCGTGGCTTCCAGGCCTCTTACCATTTCGGTCACCCTCCTTTGGACTTGCTACAGCTTGACCATGTCCGTCTTGAATTGGGGTGCCCAGAACTGGACACAGTATTCAAGATGAGGTCTAACCAAAGCAGAGTAGAGTGGTACCAGTACCTCCCTCGATCTAGACACCATACTCCTGTTGATGCAGCCGAGAATTGCATTGGCTTTCTTGGCTGCCGCATCACACTGCTGACTCATGTTCAGCTTGTGGTCTGTGAAGACTCCTAGATCCCTTTCACACATACTGCTATCCAGCCACGTGTCCCCCCATCCTATACTTCTGTATTCCATTTTTTCTACCTAAGTGTAGGGCTTTACACTTCTCTCTGTTGAATTTCATTTTGTTAGCCTTGGCCCAGCTCTCCAATCTATCCAGGTTATTTTGAATGTTGATCCTGTCCTCTGGCGTATTAGCAACCCCTCCCAATTTGGTGTCATCTGCAAATTTGATGAGCATGCCCTCTATTCCTTCATCCAAGTCGTTGGTAAAAATATTGAACAGCACTGGGCCCAGGACAGAACCCTGTGGCACCCCACTAGTCACTTCTCTCCAGGATGAAAAGCAGCCATTCGTGATCACCCTCTGGGTTCAGTCGGTCAACCAATTACAAATCCAGCTAACAGTAGCCCTGTCCAGCCCGCATTTTACCAGCTTCTTTGCCAGAATGTCATGGGGAACTTTGTCAAAGGCCTTACTGAAACCGAGATACGCTACATCCACAGCATCCCCTTCATCTATCAAGCTAGTAACTCTATCATAAAAAGAGATAAGATTAGTCTGGCATGACTTAATCCTTAAAGGCAAGATATTGAAGGAACAATTGCAAACAAGGAAAAATAAAAACAGAAGGTGTCTGAAGAAACCAGGTTAAATATATAAAGAATTTTCAGAGGAGTTGAGACTTAAAAGAGACATGTACAAGAAATGGAAGATGGGGAGAGGGGAATCACCAATGAGAAATGCAACCAAATAGCCACTGCTTGTGGGAAAAAAGTCAGAAAGGCTTTCAAAATGAGCTCAGGTTTACTAGAGAAGTTAAAAATAGTAAGTTTTTTGGCTGTGTTCGGAGAAAAGGGAAGAACAGGGTAATGAATGGGCCACAATATGGAGAAGGAGGTGAGATGCGAACAAGATAGAGAGAGGGTGAAGCCCTAACTTTGCTCAACATCCCTTTCTTCCCCCAGTGTTTGCTCAAAAGGAAAACAGTGCTCAACCTGGTGCAAGTAGAACAAATGATGCAGCAAGGGGATTGCAGACCAGAATAGGTACAGAGGTAGTACAGGAATGCCTAGCTACTCTAAATGAATGCACATCTCCAGGGCCAGATAAACTGCATCCAAGGGTACCAAAGGAAGTTGTAGATGCAATCTCAGAGCCACTGTCAGAAAAGGAGAAGTCCCAGCAGACTGGAGGAGGGCAAACATCCCCATCTTCAGAAAGGGGAAAAAGAGGACCTGAGCTGCTAATAAATAGTCAGGGTTGATGTCAGTACCAGGAAATGTTCTAGAACAGATTTTAAACGGTCATTCTGTAAGCACTTGGAAAGGAATGCTGTGGTGATTAAAAGCTAGTATGGGTCTATCTAAAACAAGTCATTCCCAGACTCATCTTCTCTCTCTCTCCTTTTTGGGAGAGAATGACTAGTGGGCTGGTACAGGTTCTGTCCTAGGCCCAATTAAGTTCAACATCCTTATAAATGGTGTGTATGACAGAGTAGAAGACATGCTTGTGAAATTTGCAGAGACTCCTAATCAAGAAGGGTAGCTAACAGAGGTCAGGATTTAAAATAATCTTAACAGACTGATGAATTAGGACACAGATAACAAAATGCATTTCAACAGTGATAAATTTAAGACACAGTAATCCTCCACATTTGCTAGGGTTAGGGGCACATGACCCCTGTGAAAGTGGGAAAACCGTGAATAACACTAGGCCTTCTCAAACCATATTTAACACACAAAAAAGTATGATCACCGTATTCAACCCACTGTGAATTCCTTTGAGGCATGAGGGTTCCTTCACAAGGCAGAAGTGAGTGGCTGGTGGGGCTTACTGCCACCTCCACTGCTGCCCTGTCCCATTTTTAGTAGGGACTTGCAAGCCCCATTCAGTTTCTCAGTCTCACGAGGCTTGCAGTCCGTATTAAAAATGGTATAGGGAGGCAGCAGAGGTAACAGCAAATAATCCGTGAATAATCAAATCTGCAAAAGTGAAACCCACAAATGTGGAGGGCTGACTGTACTATGTTTAGGCAGAATATGTTTAGGCAGGATCAATGATAAGCTCCAATATAGGATGAGTGACACTTGGCTTGAAAGCAGTACATTTGAAAAAGATCTAGAGTATCATGTTTGTATTTCCCTCTTTTTTTCCTTCCCAAGTTTAAAAAAAGACACCTGTATTATGACTTTGGTCCTGTAATATAAGTAATATAAATAAATAATAAAAATACATGATAAGAAAAAATCTAGGGATTTTGATTGAACATAAACTAAATGTGAGCTAATAGTGGGAAATCCCAATACAATTCTAGGCTGCATCAACAGAAGTATAGAAACCACATCAACCACTTTATTGTGCTTTGGTCAAGTCTCAGCTGTAATGTTGTGTCCAGTTCTGGGCACTGCCATTCAAGAAAAATATTGATAAGCTAGAATGTTTCTGAAGGAAGATAATCAAGATGGTTAAAAGTCTGGAAACCTAGCCCTTTGTGGAACAGCCTAGGAAGCTGGTTATGTTTACCCTGAAGAGGAAAAGGTTGAGAGATGATATGATAGCCCTCTTTAAATATCTGAAGGGAAGTTGTAGAAAAGATGGAGTGAGCTTGTTTCCTGATGCTCCAGAGGCTGGAACATGGACCAATGGATTCAAATTACAAGAAAACAGATTCCGCCTAAACGTTAGGAAAAGTTTAACTGACTGTAAGAGTGTTTGACGGTGGAATGGGCTGCCTTGTAAGGTGGCGAACTTTTTTGGAAGTCTTTAAGCATTGGTTGGATGGCCATCTCTCAGGCGTGTTCTTATGCATATTTCTGCATGGCAAGGGGTTGCATGGCAGTGGTCCTAGCAGTCCCTTCCAACTCTATTTTTCTCTGTTAGCTGCAGTAGAGGAACCTGCTAGACTAAGATTTCCTTCGTGAAGGCAGTTCCATTGACATCAAAGGGAGTACCATTTCAAAGGAGGGTCTTAATTCAAGATGAGGAATATTTAGTCCTCCAGAGGTTGACAGTAACAGTAATTTCCATTTGTTGGCCTTGCTGGCTGGGTCTTCTGAAGCTGAAAGACTTAGGGCTTTAACTCATTGGCTAGAGACTTGCTTCTAATGCTGTTGATTCCCCATTCAATCATCAGCATCTCCAGATAGGGCTGGGAATAAATTATGCCTGAAACTCTACAGATGTTCCTAGTTAGTGCTGACAATACTGGGCTAGATGGACCAGTGACCTGACTCAATATAAGGCACCTCTGTATGTTACTAAGACTGAAGTATTTGGTAGGGAAAAGGTTCACTGTATTTCATCTAAAACCCAGTAAAATTGTCCTGCAGACTTATTACTTGAACCACATTGAACACAAGTACTGAGTCAGTCCACTTGTTTAACCCAGTAGTTTTTGTGGGCAGAGAAAATCTTTTTCAGTTGTGCTACTTAAAGACTTCTTAATCGGAAGTGTTGACATCCTCAGGTGCCTATTTGTCATTGATTTTGTTCTGGTCTGTTCATCAGGAGAAGTTGCCTCCGTGCAGGATACAGCTTTCGATCTGAGAAAACCAGTGGAATTTGGAAGACATTTGGAGAAGTTTCAGCTCAGTGGGTTTGACCACAACTTTTGTCTGAAACAGACAAAAGAACCATGCTTCTGTGCAAGGTAAATATTTGGTGTAGTGGTAACCGTGGCTGATGGCTCCTGCTCCAGTTCCTAAGTGTGAATTTTAATGTAGTTTTTTGTTGTGCTGAACCCTAAACCCAAAATAAGGTCAGCACCTTGGATAAGTTCTTTAAAGCTTCATCTGCAGCTAGAATCCTTTAGCTGCCACAGTGTGATAACTTGTTTTCTTCATATGGTAAATGTGAAACAGCTGAAGTCACTTTGTTTCATATTCTTTCTTTATCTGTGATTTATTTTATACACACTACCGTTCTTAAAACACAGTGACCTATAACTTCAGAATATTTGTTCAGAGTAGTTGTCTTTGCCTTCCTCTGAGGCTGAGAGTGTGTGACTTCCCCAAGGCCACTCAGCTGGTTTCCATGGCTGAGTAGGGATTTGAACCTCCGTCTCCAAAGTCATAGTCCAATGCTCAAAACACTACACCACAGTGACTCTCCCAATTGAACTTACCTCTGAGCAAGTATGTATAGGATTATACCACCAGAAGCAAATAGATCTTAAGGGATGACTTGATTTTCCTAGATGCCAGTAATTACTCAGTTGCCCCTCATTGTTCAAGAGCAGAATTCAAAAACATAGCCATTTTCACATACAACAACAGAACGCTGAGTGCCAAAGAACTTCTCTTTAAGTCTGTCTACAGTCTTTGGGAATTTAAGTAACAGCTGCTTTCTTTTCACAGGGCTTATCATCCCTCTAGTGGCAGGATGATAGAGGTTTACACAACTCAGCCTGGGATTCAATTTTACACTGGAAATTTCTTAGATGGCACATTAAAAGGTAAAGGAGGCCATGTGTATCCTAAGCATTCTGGCTTCTGTCTTGAGACTCAGAACTGGCCAGATGCAGTGAATCAGGTATGTTGTTATTTTCATTTTAAAGACGCATACAGCCATACAAAATAATAACTGGACAAGTTTTGGAGCTCAACTCCTATCATCCACAAGACTGGTTAATTTCCCATTTGGTACAGTACTTTGAATAAAGTTAGTTCTGAGGATTCAAAAATGAGAGCAGCATATGGTTTGTAGAATATCTACAAAATTGTGCATCCTTTATATTGTAGCCCCTCTATATTCGTGAGGGGTGGGGCACAAAACCTTTGAGAAGGTAGAAAAATTGCAAATAACTCCCACACCTATCATTTCTCTCCAGAGTGCCCCCTCCCATAGCTTTCCCTCTGGTCCAGTTTTTGGAAGGGGTGGGGGAGAAAAAATCATTGTAAATGGCTTACTGGTATTCTCCCTTCAAAGGGAGAAGAGCACAGTGCTTCCCTTTCAGGTACTTCTGGCGGCCATCATGAAAAAGGAGGAGTAGGAGCAAAGAGAGGACCTGACCGACCAGCAGCTACTACATAGCAGAATGTGCACCACATGGCAGAGGGGCCATGCCTTCAGCAGTGGGAGGGGGCTTTGCTAACCCAAAAGGAAAAAAAACCTCCATTTTAAACCCAAGACTGGCAAGCCTGTGAGGAATGCAAGGGAATGGGAGGAGGAAAATGGTGAGGGGGCAGCACATGCTTCATGAATAATAAAATTCATACAGGTCAAACCTGCAGATGTAGAGGGAGGACTGTACTTGTTCCATTTCATCCTTGAGGTATATTGCATTTGGGAGACCAATTCTTACTAGCATGCTACTTTTTTCTATGTGGAAAAGATTCTAAAAAGATCTATCAATTTTTTTTACAGCCTCATTTCCCAGATGTGCTGCTGCATCCAGGAGAGGAATACAGCACCACAACTTGCTTCAAGTTTTCTGCATCATAAAAGAACTGCAGCAAAATTTGTATGATGATTTGTAAGGAAGTGATCAAGAGATTCCACTTGTTCACTGTAAATAGGTTTGATACTATCAGTCCCTTTATCTGAAAAAATAAGACAACAGTACCCATCCAATCTCATATTGCCTTTTAAATGATATAAACTACCTTGAAAGCTTGATTAATGGAAAGGCATCCTAGAAGTATAGGAGGGGAAATCCTCTAAAATATAAGTCTTCTTCAAGAGGTTTGCCCTGTTCTCCAACACTGGATCAATTAACGACTCTAAAGGTGGTGTATTAAACACTGGATTTAAATACAAGGACAATGAAGTCTTGAAGGTTAGCATCAGCTGTGAACAAAGAATAGCTCCACTGTAAAGTGAATATTAGGTAAAAACTAATACTATAAAGGCACCTGATCCCATCTGATCTTGAAAGCTAAGCAGGCTCAGCCTTGGTTGTACTTGGATGGAGGTCTGCCAACAAATACCAGGTGCTGTAGGCTAGATTTTGGAGGAAGGAGTTGGTAAATCACCTGAGTATGCTTTGCCTAAGAAAACTGTAATTCATGGGACCACAGCAAACTGACAGGAGACTTGAAGGCACGCACACAGAATAGTTGTATAAATGGATACTGCACCCAATATACTGTCATGGTAAACATACAGAACTCGTCAACCACGCTGACTGGAGTGGGGTTATGGGACAGGATGTGCAATGCCAGATACAAAAAGGGACGAAGGTACAGAACATAGGAAGTCTATGGGAAGCCCTACAGGGTTTCAAGCAGGATGTTTCCCAGCTCTAGTTGGAGACTGAAACAGTGGACTATATAGCAGTTGTTTCTCCTGTACTGCCACCAAACTTGTGTAGAAGCTACTTCAACAGGTGCCAATTTGCACAAATTGCAGCTGCTGAAGTTTTCACAACTGTGGAGAGCTTGAGTTCAAGCCTGCACTCTTCTATTACTCATCTGGTAGTCCTTGGGGAAGGGGGTGTTCATCATATTTTTTTAAAAAAAATCAGCTCTGCAAATGAGGGTCCCTCTGAGTTGCCATCTTATGGTGGTGCTGTTTTAGCTAGATTGGATCTCAGGAGACTGAATTCTCCATTATATAGTTCCATCAGTGAATATACAAATACAACAAGGCCTTGCTTCTTACCATACCTAGCCTACTCAGTACACATCAAGTGTACTTCCACCCTCAGCAAAAGGCTGCTTTCTTCCTTTGGTGTTCCACAGCAGCTGGAACAATTTGCCAGACGGGACAGAGTTGCGCCAAGCAACAGCTCTGCAGCTGTTATTGTATACCAGGGTGGGAACCCTGAAGGCAGTGATATTTGATACAAAAGCAAGATGCTGGTATTTATATTCAAGGGGTTATGGCCCCAGCCCAAACAGATTCTGGCAAGAGAACGTGTTGAGGCCGTGTCAACATTATCTCTTGTCTGACTGCTTTGCATTTGTAAGATCTTACAGATGGCTGCAACTGGAGAAAAGCAGTGCAAATTTAAATTGTTTTGAAATCTAACTTCAAAGTTAGAGCAGACAACTGATAGTTCACTCTTTACCAGTTTGTTTTCAGGTACCTTTTACTATATTTTACATATTTAGAAGTAGGAGCTTAGCTTTCCAAAGCCCTGTAGCACGTCCTTGCCACATGTTGACAAGGAACAGGGCTTTTCTCACTGAAGCACGGAGACTTTAAGCCTGCCCACATTTCTCAATTTCTCTACTACTTTTGGTATGCAGTAGTAGTATTTAAGGCTTTTAGGACTGTTTTCTTCTTGGCAGCTTTGGACACTTGATTTTTGGTCTGCATTAATACAGCATTTTCAACAGATAAGGTGAAAATTATTAGTTTTAAACTTCTGTGTAAAATGTACTGTAAAAACTTGTTAAGTCTGTGACTTCTCTAAAACTGAGTAGGGAAGGTATACCTTTTTCTGTAGCTATGTATGTGGGAGATAGATAGGAAAGAGAAATGCTCAGTCCTACCCTACCACCTGGTGCTAGTTCTGGCATGTTTGATCAATATCATGTGAAAAGTAAAATATGCTGCCTGCTTACTAAAGTGAGAAACCAGATTGTTTCAGGATACCTATATACATTTGAGGAATTTTTCCCAGTAGAGCAGTATACTCTCAAGATAAGAAATCCTATTGTATTGGTTTTACTTTAATAACTTACTTAGCACATAGCATTAAAGGGGCCAAAGGAGAAAAGCCATAAAAAGTTGCAGGACAGTGTGATCAAGCACACTGCTACAAAAGTCCTACAATTACTATAAGCTACACAGCAGTATCCCTGAAAAGTTCTGCCTTCCTGGGCACTGTCCCTGAATTTTCACACTTTGTGAAGGCCACAGCAGAAGCAGTCTCCTATGCAAAATTAATACTGAGTTGCTAGCATCACTCAGGCCTTAGCACCTGATACTTCGTGCTGGGATTTTTTTTTCAAAAATTAAAAATCGAAGAATTGCCAATTGTAAAAGTGAGTAAGCAACCTGCTTGATTAGGAAATGGAAAGCACTTTTATTTATCAGAAACAGCATATTCATTTAATATCATAAATATATCCATATCAAGACAGTTTAAAGCAAGAATTACTATCTGGCTAACAGGGATACTAAAATTTCTGTTTTCAGCCCTTTTCCCACTGAAGTCCATTTACCCATTTTGATGTAGATAGCAAGGTCTAATCCTGTCAGACTTAGTGAATGTTACATTTAGCAATAAACTTTAGAAGCTTCTACAATGTTGACAGCAGACCATCAGTTGGGATTTCCAAATGAGACATGTATGATAAAGGCAATTGCTTGAAATCAGCTTTCAACATCTTCCAATTCTCAAAAGAATAAATTCTGCACATTTGCTACTGTGCCAAGCCTAAGTAACAAAGAAGTATTGACTGTTATCTATATGGGGGGAAAAAACTTTTTTGAAGTCATAAGGACAAAAATTACAGCTGGGTGTGCATATGGCTTGTACAGTGTTGTATAGGAGGGACCACTGACAACTTAACATATTGTTTCTTCTTAAAACAATTATTAAAAATGATTAACAAAAAGTTGCCATTTTGCTTTCACCTACAGGCAAAGAACATGCTTAAAAGAAATTATAGCCCAAAAATGAGATAAACAGGCCTCCACACTACACTCTTTTTTACTAGGAATTAAATAATGAATGGATCAAGGACTAACCCTGAGATATAATCTCCTCTCTTGGGTTCAAAAACAGGGGCTTGAATCAATTACTTGTTATTTTCCACCAGGGAGGCAAAGCCAAAGTAGTATCTTCCCATTCTATAGAAGCCAAGTAAAATCACAATCTGAGAATGTCTTAAGGGTGCCTTGCTTCAGTTACAAAATTGTGCCCACAGTGACTAAAGAGCATCCTGCTCAACAAACAGACCTGATTTTTGAAGCTAAAAGATTGAACTTGGACGCATGTATGGATTATTAAAGAATAAGACAAGCAGCTTCCTGAACACCTCCCCTTGCACATCAAAAAACTTCAGGTAGACTGAAGCTCCAAATTAAAGTCATGTTTAAGCTTGATGCAGGCAGGCTACTGGTAGCCACACGTATTTTAAGCCAACATCCTCGCACAGTATTCAGGTACAACACTAAGGTAGCTGTTTGTAATTTGCTCTTAACATGCACTTTATATTAACAGAAGCAAATAGCATTACAGCAAAAGTTAGAAATACACATTTTATTTATGTGCCTGTAAAAAGACCCAGTTTTCAGATCACAAGATGTTATTACATATAAGAAATTGTGCACTAGTCTACTGTAGCAGCCTTTACAGATTTTACTAGAAGATCCAGATCCTTGCTGCATTAGTCCTAGAAAAAAGGGTTTTGATCAACTAAACGCTTACATTTTTCAATAACACAAAGAAATCCCTTAGAATAACGTAAACAAAACTCTTCCAAACGTGTTCTTTGTCATTCTAATCCATTCTTTCAGGACTCACACTCCTTCGAGGGCTTCCTGATGGTGAACGACTAAAAATAAAGAAGGGAGAACCGTATCACTATAAGCAACCCACAGAAAGCACTGAAGAAATTAATGGATTAGTGTTCTTACTGAGTAATCCATGCTATCTGCACTTAGCTACAGTCATTAGTAATTTAATCCTAAGCAATTAATTCTTTGGGTGCTGCTTAAAAAAGACTGTTAGTTTGAAGTGAAGAAGTGACTACAATATTAAATACTGAAGCAAACTTATGTTTGCATGCACCCCACTCCCATAAAAGGTATCACCAATCTCTCTTGAAGTATTCAAGATGCATACTTACCCTGAGTTAATGGAGAATGGATATAAATGGCTCATATCAAAACTGAAAAAGCAAGACTAAAGATTAAATCAAGTAAAAATGCTTTTAAACACAGTACTCAATCTGAGTAACTACAATTCAGACATTTAATGTTTATTCTTGTCCAGCTGGCTGTTCAGTGTCTAAAAAGTGTTCTGCAGCACTTTTCTCCCAAAATCTGCACGTTTGAGCCATAATTCAAATCTCAGTTTAATTTTGAGCCATTTACATTTATTGTCCATTAACATAAAAAGATTTATGTGCTCACTTAATGTACAGGAAATGCATCCTTTTGAAATCTGGGATTCACTTAAGACCCACCATTTAGTATATACACTAAGGGGTTATACTTCTTCAGCCTTTGAGTGAGCAAGTACTAATTTATGTATTCCTTGCTCCTTCCCAAAACGCTAATGTGTGTTTTTACTTCTTTTGATCCCTTTTCCCTTAGAGGGTCCCCCCCACAAAAAAAACCCCATACCTTTATTCAATATACCTCTACATTTAAGACATGGTTGTGGTTTTAAAATTCTCTTTACACAACAACGTAATGCATCCTGCAGTGAGTTTCAGCTTACCTTCTTTTTAAAGATGGCGATCTTGATTTAGAACGACTGTTAAAAACACGAATTAAATTGCATTAATGTAAAGGAACAATAATCCATTACCAGAAGTAAAAGCAATTTACCTCAACTGAATACACAAAAAACACATGATGCTTCCAAATAAAGCTTTGCAGTACAATTTTCAGCAGGGATACAGGTACTTTGTTATTCACCACTTACATGTGTGTATACTTTAGGTGGGATTAACACTAGACATAGCCCTTTTGACTCTAGCAGATAGCAAAATTCACCCAAGTTCACCCAATATCTGGTACCATAAACACACAAATACAAATTAAAAATTACCTGCTTCTGGGTCGTGAAATGGACCTTGACCTAGACCTTGATCTGGATCGAGACCTAAACATAAAAGAAGGCGCTGAATTCCATCTTGCTTTAGCATACTCATGCAGGTTAAAAAATTGCTTATGTGTTGCATGGATTTTATTAGGAAGAATGCTGGTGTTAATGTTCAAAATAAGCCTGTACAAAAGCTCTCACATCAAAATGTACATTCTGTGGAAAGCTTCTAAATGAACACCAGTACGAGTGATACCAAAAAAAAATTTAGCTGAGCCTAAAGATTAGATACTTGTAGCTCTTTGGAACACATTAAGGAAGCAACAGAGTTTGATACTGTTAAGCCAGGAATACAAAAAGTGCAGCCCCTTGGCCTGTTTTTCTGGTCCTTTTGAAAAACAGCAAATGAGCTGGCCCAGGTCACTTCCTCTTGTTAAAATAGGGGGGAGGAAAAGGAGGAGAGATATGGGGAGAGGGAGAGGCAGGGAACCTCTTTTTCCTGGGCCAAAGATGGTCCAGCTCCCTGAAACATGGTAAAAGTCTCCGATGCCCCTGAGCATTGGCGAGAAAAACTGATCATTTCTCTTGCAGAGGTATGGCGGAAGTACAGCCAGCCAAGGCTACCTGGGAGGCTAAGGCAGCCCCCTAACCCCAAATAATTGCCCAATCCTGTTCTGCTCTTTCTGCTAAAGGATCCCTTCTAATTCCACAGTCTTGTAAATATGTTGGCCAATTACCTTGATCTTTTTAAAGAACCTGAACGAGATCTGCGTGGCGAGATAGACCTGGATCTACGAGGAGAAAGTGATCTAGATCTGCGAGCCGAGATAGACCTGGATCTAAAAAGAGAGTATGTAGTTATACAATTAGGCTAATTTTTTGCCTATCAAAAGAAAACAGCCCTAGTCACCTAGGTGCTCACCTCCTGCCACGACTTCGGCTGCGTGAGCGAGAGTATCTCCTTCCTCTGGACCTTGAATGAGATCGAGACCGTGACCTAGTTTTAGGTTAGAGAAAACAAGTATTAGATCACAAGTGCAAAAGTTAACATGTGAACCTTTGCCGAAGCCAAAATATGAGATATCTAAAAATTAGTGTCTGTCACTTGAAAAAATTCAGGGCCTATTTGTCTTGAGTATTTTTACTACCTAAAAAAAAATGTTAAACTGCATTAACATTTTAGAATTACATCATAATATAAAACACTGTAATGTGTATTTAAAATAAACCTTGCAAGTTTGCAGGTCGACCCTCTTTGGCCCAAGGTCTAGCAGATCTAGACGATCTAGAAGTATCTATAGCCGATCGCTGCATCTAGGTGTTCTCTTCAATCTAACGACGATCAAACTGACAGCCAAATGAGCCAGGTGAGGCTTGATTGACGCAAGAAGATTTTTCTAGGTGGGAATGTGGTCAATCTGGTGTTCCTCTTTTTAAACCGGAGGGGGGCCCCAAATTGAAAGCCAAATTTACTGTTACGGCGATCACCGTCTCAAATTTTCTGCCCTTTAAAGAATAAGGTGAAGCTAGGTGTAGATGGCTCGAGGGGATCTGGCCTCTTATGCTGATCACCTCAAGGTCTAGGAGGATCTTAATTGTCGGATTTGCAAGGCGCCTCAGCATGAAATCTTAAGGCTCGTGACATTCTGAATCAAGGCGACTGACTCAAACGAAGAAACCTGAAAGGTTTTGACCAGGTTGATTATTAACATATTAACATTTTAATACAAAATATAAACAATTGTAATAAACCCATATAATTACAACATTAATATTTATTTCCTTCTTTGCTAACAAAAACTATGACTAGACTGCTAAAAAACCTGCTCATATTCACACATACCTGCTTCTCCTTCGACGACTATAGCGATGACAATCATAAGCATAATGACCTTTCTCGCCACATTCATAGCACCTATCATTAGGGTCAAATGGCCGCCGTGCTGGAGGTCTGTCATAGCGAGATCGACGAGGCATACCAGTTGACAATTCCACTCTAACCCGGGACCCACAGATCACTCTACAATGGAAAGTATTGTGCTTAAAATATTGAGTAATCAATAGTAAAATACTTATTTGTTTTATATTCAATTGGTATTTGTACATACTTTCCATCTAGGCCACGAACTGCATCTTCAGCATCTCTTGGGTCTTCAAACTCCACAAATGCAAATCCTGGAGGATTTCGTGCAATCCACACAGTTCGTAAGGGCCCATAGTAGCTAAAAGCCCTCTCAAGCTCTCCTTTGCCAGCACCAGTTCCTAAGTTACCAACATATACTTTGGTTTCTACAAAAAGAAAAACAAGCTGGAATTAGGAAAGAAATAACCCTGTGAAGCTCTTAATTTTAAGCTTTGATAATGCAGAAGATTCTATCCACTGCACCAACAACTCATTCAAGCAGCATCTTAAAAAAAAGCAACGTACTGATAATAATGCTAAAAATTTTACTCTGGTCAAGGACACCTACTTTTTTAAAGCAAGCACTCTCCATAGATATTTAACTGAAAAAGTTACTTCCCAGATACTCTCTCCAATACATGTCGGCTACATGAACCCAGTTTCAGAAAACTCACAAAAAAGACTGTCCAGAAAAATTCTTGATTTTCCGCTACCCTTATATATCAATGAATTAAATTAAAAATTAAGTCTCTAAAAGAAACCTTCCCGCTGCCACTGGATTTTCTTCCCCACAAGCCATGTAGCCAGATCTGAAAGCACTCTTCATCTGTATCTGCAGGTAAGGATATCAAAGGATCCACTAAAAAAAAACAAAAACAA
Source organism: Iguana delicatissima (assembly GCA_948472985.1). Classification (NCBI taxonomy): domain Eukaryota; kingdom Metazoa; phylum Chordata; class Lepidosauria; order Squamata; family Iguanidae; genus Iguana; species Iguana delicatissima. Next base: position 360,785 of record CAOKZL010001938.1, on the reverse strand, counting down.
TCCCAGCTTTCTAAAATCCAAAACAATGGTAGAAAACAAAAAACAAGCCTCGTTTAAAATCCAACAGAACAAAAACATAGCGATTCCCCTTTCTCATTCGGGAAACGACTCTTTCGCACGTGCCCGAAAACAGACCCTTCCAAAATGGTTTCCTCTACCGAGGTGGTTCACACACTGAGACCTGATCTGGGTCGTCTGAACTAGATAACGTGCGCTCGCTCCACGCCCAAATTTCCCCTTTTCATCAGACCGGTATTAGAAGGTGCCAAGGGACCCACGCAAAAACGGAAGGGAAGCGGAGGCGCTGGAGGCAACCGTAGGGACGGCCCTCCACCCGCAGGGGGCGCCCTCGCTTGGCGGCTCCACCCGGTCGCCCGCAGGCGGCCTCACGTGCCAAGCCGCGTGCCGAGACACCAGCACGGCCGCTCGCTCGCCTCGCCCAATCTCTCCACCCAGGAGACAAGCGGCAACGGCCCCTCCACGAGCGCCCTCGCCGGCAGCTCCCATCGCCCTTTCGCCTCACCATCCCTCCTTCCTCCTTCCGAAAGCGAGCGAGCGACACAACCCCGGGCGCCGCCATCTGTAGAGGCACCGCCATCTTTGGCACCGCCTCCATTTTACCCGCGCAGCGTCAGTGGAAATGGAAATAGGAGGGAGGGGGGGTTCAGTAAAGCTCGCCAGCCCTGCCTAGCCCAACTAGGCCAGTTCCTTCAAGCGACCCAGCAGCTTAGGTGACGGCTCCCCGAGATAAACCCCACTCGGTAGACCCGACGCCTTCGCCTCAGCGTGCGCGGCGCTCGGGCATGTGCAAAATGGCGGCGGCGGGTTGCCGCTCGAAGGACTTGGTGCCGAACAGGAAAACACTCCAGTAACGATAGTGAACAAAGCCACGGAAACAAGAAGAGACAGCAAGACAGACGACATCGATTTCCCCATCTCAACCCGTGCTGCGCGGCTCCAATCTTTCCACGCAGGTCGCGCTACTCACCTCCACCATAACGGCCGTACCGCGACATCTTCGCATCACCGACAAAGCCAACCGTCTCCGCGCGCATGCGGGGTCTCGGGCCTTATATAAAGTGTGCCGTTGACGCGCATGCGCATAATAATGGACTGACAGCCGCGGGCGAACGAGGCGAGAAAGCCCGGGCTTTGGTTTCCACAGTAACGTGAAGTTGAAAGGGGCGGGGTTAAAAGAGAGGAAGTCAGACTCCTGTCGGGGCGTTTTCTGCTCCCGCGGAGACCGCCTTTTCAAAACGCAGGTCGCTTGGTCGCGTGGAGACTGGCAGCTGCTGTAAACATATCGATCTGCGGGGACTCTTGGCGCGATTTCCTTGTTGGCTCATGAGTGGGGGGCGACAGTGAGATGTTCTGCGCGGAAAACTATAAAATGTGAGCCTCGATGAACCTTCCCACAGTTTAATTTGTTTCCCTCTTTCTCCCAGCAGTGGATTCAAGGCGGCTCACAACCGCCTTTGCTAGAAAGAAGTTGGACGGTCCAGAGAACTGGTCTTTGCAGGTAGCAGCTGGTGCAAAACTTAACAGTTCAAAGGAAATTTTAGGAGTCTTCATGGAGTTGCTGGCCTCCTTAAAAGCATTCAGTGCAGCGCAACGACACATACTGTAGTTGTATGCATTGTCAGGCATCTTTCTCGCATCAGATCATCATGATGGCTATTATAAAATGGCTGTGGAAGTATCCCATGCTTTAAGAACTAGAGCCATTTCAGCACTGGACTGGTATAGTGCTATTGTTCCGCTTTCAACATCCAGTGGAATCCTGGAATCCTCAAAGGCCCTTCCCTAAACTGCAAACCCCAGGATTCCATAGGAGGTTGAAAGTGGAACAGTAGCACTTTAACAGTCCAGTGTGGAAATGGCCGTGGTTCACAGAGCAGTTTACAATGACCAGCAGCGAAAGCGTTACCCTCGCCCGTATATGTATACCTACATACAAATGTGACTTACATAATAACGCCACCGCATAGATTATAAGCTCCTAAAACCATTCCAACGCTGATTTTTTAAAAAGCTGAAGCCTGTTGCTTCTGAAAACCCAACAGGGCTGCAAAGTGCCCAGGTTGCAGCAGAAAACCCTTTGCGGTTCCTTTAAATCACCATCAGTGTTGTGTCGTTGAGGAAAACGTAGGCAACGGAGGACAGATCAGTTAGGTAGTCCGTGGCTGAAAGGTCCTTTCGCCACCCAAAGCGGGCCGTCCGAACTTTACCACCAAGGGATGTCACGGGGCTTCCTCGTGGGAGAGCATTCATTGCACGCAGGGCTGCTGCTGCAGCTCTCCGGCATTCCTCTGCGAAAGCCGCTTTGCCGTGCCAAAATGTCTCCCTGCGTGACACTGAGCTAATGGGCCCAGAACATTTCCGCACGACGGCCTCATAGCGCGATGATTCCACTTTCAACCTCCTATGGAATCCTGGGGTTTGCAGTTCCGGGAGGGGCCGGCCGGCCCCTCCCGGAACTGCAAACCCCAGGATTCCATAGGAGGTTGAAAGTGGAATCATCGCGCTATGAGGCAGTCGTGCGGAAATAGCCCCGCCGTGGAGCGCACCCTCCCGGATGTGGCTCCGGCCAAACGAGGGAAGGGAAAGAGAAACCGCTTCCCGGTGCATTGTGGGGCCGAGGGGTGGCGGTCGTGGCGTGTGACTAGCTTAGAATAGTGTACCGCTTCCACTTTGGGGCCGATGGGAGAGGGGCTGTGAAGCGTGTTCGTGGTAAGCCTGATACGATCTTATTGCCCTGGCTCTCTCCTTCCTGAATACAACAACGAAACAAAGGCCGTTTCCGCGCCGCACTCGTAGAGCGCTGTTACTCCGCTTTCAACATCCTGTGGCATTCTCGGGTTTGTAGTTTACTGAGGCCAAAGAGCTCGCTGGCAGAGACTTCTTAATGCCCCTCCCTAAACTGCAAACCGCAGGATTCCGTCGGATGTTGAAAGTGGAATAATAGCCCTATAGCAGTGTAGTGCGGAAGTGGCCGGAGGGTTCCAGAGTTTCGGTTAATTGGTCTAAGAAGCAGCATACCGTTATAAGTAGAACATGTCATAGTTCAGTACTAAAGCAGCATTATACCCCCAATGATATGCTGGAGTAGAAACAAGTAGAAGAGGGTGGCGATTGACCACAGAGACTAAGAACACTTCTTGTTCCCCCCCCCTCGGTTTATGTGTTAAGATTTGGGTCATTCCCGCACTACACTCTTGCAGTGCTATTATTCCACTTTCAATATCCTGTGGAATTCTGGGGTTTGTGGTTTATTGAAACTCTCTAAATGCCTCTCCTTAAACTGCAAACCCCAGGATTCCATAGGATATTGAAAGTGGAATAGCAGCACTATAACAGTGTAGTGTGGAAATGGCCTTAACTTAGTTGCATATCGGATCCAACAATATTTCTCTCAGTTTTCCACTGGGCGCTTGTTTAGAACTCGCATTTGGTGCTGGAGAGGCTGAAGGGACTATTGAAAGCACAGTATACAACTTAAACCCCTTTCTCCATTTAAGGATGGAAGATACCAATTTAGAAGAACCATGTGCTTATGCAGTCAAAACTTTGGAAACCACTAGTTTAAGCAGCGCTCCAAGCCAAAAATCGCAATCCTATATTCATTTATTCTGGAGAAAGGACTAATAAGTTCAGTGGGACTTATGTTATGCCTAGGATTATGGTGCCAAACTACATCCTAAAAATGTTGAATCGTGTTAAATAAAATAATTGTTTGGCTCTTTTTTTTTTTTTTTGGTGAAAGTCCACTTCAGTTCCGGAGACATATTGAAACAATAGTGAATTGTCTCTTATATGTCTAATTATTTATGATTGTGGGCTGGGTTTTTTGTTTTAGTTAGGCGGTTGTCTTTTGATTCTGTGTAAGCTGATTGCTCTGACATGGCTTGAGGACACCTTTGTTGGTAACTTTTATTTATTCATTTGCCTTCAGCAAATAGGAAATATGACTGAGTGGCAGAGGAAGACTCCTTTGGAATGGATGAGTTATGTGAATAAGGAAGTCAAAGTGCTAGCTGCTGAAAAACACCAGTATAAAGGATGGGTTTTAACAGTTGACCCAGTGTCTGCCAAGTAAGTGGGAGCTGAGCTTGTGTGGAGGTATGATATCCTGAGAAGGAGAAAGATGAATTTAATTTAGTTTCAAACCCAGAGGACAGAACAAGGCCAGGGGAAATACTGTAATTAGTGCTACTGTAATAGAAGTTTTGTCCATTACTAAGTTGGAAAGGATTTGAAAGTACACAAGTGATCAAGTAACTGCTATCAATACAAAGTTTAGCAGCAATTAAGAGTATCATTAAAAGCTCTAAGTGTTTTTCATAACATTGCGCTTTTAATTAATGGTTGGTCCCATTCTAGAAGTACTAGGAGGACAGTCTGCTTTTTCATTGCAAGTGCGTGGAGACAGGCTGTAGTTGCTGAGCAGAGAGTGGGGCTCACGCTATGTGCCCATAGGCACTTTCCCTAATATAATCTACTATATAAAGTCAACGTTTGTCTGTGAGTTTGTCTGTCTGCATCAGGCAGGTGAAGATCTCATACGATTGGCTGCCTGTGAAGATTCTGTGGAATCCTGGGGTTGGCAGTTTAGGGGGACCTTTAGAATTCTCAGCAGAGAACTCTTGGGCCTCAGGTCAGTTGCTATGGAGACGAGGCCTACCAGCAAGAAGAAAGGCAGTGTATTCCCTCAGAAACCAAACCCTCTGTATGTTAACAACTTCGAATACAGATTGGATAGGGGAATATGGTGAAAAGTTACAGATACCGAAATAGGCTGGTTGCTATGGAGATGGGGCCTAGCAGCAAGGAGGAAGACAGTGTATTTCCTCAGAAAGCCAAACTGTGTATGTAAATAACTGAATACAGATTGTATTGTGAAATATGGGGAAAAGTTACAGATACTGGAGAAGACAGTTTGGTGAGTTCTTAAGAGGAAAATAAAATCCCGAGCAATGCCGGGTGAATATGCTAATAGTTCATATCTTTCTTTCTAAACAGGATGTGGTGAGTGTAGTTAAAAGCAGGGGAAAATGGTGGTTCCAAGTGAACTGCTTTATTTCCATCAGTGTTTCTGCTGCATCAGTTTTATGTGTAGACTTCTGTTGCATTGAGATTTGATTTTTACCATGCAAGTGAAAAGTTTTACAAACTAGAGATTATCCTACTGTACTATTTAGAATCTCTCACTTGGGCAGTATTACTGAGAAAAGGATAGCATGGGTGATTGTGTTAACTTCTCCTCCCTGTTATTTGTAAGGGATGAATTGTGCCTATAGATTTAAGGGAAAGCTATTGCATTTCAATTGCTCAGACCACGTAGATGCAAGTGAATAAACCTAATTGGAACCAATATACTCATGGGGATTCACTTTCAAGAAGTAAAATATACTTCTTAAATATTTGTATTTAAACACTGGAGTATTGCAATATCTGAACACATAGGAAGAGGTCCTATGAAGAATAGGCCAGTCTGTATTTTTGTAGTTCCACAGTTTGTGATACTTCAGTGGGCAGTTGGCAGCTGTACCTTGACATGTTTTGCTCCATAGACTTATAGGAGCTTGTCTGGTTGGATGAGGGTAATATAAACTACACATTTGATAGTCTATAGAACATATTTCTGTCTTTCTTGAGGCTCATCAAAATGTGTGTGAATCTATCTTGACAGCATTCTTCTGGCAAATCTTTTTGAGAATGGAAAAATGTCTGTCTCAGCCATTTTGGGGCATGCCGTACAAGATGTTGAAATAGTGGCTGAAGCAGATGATGAGATGAAAGAGAAGCTTGCACAGCTTTTTATGCCTGAAAAAAGCCAAATTTATAGTCAAGAAGAGTTGGATCAAAAGAAAAACAGTCTGAAGAGTTGGCTAGAGAAAAACCATATCCCTGTAGAAGAACAAGGAGAATCAAGAACAACTTTGCGTGTTGCAGGAGTGTTAACTGTTAACCCCCCATATGGACCAGAAGACTGCAGCAGTTCCAATGAAATAATTTTGTCTAGAGTTCAACAGTTAATAGAAAGTTATCTTGCACTTCAGCAATGATGGATATGCTTGTAAAACCTGTGTAGTGTCTGTTGATCTTTTCTTTCATGTTAGATCTAATTATATATTTTCATATGAAAGTAACCATTCAGGTTGTCATTTTTCTTTTGGATTCTGGGAAAGTTCCTTTTTATATAAATTGAGCACCTTGGAAAACTCATATGAAAACATCCAGATGTAATTTCTAGAGATAATTCTAGCACTTCAACTAGTTGAACTTGCTACTATCAAAGTATTAAGGATCTTTGTGAAATATATACCACAATATAATCAAAAGAACTTAAATATCTGAGTAAGCATGCATGCCTCCAACTGTTGTGTTCCCCCCACCCCTGCTTTTCACTAGAAAGAAGTACCTTTCAAGGTTAGACAAGGGTTGAGATCCTACACCATCCACATAACTATCGAGCTCCATCGTCATAGTTATGTTTGACAGTGTCACTCCCCCAAAAAACTACCTTTGCAACCTGATGGCACCCCAACTGAAATGTTATCAAGGTGCTGGAGATCTGGGAGCTGGGACATTACATCTGGATTACTTATCTGGTTGCAAGGCACATCAGCAACAGGCAGCTGGAGAGACCCTTTGGGTCCTACCACAACTGCTTCTTTCAAAGTGCTCCGTGACTAGGGCCATTTCCACACTACACTGTTATAGTGCTATTATTCCGCTTTCAGCATCCTGTGGAATTCTGGGGTTGTGGCTTACTGAGGCCCTCTAAATGTTCCTCCTTAAACTGCAAACCCCAGGATTCCATAGGATGTTGAAAGTGGAATAATAGCACTATGACAGCATAGTGCACAAATGACGTAGGAGAGCACTGCGGATGGAATTTCCCAGTGCTTTGATCTCTGCCAAGTTTCAAAGGTAGGTTTGGCAGATCACGGTCAGTCATGACCATAAATATGCATATACAGTAGTTATAAAATTGTAAGTCCCACTTATGATCTTGTAACTGCTAAACAGGATGCCAGTCTTTGCAGGAATACTATACTGTGCAGTATAGTATTAATTACCACCATAAAGCCAGTACATATGCAAATAAACCTCTGGCTGAAGTGTTTTTTTCAACTGTTGAAGAGTATTAGTGACAATCTAGACAGAGCTCAGTATTAGAAATTTCTTCCATATTGCACATTCATGGAGCTAGTTAGATAAGATGGTTATCTGACACATCTAAACCAGTCATAAGGCATTGGTGCTCAGATATCAAGGGAAGTTTCTGAAACTTACTTTCATAGGAATTTCACTGTATTATACTTACTGAGGAACAATACTATAAATGTTAAAGTAGTTCTGATGAACACAAAAGTGTTGATCTAGAAGAAAAAGTCTTGAAAACAAGAATTTAGCTTTCTTTATTTCAGCATAGATTTCCACTTTTTTTGTACATCTCTTTTTCTTACTGTATCAGACTTTAGTGTGGGGAGTTGTCATTTAAGCAGAAACTTACAGATGTTTGTACAAGCTTGTAACTGCAAAAGCAGATTACTGACTGTGGGCCCTTAGCCTCATTAAAACAGCACCAGCCCATAAGAACAGGCATCCCATAGTTTAACTATACAAAATCCACCCTCACTGTTAGCTAGAGGCAAACACCTTGTTGACACAGACAACTGCGATGTCATGAATTTGTGCTTAGGGTTCACAGACTAATACTGTAGTGTAATACTTCATTAATTTCTCATAAAAATATTCAGACAAAATAGGGCTGAAAATTTAATGGACAGATCACTTAATTAATAAATGTTATTGGTTGCCATCTCTCACTGCAACCAGTGAACTCTCAAGGTGAAAATGTTGTTGTCAAAATTTGTTACTAACAAAGTTGTTTAGGCTGACACAGCAATTACGCATTCCACTCCCCCTCCTTACTTACTTATATTTAAAAAAAAATCTTTAAATATAGCACATTGGGAATATCTGTCATTATTCATAAGGCATTCCCTTAATTTTGGCAGGCTTGTACTATGCAAGTGGATTGTGCTCCTTGTTTATAAAAAGCTGCCATGCTGATCAGCTCCACAAGGTGTAATGGATTATATTAAAATACACTTCCTTGTACATAACTCATTCACTGTTCTGTGTAGGGTCTTATAGACTCAGGAACTAGCAATGCTCCAACATGGATCTGGTAGCATTATCTTCAATCTCACTTTGGCAAATATTGCTTCACTCATAAAAAAACCAGAGCATTTCTTCAGGGAAGCTAAGTGTAGTTTAAAGCAGTAGGTGAAGAAATAGCTTCTAGCAACTCACTCTTTGGGAAAGATAATGAAATTCCTGTTGGCTTTAACAAGCTGTAATTAAAGCTCAGACTACATACAAACATTTCAATTTATATATAGCAACTCTGTGCTAAAGGCATTAATCCATGAAGAGTATCCAATTTATATTTGAATCTGGCAGCCTACACTGATTGATCAGATAAGGACAGGACTTAAGTCTGCTGAAACAAAGCAGTCTGTTTTAGGATTTAGAAAAATGCAGAGACATTTGCTGTTGTCAAGACTGTGTCCTGCCCTCTAGAGATGGACACAGCTAAACTGATATACCACCAGATTCTGTCAGAGAAAGTTAATTCTCTACTTGACAGAAACAGTGAGAGAAAAATATGTAAGGACTGTTAAAAAATAATTTCTGTATCTCTCCCTCAAAGTGAAAAGCCTTTTGGAAAGAAAATATTTTCACTAAAATTCCCAGTCTCCTCTGTGTAGACATATCCATTTTTACCATAATTCTAAAAGCACTAATTTCTCTATTTCCATTAACTTCATTAGGGCTACTCCAACTGAAGCAGTTTTTACACTCCCTTTAATTGGCTTTAGGCTTTAAGTCAAAGCCCTACAAAATACCAGTACTACGCTGACAAGCATCAGTATTGTTTCAGTCACAGTTTTTGTTATTCTGCTGAGATCCCTTTAAAGCAAATCAGTACTGTGATACTATTGTGTAGTCACAAGTTTAACGATCATGCTAATAATACGAGATCCTCTGGGGCAGGTACATAGATCCATGCTGGGGTTCTTGACTTTATCCTGGAGTAACTGGTCAAGTTCACAGCGAAGTTCTTTCACTAGTTCTGCCACCTGAAAATGACAAATATATGCACGCTCAAATATGGATTATGGGCTTTACAAGATTTAGAACAAATGCTAGGAATCTCTTTTGAGTCCAACAACTAAACTGAAATGCAAATGAATTCCTGGGCCTGCATTCCAGTGATGGATAGGACAAAAAGCTGAGACCAAACATGCTAACATATTTTAGCTTAAGCTCTTATTGCCAATAACTAACCATAGGAGAGGTACTTCCATTATTTTTGAATGGGAAAACCTGTAACCAAAATTGGAAAATCATCAGATGATATCTTGGAGAAAGGGACATGGCCATCTGTGTAACCCCAGAGGCCTTGATCTGAATCCCAGCCCTGATGATTTCTACTCCAGCTCAAGAAGGCCCATGTACTGACACATTAGATTTGTGTGGCTCACAGATTCTAATTGTAAGGCACAATCCAACTGATAAGGCATAAATTCAAAGCTTCAGGCCACTCTGATTGATAGTCCCCAGTCTGAAAAACATGAGAAGATCTGCATGCAGAACTGTCTTTTGCCTTAAACACAGAACCAGTCTTACTAGATCAGACAAAGGAGAAGATACGACAGAACTTGCAGGACAATCTCAAAAGAAGGGTGATGTTGAGGTGGAGAACAATCTCTATTAAAAAGATGAAAATCATGTGGAAGTAGGGGGAAACTCAGATGATCTGTAAATCTATGAGGAAGTTCTGTGTGCTTTTCCCTAGAGAGTGAATGAGCTGGCCTAGGAGAGAAATCAGCCAACTCACCCTCTAAAAAAGCAGCCATCAAATGTACCTTACCCTCCAAATTAGAGTTGCCAGGTTGGATATAGGATGGGGTTCTTGTAACTTTAGCCCTGAACAGATTGAGAAGGCGATTGAGGTGCCATAAAACTCCATCAAGCCAGGTGGAAGGTACCTGTATTCTTCTACTTTTCAAACTGGAACTTTCAGACAAAACCATTCCCTTCCAACATCACTCTTGTTTCTCTAGTGGAGAGTGAAGGAAGGAAGACAGAAAAGCACCAAACCAACACCTCTGTACCTGCTCCCCCACTCTTCACCAGGGTACCTTTGTCCTGCTTGACAGAGTATTACAGTACATTGTCCTGCTTCTCAAATCTGTTCAGGATTACAGTTACAGGAACCCCATCCCATACCCAGTCTGGCAACCCTGCCCCAAATCCCCTGCCCCAAATCCAAAGGGGTTTGCAAGCATTGTTGGTCTTTCCTGTGTATAATGTCATCAACCTACAAAAGGTCCTGGATCTAGGCCAATACTAGAAAAAGAGAAGGCTCTCATATCGTTGACATTGTCAAAGACCAATTCTATGTTTGGTACTGATGGTGGATTCACCATCACAACCATGGACAATTGCTTGGGTGAATTAGGTAAGGAATGCTTGGAGGAGATGGAAGAAGGAAGGAACAGTATGTTTTTCTTCTTCTTTTTGTTCTTCTCACTGCTGTTTCCACTGACTGTTTCAGGATGTGAACACTTGGATGCAAGAGCCTTACCTGAAGGAGATGGGTTAGTTTGTTACTCAGCCACAAACACAGAGGCCAGAACAGAGGTGGTGGCCTTTCTGGAACTAAAGCTGAACTCATAGCCAGGACTGAACTGAGGTCAGCCTGGACCAAGCAGACTTGAAGGAAGGTGGCCTGCAGCTAACTAGCCCTCACTTTTTCCAAGGACTTAAAAGCCTCATCCAGTGCAAAAGCTCACAAGTGGGCTAAGGTTTCAAAAGTCCTACTTGCTTAAAACCTGGTAATGATGGCACTGATCCATGATTTGGGTCTTGCCCAAGCAAACGAGACAATGAGAATGTCCATCTGCAACAGGGATTTCAGACCTACACTGTTCATATGTTTGGCACTACAGCCATAAAAATGACCTGATGTGCCAAGTAAACTACAAGATGATGCAGACATGATGATGAGAAGATGAAGAGAGATTTCTTTTGTAGATAGCAAGCAAAGAGGATTTAGTTGTAGAGTAGAAGAAACAAAAAACAATGGAAAAAACACTGAAGAAACTCTTGAAAAGGAAGAACTTTACAACTCTATCTGCTAACACTGTTGAGGGGAAAGCCAGGAACCATGGTTGGACATGTGCATTGGAGCGGGTGGAGCTTCTGCCAAAATGGATCTTAGCGCTCTAGGAAGGTCTGAACCTCTGCTGTGCAGGTGCAAGACTACCCATTTGTGTGTGTCACACAGACCAAAAGAATGAATAATTTTACCATCATAAACTTCATGTATACAATGTTAAATAGTTAAATCCTTACCTGATGTGATGCTGCAACAAAGCGAATCCACCCATCATCTAGGGAAACAACAAACTGACCCTTTTGGAGCTGGACATTCACATGACCTCCTCCAAACAAGATCAGTGGGTACACTGATACCATGCTGCAGTCACGAATAAACACCCGGCTGGTTTTTATCATCTCGTGATACACCAAGTAGGGGCTATTGAAGTGCCTAGTCTGAAACAATGAATCCAAAATGATTACAATTTTTATTAGTATTATTAATGCTCTGCCTTTCCCCTGCTAAACTGGGAGTCCAGTCAACTTACAAATTAAAATGCGTATAATATAGTTAAAAGCTTACAAAAGATTAACATTAAAACAATCAAACTGTCAACAACATTAAAACAACATAAAGCATAAAATTATAAAATTATAAAAATGATAGAAAGTACCGTATTTTTCGGCATATAAGATATATTTGTTGGCATGTAAACAGTGAAGCGGCATATAGGACACACACATGTAGGACACACTCCAATTTCAAACAGTATTTTTCAGGAAAAGATGTGAGTCTTATACACCAGCAAATACAGTAGTTAGAAACCATATGATTAAAACAATACAAGATTTTTAAAAGCCCTCCCTTTAAAAATCATCAATTCTAAAAGCCTGTGTCAGAATGAAAATGTCACTGCCTGCTGCTAGCAAGAGACCATTCTAGCTTCCCTAGGAAGGGAGTTCCAGAGCCTTGGGGCAGCCAATGGAAAGGCCCTGTCCTGTGTTATTTCAGTTAGATATTTAAAAAACAAACAAATAAAAATGCCTGGATCCCATGTACACCACTCTGCTCAATATACATACAATGTACCATATTCATTGGTGAACATTAACCATGTTATGCTAGCACAGAATTAAACTGAGAAGAGTGGCAGGTTAAGTTCAAAGCCTCTAGATAAACTTTACCTGCATGGTTAGATGAAGAAGAAAGCTACTCTGTATCTGTGCATATGCTGATAATTATAATGAGACTTACAAATGTATAATGACATGGAATCACCCCGCAACAAACAAATGCTTATTGATTTGCATGTTTCCCTTCCGTGAAGGAGCTTGTTTATGTACCTGTTTTGGCAATAACTACCGATATATACTTTATTGTCAGGGGTAGGGAAATCACCTGGTAGTTTACAGAGGATGGATGGATGTAAACATAACCCTCTTTTTTGGTAACAAACTTCAGCTCCCCAGGTTTTGGGTTCATTTTAACAGCTCCTGTACTGGTCTTCTGATACTTCCCTTCTGGCATTTTCAACTAAATAAGTGAAAAAGGAAGGCAAAAAGGGAGCAGAGGAGAAAAGAAATAGAAGTTTTAGTAGTACTCAGAAGCAATTCTCATTCGATGAAACAGAGTTGTACAGAAAAAAAACTATTCTAGCAACACAGATCCTAATGCATACCATAATCTACCATAGATTTTACCGAGATAATGCTTATCATGTGCATTTGTGCATGAAAGTAAAACATGGTATGCATGCTAAGCATTCTCCACCTCTTCCTCCAATAGTAGACCTTCTTTAGATCTGTTGTACTATCCTCTTTTCATTGCTTCAGTTCAGCCTTATAATCCCAGAGCTTGCTGGAACCAAGCTGAAACAACCAGCACACTGCCTTCATTCTCTGTGCAGTAAAACATTAACAATATGCTAACTATGTTCTGCAAACTTGCTTCAAACATTTATTTCTGAAATCTGGTAAGTTACTTTGGGGACAGCAATTCCCAGCCAACAGATCACCTTTACAATATGTTTTTGTATGCCTTCATGTTGTTTCCAACTTACGGTGACCCTAAGGACCCTAAGGTGAACCTATCATGGGGTTTTCTTGGCAAGATTTGATTAGAGAGAGGTTGTTCTTGCCTTCCCCTGAGGCTGAGAGAGTGCATACCTGTCTCTTTGCTCCTAGCTTCTATTTCTTTTTCTGAACAGCTTGTGATCTGCATGTTGGTCTGCCTAGAGCCTGTTTGGCCACTACTGCTACACAGCACTGCCACGTGTTTCCAAAGAATTACTTAGTCCCTCTTTTAACAAAGAAAATGCTAATAACAAGTGCTTCAAGTAGAGAGTGTGAACCTAATGAGCTTACTAGATATGGGGAGGCGGGTACATATGGACATACACGGCTAGACAAAAAGATTAAAAAAATACAGTTTTACCTGAACTACATTGGGATACAGAGCAGCACATAAGATGGCTGATATCAGTTTCACATTCTCTGCATTTGCATTTGCCTGTAACGTGAACAAAATGGCATATTGATTATCGCTTGTGCAGATGTCTGCATGAATCTGGGAAACATAGGACCATTGGCACAGGAACCTAGAATTCCAGTTTTTCTTTCTGTGTTTTTAAGAAGGAAAAGGGTTTCTAGACTATACTGAGGTATGTTTGAAAATATGAAGGCAGCAACTATAAAAAGCTCCATTCTTAAGGGATGCAGATTCCATACCATACGACAATCTTCCTGTCCAGAAAAATAAATATATGAAGCAGTACTGCCCTGAGTCTAATCACTAACTCATTTAGTCTGGTACTCTCTATTCTGATTAGCAGTGGTTCTCAAGCAGGGGTCTCTTGCAGCCCTTTCACTTGAGATCCTTTCAACTGGAGATACCAATGAGTGTCATCTGGGACTTTCTGTATGCAAAGTCTCAGATGGGATGGGCTCAGCCCATCTCATCAATGGCTTCTTTGTGCTCATGACTTCCAGTCTCTTATTCTAATTGTTGTCATTAACTGCCATCTTTGACTGAGTTCACCTATCTGCAATCTGAGCCCATCCATCTGCCTTCCACCTTGCCAAGCATTATTGTCTTTTCTAATGAGTCATGTCTTCTTATGTTATGTCAAAAGTATGACAGACAAGTGCTACCTGGCTTATTAAGGCTTATTTGCTCTAAGACCCATTTATCTGTCTTTTTGGCAGTCCATGATATCCACAGAATTCTCCTCCAGCACCACATCTCAAATTAGTTGATTCTCTTCCTATCAGCATTCTTCACTGTCTAGCTTTCACAACCAAAGAAAGAAACTGGAAATACAATGGCATCTTAATGACAATCCTAACTTCGACATTCAATGATATATCTTTACACTTGAGGATCCTGTCTAGTTCTTTCATAGCTGCCCTTCCAAATCCCAAACATCTTCGCATTTCTTGAGTCCAGTATCCATTTTGATTATTGACTGAGTCAAGGTATAAAAAATTTTGCACTATCTCAATATCTTCATTCTCTACTTTAAAGTTATGTAAATCATCTGCGGTCATTATTTCTGTTTTCTTAATGTTCAGCTGTAAACCTGCGTTTGCACTTTCTTCCTTGACTTCAGTAGCTATTCCAAGTCTTTGCTACCTTCTGGTAGTAGTATGGGGTCATCTACACATCTTAAAATGTTGATGTTTCTTCCTCCAGTTTTCATATCTCCCTTCTGAGTCTAACCCAGCTTTGCATATGATACGTTCAGTATATGGGTTGAACAAATAGTGTGTTACAATGCAGCCTTGCTTGGTGCCCTTTCCCAACTGGAAACCATTCTGTTTCTTCATATTATATCCTAACAGTGGCCTCTTGTCCTGAGTACAGGTTGCCTTTTGTTGTTTTTAGATCAGTTCTAATATTTTGACTTTTTGTTTTTTGTTAACTTTTCCTGAGTATTGCTACAGAAAGGCAAGACATAAAAGAACAAAACAAATAATATCTTAGTTGCTAATGTAGTAATACTTGACAGTACACAATTTAAAAGAGCTAAGAAATAATGTATTGGAATTAGAAATAAAATGACATTTATTATAATTAGGTTACATAAATAAAGCACAAATCCTGTTTGATTTACATCTATTTCATCAAGCATTCAGGTAGACCAAACGAGGCAAAAACCTATAACAGATGACAAGAGTTTTTAGTCAGCTCAAAATAAAAGAATTAACCAAACATTCCTCAAGCATGAAATCCCAAATCATTGGGCAAGACTCCATCAAATTCTATCAAATTCATCAAATGAATAGCTCTAGCTATTCATAGGTTCTGTTAGATCTCAAGAAGCAGGAGGTGTACAAAATAGCCAGTAGGGGGTGGGGGTAAGAAAAAGAATGCATTAATGCCATTAATTGCACATTTTCTTTAGACAGATGAACAAGGTGCCACAGAATGAGAGGAAGACAATTTAAAGAAGTTTAAAATTTATACAAATAAAATGAATAAATGAGAAAAAAGCACATATCCTTTCTCCATCTCCAGTCTCATTACCTCTTCTCCTGTAGCTTCAAGAATGCCATCCCCTCTTTGAGACCATCTTCTCTCAATATCCCGGGCTCTGAGTCCCTCTTTCACAAATCCAATATCAGACAAAAGTTCAGTGAATTGCCTTTTTAAACTGGCCATTTCCTATTATAGTTGCAGGGGGAAGAAAAAAGGCATTTTTGTTAGTTCCCAGTTACAACCATATATGACACTGTTAGATATAGACTTTCATATTATGTTCCAAGTAACTTTGGTGGTTCTTCAGAAACTTACTAGCAGTTGATTACTACTTGATTACTACAAACCTGTTAGATGAATAGTAGTAATCAAGATTCCATTATGTAACCATTTGTGTACTCCAACTAATCTTCCCCTGCAATACATAACTGTGTGCCTTTCCAGTGCACGCTCTCACTTCACATGGAGTGACACTGTAGTGTAAGAGACCTGCCCATATGTTTTGTGAAATGAAAATGTGCCCCAGAAAAATGGTGAACATCCAGGGTTTGGTTGCATAAGAGCACCCAAGTAATAATTCCCCTCCTGCAGTTCCTAAGGCACTTGCTTCCCCTCAATGCAAGCGGAATAAGGACAGTTGCCATCTGAGGATTCAGCTGGCAACTGTCCTGATCTCAAGGTGACAACTCATAGCTTTGTGGCCTTCCTTTACCTCTCTAGCTAGGCAATAAGGGAAGATTGCAAAATGAGGGTATCATGTGCCATTTTCCCCTTTTGCATTAGCTTCTTGCTAATGAGGGACCCATTTCAGTCCAGAGAGATGAAAGATTGTAAGGGTAACATTTTATTAAGTTGTAGAGGAATAAAATAGAACAAGTCAATAAGTTCTGAGGTAACCTGGAAAATATACAGAAAAAGGACAGTGAGCACTTAGAAAAGTACTGGTATAACAAAAACGAAAACAGAAAAAAGAGAGGGGCTCTTAAATCTGATCTGCTCTGGGCTAAGGCAGAAAAGGAAAAAGCAGTAGAGAACCTGCAGAGTCCATGTAGATTTCTAAAAGACCATGTGACTCCTGCCTCTAATTCTGTGAGGCACTCATTGTTGAGATTGCTCCTCCGCACCCCAGAAGAATATTATCTTACCTGAAGAATATTTTCTGATAGGAAGTTTTCTCTACAAAATCGGTAACTTGCTTGAGAGCTCTCTTTTGAAGACAGACGCCACCCCTAAACAGTAGAAATGTAAAATGTTACTTTGCTGTAGTGTCTCTTATAGTTGAGAGGGCCTAATGACAAGGCAGCTTTGGAGATGAATCACACAGCGGACCTTTATTCCTCACCTTGTATGCTTGTAGAAGAGCCAGATAATCACTGTTTCCTATTGCAAATTCCAGCTTTTTCTTGAATGCTTCCTCTCTTTTGTCCCATGGAGAAACCTTTATAATTTAAACACACAATTATACAAATGACATATTTAAAATTAAAACATAATCTATCAGAGTTCTGATTTATACAGTTAATTCTACTGGGTTAATTCTGCTGGAAGTGTGCAAGAATAAAGCCACAGCCAGCACAGGGTAGTGGATTGAGTGTACGACTATGGCTCTAGAGACCAGGGTTCAAATCCCCATTCAGCCCTGGAAACCCACTGGGTGAGCTTGGGCAAGTCACATTCTCTCCGCTCCAGAAGGCAGCAAAGGCCTTGCCAAATCTTGCCAAGAAAACTCCACAATAGGTTTGCCTTAGGTCACCATAAGCCAGAAATTACTTGAAGGCACACAACAACAAACAACACAAGAATCTTGTAAGTTACACCCTACAAAATGCAACAAATTTTCACAAAGAGTTATCATGGCCATATTCATCCCTTCTCTCATAGAAGGCAGAGTGGTATACAAGGGGCCTTCCCATTTCATCCCACAACAAGCCTCTAATTTAAGGTAAGATGAGACAGAGGAGCTCTTTCGAAGCTTATGACGGAGCGGTACGAGCAGCCAGATATTCTGGATCCAGTTCCAGCCACACTGGCTCTTGTATCTCATAACACTGAAGATACTGTTAAGGCTTGATGCATATATTCATTATATAGTATTTCTTGTCACAAAGTGTTTTGATATTCAAAGATACAAGTACACACGTACATATGTATGCTTCATGTATGTACATGTATATTTGTGCACACAGATGGATACACATACGTGATTTTTAAGAAAAACAGGATTTCATATGCATTTCTTCTGGATCTCAGAAAGACACAATTACTATCTTAAAACATATATCATGAGGGTGAGTAATTCAAGAGAACTAAGGAAAATATTTTGGCTTCTGCCATCTGGTGCTCTGGTATGAATCAAAATGCACTGTAGCCAATGTAGCAGTTATAGAACAGAGAGGACAGAGTATTCCAGAGTGTGGCATATGCTGTGGATGAGTGATTTTAATATTATGTTCCAGGCTGAGGTCATGTAATATTAAATCTTGGTATGCATAAGTTTTCCCCTGCTTTTTTGAATCTTTTGCAATAACTGACAGATCAAACATGCTGTGATTTTCTGAAGTACTTGGAGCAACCAGTTCTAACAATGCCATTTACAAGGCTACAGTACCTTCTGGAACTGAATGGAGTGGGCAAGAGGTTGCTAGGAAGACAGAAAAGAATGCAGTGAGTGGGCAGTTAGGACAGTTAAGATGGGCAACTGGAGAGAGAAACGGGTAAGGAAGAGAATGAGAAGTTCTAAGAAAATAGCTGAAGGATTATTTTAAGTATTTACATTATTTATACAGTTGTTTTTATACCGGGCTTCATTCATCTTTGATTGAAGGTAAGGATTTAAGTTCTGTTGTTTTTTAATGTACAGCTCATTTCATACTTTTACAAGGAAGCCAGGAGTGGAATTTTTATTCCATCAAGCCCAGATTGGTAGGGTTTGAAAACATACTCCCACAAGATATATTTTAAGTTTACACGCTCTAGGTGCATTTGTGGTGAAATTTCCATTTTCCACCTTGTGTATCTTCTTATGTATAATGGCAATATTTTTTTTAATGCTGGAGGCAGGTTAGAAGCTGGAGGCAGTTTGAGAAAGTACACCTGTTCCTTGTGCGCATATCTAGCCTTCAGGAGTTCACCTTTTAAATAGGTTACACCATCATCCTCACACTGTTTCACATCACACACACACACATACTTTTCAAAACCAGAAGTGAACTTCCAGCTGATTTGGGGCTGGGAGACTGACACCTACCATGAATGATCATTCTAGGAAGGCTGAAGGGGCAATTATGACCATTGGGATATTCCCTTGTGCCAGCTGATCAAGGTGGGAGACCAAAATTCCAAACCATTTCTACCACTGCTGCTTTGTCTCTCCTCTTCAGTTTTCTAACATAGCCTTGCATGCTGCTAGCTTTAAAAGTCATTCAGATAAGGAGTTTAAAAAGTTAGAATCAGACAGCCCTTCCTCTTTTTTTTTAGACTACATATATATGTATATAAATGCAGCCACAGGTAGGGGTGAATTGCTCCTTCAGCCTTCCTAGAATGATCATTCATGGCAGGTATCAAGCTCTTATTCTCAGGAGGGTTGAAGGAGCAATCCATGAGCACTGAGATATATCCAAGCTGATATCCTTAAGGGTACAAGTGGCTGCTGGGTTCTTGAACTACTGCTTGCAAACTGTTTGCCTAAAGTCTTCCTGTCCTGAATTAAATTTGTCAACTTTATAGTTGGTGGCTCTTTCCACCTGCCTGCTTTATACACTTCTTCAAAAGAAGATGTTATTCTGGATGCTGTTGTAAGTCACCATCGGTTTTGTTGAACGTGCCCACCCTTGTTGTGGGCTTGGAGCACGACCATAACCATGGCACAAATGAATGCAGTCTTCCAACCATGCTGAAGTCACTGTTTTAGTCACCCTGAATCCCAATGCCTTTGAATGACACAAAATAAATTATGTGGTACAGTTTTTGGAAGAAAGGACAGATTGACAGTCAAAGACAATGTATCTCTGTCAAAACTGCATAGGTTTAGTGAAAGCAACACAATTTCTGACACTTGCCTCGCTGAAGAAATAGCTACTTGCAATGCCACTTCAAAAGTCATTAATCTTAGTGATGTTTCACAAAGTGGATCAAAAGGAGGTCTTGTCAAAGTATTCAGTACCAAATTCAAGTATCAGGTAAGGAATCTGTGAGTAGTTGGTTGAACTTGCAAAGATGCTCCTTTCAAGAACAACTTTTATATGAGAATGAGCTGAAAACGGCTTTCCATTAACCAACACAGAGGACGAGGCTGCTACTTGCCTCTTCGAGGTGTTAGGCCTCAGATCTTTATCTATTCCACTCTGTAGGAAAGACAAGACGCCACTTCTGTGTACCTCTTCTATTAGCACTGAATTTTGCTCACACCACTTCTGGAGGACCTTCTAAATGGTTTCATATATATGTTGTGTTGATTGACTTCCAGATGGTATTGATCACTGGTTCTGAGTATCTTTGTTTTTCCAGTTTGCCACTCAATCTTGACATGGTTAGACTTAACCACTGTGGGTAGGGTAATAAATTGGACCTTGAGTCAATAGATCTGCTCTGCGTAGTAGATAATATGGATTTTCCACTGACATATTTAATGAGAGTAAATACAATGTACTGCATGGCCAGTGCAGAGCAATCAAGATTACTTCTGCCTTCTCCATTCTGCATTACTAGAAGTGAAGGAAACATGTGTAGAAGACCTTTCAGCCAATCTACCGCTAACACATTATGCCCCTCTGCATCTGTGCTTCCATCTACTGAAAAATATCTTCTTACTTTGAAATTCTGACCAGATGCAAAAAGGTCCATCTCAAAATTTCCATAGTGTATATACCTGGCATTGCCCAGGATTTTATTTTCTCATAGGTAATACTTGTTAGAAAGATTTGAGATCCTGTGTCTTTAATTCGCCAAACCGTCTTGTCCAATAACTGTAACTCTTCCCCATATTCACCAATCTAATCTGTATTCAGAGTTATTAACATACAGAGGTTGGGTTCCTGAGGGAATGCATTGCCCTCCTCCTTGCTGCTAGGCCTCATCTCCATAGCAACCGGCCAGGCCCAAGAGCTCTCTGGCTGAGAATTCTAAAGGCCCCTCTCTAAACTGCAAACCCCAGGACTCACAGAATCTTCACAGCCAGCCAATCATATGAGGTCTTCATCTGACTGACACAGACAAAACTTTGACTTTTATATATTAGCATATGTGTGTGTATGTGTGTATATACATATACATATATACATATACATATATATATTAAAAAAATAACTATTGAATATTTCCTGGTTCAAATTCCACTCTCCAAGATGTATTTTTTTTCTGCCTCAGTACTACCCTATCAGATTTAGAGTCTCTTTGAGATAGCCTACAGTCAAAGAATTCAATCATTTTTCCGCCAATGCCAGTATTTTGGTTGACTTTTTTAGTCGCTGCCAGGATCTTGTTCCAACTTAGTTACAAAGGTAGACTTGACAGTGATGCTGTTCATATCCACAAATGAAGTTCCTTGTTCTAGTTTGTCTATTTTAACCTACCGAAGCAAATCTCTCTTTATTTGCTTTGATATAGTCAGAGAAATATGTCTTTTCCTTACTGTTCAACTCTCAATGCCATTTTTTTTAGAATAGACTGTAGCCTGTTCAGAGGTACACCTCTCACTGCCCACTTGAATGGCAGAAACATTTTTATTTATGTTTTCTCACTCCACAGCATATGTACTTGTGGTTGAATGGTTTTACCAGTGGATTCTACCTCCAAAACCTTTTTCTTTTTTTTCTGATGGGGCATGGTGCTCTTCTCCATCCTCATCTGAGTTTATATTTTTTCTCTTTCTCTTAAGTAAGTCTCCTGTTGATGTCATATTTCTTAGCTAATAGTCTATGCCTAATTATTCTTAGTATTAGTTACAGTTTAATGTAGTAGATAAAGCAAGAAATTCTTGACCAGTTGGCAAGACAACAGGAGAAAAATTGAAGCAGAGAATGATAAGAGCAATGGTAGAAATAGCTGGGAATTTTGGTCGCCTGCCTTGATCAACTGGCATGAGGCGATATCCCAAAAGTTGTAGATTGCTCCTTCAGACCTCCTAAGACTTGTTAAAAATTATTGTTATTTGATAACCCATGAGGAAGGATACCAGGACAAACACTGCCCACCTTAAACCCACAGCAGTTGCCCACCCATTTTGGTAAGCCTTCTTTTTTTTAAGTGTAAGAGCTAACATGCAGGCACGATTTAGGGCAACACTACTTACAAAAGGTGACTTGTAAGCCCTGCTTGCTGCTATTGTCAGTGCAGGATCCAGACAGCGAAATATGGTGCCAAACAGCATTAGCTTCCCAATCCTTACATCAACAGGCAAGGAAGCCAAGTGATACCCCAAGGGAGTGAGCTTTTCATCTGACGTTAAGGCTCCAACATCTTGCAGCCGCATCTTTGATGCACGCAGCGACTCAGCTGTTGGTGGCTCAATCAGTCGGGATAAAACAGAATGAAGGCTATGTAAGGAGAACATTTCTGAAATCTTAATCCTAGAAGAAAGAAGGTGCAAATGATAGCTTAGTTTGCTTTGACTGAACTTGCAGTAAATGAAAGTAGGGATTAGGATTAAGTAAGAGTGAAAAAAAATTGAAGGTAGACCAGAATTGACAAGATATGCTAAAAAAAAATGTGAAAAGATTCTGTCAAGCAGATGAAATGGATACTGGTGGAAAAAATAATTTACCGGAGACAGAGCTGCTCCAAAGGCACTCTTTGTATTTCAGGTAACTGCTGCTTTAAAAGGTGGTGATTATAATGATGGCTGGTGAAGAGATGAAAACAAACACCAGAGGCTACACGGCCTGCTCGGCCTTTCCTTTGCAAGGCATTAGCTTTGGAAACAAACATATCTTCCAGGCTTTCCATGCCTTTGCTTGGATCATATCTGCAAAATAAATAAATTAAATTAAATTAAATTAAATTAAATTAAATTAAATTAAATTAAATTAAATTAAATTTAAATAAAATAAAATAAAATAAAATAAAATAAAATAAAATAAAATAAAATAAAATAAAATACATACATACACAGTGGTGTTTGAAATATTAAGGCTGGTTTTTAGGAGGTAGCTTTCTGGTTCTTCTGGGTGACTATTTAAGATTTTTTATTATTAACATATTTAATTAAATGCATAAATAAACCCCCAGCCTCGCAAATGCTGAGGACAGTGTACAATAAAATGTCATAGAAAGCCCAATGAAAAAACACACGCAATAAAATTTTAAAGTAGCATTTAAAAAATGGTCAAAGTATTAAATATACAAAGCCTGCCAGAACAGGACAGTTTTTATTATCTGTCTAAGCAGAATAATTTCTACAACATAGCTGTACACATTATTGTGCTGATGTTATCCTTTTTTTATTAACAGAAAATAAGAGGAAACGCAAGTTGCTACTGGAAGATTTATAGTTTAAAATTGGGGGACAACTGTGGAGGTGGTTGGGGGACACTTCTCTCTGTAGCCCCCGTCCCCAAGATGCACAGCTGTTCCCAGTATGACTGGAAGGGATGCAATGTCATCTCCTGGTTCTGCAGATTCTCTATCACAACTGCAGTTGTGGAGGGAAGGAGGGAAAATAACCCAGCACGTTTTTCTGGCTGTCTGAGTGTCTGCATTTCATTTCTCAACCTTTCTGCAAATTTGTAAAACTTCGGGCAGTTGGGGGGCAGCTTTGAGGGCCACAAAGCAGGCTTCAGGGAATTGTGTGTAGCCCATGGTCGGTACTTCCCCCACCCTTGTTTTTCAGGTCTTGGCAAATCCTGATGAGGAGCACACCACAGTCAAAGCCAAGGTAGGCACCCACTGTTTCAGACTGCAAATTCCCCTTTTGTAATTTGATAAACAAAGCAGAAAACCATATGTTAAAAGAAGAAAGGTAAGTGAAATTATTAGGTCTTACACAGGAAAAGAAGAGTAATTGTAGATAATAGAAGAAACATCGTTTCAATTACAAGGAAATTTGAAAGTCGGTTGGGCTGAGAAAGGGGTAATGGAGCTACTTAGAATTCTTTGAACTTGCTGAAATAGAGGAAGCACACAGCAGGTATAGGACAGGTAGGGAAAGTATTGGCTATTCCTGAGTCCTCTTTTGCAGTGATATATAAGCAGCTTCATGTTCACAGCCCTTGTCTTTTAAGAGATATTATACATTACACACTGCTTTTTATTATTAGTCTCTCCATCCCGCTACACCCAATTATCCAAGCACCTTTTCTCTTTCATCTTCCCTGAATCAATCACGTAGACTACATCATCAATGGTAATAGACGTTTCTGCAATATTTGTAGATATGATGATCTTGGTGACTCCTGCAGGAGGCTTAAGGAACACAGCCTGCTGTTCCTCACTGGACAGTGAAGAATGAAGTGGATAAACAACACAGCTAGGAGGAAAAAGATCAGAGGATAGGTTAAGGGGATGAGTTGTGAATATTTTTTCATCTCCATCAGTTCTTTCACACTGTAAAACTAAAGCTGGGGAATTCTAGTTCCACTTTGCAGTACATTTGTTATTTCATGCTTGAAAGAGCCGTGTTAGATACCCATGACACAACACAGGATCCACCTGTAGCATTTCTCTTGCATTATCATCACATGTGCAATACACTAGCAGCAATGCTTCCAACCCTGCTGCTCAGCATGCTTGCTTCTTCTTCAGAGGCAGAAATTTTCCCCAGTGTAGATGCACATACTGGAGGCCAGCACTACTCTTAGGAAGACTGAAGCAAGTGCTTTCAGCAGCAAATGCAGGAGGGCAACAGTGGCAGTCCTCTAACTGTTTCTTCTGAGCTATATGCCAGCTGTTCCCTTATGGGCTCTCTCTTTGTCATGTGCTCTTTCGGATCTCCCACACTGGTCCACTGCTCTCAAATGTGTTTGACTGTAAAATCAGGTTAAACATTCTTTCAAAGGAATAATAAAAATAAACTGAACTTAATCACAGATTCAGGGAAAGTAAAATAGTGTCTTAAACACAGTGTACAATTCACACAATTCAGATCACAGAAATAATCACCAAACCATGGTTTGTCACTATATAAATTGGCCGCATACTCACAAACTTCTGCTTTACCTCATGGGCTCTGATTTCCCCTCTCTGTGAGTCATTGCATCTAACCTGGGCAAACGATGACTTTTGGAATCTAGACGTGTAACTCAGTTTGAACTAGGTTCTGATGTTCTAGCTTGCAAATAAATCACAGGTGCTAAGTTTTTATATATAGCAAACTACAGTTTGTGGCTAAATTGTCAACAATAGGAGAAAGAACATATTGTACGCAGAGGAGAGAGTGTACAAGAACAGGTTTTATCTGTGTAACACTAAAACATAGTTTAGTCTTATGTCTGAACAGACCCAATATATTTTCTTTAACAGCAGTAAGCTGATACACAATGTAGTAAAAACCACAATTTGCAATCCAACTACCCAACTACACCAGTTATATCTATCAAGCACACAAAATAAACCCTGTTAGCCAAGAACAGTTATATTTGGGGGAGGGGAAGAGGATTGCTAGGAGATTATCTTTCTCCTCAATAAAATACTCTAAACTGATTATTTAAAAAAATGGGTTAAGAAAAGCATATTCTTCACTTACCGCTTGCTGTGCCGGTTATTGAAGAGTGAATTAGACTGCAATTGCTTATACAGTGTTTTAATTTCTGCCAGGCCTGGCAAAAATATCAGTACTGCACCTAAATATGAGTATATATATTTTTAAAAAGATGCTTTCATTAACAGGAAAAAACTTTTTAAATTGATTTTTAAAAATATTCTACAGAAACTAACATCTCCAACAAACAATGCATCTCAGATTCAGTACAATGTAGCACACTGAGTTGATGTTTCCTGGCTATCCAAATAAGAATCCCCAGCTGACAACAATTGACAACAATTATAGCAGAGTATCTTTCCAAAAAATCAACATGGGAGGAAGGGGAGTGAGAAGACTGGCATTTTTGTTTGCATAACTAATAAGCTTGTACCAAGTCTCACAGAATTTACAGTGTTCTTGGTTATCTAGTTGCTCTTACTTTTTCAGTTAGTTTCTTCATCAGCAGGATGTTCCAGACTTTATCTAACCACTAAGAAAGTGACAGAGCACTTAAGCCGTTCCAATTTGGTGCAATCTCTAAATACGTTGCCAAACGTAAATACACAATCAGATCCTTATGAGAAAGAAACTCATTTGCATTATAGAAAAGAAACAGTACTCCAAACTCTCTTGGTGATGTAATTCTATTAATTTCAGAAATATTTCTTAAACTCAAGAACTCTTCTCCATGCTTGTTTTCTTCTTCTTCACTCTAATCTCCTTGTATAAAAGGCTGAATGAATTACTTCCTAGGAATCAAACCAAACTTTGCAAATGCAACTGCATGTGAGAAACAATCCTAGGCCAAGTATGGGTTGAACAACTATGTGTAGCAACCATATGTCAAAAAACTAGTTTTCCCCACAATAACAGCAGAGTAGTACTTCATAAATTAAACAATCACTTCACTCAAATAAGTTTGTGAAACTGCATACAGAGAAAGAGTGCACTCCCACATTTTATTACCTGGTGGATATGAATGCTTGCCACTGACAATCCACTCTAGTAAGGCCTCAATTAATTCAAGATTAACTTTGTCTAAATCCATGGTTGCCATTGTTTGTAATACTGATGTGCTAACCCCTAAAAGAGAATGTGAGCAGAAACAGTCATATATGTAGGTCATACAATTAACAGAAGAGCACAAAACTACAATCACATCCAAATATATCAAACTTCTGAAAAGAAGAAAAGGTCAACCACTGTTTCATCTTCTCTAGAGATGAATAAAAGATTCTATCACCTCAACTATTCTATTCCTATTCCTCTCATATTAGTAACACAATGTAAGAAAAACAACAACTACACATTACACTCACCAAATGAAAAACTGCTCAGCTCTACTAGCTCAACATTCTAAAGGTTCTCTTTTCAAAGGCAATAAGGGCTTGGAACGGCTTGAAGTTGCCTTGAGTCCCATATTTGGACAAAGGCAAGATATAACAACAATATAATAGAAAATAAAATTAATTAATTGAAATCATATTTCCCCAAGAATGCTCCCTTATCCCCAGTGATCTTTCTGGTGATCTATCTTAACTAGTAGGTGAGATGAGAAGCAGGGAACGTCACCCACTAGAAAAGGGATGGGCAACTGTGAAGTAGGAGGGTGAATTGGTCCCCCAGGGGCATTGGAAAGCGAAGCCCAACCTCTCACTCATATTGACTAAAAGCTCTGACTTGCCATTCTTCCAAAATTGTGACTTTACTGTAATTCCTTTGCTTTCTCTTTTAAAAAAGAACAAGAAACCTCCTCTCATATAGGCCTTGAGAGTATGCCCTGCATATAACTCTTTAACAGAAATACTATAGCAGTGCTTCTTAAACTTTTCTTTACTGGTAATCCCCTGCAAATCTAATTTGTTGCCAGGGTCTTGCAAGACTTAACTCAAAATTTAAATATTTAAATTTAGATTTAAATATTCAAATATTCAAATATTTATTTATTTATTAATTAAGGGCTTCTGGAGATTGGGATTCAAATCCCTGTGCAGACACTGAGTAACCCTGGGCCAGTCACATTCTCTCAGCCTCAGAGAAAGGCAAAAGCAAATCTGAACAAATCTTGCCAAAAAAATGCTGTGATAAATTCACTTTAGGGTTAACTGAGAAGTAACTTGAAGGCATACAACAACAAAGTGCCACTGACGGGGAAGGTTCTTTCTAGCCATCATGTCTCTCCCCTTTGCAAACTGACTTATGGTAGTCCTTGGGCGAACCTACCATGGGGGTTATCTTGGCAAAAGGTGTTGCCTCTTTCTCTGAGGCTGCGAGAATGTGACTTCTCTGAGGTCATCCAGTGGGTTTCCATGGCCAAATGGGGATTCAGACCGTGGTCTCTGGAGTCACAGGCCATTTCCGCACTAGCCTGTTATAGCATGATGATTCCACTTTCAACATCCTCTGGCATCCTGGGGTTTGTAGTTTCGGGAGGGGCCGGCTGGATGTTGAAAGTGATGTGAAAGTGGAATCATCGTGCTATAACAGGCAGTGCAGAATGGTAATAGTCTGCACATGCAAACACACCAGCTGCCATGTCCCTTTTGTCAGGGATACAGCAGTAGTGGGGGCGTGGGTGCTGAAACTGCTCCTTCCTTTGCAACAGGAGAGCAGTCCGGGTATGTGCATGCGCCTGCTGCTGGGTTCCTTTCATCAGGGATGTGACCGAAAGGCTGTGGGCGCAGAGGAACACGACGGAAGATGTGTGAGCACACCCAAACTGCTCCGTCATTTGCAAATGAGGCAATAATTTCGACACCCGCACACAGTCCTGCTGCTGCGTCCCTGTTGCTGCTGCTGCTGTTGGTATCCAGCAGCAGGATTTCACGGACTCCCTGTGAGGACTCCATGAACCCCAAGTTAAGACCCATGGCATTATAGGATTTGAACATAATATGCATGACCAAAAAGATATACTTTTTTAATCTAAAAAGACCTCTTAAACAGCTATAATACAAACAGAGTATATACAAGGACAGCACCTTTGTAGCGAACCATCAATTGCTGGAATGTTAGCTGTTGATCTGGGACAGAATCTTTAACAGTCACAGTGCTTTGCACTAAGCCAGCATGCCTCAAATCCTCCTCTACTTCTTCGGCAGCTGTCCTCAAGTGTCTTCCTTTCTTGCCGGGAGCTTGCTTTGCACTATGCATGTATGGACTGCCATGTTCCAAGATGTACCTGAATGCAAGAAGAGAAATAAGACAGAAAACCACAACAATCTTTTATTTTAAATATCCAGCTGCTCAAGGAGACATCTGGAGCTGAGGAACTATTTTATGCAACTTCTGACACAATTCATGGCTATAAAGCATATAAAGTGAGGCTCTTATATTCAACATTGGGGCAGACTAAAAGTACAGTCAGCCCTCCACATTTGCGGGTTTCACTTTTGCAAATTTGATTATTCATGGATTATTTGGTGTCACCTCTGCTGCCTCACTATGCCATTTTAAATAAGGACTGAAAGCCTCACGAGACTGAGAAAATGAATGAGGCCCGTAAGTCCCTATTAAAAATTACATAGAGCAGCAGTGGAGCTGGCAGTAAGGTCCACCAGCCACCTACTTCTGCCTGATGTCTCAAAGGAATCCATGGTGGGCTGAACATGGTGATCATACTTTTTCTGTGTTAAATATGGTTTGTGAGGGCCTAGAATTATTCACTGTTTTTCCATTTTTATGGTGGTCCTGTGCCCCTAGCCCTTGCAAGTGTGGAAGGATGACTATAGACCAGGATTTAGCAGTAATCCCTGAATGAAATGAAAACAGGAAAATGTTTCTGACTCACAAAAGGTTTTCTTATCTTTAAATTAGGCTGCTGAAATCAAATAAATTTTGAGAGGAAAAGAAACCAGTAACAGGTATGTGACAGGGCTATGAACTCTGTTTTGGTCCTGAAACAAAATTCCTAGGATGTGTGTGTCTGCAGAGGCAGCGTTGTTCTTTGTTTCTAAGATTACATTCTTCCTCAAAATAAACCATAATAGTTTGGAACTGGATAGAGCTTGCATGAGGATTTTCAGTGTCTTGGTCCAGCTTCTTGGTTCTCTGCCACATTTTGCTTCCTGCCTACATGACCTACCTACACACCAGCTCCATTCTCTCCTCTCACACTATTTCCTGCTTCTCATGCTCTTTAACGCTCAAGTCCAAGAACAAATAAACATTCTTAACAGAGTATGCATATACTATGTTCCCCTCTACTTGAACAGATGCCTCTACAGCAGTGCATCTTTAAAAATATTAATTATAATAAAATTAGCAAGCAAAATTAGCATAAAAATGCACTGTGTTTTAGCTACTTTGCATTTTGGTTTTGGAGTGTTATAAGCTGCCTGTATTCATATGACACTTCTGCTAAGATATGTGTGTGTATGCATGTGACACTCCTGCTAAGATATATGTATATATGTGTGTGTGTATAGTATATGGAACTGCTTGACTGTCTGGTTCCAGACAAAGGAAAGTTAGCTGAGGAAATTCTCTAGCCAAATCATGTAGGCAGCAGCCATACTGGAAGGCTGATTCCATTAATTATCAGCAAGGATGATAGAATACTTGCTTAAATCATTGGACAGGAATCAGAAATGGCATTGATAGAGACGGTCATCTTTACGACAAGTTCAACCTTTCTCTATTTTGTTCGTCAAAACACCGCCATAATCCCTGTGATGTTTCTCATAAGTAAATACTTGTTTGAAACACTACTGTCCTTTTTAAATGAAGTTCTGGGCAATGTACATCTCTCTTTACTAAGAGTACTGATTCGTGGGAAGAACATGCCTGTTCCCTGCTTTTGGAAGCTTCTTACTAAAGTGCTGCTTCATCTGCGCCACCCTCCTTTCAAGCTGTTATTATTCTCTCAGATTCATCAGCATCCAAGATTTTGGCCAGAGTATCTCATGAGCTTATTCTCTACCTTAAAGTCTTGGTTCTGGCTTAGAAGTCATTGGTTAGATTATCCTCCTTTCTTTTGCAATCAAAGGTACAATACCCCCCAACTTCTCTCCAGAAAGTTCCCGAAAGACTAAGAAACTAAACATTTGTCACTCTTTAAAATTAATCTTCTAGGAGTTTTTTACCTGCACATTGGCAGATCCTACTGTCTACCTCTTCTTTCTCCAGGGTTATGGTGTCTGTGTGTGCATTAGGAAAAGTATTGTATCACTTCTACTTTTAAAACCCTTTCTTTTCTTTCCCCTTCTCTTTCTGAACTTCAGATTATTTAAGCCAATACCATTTTAGCCTTATGAATTTGCACATTTAAATTAATATTTCCCCATCCTGAAGCAAATGTGTTCTATTAGCTATTTATCTGTGTTTTGCGTGCACTGTTTGTCATTTATGGAGCTCTAACATAATTGCTATTCCTCAGTGCAATCTTTGTGTATGTTTTGATTCTTGTGAGTTCACTAAAGCTGCCTTTTAATTAAATCACTTCTTGCGGATGGGGATTATGACATCCCAACCGTTCTGAGATGTGCTACAGCTAAGGTCAAAAGATTTCTTAGAAGCATGTAGACTCAGAATATGTGTAAGTTCATAGCGTGCTCTGGCAGCATATCCGGATAACAGGAAACAATCATCATTTCAAGCAATAGTTTGAACATCAGAGTAATAACTAATGGATAATTCCTAATGTAACTATTAGTTTATAAGGGCATATTTCTGTAGTCCATTAGAGCCTCAAACAAAGAGGAAACCCAAATCAATAATATTTCAAATTTTAATAAACAACTAAACAGTCTGGTTTTATGTAAGAGACCTACAAGAAATTGACTATTATTTCACCTATGTCTTACCGAGTCACTGCAATTGCATCTTCTAGAAAATACTGATCAACAGGGAATGTCCTACCTAATAGAGATGCAAACAATAATAAGAGAAATGAGAAATAATATACAAAACAGAGCAAAGGAACAGAATTGTTATTCCACTACTCTAGTCTTCTATATATTGCCATCCATATACTAATTCCATTAGTTAAAAAGATAAGCAATGTGTTTTGACAATATTTCAGAAAGGGGTATAGGTGTGTGGAGACAGATATAGTCATACCATGCAACACACCTAAGTAGCTGAACCAGATTTGGATTACCACCAAGGACAGCAGGATGCTGTTACTGCTACAGGACAAATGGGATGGGAAGCAGAAATATCCTGCCAAACTTGCTGACAGCCAGCTTACTTTTCCCTCATGATCCCCTTTTCCTTTTGGTGTCATGTCTCCTTAGACTTTAACTCTAAAGATACACCTGTTTTATTGACTGAAGGAAAGGTGCTCTAGAAGCCATTTTGACTGAGGACCGGTGTAACAATGTTTCAAATGAATACAACCGATCTCTGAGGCATATCACATTGCTCATGGCCCAGTAAGTTACATAAAAGCTCATACAGAAGAACTTTATTGAAAATTGGACCTCATGCTGGTCACAGCATGTGGTTCTATCTGTATGGAGGGCCATTGGATTTATCACATCCTACATCTAAAGGATAAGCAGGCCTTGGGTATGTAGCAGTGGGCTGGATATTATTCCAACTTAGGGGATTATAACACTGATTGATCTTGCAGGATTCCAACTAGACAACATCTGTAAAGTGTTCTGTACACTCAGCAGAGTCACACAGTGTTATCTCTTTCTGATCTGTATGCTCTGACTGTGAACTTTCACCTGAGCAGCTGCTTCCACTACTTCAGTCTTTTTGAGTTTAAAATGAAAGTGAATTTATAATACTTCAGTTGTGTATTCTTAGTGTCAAATCAGTGAAAGATGTATCCTGGGGAATGCAAGATGGATCATATGATGTAAATGCTGGGAGATGAGGAAAGTTGGTTTAATTTCATGGAAATGAATTTGGAATTCTCCAGAAGAGAACAGAAGTTTTTAGATAAAGCAGGACTGCCACCCATCATTAATTATGATAGATAGATGAACATATCCTTACATTTACTTAGTAAAAATACTAAAGATGATAACAAACAATTATTACAAATTTGACTTATATCCCTCCTTTCTCCTGAAACCAGCATGCAAGGTGATTCAAAACAAGATTACAATTGGCTCTCCACATTTGTTAGTGTTGGGGTGCAGGACCCTTGCAAAAGTAGAAAAATTACAGATACCAAAATGTATGGTTTTGTGGGAAGAGGGCCGTGGAGGGTTAGAACAGGCACTCAGGGTCCAAACCAGGTCAAGAAAAGGAGAGGGAAAGTGGGTGGATCAGCATGGTAGCCCAATACTTCCTCTCTCGCTCATCTCCTTCCTTGGTGGGGTGCAGTGGGAGACGGTTTGTGGTTCTGAGAAATCGAGCTGCAAGGCATCCTTAGCTTGCCAGGCAGTGGCTGGTGGACAAGGAGCAAAAGGACCAGAGGTGGGTTTTTAAAGGGCTGCACAGCCTGATTGGAGTGGCTGAGAGGAAAGGTTCCCCACAAAAGAAATGCCCAAGGTGGGGGTAGGGGAAGGGGTTGAAGAAATTTGCAAATAATCAGATCCATGAAAGTCAAGCCCACAAATGTGGAGGGCCGACTGTAACTGCAGCCGATACCAGTTTAAAGGCACAAAAGGTATAGTATTAAACACAATAAAACAAATTAAAATATTAAAACACAAGTAAATCAAAAGCATTTTAAAAGCACATCAATTATGAGCTGTTAAGACAGAGATGTACTTATTAAAACTAGCAAAAGATTTAACATGGGAAGAGATTAGTAATGAAAATTAAGGAAATTGTTTTTCACCTGGTATGTTTACAACAGGACAGGAGTTAAAGTACTGAGAAAAGAATTCTGCATTCAGAGTAGCACTCATTAGTATAATTCGCAGATCTCGCCTCTGAACCATTATGTCCTTCAAAACCAGTAGCAAGAAGTCGCTGAAGAAAACAAAGAGAAGATATATGAAATCCTTCAGCGCTGATTTAAAATCTTCTTTCTTGACAGCTATTTTTCCCCATTTACCCTCCGCACAGTAATTCTGTCAAAATTTAAAGCCATTTATTGTACACATTTCTAGATTATGCCCAAATTACCTATATCTACAGGTTTGGATATGTCACAAAACCAAGCATCCCACCCCAGTTTGGCAGCCTCCAGACATGTTGGACTACAAACCCCAGAATGCATTGAATGGACAAAGCTTGGAAACAGCTCTATTAACAGCTTGCATCATAAATCAGAAACCAATAATTGTAGCAAAATTCACAACGGAAGTGAGAACCATTCTTGTCTTTTTGGAGCATGGAAGGAGATGACAAGGTTTATATCTGAAGCTGTTGCCGTTGTGTGCCTTCCAGTCCTTTCTGACCTATGGCAGCCATAAGGTGAATCTGTCAAGAGGTTCTCTTGGCAGAATTTCTTCAGAGGAGGTTTGCCCTTGCCCTCCTCTGAAGACAAAGCAATTTTTGGAAGGAAAAGGAATATGGATGAAGCACTGGAAACATAGCATTTACTGTATTCTCTCTCAATGGCATGGGTTTTCAAAAAGAGATATCCAATACCTCTAAGTGAAGTTTTGTAGTTGTGGCCTGCAGCTTTAGCAGGATATTGTTCCATCCTTTCATTACTGTTAACTATTTCATTTCTGCACTTTGTAGAAACTAGCCCAGTGACCTGATGGAATGCTATGTGACATTTCACTGATCCAATAAAGGCATTCCTCAAGCCCAAATTTTGTTTTTATTCATAGTTCACATTTTCATTTTATGCAGCTAAGAAAGTGGAACTACAAAACCTTCTTGGTCCACATAATTATTCTGCCATGGATGTACAATTTTCAGTTTCTGTAGTAAAGGAATAACAATATTAGCTTACCATTTTAGGTAAGGACGACAAGAAACAGTTGTTTTTGCAGGTAAGGCTAAGAGTTTGTTCACACTGAACAATTCTAGCACTATGATTCCACTTTAAATGCCATGGCAACACCCTAGGGGCATCCTTGGGTCTATAGGGTGCAGGGTGCACCTTGCACTAGAGCTCTCTGGCTGAGAATTCTAAGTACTCCTCCCAAAACTACAAGTCCCAGGATTCCATTTGATGGAACCATTGCAGTTAAAGTGGAATTACAGTGGTATAAATTGTGTGATGTCAAAGGGCCCTAAGGCAGGATTTAATATTATAATTACAAGCTCTTCGCATGCGGATAGGAGGTAGAATAAACAATTTCCAGGAATTGTAGAAAACAATACTGAATTGTAGTTTATTCCTACTCCCAGCCACACAAGAAGATATAAGGGAAGAGGGGAAGGTACCAAGTTTGGTCAGGGTTGTAGTACCTCATGCAAACAATAATAAATCCTGACTTAGTGCCACATGTGAACAGAACCAACATACATGATCAGAGTGACAGTATGATTATAAAAACCAGTCTGGTACAGTGGTTAGAATGTCAAGTTAAAGCTGGGGAGATCTGGATTAAAATCCCCTCTCAACAACAAGAACCCTGGATAATTTGAATCAACAGCTATCTCATGCTACACTCCTTTCAGGCTTGCTGTTGTTATCTGTATTTACTTGATTAATAGCCCACTTTTCCTCATTGAGAACTCAGGACAGTCCACAATCATACATCAAAAACAAAGTTAAAAACACATTGCAAATATATAAATATTATGCTGAAGTTCTTATTCATACAGCAACTATAAAGGGCTGAATTACCTTTCCTCTGTTCTCTCATGAACTTCATCAATAATAACATGGGTGAATCCTTGTAAATTCAAGTCCCCTTCTAGTCTTCTCAAAAGTACTCCAGTAGTACAATACAACAACCGTGTAGCTGAAGACTTAAAAAAACAAAAAAACAAACAAAATGTCAGCTAAATCTATTTTTCTGCAAACGAATGTTTGTAAAAGGTTCTGTTTTCTGTTATCCTAGCTCACTGTGACAGCCCAGATCACAGTTGAATATCTTATTTTGATTATTATGTGCATGGTTCAGTGTTCTCCAGAGCTGATTGTTCCTCTGATAACCAAATGAACCAGAAATATGGGAATTCAACAAATTATGCATTGTGATTTCACTGCAGGAATTTAGTCTTTGGCTGGGAAATATCACCTCTCACTTAAGAATAGTGGTTAGGAGTATGGGAAGACACAAAGGTTGATCACCACTTGTGTACCTCTCTCAAATGGAAAGACAGGTCACAATAAGTAATAAATCAGTAAAACTACAATAAAAACAATTACAATATAACAGCAAGTGGATCAATCCTCTGAAAACATAAATAAGAAAATTACTAATTTTCAAACAAGATGTTATCAAAAGCTTGAGAAAACAGAAAGATGTTTTAACTGAAGCTTAAATATCAAAAGTTTAAGCTGTCTAGCAAAAACAGTCCTAGAAGGAGTTCCTGCATGCTTGTGTCTGTAGTTCCTCCAACTAAGAAAAGATCTGATTTCTGGCAGCCAACTATCTCATCTTGGGAAGGGGCCTAGGGAAGCACACGGCTTCCGCAGAAGATGTTAACACATCTGTGGGCTCACATGGCATGCATATACCTTCCATATTTTGCATGGGCAGGTGGCTGGAAATTTGACAAACTGTCCTAGAGTCAGTGTGGTATAATGGTGAGTGTTGGATTAGGACACTGGAAGGCCAGAGTTCAAATCCCCACACAGCCATGGAAACTCACTGGGTGACGTTGGGCAAGTCACACCCATTGCCTTAGAGGTTGACAAAGGCAAACTTCGTCTGAGTTAATCTTACCAAGAACATCCTATAACAGGGTCACCCTGAGGTGGAGTTGATTTAAGACTGCATAGCAACAACAAAACAGCACTAATGTCTGAACAGTAGAAGTTGCATTTTTGGGATGCACCAAGGGGGCCGCTTGGACTCTTCTGAAAGTTTTTCTCTTTTCATAGATGGATCCACTCAGTGGATCTTTGATTCCAGAATAGTTTGAATTGTATCAATTAGCTACTGTTTCATGTCAATATGCATTACAGCCCAGTCAGCAGCTGTTAATGGGTTTCTATACCTGATTTGGGATTTTTTTTAAATTTCTTTTTATAGTTGTATTCCATGACTCAACTAGAAAGTTCTCAAGGCATCTACAAACATCTATTAAAATCAGTTTTAACTAATTATAGGTCTACATGCAATACATTTTTGTCTCTCTCTTACAAGACATCTTTGAGAATTTTTTCTCAGTGGAATTGCCATGCTAACCCACATGTCTTCCTCAAATCATTAGTGAAAAACATGACAGTAACCGTGAAACTGACCAGTCATTCAATTCAGTTCTCTCCATTCCACTTTTCTACTGTCCCCTCTCCTTCATTCCCAACTAGCAGAAACAGAAACAATACTATTTGGACTAATACAAGAAAGAGTTCAATTGCAAATTAGGGATTTAAGCCTAAATGCAATTCCTAGTCCTAAAAAGAGTAAATCAAAACAACTAATAAGTAGTAAGCAAAGACTTAAGTATATAACATTGTTCTAATGGATTTGTTCTAGTTTGGACCACTGACAGAATTTAGGTATTTATTACTACCAGAGGCCAAAAAAATAAAATAAGAATTAGATGTGGTGAGAATTAGCTAGCCCATTTCACCACTGGAATAGAAATAAAGTAAATATAAACAAACCATGACACTTTCCAGCCGGATTTGGTATCCAACTGTGACCCCAACTCTTTCTGTTCTTTCCTTGGCTACACGTTCAGCCACAGAAATGGCAGAGATCCTGCGAGGCTGGGTGCAGATGATGT
The DNA here is from genome assembly GCA_948472985.1 of Iguana delicatissima. Classification (NCBI taxonomy): domain Eukaryota; kingdom Metazoa; phylum Chordata; class Lepidosauria; order Squamata; family Iguanidae; genus Iguana; species Iguana delicatissima. Next base: position 323,739 of record CAOKZL010001938.1, on the reverse strand, counting down.
TGGCTAACTTACTGGGAGGACCTTCTAGTGAGGAATCCAAGATAAACTGAGGAATCTGAGTGGTCTTTCCACATCTACATAAAGGAGAGGTATGAAATAAAAAAGACAATATTCTCCTCTCCCTCAAGCAACATGTCAAGATGTGTAGTAGAATCCAGCCTGAATTGTTGCAAAACAAACAGGTGCACTCAAAAACGGTGGCGTTGGTATGGGCAAAAAATCAAACCATTCACGTGCTATTTTCTTACAGACTCATATCTCAAAGCAACATGCAAGTCAACAGAACATAATGGCTGTGAAATACAAACTAGAATATAAAAAAGGTTATTTCATTCTGAGGGGAAGAAAGATGTATTTGCATAAATACATTATTGTAAATACACGTAAGTGCAAAGCTATCCATTTCTCAACATTTATGCAGATTTTTTAAACACAACAAATATAAAAATATAAAAAGGCAAGATTAAATGTACAAGAATGTATGCTAAGCATTTTAACATACAAGCTAGCTTTAATCAAGGATTATAACTTTCTGCAATGTTTTGAAGCTGAAAGCTATGTCGAAATTCCCTTTTCTACATGGAACATTTTATTTTTACCCTGAGATTCTAATATTATTAAGTTTCCATAGAAAGTGGTTCTAATTGCAAAGTATGATGAATTTACTCCTTTGATGTATTTGCTTAAGGTGCTCAGAGGCTGCAGAATATCGTATTAAACCTTGCATGTAATGAAACTCTGAAGAAGATCAGGTCTGAAAACAATGCATAGACACATCCAGATTGTAAATTCTACCATTTGAAGCTTTACATTCATTTATGTTTAAGATTTAAAATAACAAAATAATTTTTCATATCATAAATTAAGTGTATGACTTAAATTGTATGATTTCATCTAAATCGTATGATTTAGCTTTTCACCATTTGGGCTGAGCATTTTTGAAGAAAAGGCAGCAATTGCATCTTCGTGTCTACTCAGAGGGAGCCAGCATGGTGTAGTGGCTTGAGCATCAAACTACAGACTCTGGTAGGGTTTCATTCCCCATTTGGCCATGGAAACTCACTGGGCAGCCTTGGCCACATCACACACACTCAGTCCCAGAAAATGCCGTGATAGGTTCACCTTACAGTCATGATAAGTTGGAAACACCTTGAAGGCACACAACAACGACAACATCCATTTAGACCTCATGGGCTTTTCTCTTCAGTCTGAATGTGGCTATTCTTAGCCAGGATTGGTTCTTGATTAACATATGAATGCAAAAGAAGCTAAGTCTAAGCTATGTTGGGCAAGTGCACCATTGCAGTATTTCTCCTCTCCATGAACATAAAGCTCTGATAGTATTGTATGAGCAAGGGATTGGTGCTCATGGATCATATTGTCAAATGTGATTTCAAGGCAAATACGGGCCATTTTATATTCTCACATTCAGATAAGGTCTCAAGAAGTGTTTTCTGAGTGCATACAATGTTTAGCATGCATTATTTAGGGCTGAGCTTCAAGTTATCCATGCCACATGGAAGGCCACCCAACTATCTGTGCAGGTCCCCATCCTGCAGGTAAGAGAACTGAAAGGAACTGAAGCCAATACTCATTGAAATAGGAACATTAGCTGGGTTTTTCCTTCCTCTGACTTATCCCTTGCAATCTTAGTTAACACTTAGAAAAAAAGGAAGATCAGATTAGACGTGAAAGGTAATCCAAGATAAACAAGAAGAGGAAGAAAAAACACCCATGCTGCACCTTTTCTCCTAATATGTCTTCAAGCCTCTCTCCCTTTTTCTTTTTTCTTTTTTTGGTTGATGGTAAAGAACCTTTAGGCAGAGTCAGGCTGCATAGGAGACATATATTGTAGCTCAGCAGTGTTTAAGGTTAAATTTATGCTGTATAGCTCATTGCCTTACCCAGTCATACCACTCACAACAAGAACCTGATGTTGATTCAGCAAACGAAGAATGGTTTCTTTCTTTTCCCATGCAGGGAGCTTCTGCCGTTCTTGCAACATGGCCTGGTAGTGCCTAGAAGACTGACACACATGCACAAAGTCACCGGCAGCTATAAGAAGCCCTCAAATTCATCGTCAACAATTAGGTATTGTCAGCACCATCTTAACTGATTGCAAACCACCTGACCTCTCCCCCACCTCAAAAAAAAAAAAAGAGAGAGAGAGAGAGAGACCTATGAGGAACTTCATAATACAGAACTTGTCAAGTATCTCAGAGAGATGATCCAGCAACAGAGCACCACAAAACTGAGGTTGCAACATAATTAATTTTATAAAAACTGGCATCAACAAAAGTACATGAAATCAACTAGTCTGGTAGCAAATTTCAAAATATATACCAAGAGATTAAAAAATGCAGAAGGCAATCTCCATTTAAAAGGAGCTATTCTTCCTACTTTCACATATGCACCTTTAAAAATATGCTTGGTCTGATATCTGTGCATCATCTAAGGGACAGTGTCTTTGGATTCAGAAATACTATTTTTATCCACATGCACACTGATTTCTCTAAATTTCTTTTAAGTCTAAGTCCCATCATAAGTACTTCCCTGCAAAGTTATCACTTTTGGAGACTTAAGTGCTCTCAGAATCTGAACACACCAAGCAGTGACTGGGAATTTTATGAAAAACATATTGTCTAACACACAGCCCATTTTATAGAACATCCTAACTTTTTCTTGTATGTTTGTTAACTTCTGATCAAAGAGTTCCAAAAATACGCGCACAGTTTTTCATTTACTTCCAGTATACTTCCTGATCTGTACAGAAGCCTACTTTGGAAACAGATTTCTGTTATTAATCTTATATTAATTACACAAATTACATAGGTATGTTTAAGATATAAATAGCTGTAATATTGCAAATAGCTCTAAAATAATTAATATAAATCCAAACATCAATTTTAGGAGTTTTGCTTCATTAACAGAGCCTCAGTGTTTTCTCTGTTTTTGCTATCATCACGGGAAATCAGTTATCATTTGCCAATAATAATAATGATGATGATGATGATGCATTTCAAGCTCTGTATTTGAGAAACTTGAAGTTGAAAACACAGTTCTCTGTGTAAGAAACAAGACATAAAACTGTTTTGCAAGGAATCTCTGGGAAACAAGCCAGAGCTGTTAATGTGAGCAAGTTCCTCAGCAGATGAAATGTTGTTCATGTACTACAAATATTGTGGAAGTTGATGTACCTTAGTGCTAAATGTACTACAAGTACCATGTTCACATAACACAAGTACCATGTGCTATATAAGTATGCAAAACAATTAAATGTTTATTTCTTGTCAACTGCCATAAGTTAATAAATACATAAAAAGAAATAAACCACATGCTTATTCTCCTGTTATATAAATTTCCCGAAAGTCCAAAGCTTAAGGTGAATATTGATTTCTGCCTACTAGTGATGCTTACAACCTTTTAGTCCAGGTGACCAAAATGATCAGCTCTAAGAAACTCAAGCTAGATACAGATAAAGATAACGCAAAGAATCTTTACACCTTCTACAAACAGGAAGGAGTAGGGAAACTATACTTGTTTTACTATCAAAGTCCCCTCCTCCAGCTGTTTTAGCACCCAACATCATGAACACAAATACTTGAAAGGACACTGAACGTAACTTTTTTTTTTGCTTGAAGTTCTAGGTTTACCATTCAGAACTTAATCATACCTTCTTTATGCTAAATTGTTTGCAGATTTTTAAATTTTCTCTGGACATGGGCTTTGCTGAGGTGGTATACTTCTTCAAAAGCTTCTGTTTGAGGTTAACATAGCTCTCTGTCTCTACATGAACTGTCTGTAGTTCCTCCTCCTCATCTTGCTCCTCTTCAACCATCACGTCCTTTGTTGCTTAAAACAGAAAGTTACATAGTTTCAAAGCAGGGAAACTTTAGAATGCATTTTACTGGATGATATTCTTGCCAAAAAAATCAGCATATCAAAAATGAATATTCCATCATCCACAGCAATATTGTTTGGTGACTCCCTCCTTAAGAATCCTGCCCATCATGCGTTAAGTTTGCTTACCCTTGCCACTGGACAAAACCAAGACAGAGTAAGGATAAAGGAACTGCCTATGACTTCCATAATCAGAATTCACATGAGCAGTACTGAACAGTACAGCCACAGGCTAAGATACTTATGGATGAATGCAGATTCCAGAGGCAAGTTTCTGCCTACAGTGGCTCTGACACACTTTTGGAATATAAGACACTGCTTTATGTTCAGCCTACTATTCAGTCCATCAAGGTCAGCACTGGCTAAACCAAACTTCTGATGACCCTCAGAGGTGCTGCACTATAACTGCCATTATCTTAAGATACAAATATAATGATCAAAGCCAACACACCCAGAGAGCACCAGACTGGGGAAGACTGGCTTGCACTGAATAGTAGCAATTGTCTTGTGTCTTAGAGAAGAGTTCCTTCCTGGCTCTTCCTGGAGATGCCAGAGACTGAATTTGGCAACGTTTGCATGCAAAGCATCTGCTCTACCACTGATCTTACCACAATGCCTCACAAGAGCAACCTCTTGGTGTGAGAAACTGTGATATGGTTTTCTCCCATGTCTTCCCTACAACTGGGATTGAGTACCACAGCTGTCCATATGACTGCTTTTTAATTCAGCCACATTTTCCAATATTTTAGTATTGTTCTCTTATTTCCAAAAGGTTCCTATGGTTCAGAATTTTCCTCCCCTTTAATTCTCTATAGCATCAAGCACATTCAAAGTGGCTACAGTTGCACACACTTGAGATTCATTATGATATAGTGAGAACAAGTAATGAACACAAACTGGAACTGAATATAGACAACTATATTCATCCAAGGTTTGGATTCATTGATACTGAACCCAAAGAGCAAAGGTTTCAATCAGTTAATCAAATGATCAGCATTTAGTTTGCTAAACTATAACAGGTCAGAATCTACCCAATGGTAGGAGGATCCTCCACAACAGATCTGGCCAGCATGGGAGGCATGAAGGAAAAGGAAAACTCCACTAAAGGAGCAGAATTCTGCTCACATAACATTTGATTTAGCCCAGGAACTTCCATGTATCTGACAGGTATCTTGTAAGTATGCACCCACACCCTCTAGTCCAACCACATAAAATATTCTGCTGCCTCCTTGCTTCCTCCCCAAGCCACTTTATAATAGGCTATTCCTAAATCTTCTGCAAGAGCTGGATATAAGCTCTGGATTACATGAAGGACTCTGAACTGAAGACTCCAAATATCAGCTGAACCTAGGCAGTAAAAACAGCTAATGCCATACACGGCCTCCTCATTTAACATTTAAATCACATGACTCTCAACAAAGACTTACAACATTGTATGTACCTTCCAAAGTCTGACATGGAACACATGAGCTATTGGGAACCCCTTGTTTATCAACACCTGTGGTCGTTCTTGCCGAGGGAGTCATCAGAGGCAAAGTAGGAACACTGTATTTGTGGAATGTCTTACTAAGCAATTTTCTTACTTCAGTTTCATCCTCTAAACATGTTATTAAAGCATAAACAACTGGTTCATTAGACTCAGAGGATATTAGGGCTTTTTCGTAAAGAAATTCAGCAATGTGAAGCCGACAAGCCAAAGGCAGGTTCTCGTTAGTAGAATAGAAGGCCATAAGGGGTGGCTGATAAGGGTATTTGTTGTCCTCAGGAAATCTCACTTCAAGTTCATAAATTGGAGTGCTGTCACTGTTAAGTCTGAGATGAGCATCTTCTCTAATACTTGGAAGTGTTTTTTGTTTGTTTGGAGTTTCATGCTTGAACCGACATCTTGATCCAAACCTACAATCCCCTCTGAGGTAGTGTTTACAAATTTCCAGGGAAACTGGCCCATTGCTGGTGTTGCTAGAACCTTGTTTTGATTTGCTGAGAATCTCTGTAAGGTATGCCAAGTCTAATGTAACAGTCCAAACTCGATTTTGAATTCTTTCTACAAATTTGTCTCCACAGATGGAACGCAGGGCAAAAGCCTCTTCTTGTCTTTGTTCCAAACAGTCTTTAGTACTTGTCTGAGCAGCACTTTCTGTGATTTGCATCTTCTCTGAAAATTTTTCTGAGAAGCACTGCAACAGTAAGTCCTCCAGTGATGCTCCAATATTACCATTATAGCATTTCAGGACTGCTCGGCAACGCTCACTATCAAAGCCGTATCTAGAAGGCGTAGAAAAGCAAATTATTGCAAATGCACAGGTCAGAACACTTTGCCCAAACATGCAGCCTTCTTCTTTTAAGGATGCTCACTGGTACGCTATCATAGGAAACATTATTTATTATTTATTGAAATGTTTATATCTTGCCCTACATGTGATGTCAGGGCAGTGAATAATAACATCATTGTAAGACAAATAATAACAACGGTGGAATTCTACATGGGCTAGTTAATTATGTTAGCATAACTAGGTAGTATCTCCTAGCCTGACTCAACCACTTTACCAGGCATTAGCTGCACCAAGAGGAGGAGGCTATAACAGATTCCCTTCTCAGCCTGGCCCTGCAGTTCCTAACTTGATGAACCTGTCACTGTCACTTTGTCTCCATCCCCTTTAAAGTCTCTTCTTAGACCTGGAATTCAGGCCTTCAGGTGACATCACTGCAGACTATTGTGCGTGTCAGCTTTGAGTTCTTTTTGATAAGTGTGACCCACCCTTGGTTCAGGATTAATAATACTGTCCAGAGTCAGTTGCGCAAAATAACAAATAGGTTAACTTTATTTAATAACCTATACAATAGCTTATTTCTTAAGTTCCAGTTCTTAGTTTCAAACCATTAATGCTATTCCAGTTAAATTATGTCAGATGTGTGTCTTAAATCACTCTGGCATCTAACACTCGGTAACTCCTCTCAGCCCCTCAACTGACTTTTCCAGAACTCTGTTTCAAATTTTCAGGCCATTTCCACAAAGGCTCCTCCCTAAACTGCAAACCCCACAATTCCATAGGATGTTGAAAGTGGAACAATAGCACTATAACCGTCTAGTGCAGAAATGGCCTCAGTCTCAACTGTTTCTCTTCAACTGACTCTTTTTCAAAATTCCTCTTCTCTTTCACTGCAACCCCCCCCTTCCCAGAATTCTTTGTGCTGGGATTGGCTGCTCTCCATTAATCATTGCACGCTCTTGTATGTGGGCATTCTTAAGTAATATTTTATCAGGCGCTCTTCCTCTTCACTGAGTTGCACTATCACAGAGGTCCATTCTTCTTGCAATTGAGGTACAGATAAATTAGATTTCCACACACCCCACCAATGAGTGAGACTGAGATGAGAAACTGCAACAGGAGTCCTGTTTTCAACTGTCATAGCCTTGCTTACTGGCAGAAGGGAGGTGGAAACATCATCTCCTGATGCTCCAATCACTAGCAGAATGGACTTCCTTCTCTCAGTGTGGCTGATGCTTGGTAAAGTAGATTTGGGAGGGCAGGTATGATCATGGCAATAGTGCCATAATCGTGACTATGTAGGGACTGTGACTATGAAGTGGTTATGCATCTGTAAATGTGACACTGAATGCCAGCCAGTAATTTTAATACAAAATTTTTAAAAAATCATTTGTCACTTAGATAGGAAGATACTTTTAAAACCACATGCAAATAATACGCTGCATAGTGCACATGCAAACAGGATAAAATCAATGAGGCTCGGAAGGCTATCACAAAAAGCATACTGATCCAGACTAACACAGCTATGTCTTTGAATTTTAACTTCGAAACCGTGTAGTGGTTGTACATTCATATTGCAGGCACCCACAACTATTTCCCCAAAAGTGAGCCCAAAAAATGCAGGTACTTTTGTTGATCCCCCCAATAAAACATTTCTGTCTTCTTTTTTACTAGTAGCTGCTGTCTTGTAAAGCAAATAGGTCTTAATTGTCCTTTTAAGACCAAGCCAAAATGACAATATTAACAGCTCATAATAATATACTGTTGCTGGGGAAAGTACTTCTTCCTCAACTGCTGAGAGGATCACAACTAAGCTAAGAGGAGACAGGGAAAACCAAAGAGATAGTACACTGATCTCACCATCTCTGTGACTCAAGAAATTCCACTGTTCTGAGCCCTGGTATCTATGACACTACTTTGTCTTGCACAATCTGCACTGTATTTTATTTGGGTGGGATGGCAGTGGCTTTTACATCATGGTGGTTTGCATTCCATGAGAGCATGTGAAAGGTTGTAGTAGGAAACTGAAACGGGTTAGCTAAGAAGGTGTCGCCTAGGAACAGTAGAAAAAAAATTGAAACAGGAGAAAGTGAGCTAAGCATTAAAAACAGCTGACAAAAAGAATTGCTCTCTTCCTCTCCCACCCTGTCACAATAAGCATATGCAACACCTCCTGGAAATCAGATACAAGCTGTCTTGTTAGCCATTTCACAAGAGCTAGGAACATGCTTTTTACAAATACAGAAAACTCCAGATTCTCTGGAACATCCACTCAAAATGACAGGTTCCAGAGAATTTTATGAAACTGCCATGCTTCTACCATTTCTGTCCTAATGCTACTTCCTGACTAATATTTTCTATATTTTTTCTATAATATGTTTTATTTATGACAAAATAATCACCTAGAAAGTTTGTGTACAGCAAATGAAGATACTTCTGTCTCTGGAACATGATTTACAGGTGCCTGAGAAGTACTTGAACCAATTTTAGAAACTGCTTGATTATGTGACCAGCACTGCTCATCATCCAGGTAATCTGGTTCATCAGATTCATCTTCACCCACAGGCATCCTGGAAAAGATACATGGTTCATTTAGAAGTAATATCCCATGAGGTAATGCACAGTCCTAGAGCCTGAGAAGTTCGTCCTGCTGTCTGCTCTGAATCACAACACAAATGATTGTACTTCAGCCTCATCAAAGCAGATTGAATATTTTTGGCCCCGAGTCACATTTTCTTGCAGAATTCAAATAAAACTGGACAGAAAAGTAGGCATTTTACAACAGTGCCACCTAAAAAGTAGTAAACAATGTTCCTGAATTTCATCAATTATAAACAGGGTTTAAAAAAAAGAAAAAGACAAAAAAGATCCAGGACAAAAATTGTCCAATAAATCTTTTTGCATTTGTGTTACTTACTTTTTTTTTCCAAGCAAGGAGGGTGTAAAGCTATTTAGAACGAACACTGCCCATATGAACATGCGTTTTCTGAATGTGGTTGTTTCATTCTTGTTGAATATCCTTAACTTTGTACCCCAAAAAACCCTGTGCTGACATGGGGCATTTTTATATCTCATAACACACTGGAATTCTCATCAGAGTCACAAAACATTCCAAATTATGGTACTCTGTGAAAGTTTTTTATTTGCCTAGATGAGGCACACGATGCCAAAAAAAAATATGAGCCCATTAAAAACTAAGAATAATTAAATGTTTCTCATTGTCAGCTCTGTAGCTTGCCATTGTATCCACTTAATGGGAAAATTATGTTTAAAAACTCACTCTGAGCCATCAGTCAACTCTTGCCCTTGAAGTTGGAGGAGAAGTTCTTTCACCTTCTTCTGATTCTCTGAAGTCATGTGCAAGGTCTGCAGCGGCATCTTGCTTTTCAAAACTTGCTTGGTTTGTGCATGTCCTCTGCTAACAGAGCTTGATGTGAAAAAGAGGAAAAGAAACAATACTTTGAAATGTATTTATACAGTGGAAAATACATGCATGAACACAGAACATGAGTTAACTAAAGCTGTGATGAATGTAAAAATAGTGGCATATTGAGTCAGAACAGCAAAAAATTGCCTGTTTCCATGGAATTCTCAGGCACACATGCCAAATTACTGGGACTGAGCATGCTCGGCACTTACAATAGATACAGAAGCTTTGACGAGCTTTGCAATACGTACGTGGTAAACCCATAGATTCGGAAGATTGGTTCAAATGGCACAGAAACCAATGCAAAACTGCAGCAGGGTTTTGCAGGTTATGCCATCATATTTTTAGATTTTTTTTCAAGCCCCTTTAGGTCCCTCATTTGTTTAAGAAATTTAATTTCTACACTTCTTCTCCCAGCTATTCTTCTCTAATCCAATCTGACAAGCTGACATCATATTGCTATGTCATGCAAAACAAACAACAATTTAACAACTTTTCTCCCAATGCCATAATAGTATCTCTTCATTATACAATGTTGCAGTTCCAGGGGTGGGGGGGAAGCTGTTGATATCACTATAATCATGGACAAATCAAAAACACAAAAATCATGAGCTACAATCACTTCGAAATCTCTTTTTAAAACTTCAGCCTTCTCAAGTTTCTTCAGAAAAAAAGATTTTTTAAAAAAGTCATCTCAATTGCAAAATGTAAGAGTTAAAAATTTTTGCTTTGCTGACCTTGGTTCTTCTCTCGCTCCACTGAAAACACAGAAATCATCATCATCATCCCAAATTTTGTCTGAGCCTTTTTTGCTGCCACTGGCTTGATGTTTGCTAGGTCTTCCACTGCTGCCTCCACCACCACCTCCCCTTCCCTTTCCTCCTCTTCCTCCTCCTCTGTTTGGTCTTCCTCTTCTTTTCCCTGATGAACTCATTTTCTTCTTCTACGGGAAAAAAAAAGCAAAAATAAGCCATCAGCGAAGTATAATAGTAAGGTCATCATGTAGATATTCAGTAAAAGTAACAATTATTACTTTTAGCACTGGCACAACCATCTCTCCTCTCCCCCAACTCATAACATGTACCCTAGATGTACATTAATTGTAAACTATATTGCAGGTTTAGTATGTTACAAAAAAGACGACGAGATCTATGACATTAAATATTAATTTATTGTGCCACAAGGTTTGTTTTTTTTTTTTTTTGTAGACAACAGCCTCCTACTTCATCAGGGGCACAAAACAAAGATGGTTGAAATAAAACCTGTATGACCATCTGTTACATAGCAATTAGTAGCATAAGCTGACAGGTCAAAATCTTTTTTAAGAAATCTTGGCTCAGCCACAAACTAACAGGGTAGCTTTAGACAGGTCATTTTTTCTTGGCAGCTGTAGTAGACCCTAATACTCAATATGGAAACAATGACTGACCAAGTTTACAACATCACTACAAAGATAATGAGATAACTATTGGGACAGCAAGTATTACAGTAATAAGAATGTTGACAACAAAGGGCCTTGCCACACTACACTGTTATAGTGCTATTGTTTGAGTTTAAACATCCCGTGGAATCCTGTAGTTTGTGATTTAGGGAGGGGCATTTAGAATTCTCAGCCAGAGAGCTCTTTGGCCTCAGTAAATTATAAACCGCAGAATTCCACAGGATGTTGAAAGTGGAATAATAGCACTATAACTGTGTAGTGTGGAAAGGCCCAAAGCGAGTGAAAGCACAAGAAAACCATGTATTACAGTTAGATTTTTGTTACAAAATGAGTGGGCTTCCGATGTTCACCTTAAAAATGATTAATTAACTTTTGAGAGACCCTAAGTTTTTCTTAAGAGCCCAATTTAACCCCACAGAATCCTATGCACTTACTTGTGCCGAACTAAAGTGCCAAGGCTATCAGAACAAGAGAAAGCACCAGTCAGCACACAAATTCTTCATACTTAGATACATGAGCTGAGAGCATCCCCCTGCCCTTGCAACTACTGAGGCTATGACAAGAAGAGAAAACAGCAGCCCCTCCATTGTGTTTAGATTCTACTCCACAGCTGAATCGCAATCTGATTAGGCTGTTAGAATCCCCAGAGTTGCAGAGCTGGAAGCAAGTTCGCACCTGAAGATTTTTTTTTGCTGCTTGTGCTGTCTTGTGCACTTTAAGAATTTTACTGATTAACACCACATTTGTATAATTTCTACTTCTACACTTATAATACAACTGAAACATGTGAGCAATGGAGGGGGCCCTATTCTGTCAAGTGCTCCAAGACCCCAACTGACTTAATCTGTGTGAGCTATTCTCCAAGCTTTAAGAAAGTGTGAACTGGAGCAATACATCCCGGACTAGTCACACCTCAATAAGGAGGAAGTGGTTAGCCATTAACTCCTCTTAAAGCTGCCTTGTCTTCTGGAATCAGATGGCGGTTGAGGCATAAAAACAGAGAAGAGACAACCAAGCAGCCTAGGAAAATGCAGAAGGAGCCTTTTTTCAATGGGGGATTGTACTTTTTAAGAACCTGACTGAATGTTCTTGTGGTTGTTGCTGTGCACCTTCAAGTCATTTCTGACTTATGGCAGCCCTGAGGCATATTTTTTATGCTCAGAGTTTCAGATATAACTTTTGTTATCTTCAGACACTAGTAACAAAAACCCTTAGCTGAAATCTCAGAGGGAGATACTGCTGATCATTACCTAAAATACAAAAATAAATACACCAATGTATAATGCAGATTCTTCAGGAAGAACTTCCTGACCGTCGGAGCTGTCCGGCAGTAGAATATGCTGCCTCGGTGTGTGGTGGAGTCTCCTTCTTTGGAGGTTTTTAAGCAGAGGCTGGATGTCCATCTGTTGGGGATACTTTGATGGGTGTTCTTGCATAGCAGGGGATTGGACTTGATGGCCTCTGAGGTCTCTTCCAACTCTATGATTCTATGATTCTTGGGTATCTTTTGAATCCACGTATTTCAGTAGTGTCTATACTTTTTAAAAAAATTTCCTTTTATTCACTAAATAAACTTAATACAATAAAAGGAAAAATATATGATATCAAATTATAAACTTGTGGAGTTATTTACAAATATTGCAGTTTGGAAAAGTTGTTTCATAATTGCATATGACACCTTTATAGTACATAACCATCTTGTAAAATAAAATTAAACGTAACTATTATGCTGAATTATATTTCTGTCTCCAAATTCCTCATTTATCTAATTTCCGTGTTTCCTATAAGTTATTTAATTTATGGGAAACACGGAAATTAGATAAATGAGGAATTTGGAGACAGAAATATTGTCCGTTGTTGGCGAAATAGTTACTCTAATGTACTTCCTAATTTCCTTTTTCGGCTTTATTCTTACATGAAAAATAAAAGGTACCTCTATATTTACTCAGTAATGTCTACGCTAAGGTGATTTCCTTGGTCTCAGGACAGAGGTATTATCAGCCATTCTAACCCAAACCCTTCCTTAAAAAAATAGTTTAAAAATGCCCTAAAAGAGGGGTCCTATCACTCAGTGTTAGCTGGTTCTGTGAATTACACTCTCAGCTTTATAATACACAAGCACATGTTCACCACCTTCCCCAAATCCTACGCTTCCCTCGATCTATCGCTTCCTCCCCGTCTTCTTTCGCACAACCCCACAGCATCCCCCACAAGCCTTATAGAGAAGCCCCACACGCACAACCGCCCCGCGGCTTGGACCCCTAAAGTACATGGGGGAGGGAAATCCCCACAGTCCCACTCCTCTTACTCGCTCTTTCGTTTCCAGACACCTGTCAGACCCGGCTTCCAGCTCACGGTTCACGCCCTCGGCCGCCCGGAAGTGAAAGGCGGGACGGCCTTCTGCTTCCGGTTTCACGGAAGAAACCGGTTTCCGTAGCAACAGGAGGCGCCTCTTTCAAGCCGTGTCAGGTGAGCGGCGTTTTCGGTCTCTCGCGCCCTCGCTGGAGTTCCTAAGATGGAGGGGTCGTTTGCGTCGAAGGCCAGGGAGCTTCTCAAGGAGGAACGGAAAGGTCGTGCCCCTTCCAGCAGAGATAGGCGGCCCTTTTTTTTTGCACCCACTCAGTGGCCCCTCTCCAGTCGCAATGATTTCTGTGTTTCTTTCTCCATCTCAAACCATTTCCGCACTAGACCGTTAAAGCGCTATGATTCCACTTTCAACATCCTATGGAATCCTGGGCTTTGCAGTTTCGGGAGGGGCCTGCAAACCGCAGAATTCCACAGGATGTTGAAAGTGGAATCATAGCGCTATAACAGTCTAGTGCGGAAATGTCCTCAATAGTATTATTAGAGAGAAACGGGTGTGAGCAGTAAAAGAGTACAGGCAAAATAGACAATGTTTCCCATCTTTTTCCTCTGGTCTACTCTGCAGGGCTGTTAGCAGATTCAGCATGCTGGACAGTTTAATTCGCAGAGAGTATTACCTGCTTAAAGTCTAAGCTACAGAAACTCTCTCTTTGTCTTTTTGTATTTGCTTAACTAAAGTCCTCCATTTTGACTTCTAGACGACTTTAAAGGTTCCTGTTGTTAGCTCCTTGTCCTGCTTAATATTACGCTGGCATTAAATTGGCAAAGTCAATGTTTGGGTTCCCAGCTTTTTTATTCTTCACTGCTGGGCAAATACATGTGTAACACAGGGTTCATCGTTGATTATTCACCAGAAGCTACTGTATTATCAACCGTGTGTCAGAATTTTAGTGCTGGGAAAACAAATATTCTTGCATGTGCGCTGTATGCTTTATGAGATCATTGTCATCCCAAAGCTGTTTAACCCCTCTCTTCTTTCAATAAGGGGTTCTTCTCTTTGCTGAGTGGAAGAGCATTTGACTACATTCTTGCTGGGGTGGGTGAAGTCCCTTTGACCAAAGTTGGGGATCTTTCGAGACTGATTCTGAGCTCACCCACAATTGCGTAGACTACCCGAGGTAGTCCGTATGGATCGAATATTTTAATTTTGGCCCTATGTGTTTCTCCTAACAGTTTTCAGCATTGGTACCCTAACAGTCTTCAGGGTTGGTGCCCTGGCAGATTTCTGGGTTCGTGCCCTGACAGTCTTCAGGGTGGGTCCCCTGACAGGTTTCTGGGTTGTTGCCCTAACAGTCTTCAGGGTTGGTGCCCTGGCAGTTTTCTGGGTTGCTGCCCTAACAATCTTCGTGGTCGGTGCCCTGGCAGTTTTCTGGGTTGCTGCCCTAACAATCTTCGTGGTCGGTGCCCTGGCAGTTTTCTGGGTTGCTGCCCTGACAGTCTTCAGGGTTGGTGCCCTGGCAGTTTTCAGGGTTGGTGCCCTGACAGTGTTCAGGTTTGGGGCCCTAACAGTCTTCAGGGTTGGTGTCCTGACAGTTTTCTGGGTTGTTGTCCTAACAGTCTTCAGGGTTGGTGCCCTAACATTTTTTCCAGAGTTTATCACCAACACGGATAATATGTGCTTAATCATTAATCAGTGGTTTGGTCTATATTACTAATTCCTGGGAGCATTTTACCTTTTTAAAAAAAAAATGCATAAGACTTTGTTTTCTAAAACTGTAGTCTAGAGATCCATTTTAATGTAAGGGGTGTTGTTAATTGCTGTCAAGTCGACTTCAACTTATGACAACCCTGTAAATGTGAGACCTCCAAGTCACTCTGTCCTGCTCAGGTCTTGTAAACTCAGGGCCATAGCTTCCTTGATGGAGTCTGTCCATCTGTATTTCACTTTTCCTGCTGCCAAGTATTATCAACTTTTTCAGTGAATCATATCATGAAATCCAAAAGTGTGATAGACTCAGTTGAATCACTTTGGCTTCTAGGGAGAGTTCAGGCTTAGATTACTCTGGAGCCATTTCCACACTACACTGTTACAGTGCTATTATTCCACTTTCAACATCCCGTAGGCTTTGTAGTTTACTGAGGCCAAATAGCTCTCTGGCTGAGAATTCTAAATATCCCTCCCTCAATTGCAAGCCCCAAGATTCCATAGGATGTTGAAACTGGAATAAAAGTACTATAACTATGTAGTGCAGAAATGGCCTAGGATTCATTTATTTGTCTTTTCTGCCAGTTTGTGGTATCTGGAGTGCTTTCCTCCAGCACCACATTTCAAATGAGATGATCCTCTCCCTCTCCCTCTCTCTTTTTCACTTTTAATTCCAGAAAAGACAGTACTTTTACATGAAGCTGAAAATTTGATGGAAAAAAATCTACTGTCTTTTCTCCAAATGTGCTCTAAGAACTTTACAGCTTTTCTAGTTCTATGGGGTATGTGGGAATTTTCAGCATTTACAAAATCTCAGCATATGTAAGGTGCATATATTCACTATTTCTGCATTACACTGTTATAGTGCTGCTATTCCACTTTCAACAGTCTGTGGAATTCTGCGGTTTGTAGCTTAGTGAGCCCCTCTAAATGTCCCTCCCTAAACTGCAAACCCCAGGATTCCATAGGATATTGAAAGTGGAATAATAGCACTATAACAGTGAAGTGTGGAAATGGCCACTGTTATAAATGATGGATGCATTCTTTCACCATTGATAATTTAATTCTGTGTATCTATTGTTTTGGATTGGTAAATGGTGTTTTTAAAAAGATTAGTGAAGTTAATATTCTCTCTCAACAGGTCCAGAGGTTTATAAAATATCGATTATATTTCCGAACCAAGATAAATATGGTAAAAATGTTTTCAGATATTATAATTACACTTTTTAATTTAAGAAAATGTAGTCTGGCCTGCAACCCTATCCACACTTGGTCAAAACATTACAATTGTTCAACGAACGATGATAACTAGAAGCAGAAGTGACATACTCTGGTTGCCAGTAGCTTGTCCACATTTAGGAGTTGGGAGATTCTTAGTGGGTGTTGGAAATGCAAAGAGTCTATGACCCTGACTATAGTGCTGAATCTTTATTAATACCCAAAACATTACAATTCTCATCTGGACCGAAAATACAACATACTCAATGCAAGGTACTTTTAAAGAAATAATCCAGAGCATGAGGTGTAAGTTAATGTAAATTTTGTTTTATTGGGTTTTACTCCACTTGCTTTCTTCTGCTTCTTTAGATGGTGATTGTACAAGAACATCTGATGGAGCTCTTGAGAGGAATGGATATGGTGTTCATACCACTCCAAATGGAATTATTTACCAAGGAAGCTGGAAGAATGATAAGGTAGTTTACTTCTTGTAAATATCCAAAGTGATTAATTTGTTATGCAGTTAAACTTTAATCAATAGAACTGTGTCAAGTATTAATGTTTTAAGAAACTTCATGAAGAAATAAACTCTGAATCTTGTCCAGTGGTTCTTTTGCTTTAGTCAAAGTGCTTCTAGATGCACAGGCTGGACCACATAATTTTTGCCAGTTCCATTTCTCTTTTGCAGTCCTTTCACGTTCAGAAACAACTTGGGCAGGAGGTTGTTAAAGTAAATACAGGGGATCAGAGAAATGTTAGTGTCTTGGTTTGTGCAAGTTGAAACACTTTCAGCAAAGACAAAACTGCAATATAAAACTGACTTTTTATTGTCTTTTTTTTAATAGTAGCAAAAAAGCGGAATCTACCACCAATTATATTTTATGTTAATTAGTGAGTAAGTTATTTATGTTTAAGGTATTATGAATGGCTTTATGACCTTTATGAGGTTCTTTGTGTAATCTTTAACCTTAGCCCATCATGTCCTTTTTCCAATTCAAATGGAATATTTAGTTGGCCCTTTTGCATTGAAGTCAGTTAGGAAAAACAGGCAGGACTTAATAATATGTCACAGTTTGTTTCACCACATCTGTCTCTGAAGCTGCTATCCTTTTTTTATTCTAAGGTACACATATAGCCTCAAAAATTCTTTGGAAGAAACCATGGTTTTTAAACCAATGGAAATGTATAGTATTGCTATAACAGGAGAGGTCAGCTGTCATTTAAAAGCAAAATGAAAATTTGACAGGAAGTTCTAACTGTCAGCAAAAAAAGCAAGGAAAAGGAAAGTGGTCACTTATTCATCCTGTCCAGCCTGATCTTTGCTCATTCTTCTTTATTGAAAGGATTCTTACAGTTTGCAGGAATCATTTTCTGGACGTCCACTCTATTCACACTTTGGGGTTAATCTGCTCCCTTCAGTACAGTTATGTCTTCAGTTTCCTTCTTTATTTTCAGTTTGCTTCTTTATTTATTGCCTTCCTTTGATTTTCCTCCTGGCCCTCTGTCTCTCCTGGCCTTTTCATGTCTTTGATTTTTCCATGTGGGACACTCAGAGCTCAGTTCTTACCTCATTACTTCTTATATCGCACCTTTGTCTTTTAATTCCACCTTCCCTGTATACATTAATAATATCCAGATCTGTTTTATATCTATAACTAGGAGTGTCAATGAGCAACCATCAAAGTTGTGTGTATATATGTGTATATACTGTATGATGATTGGGAAAAAGGTAAAAAACAGAAATATGCAGGAATGTTAAACTAGGGCATTGCTGTTCATTTACTAACTTATCTAGCCAGCAGACATTGTGACAAGGGCTTAAGAAGGGGAAAATTAAAATATTTATTATTTGTGTTTCACCTTACAAATAAACAGATATATTCGGATATACAAATATGCAGAACAAAGTGTATTTGAGCTCATTTGTGTCAACGAGTTGTTTCTGTGACCTACTCCAATACATATTCATATGGTCCACTGTGTTCAGTTAAATTTTCATTTACATGTACCCAGGATTGCCCCCTTAAAATACTGAATTTAGAAAGATGAAAAGGTGAAAACACACTGATTTTGAAATTAACCTGCTGATTCCACTTCCTGTTAAATCAGATGAATGGTTTAGGGAGGCTGGAACATCCTTCTGGTGCAGTGTATGAAGGTGAATTTAAGAACAACATGTTGCATGGACAAGGAACCTATATATTTCCCAATGGAGCCAAGTACACTGGACAGTTCAATGAAAACAAGTAAGCTGGACTTCATGGCTGTTGCTTGATGTAGGATATGTTGCCCTGAATGAAAATATTAGCTTTGTGTTAAGAGCTGAGCATTCTCTAAATATACTAAGGGTGGACAAAGTGTGGTCCACGGGTCACATGGGCCCTTGGAACCCCATTGAAGCCACTCAAAGCTCCCAGACTCTCTCCCTACTCAAATTTACTAATGGGAAAGCCTCCAAACTGCTCCAAACTCTCAGTAGTGCCTAAAAATGACAGAATTTGCTTCCCCTTAGCCCCCAAACTTCACCCCCCCCCAAAATAAGCCGAAATGAAAACTAGAAGTGACTTTGGATGTGCCGGTGCAGCCTTCTGGGCAGGCCCAGGAAGGAAAAATGGACCCCACTCCATGCACAGTTTCCCACCCTGAATTATCCCTATAGCTGGTGTCACCATTTTATAGATAGTAGGTACCACTGTTGGTGAGAGCCAGCATGGTGTAATGTTTTAAGTGCTGGACTACAACCTCGGAGACCTGGCTTCAATTCCCTGCTTGGCAGTGGAAACCCACGGGGTGAACATG
Source organism: Iguana delicatissima (assembly GCA_948472985.1). Classification (NCBI taxonomy): domain Eukaryota; kingdom Metazoa; phylum Chordata; class Lepidosauria; order Squamata; family Iguanidae; genus Iguana; species Iguana delicatissima. Next base: position 304,675 of record CAOKZL010001938.1, on the reverse strand, counting down.
AACATGTTACATAGTCTCAGCCCCCAGAAAATAGGTTTACCATAGGGCTGCCATAAGTCAGAAGTAACTTGAAGGCACACAACAACAACCACTGTTGGTCAATGTGGCCTGCAACCACATATTTCTAGGGGATCTTATTGTTATTCCTCATGTCATTCTTTTAGGATCACAGTGCTTTTGAAAATATATGTGCCACATACCTTTAAGGCAGGTTTCCTTGGGCTTGTTTCCAAGGCTGTCCTCTCAAGGCATATGATGGAATAATTAATCATGGCTGGATATGGCTGCCATGGCAATCATGGCTGCCATGAAAGACAGCCATCCCTCCACATTTGCAGGTTTCACTTTTGTGGATTTGATTATTCATGGGTTATTTGCTGTCACCTCTGCTGCCTCCCTATGCCATTTTTAGTAGGGACTGCAAACCTCCTGATATTAAGAAATTGGGAAGGAGGCTTGTAAGTCCCTCTTAAAAATGGTGTGGGGCAGCAGTGGAGGTGGCAGTAAGCCCCACCAGCCACCCACTTCTGCCTTGTGAAGGATCCCTGGTGCCTCAAAGGAATCCGTGGTAGGCTGAATATGGTGGTCATACTTTTTTGTGTGTTAAATATGGTTTGGGAGGGTCTAGAGTTATTCATGGTTTTCTACTTTCACAGGGGTCCTGTGCCCCTAATCATAGCAAATGTGGAGGGATGATTGTATATGACAGAAGAAAGGATATAAAAATAAAACATTCAATAAACATGATTATGGATTAGCAAAATTTGCAACTCCAAATTTCATCAGGTATCTTGTGCTTCATTTTCTGATCCAGTGTTACACACTGGGAAGCTGATTCACATTTTAATAGCAGTTTGTCATAGATATATCGTTGAGCAGAGTAAAATGACTAGAGTGTTTGTTTCATCATGTTAATCTTGTCATGTTCCAGGCTGGAAGGGAAAGGAGAATTTACAGACATGAAGGGCCTGCAATGGGATGGCACATTTCATTACACAGCAGCACCAGGGCTCAAACTAAAGCTAGAAATGTAGGATATTTATACTGGAAGAAAGGTAATCAAGATTAGTAGCTCTAATATTGGGACATTCCAAGAGACAGAGCATGGAAAACAAGGTAGAATGTAATTGAACCAGTAAATGTTAAATAAACTGTATGTTTATCATCCAGAGTCTGTGAATCTTTATATGTAATCAATCTGGGTAACATAAAGACAGAGGGGGAATTTGCTGAGGAATGAGGAGATGCTCACATTTGTGTCATCATCACCATAACACCAGAAACAACATACACAATGAAAACAATAATTAGAGGCATTACACAGTTCACAGGAGCAAAGGAACTCGTTGTTCAGAAGTAGGTGTGAAATCTGGCAAGGAAGCACAAAGACCTATACATGAACTACATTTGAAATTCAACAAATCACTCATCTGAATTTCTCCAAGGTTGAGAAAGTGTCCTTTTTGGGTGTACATGGTCTTTCTGGGAAAATATAAAAACTTGGAGATTAAATAAGGAAACACAAGGCGAGAATCTGGCTCTGGAAAATAGAATTAGTGCAAGAATAGAACAGAGAATTGTGCTTCTAAAGAGCCACAAGATATAATAATAATAGTAAGACTCAATATTTGTTCTCAAAGTTGATACACACCATGTTTCTTCTCAGAGTAGAGACACACTAATAAAAAGCTCCAGGAGAAAGAATTAGCATTGCCTGGAATCCAAACCAGTTATAAAATTCAAAAACAAAGGAAACAATCTGCCTAATGTTTCAGAGGCTGGATCCTAGATCATCTAATGTATAAAAGTCAAAGTTTGTGAGTTTGTCTGTGTCAGGCAGGCAAAGACCTCATATGATTGGCTGTGTCAGGCAAGAAGACCTCATATGATAGGCTGCCTATGAAGATTCTATGGAATCTTGGGGTTTGCAGTTTAGAGAGGAGCCTTTAGACAAGAGAGCTCTTGGGCCTGGTCGGTTGCTGTGGAGATTGGGCCTAGCAGCAAGAAGGAGGAAGACAGTGCGTTCCCTCAGGAATCGAACTCTATATGTTAACAACTCTGAATACAGATTGCATTGGGGAATATGGGGAAAAGTTACAGGTTCTGGACAACAGAGATTGGTGAATTAGAGATGCAGGATCTCAACTCTGTATTTCAACTGTATCTAATTGCTAAAGTAAGATAAGGTAATTCCTAAGGTATTTCTAACAAGAGTTACCTATGAGAAAATAAAACCCCGGGCAATGTTGGATAAATATGCTAGTTTAAAATAAAACAAATGATTGTGCTTCTGCTGGCTGAACAGAAGGCCTCAGGAGGTTTATTTTACCTCTAGCTATCTATTTGAAGGAAGACAACATGCTATTCAAAACAGAAGATGTTGTAAACAGTGTGATGCTCAAAAGGGGGAGACACTTCAGGGTTGGACTTGCTTCGTCCCTATGTCAGGGCTGGACGATTTCCTTTTGACGGTAAGTTCCAAGGTAATTTTGTTAGGGTTTTCTAGAGTGATTTAAAAATACCAGATTTTGCTCCTGTTCTTTCCAATTTTATATTGGGTTAAAATAAAGCAACTTTAATTGGTCTCTGACTGTACTGGGAACTAACAGAAAATATTCTGGAATAAACAAAAAAAAAAGTGTATGAATCTCCAAAATAAAATTGGAAAGAACAGGAACAAAATCTGGGTCTTTCTGGTCCTTTTATTCAGCTGGATGATTCTAAGTTAATTAGCTTGGGGATGTCATGACAATCAGATGGGAATTTGCTTGTTTTCTATAGTCACAGGCAGCTCACTCCTTCAAAACATAACCAAAGCACCTAAAAACTACACCTCTGTGGTACTTATAGCACATTAATGATATTCCTGGAAGTAGTTCAGATTATACCGTCTCAAAGAACATGGATTATTGTGCCAAGTGACAGGGCAATTTCAAATAACTCCTTCAATTGTTCCTCTTTTTTATTTATACCCTGTCTTTTCCACAAAACTGGGACTCAGTAGCACTGAACACCTGAGGCAGAAAGGCAGAGTGTCTGGAGCTTCTCTGTAACACATTGCTTTAAGCCTTCTATGTGTCCTGCAAATTCACAGTGCAGAAATTATTGAGCCATCTTCAGGGTCCATAAACCAGAGGGATGTTTTGCTGTACAGAGGGGGAAGAAAATCTGATTTGAAAGCACAGTTTAGCTAGAATGTAGTTGTGGTAAGTGTGACAATGGCAAGTGCTGGCAGCTACAGTGTTCCTCTTTTAATACTTCAGTGTTAAAATAATTGCTGGAAGATTCAGTTTTGACAGTTTAGAAATTAAGCAGTGTGGTCACCTCTTCCCAGCTGAAGGATTTAGTGTGTTTTTACAATGAAGAATTCCAGAAACTCTTCTCCTTTTTATGTTTCAGGTGAGAAACTATAGGCCTTGTTTTCACATATGTACCCACCAGCATTAAATAAATTTAATTTCCAGACCATTTGAGTTTGGCAGCCCTCTCTGCCTGACCTCACTGCTTTGTGAAACCATCTCTAAGCAAGTAGGCTAACTTGAGTTGGGGCCCCATCCATCTTTCTTTGCATAGAATTTTGGTGTGCTATGACTTCTCGCTGCAGCTGGCTCTCCTCCCTTCCTATTAAAAAACATCATTGCCAAAAGCATTGCTTCAGGCTAGAGGTAAATGGATTTGTCATTGCTAATAAAAGAATGCATGCACCCTAATTTACAGTTTTAACAAACATCACCAGTGTTTAAAGAGCTTGTCTTCATATTAAATTTATAGCTGGGTTAACCAGGAGGGAGGGACACAAGGATATGACCTCAGGATTGCATAATTAGAAGGCTTAAGATTAGATATGCTTGGTTTTGAAATTAACATTATAGCATGTGATAGACCTACTTCAGAAAACACCAGCTCCCCTAGCTGCCTTCCTGCCTTCATTTTAGATGACTGTTAGTTCCTAACTCACCAAGGTATGGAAGCTGCAAGAGATATAGCAGAGCTAGGGGTAAGTTTAAAATTATCATACTATTTCATAGAGCTTATTTATGCACTTTGGTATTAGCGTAATTGAAATTCCATTCTGTATATTCTAGGTCATGAATTAACACTGTGCTGGCAAGATCATTTTGTGAGAGTAGGATTTGTATTTTAATGTATTGGCAAATATGCATCACAACCCCATACATACATACTCTAAAGTAAATCTAGTTGAAGTAAAATAGATTTACTCACAGCCCAGGTAAGTATAGGACTGCAGTGACAATGACAAATTTATGCACGTTTACCTGGAATTACTATTTGGCATTAATAAACAGGGCTTACTTCTGAGTAGACATGTTTAGGATTACATTATGCTTGTCTTTTTTCTTTTCTTTTTTTGTCTTGAATTATATATTGCCTGCTGATGTGCTAAAATTAATGCAAAGTATAATAAAACTAAACAACAGAAAGGAAGAATACTGCTTGACTATTAAACAATATATAAAACAAAACTCACTAATTTTTTATAATATTATTATACAGTCAGAATCAATTGGAATTCTTTACACTTCAGGAGTTTAGGAATATATAAAGTAACCCCCCCTCCATTAACCCCCAAAGAAGCCACTTGCAAGCCTAGCCAAAAAAAAAAAATGTCAGATATATCCTTACCTTAACTCTTTTAGCAAGGGCTTCAAGACAGCAAAGTGCACCTTGAATAACGTACACCAAAAAAGAGAGCAATTTAATCCATGATAGTCCCTTGCATGAGAAGAAGACTCATTTCATTCCGTGGGATTTACTTCTAAACAGACAAATGTAGGATTATTCTTTTATTGTCTTTTAATAATAATCTCATAGTCAGTATACCTAAGGCACGATGCAACCAAAAGTTAAACTTTGTGAAATCCCATTAATTTAAATGGAAGAAGTTAACATATCCTTAATACAGAAACTAAAATCCATCTATTCAAGTCTAATGGCACTGTTTTATTACACATTGATATGTTATTGTGGCATGATGTCAATGTGAATATCACACCCCTATGAATTTATTCCGTCTCCATGCCATTTATAGCTTTCCGATTTGTACCTGTCTTAATTTTTTAGATTTAAAAAAAATTATCAATGTATCTTGGAAAACCAGCATGATGTAGTGGTTTGAACCTTGGACTAGGACTAGGACTCTGAGAGACCAGGATTTGAATCCCCACTGCAACATGGAAGCCCACTGGGTGACCTTGGGCAAGTCACACTCTCTCAGCCTCAGGTAAAGGCAACAACAAACAAATCTTGCCAGGAAAACCCCACGATAGGTCACTGTAGGATGAAAATGACTTCAAGGCAAACCACACAACAACTGTGCACATTGCCTAGAGAAGTCATGAGGACTGTAAAAATAATAAATAAGCAGAAGAGGCAACACAAAGCTTACACTATGGTCAGTAGGGTACCCTGCCAGGAAGAGTGCAAGACAGGGTTACATGAGAGTGGAGATGTGTTGGCTTCTTTGTCTGACCAGCTTCACTTGAGGTCAGAAGCGTCCCATCTGTTTCTTTTGCTCTTGCATTAGACGTTCCCTTTCTGCCTAATAATAATCTAACTGATTGGGATAGCACAGCCCCTCAGCAAGAGTGGGGCAGAACAATTGTTCTGTAGTTGTACCAAATGCATGAAGTGAGTGCAAGCTGTTTAATTCATGTTTTTTTTTTCCCCAGCATTTGGCATAGCTGACAAAAAGTGGACAAATAACCCATTATACTTTTTCCTTCACTGAAAATAGAATTTGGATAATCTGATTCATCACTGAACTCACATGTTATATCCTTTAAAACCATGAGATGGGTTTTCACCCCAAACAATAAAAGCTCTTTGAAGAAAGGAGAGATGCTTAACTGGGCTTGATAAAATTCAAGCATGGATTCAAACAGAAAAGAAGGTAAATATGCTTTTTTAAAAAACAGAGGTTAAAATCTGGACATGATATTCTCTTTAGCAAATCAAAAAGTCTTTTGGATTATAAAACCTAGATTGAAAAATGATAATACTTCGGGTTTTATGTTGAGGGAGTGAGAACAATGGCTCCATTCTGTACTCCACAGAAATATAGCATCCTGTAGCTCCAGTTTAGCAAAAACTCTCCATCAGACAGGCAGACACCTCACAAAGGCAGTAAAGCTATTTCAACAGTGAAATTCATAAACAATGTTTATTCTATAAGCAAGAGTTCATGTAATTAATGCCATTTCTGCACTACACTGTTATAGTGCTATTATTCCATTTTCAACATGCTATGGAATTCTGGGGCAGTTTGGGAAGGGACATTTAGAATTCTCAAGCCAGAGAGCTCTTTGGCCTCAATAAACTACAAACCCCAGAATTCCACAGGATGTTGAGAGTGGAATAATAAGACTATAACAGTGTAGGGCAGAAATGGCCAAAGTCAGTCACAGGTGGCAGTGACAATGTGAAAACTGGAGATGGCTCATGTATCTTTAAGGCCTGTGTAGAAGAAGGAATTTCAGTAAATGTTGCTTGTTACCTGGCTGCTGAAATTCCCCTTTTTGCATACCAATTAAAGGTACAGGAGTCCTCCAGCTTTTATTCTGCCAACCCTAGATGGATACCTACAGTCTTGATCCTCAGTACTTTTGGCCTACATTTTGAAGAAAAGCTACTGCAGCTGACATTGGCTGCCTTTTCCTTTGGGGAACTACACTGAGAGGGACTGAAGTCAATTTTAAATCCACAGTGCTGCTTATGTTGGCTAGATTTCTGTATCTAATTAAGTAACATTCATGCATGATATAGATAGCTTATACAATTAGAATGAGGCCTGGATGTTCTTTATAGTGTGAGGTGTGAAAGTATTATTAAGGATGTAGTGGTTTGAACGTTGAACTATAACTCTTGAGACCAGGGTTAGAATTTCTATTCAGCCATGAAAACCCACTAGGAAATCCTGGCCAAGTCATACTCTTTCAGCCTCAGAGAAGGGCAAAGGCAAACCTGCTCTGAACAAATCTTGCCAAGATGGTTTTGCCTTAAGGTTGCCATAAATTGGAAACTATTTGAAGGTGTACAACAGCAGGACAGAGATTTCTCATAGACTCATGCTGTACTTTAGTGCTATTAGTCCATTAAGCAGTTGACCTTTATTTTAGCATTACATTCTATCCTATATAAAACATTTGGTTTTAAAAGCCTGTTCAAAGATTCAAATGTCAAGCAAGAACACTTTCCCATAGATGGAGATAATTTATGGCCTAAATTTTATTATTAACCCCAGCTAGAGTGGGTCCACTGAGTCAGCTTTGATAATGCAAGACTTGCGTAAGTTCTATTAATTCAATGGGTCTGCTCTTGCTGGAACTAATAATATGATTTAGGCCTGTGCTATCAGTAGCAATCAATCCACTGTTCTTTCCCACATTGTGTAAATTAGTACTTCTCAGGCTATCTGCTGTGAGGGGCCAGGAATTATTTTGTTGAATGTGCCAGGGACTGGAACAGTGGCACCTTATTAGTGTCCACTGGCTACAACTGTTTTTTTCTTCTCTGGAAACTTGCCACAAATCAGCAGCCAGTGGTTCAAGGACCAGCACTAGTCCAGGGACGACCACTTCAAGCAGCACTGGTATAGGTAATGACAACATTTGAGCCTTGTTCAGTTTGCACTGATTTGTTAAAATGACTGAACTAAACATGGCTTATTTCTGACATAGGCTTTATCTCTTAGCAGCAGTAATTCTATTTGAGAGTATCCACCTTCTTCATTTCTGCTTCTTTTTGCCTCAAAACCCAGTAGTTGGATTTTCCTCCAGTATTTGGAGATAGAAACTGCACCTGTGGGAGTTGTGGCTTCCATATGGCTGAAATATAGGCAGAGAATCCACAGGTGCTGCTTCCATTCTCTTGTGCTAAGTAAAACAAGTCCTGTTTAACCTCTTCCTGTCATACACCCCGCTAAGAGTCTTGGGCCTGCACACTTTATAAGGAATTCAGCAGCCTTTCAGGTTGTAATAGAGATAGGCAAAGTAAGATGTGCTGGTGATCCCAAGTGCTTTTATTTTTGCTTTTGCAATCTCCAAACCTCCTGACCTCTGAATTTTTGGCCACAAAATTAGTCAGGCACGAGTCATAAAGTAAGATGCCATTTGGGGCCATCCTCCCCAACCCTTTATTCTAAGTTTGCCAGAGTGAAAACGGGAGACAGCTCCTTTAACTTCAACATTCTCTCTTCTCTTGCTGTTGTTGTGTCTCTTCAAGTTGGTTTGAGTTGTAGCAACCCTAAGTCGAACCTATCACACGGTCTTCTGGGGGTCACCCAGTGAGTTTCCATGGCCACGTGGGAAATTGAAACGTGGTCTCCAAGGTCATAGTCCAGTGCTCAAACCACTACACCACTCTGGCTCTTTTCCACACAGCACAAAAAAAGGAGACTAGGCTCGACATGCTTATGGATGGTCCAAGTTTATTATTTAAAAAGACAGCTGCCTCCTGTTTTCACTCGGGCAAACCTAGCTTTTTCAGGTAGGGAGAGGGATTTTTCCAAAACCGGAGCTGACTTGGGGGAAAAAAGGGATTGCCAGGGCCTAAAACAGCACTCCTCCTAGTTTCTAATACCCTCCATACCTCACAGAGGCATGACTAGCCAATTAAATGGCCAAAAATTTGGGGAGGGAGCAGCATAGGGGCCAGGTGCAACTTTCCAGTCTCATGGGGACCCTGCTGTGCCCCCCAAGCCATACATGTTGCGTGCTCCTGCTTTATTAGGCAAGAGGTAAGCCAACCGAGAGCATTGAGGCTTATAAATTTTGAGGGAAAAGCAGCAAAATTAAGAAAGGGGCTACTTCCAGATAGCAGCAGTCTCATTACTATTGGCGAAGAGTCAGGGATGTAGTTATGAATCGGGGGGGGGCAAAATGAGAACATTGCTCCCCATAAGAATTCTGCCCCCAAGAAAGTCAGTCTGCATATTTATGGTATTGTAACTTAAAATCATCAGTTGAGCATTTGGAAATAGAGTTGAGGCATCCGAAGAAAAGGAGCAGGCAAAATAATGAAGGGAATATGAGTACAGCATATACAGGAGTGGGTGATATTCAGTGTCTCCCTCTCTGCAATGCTATAAATTTGGAGACTGAAGGAAAGAGGGCCGGAATTCTTATTTGGGAAATAATGCCCTCATTTTGCCCTCCCTCTAACTACACCACTATAGAGAGAGATGTGAGCATGTTGGTTCCTCTTTATTTTCAAGATATTTCCATTTCTTCTGGGGGAGGATAAAATTTCAATAGATTTCACCATCCCTGAAAAAGTCCTGTCCACTGTTTCTAGCACTAAAGAAAAATGCCAAAATCTGTAAACTGACTAGGTACTCTTTGGTGCCTGTTTTGGGGACGAAGGGTGGAAATGGGAATTTCCAACTTTGATTTTAATTCTATATAAGTAGGTTTTGGCAAAAGCAAAATTCCGATGCATTATAATTGTTTTCTGGATAGAACTGGACAACTATGAGAAGAAATTCGTACAGTATTTGTTAGTCATAAATTACCATACCTCTCAAAGGGAATGCTAAATGAGCAGTATAGCTGAGAGCAGTGCAAGTTTATAGCTTCTTTCAGAAAAGCCTAATCATTTGCAGATTTAAATGAAACTGTTTCGCAGGAATGAGTTGATAGAGTGGTGTTAATTTCTGTTATGTAAAAGCATACCTATGTACCAAGCCCCAGGCCCTAGCAAAAGCAGAAGGACAAATTAATTTCAGGATGCTTTTAATTAATTAATATCCTCCAAGGAATGAAAACATAATTCAGTGTCACAGCAGGAGTGTCACTGATATGCAGTTCTCTCCGGCCATTTCCGCACTAGACTGTTATAGAGCTATTATTCCACTTTCAACATCCCATGGAATCCTGGGATTTGCAGTTTAGGGAGGGGCCTTGAGTGCACAGTGTTCTGTACTCTATTGAGAGTGTATGTATATTCAAACAATCAGTCATGGAAAAAGATATTTAGATACTCTGAAGCAGTCACCAGATATGTCCAAACTGGATGTGACATTGTGTGCTTGTTTTCTTGTTTCCACATAGCAGCCATTAAATGATGTGTGTGTGTGTGTGTGTGTGAATGAGTGAGTGATGGAAAGCTGAGGATTCATATTGGAACTCTGCAGGACAAAAAGGGCCTATCCTTTTGCCCTGTTACAATTCTGATCCAGAGTGGTCCCCCTGCAGCTGATATTGGCTTGAGAAGGAAAATTATTATAGGCTGTTTCTGTGTACATAACATTAATATAGAAGTATGTTGCATTGTAATGGCCAGACAGGAGTGTAGGAAGTGTCTGAGGGGAAACACCAAGCTTCCAAGAGAATAGCATGAATTGCTCAGCTCATCTTGATACTGTATTGGTTCTTGTCAGCACTCTGAGATCAATATGACTTACGCGCTGTTTTCCAGATGTGCTGCATCACAGTTCTTACCAACTTCAGATAGCATGGCCATGAGTTGTCACCCAATACACCTGGAGGGTCCCAGCTTGAGGAAGTCTGCCTAAAACTATTCATAGCTGTTATCACAATACTATCCTGTCTGTAAAATGACATGGTATATCTTGCAGCATTATTATGAAAATAAAAAATGTATTTTTGTTATACATTTGTTGGTCTAGATATTTGACAGAGTTATTGGAATGCCGGTTTGTCACCAAGGACGTAGCACAGGTGGATCAAGCAACGTATGCCAGTGAAAGGCCCCTAGGAATGTAACCTAGAGTGCTTAAAACTCTAAAGTTTATCTCATTAATAGCACCTTTATTATAACTATTAATTAACTACGTCAAGGAGGTAACCATCTGCTAACAAGAGTATACTAAATACAATATTTTATTTGCTTTGGAATCTTTATCTCAGTGATCGGTAGCTTTCTCTTGGATGGTGGGTAAAGGTAACTGAAATTTCTAATAGGTTATCAAAAACTACTAAGGGATGATTACAAATCTTAATTCTAACTGAAGACCCATTGATTCCAGTGAGTACGTCTGGGGCTAACCCAGTGTATATTGTGGAACAAAAGAGGAGCAGAATGATGATCCCTTATTATTTTCCATCTTATACTTCTGTTTCTCACTGAGGATTCATTTCATATTTAGCTGAAAGAGGGCAGCATTTACTGTGTATGTGAACAGTTATACAGGTGCCCTATTTAACTAAGGAAATCCAGGCTCTCTGCGGTTTAAGATAATGAATGTCAGGCTGTATCACCTCAGGGTGTCTGCTTCAAACTAGAAGACAATTATATTTCATGCACATTTGGGCAAATCTACTGGCAATCTCCCACCTATCACCTATGCTATATGCACCCTGACAATGAAAGCAGCTTCAGATGATCTACTTCCAATCTGTTTTGGATTTTAAAGGTTAAGATCAGCACTTTGAGCACTGGCCATTTCTGTACCAGACTGTTATAGTGCCTTGAGGCCCCTCCCTAAACTGCAAACCCCAGGATTCCATAGGATGTTGAAAGCGGAATAATAGCACTATAACAATCTGGTGCAGAAATGGTCACTGTCATCTGATGCAGTTGGTATAAGATTGGAACAGTCTGTCCAGAAATTCTGCTCGTTTCTCTCCAGTATTTTTTGTTGAGCAAGAGGTACATTTTGCAGTGGGAGCCAGCGTGGTGTAGCAGTTTGAATGTTGGACTTCAGCTCTGGAGACCATAGTTCAAATCCCCACTCATCCCCAATCAGGAAACCCACCGGGTGACCTTGAGCAAGTCACACTCTCTCAGCCTCAGGGGGAGGCAAAAGCAACTGCCCTCTGAGTGAATCTTGCCAAGAAAACAGCAACAGCAACAGTTTGCGCCGATTGAAGCTTCTGGCCTGTCTTCAGAGGCAGATCCACATAAACATAGTTACTGAATCTACACACTACAAAATCATCCACAGAATAAATTGTTATATATTAGTTTCATAGTCTTCTAAGTGTAACAAGCTGGACTTTTGGACCCTCAGTGATTTGGATTGTATCCAAGAACCTAGAAATCAGTAAGATATTGTGGGATGATAATAATATTTATACCATTATCTATACCATTATCTATACCATTATTGAATGTCATTATTCAAAAACACTTCACAGTTTACTCTTTAACTCAGTGGTTCTCAACCTGTGGGTCCCCAGATGTTTGTGGACTTCAGCTCCCAGAAGCCCCAGCCTCTACAGTCAATGCTCAGGGCTTCTGGGAGCTGAAGTCCAAAAACATCTGGGGACCCACAGGTTGAGAACCACTGCTTTAACTAGTCATAACTAGCACTATGATAGCCTTCCATAATAGCACTGGCAACTATTCCATAACCCATGGGAAGGGAAACCACTGTTAGCAGCAGGGCCCAGTTATCTACCCACTAATTCTTCTACAGGCCTGATGATTTCAGAGGACATGCTGGGTGGCTTCCATCTCTTGCCATAATTGCACTGTGTTTCATTGCAGAAAATTCCTATATTTGTGGAAAATTCATACAGCACCAAAAGAATTGGCAGGTTCCAAGCCAATGTGAAACTATGTGTTCCAGAAAGAGACAGATTTGCATCTTAAGTGCACTGCAAATCATCATGCCCCCATTTTATATATAGTAAGCCTAATAAGTCCCGTTAATTGACTGAAGTTCTTTATTCCCACAGGAGAAACTGAAAGTGTGCCAGTGATTAATCCTGCAACACAGATTGCCCAGGTAACAATGAGCAAGATGCTCTGAAGAATCCCAACCACTTAAAGCATGAGAGAGGCTTTTGATAAGTCTCGTGAAAAATCAGACCTAAAAGAAAATCAAAACAAAACTAACCCAATAGAAACTTGGTTTCAAATTAATAAAGAACAAAGAAAACATATCAGGTATTTAAAAGGCAGTTCAGTAGTACATTCAGATTATATTGTCAAAACTGCAGTCATTAATGTTAGGATAAATAATCAGGTATAAATATTACCTCCTTCTGGTATAGACTAGAATCTACACACAGGTCATGTGTAGCTTTGATACATAATTGCTGTTAATCCTCAAAGTTTGAGTGAATGCTGGGATTCTGATACATATGCACAAAACTTTCTCATCATATATCCGGGAGGTGCCTGTACACATGGGATTCTGGCTTTGGATATACGAATGTTAGCCTGAGAAAGGTAGAAACACACTGAAATAATTGTTTAAATCCTGTCATTTTCAGGACTCCTGCATTCCAGGAGGTTGTAGTATTTGTTGCTGTAGTTCTCAGCTTCATTTTTAGACATCCAAACAAAAGTTCCTTTGTCCTAAGCTGTTTTCTGACAATTCCTGGTACCAGCTGTAACATTTTATTCCCAACCTGATGTTGGTTTCTTTTTAATTCAGAGATATATCAGAATAACATATAATAGGCTTGGGTCAAGTGGGCTGTTCTGAAGGCTTCGCAGAAATCTGAATGTTAAAAAAATATTTGAAAGATTTATGGGAAGGATATTCATGCATCCACACACACGCATCCCATAAGATTTTAAGAGGCTGCACTCAAGTGAATGACTGAGAGTGAGGGATCCCTTAAATTTTCTCCTCTTTTACCTGCTGAAGATTATGGTTCTCTTTGCAGGATTGTAGATTCATCTGAACACACATTTGAAACTCCACTAGAGTAGAAAAGCAATTAGAGGGATTGATTTTGAGTGGAAAATAGGCAGCAGGGTTGTGTGGATTAAACAATTTCCCTTCATTTCTTTACATTTTTTTTTCATCATTCTCTTCAGTATCCTTATTGAATTTCACATGAAGTCTCATATACAACACAGGATCATGTTTGGAATAATTGTGGCTACACAAGTCCACATCCATTGGGAATATAAAACTGAACCTATACATTTGCTGCGATAGAAATAATGATGCTGCATTCCTTTTGTATAATTGTATATGTTAATGAAAACCAGAAAACTCATCCTTCAACTCTTTCTCTATTTTAATCCAGTTGTTCTCTTCATCCACTAACTTTATAAAAACTGTAGGCAAGGGATCTCTTGCAGAAGAGAATAGAACTGTACTCATTCAAGCAGTGATTTCAGCAAGGCTGGAGATGGTTAATACCTTCCACCTAGGTTCAAGTTGTAGGCCATTTCTGCACTATACTGTTATAGTGCTGTTATTCTACTTTCAACATCCTACGGAATCCTGGGATTTGCAGTTTAGGGAGGGGCCTTTCTTTAGAATTCTCAGCCAGAGAGCTCTTTGGCCTCAGTAAACTACATACCCCAGAATTCCACAGGATGTTGCAAGTGGAATAATTGCACTATAACAATGCAGTGCGGAAAGGCCCATATAAGCAGAGATGTCTGGTCTTTGCCTCCTGCCTTATTATAAATCCATAAACCACAACAGTACATAACAAATTGTAGCATACAGATTAAGGTGACTGTACAATCTACATTACAAAGAACACTCTTCTATTTGTATAGCTATCACAAGACAGTCTTCTGTTTTGTGTCTTCTGGCTGAAAGACTGTTCAGTGTCAGGGATTGCTTTTTTGTTGTTTTAAAAGGGAGAACAGGTGTCTTGATGATGCCCATGAATAGTTAACATCAAGGCTGCTGACATTTTAAGAATGTGAAAAAGGAGTCCTACTGGCTTTTCCATCATTTTGTTTCCCACAGAGGCCAGCCAGATCTATGTAGGAAGCCCACAAGTGGAATTTGAATGCCACAGCACCCTCATACTGTGTTTCTGAAGATAGTATATAGCAGCATGACGACGTTTTTAGTGCTGTATTTGATTCCCTTTCCTATTAGCCATTGGAACAGATTATAACATTAAGCATATGTCCATAAGCTTATGACAAATTCTGGCCGTAAGTGATACAAATAAAACCAACAGGAGGACAATTTATAGGATTCCTTCTTATTTTAAAACTGAAGTAGGTATGTACAGAAATGTTACTGCTTTGAAATATCATTAGATATGGGAAGAGGAATAGAAATAATAAAGTTAGCAACAAGGTTTATTTTCTTCCATTTGACTTCCTTCTTTTATTACATCCAGTCATCTCCTTAAGACACATTTGTCCATCTTGGTTTTCCCCAAATGACACACTTTTACTTTTAATGTAGCTTGTCTGTATCCTTAGATGTTAAGTCTGTATGCAGCACCTGTTTGAGTCTTAATTCTTCTTCTTTGTTCAATGTGAAATTGAGAATAACAATATGACAACTCAAACAGGTTCTGCGTGCAAGACACAATAGGACAGGAAATGTAAAGGAAGTTCATTTGGGGAAAGTGAAGATGTATCTTAAAGAGGTGTATCTTAAAGAGACTGTAAATGTTAAAAAAAAAGAAGAAGAAGGAAGTTGGATGTCTTGTGGATGGATATTATAGTGCTGAATGCTAAAAAGGAAAAGAAATGCAGGCAAAGGATAGAAAGGATAACCTGGGGATAAACAAGAAGATTAGTACTTTTAGCAAAAAGGACATAACAGGAAGGAGATAGTTTAGTGGCAAAGCATATGTTTTGCATGTAAAAGATCTCAGTTTGAAGTTTGCTGTCTCCAGTCAAAAGCATAAGGTAGTTGATAATGTGAATGACTCTTCTCTGCTAGTAGCCTGGGTAGTCAGAAGAAAAAATAACGGGCTAGACAGACAAATGATCTGATAGGATAAGGCAGTTTCCTTTTGTTCTTATGTTATATGAGTAGATGGGAGAATCCACATTATTTTCTGTAGTAGTAACAAGTGATAAATGGCTTCTGGTTTGTTCAGTTGCAGGCTCTGGCTTCTGAACTTAAAACTGGTTTCACTGAAGCAATGCAAGAACTTGCAAGAATTCAGCATGGGGAGTATGCTCTGGAGGAGAAGGTCCAAAGCTGCCGGTGTGCAATGGAGGAAAAAGTGGCGGAGATGAAGAATTCTCTAAATGGCTTCAAGGTAAGTGATCATGCTTTGGCAGCCTCTCTCATTCTCAACAGAGGAGATTAGGCTCACTTGTTTGAAGACTGGAAGGAGAGGGACAATCATATAGCATGAAGATAATTTTTTAAAAATGCATTTTTTTTCCAAATAGATTTCCAGTGCACTTCAAGTGTACAAGTTCTTTTCCATGGATAATTGGCAATGAAAATAGACAGTCTGCATTCTGTCTCAGTTTTGTTCTGTGTGTCTCTCCAGAATGGGCAGGGGTGAATCAGTCTGTTTCCAGTCTGTGTCATTGATAAGTCAGTTTCATCCTGTTTCTGCATTCCTGTGCAATTATTTAAAAATCCACGTGAAAATACATATGTATGTGTTAGTGTGTATGTTAGTTAATACGTGAGTAGGCATGGATCAGATGGTATGTGAGAGGTACACAGCACGTCAATTTGTATTGGAACTGGTAAAATTATTTATTTTATTTTTAAACTTTAATTTATATTGCTCCTTTCTCCCACTGTAGGATGCAAGGTATTGGATTCAAACAAAATATAATTAAAGTATTGGCTGTATCTGTCCTGTATTTATGATGTCAAAAGCTAGATTTGGGACTGCAAATTTTGGTATTCACATCATGGCACCATTGTCACAATCACAAATGCCCGATGAAACCCACCTTGAAAGGTATACAGTTGCACCAACTGAAGGGGTTCTGTGGTGCTACCAAGCAGGGTGCTGAAGGATGATGCATCCATCCACCTCCCACATCCAGTTGAAAACAAAAGATCTGTTTAAATACAAGTTCTTTGTCTTCTGGCAAAATGAGATGAAAAAGGAGGCAACCTTGCTTTCCATAGAGAGAGTTCCACAGTGTGGAATCAGCCACCAGGAAGGCTCTCTCTTGCATCCTATGTCCAACTATATGTGTGATAAGTGATGGCACAAAGAGAAAGCCCTCCCTTGCAGATCTTAAGATTTGGGCAGGCTTACATAGGGAGAGGTGATCTTATATAGTCTGGACCCAAACCCAGTCAAATTCTTCAAACATCCCTACTCCAGAGAAGATAGACCTATTATATTTTTAAAAGAGAGATAAAAAGAGAATCTTCTTGTGCCTGCTATTGGTGTCTCCAGAATGACTTCCCTAGGGAAATTCATATGGTCCTCTAAATACTTTTTATTCTGATCTGTGATGATTTTATAAGTTTTAAAATTTACTTTATCATCTGCCTTTGTATGAGCTGAAAAGGCAGTATATAAATGTACAAAAGGAAAAAGGAAAAAGATATTTATATTGTTTCAAAATCATAACGGCAAATTCTATCGTGGTGCATGAATAGAAAATATTCCAGTGGTAAGTATATTTTCAATGCAAATTATGAAGCTAATATTATACTGTGCAGATGAATAATTTTCTGTGACTACTTAATACAGTGGTTCTCAACCTGTGGGTCCCCAGATGTTCATGGACTTCAGCTCCCAGAAGCCCTGAGCATTGACCATAGTGGCTGGGGCTTCTGGGAGCTGAAGTCCATGAACATCTGGGGACCCACAGGTTGAGAACCACTGACTTAATACATTACATTTGTTTTCATCCTAAATTTTTAAAGAATGAATTAAAGGTGTTTCTAGAAACAGGATACAGGTGCAGGCCTTCTCGAAATGGCATAGAGAAGTTATCTACTACGATTGGGTTAATCCTGCATGCCAGGCAGTACAGCCAAGAGTCCACATTCTCTTCAGTTGTGGCAGTTTGGACTCCCTCACTTCCCTGACAGTTTTTTCTATCTTGCCAGATGAATCGATTGGGTTTTGTCTTTTCTATGACAGCATAATTGTTCCAAAACTGGATCTGTTTTCTTAGATCTTTGCACCTGTAATAGTCTTAAGTTCTGCATTGTTTTGGAAGGATGTCCACTTATTTTTTGACACTTTATCTGCAATTTTTGACACTTTGTCTTCACCACTTTTTTTTAAAAAAAAAGACTTCTAAAGCATTGCTCTGAGAAGGTGAGGGATGTGGCTTGACAACAGGATTGACAAGGATCAGGCAATCAGATCTGGCTTTTGTTCAAAATCATCAGAAAAGTTTTCTCATAAACTGGATCTAATGAAGAAGTCTGAATGCACACCCCAACTGCAGAATATTTGTTTCACAGAAGACTCATAACGAATATTATGTACATTTATATGAACGTTTCATCTCTCTGTGCTGAACAGTCAGATAGTGGTTATCTGCATTATTGTTCTTGAAGGAAGAATTTGGTATTTTTAAATGCTTTAGGAAAATATCACCTATATCACTTTTCCCTAAACCTCATGCTAGCGCTCATCTGTTTAATTAGGAGGAGCTTAATGAAGCCAAATCCATGATTGAAGAAATTAGTGCTAAACAAGAAGAGATGCAACAGAAAATTGAACAGCTCCAGCAAGAAAAACGGAAGGAATCTCGTAAGCTCAAAGCAAAGTAAGTGGTTTAAGCTGACTTTTCTTTCAAAGCCATTGATAACCTCACGGTAGTAGACTTCTTGAATTTTCATTGTCATTTCAGCTCCCATGAGCTCCTTATAGAAGTCCACTTTAGTTCACCAGATAAGATTATTTTCTTGACTGAAGCAAAAGACAAATATTGGGGGCAAGATGCAGTGCATGAACACAAATGCTTCCTTCAGCAGAACCTGGGGAAGATGGACTTTCTCTTTTCTCTGCAAGTTTGGAGGTGGTTTTCAAATGGATGGGGAGAGGATGGGGAGAGGATGGGGAACTGAGGAGTGCTACAGGAGAGAGGGAGCAATTTCTGTCAAATGAGTGGAATTCTGCTCACACAACATTGAATCCCACACATATTTTTTAATATTAAACTTACCATGTTAAATCAACAAAGTCTTGTGCCACCTTCAAAGCTATTGGAGCTGTAGCTGACTTCATCTGCCGCAACAGACTAACATCGCAAGCTATCTTCTCCACCCCATGTAGATTAAGTGTGTACTCCCAAATACGTGTTCTGCCTTGCTTTTTAATTTTTTTTTCTCCTCAGAAGAATACAAAAGGAGGAGCATGGCTCACAAACAGTACCCACACCCCTGCAAGGAAGTCCCTTTCGATCACTGAACCTTCCGGAACCAGTTTTAATTAATGAAGATTTTGTAAACCTTTTGCATAATGCAACATATGAGAAAGGTATTTTTATTGTATATTATATATACCCTCAAGCCAACTTACTATATTTTAAAACATCTTTCTTACTTTTTCTTTCTTTTCTGAACCATTTGCTTCCGTAGGGCCAGCCTTACCATTAGGCAGGGGAAGATGAGTAGCCTCAGAGGGCATAATATTAAAAGGCAGCAAATTGTTGGTTGTTGTAATTTATTTTTACTGCTTTACTGCTGGAAGAAAGAAGTGCCACTTTAATTTTCTGTTCGTATTCAGAGCAAGACCAGGTTACCTACAGGATCATTTTCTCCCATATAATCTGCCCCATACACGCAGGTCATCTGCGAGGCATCTACTTCAGTCACCCAAAACTAGGGCCATTTCCGCACTACACTCTTATAGCACGATGATTCCACTTTCAACATCCTATGGAATCCTGGGGTTTCCAGTTTAGGGGCCTTTAGAGTTCTCAGCCAGAGAGCTCTTTGGCCTCAGTAAACTACAAACCCCAGAATTCCACAGGATGTTGAAAGTGGAATAATCGCTCTATGAGAGTATAGTGTGGAAATGGCTTAGGCTGACTGTTATTCAGAGCACATTTTCTTTGGCTGCCCTCAAACTGTAGAATGACCTGCTGGAAGAGGTTTGTCAGCTCAAGATACTATCCGAGTTTAAATCAGCAGTAAAGACCAGTCTCTTCCAGGAGGCCTATCCATATTATTTTTAAATAGCGGGTTTAAACTATTTATTGATGGATTTAAATATGTATTGGTTTTGTATGCATACACACACACACATATATGGTTTTACATTTGTTGTGTTATTTGTTGTTTTTCCCTGCCTTGATCCACAGAGAGGTGGGTGTCGTTGTTGTTATTGTTAAATTCAGAATGACTGCCAGTTTGCTTCTCTTCATTTATACACAAGAGTTGTATGCATTACACTAGAAGCAAAATGGTCTGAATTAAAGAGGCAAAGCTATTTTTAAAGAGGCTATCAGCTATTTTTAAGTAATTGGGGGAAGAGAGAAGTAAAAATACATTTTACAGTGCTTAGAGTCCCTTTTGAGTGATTTTTGAGGGGGCGGAATACCCAGCATCTTATTTTTTTTAAAAAAAGGGGGCCTGAAGGCTTACAAAGAATTCCTTGGAGGATGCCAAGGGCTGCACAAAGACTGTGATCATAGAATCATAGAATTATATTGCTGGAAGAGACCCCAAGGGCTATCCAGTCCAACTCTAGTCTACCATGCAGGATTACACAATCAAAGTACTCCTGACAGATGGCCATCCAGTCTCTGTTTAAAAATCTCAAAAGAAAGAGAGTCTACCACATTCTAGTGCAGAGTATTCCACTGTTGAACTGCTCTTACCATCAGGAAGTTCTTCATAATATTTAGGTGGAATCTTTTTTCCTATACTTTGAAGCCATTGCTCCATGTCTTAGTCTCCATGTCCATGTCCAGAAAACAAACTTACTCCATCCGCCATATGACATCCCTTCGGATATTTAAATGTGGCTATCCTATCACCTCTTAACCTTCTGTTCTCCAGGCTAAACATACCCAGTTCCTTAAGCCCCTAAACATAGCCAGCTTCTTAGGCTGCACTCTCCCATCTGCTTCAGATATATCTCCCTGCAAATTTCTTGTCCAGATTCAGACTATAAACTATTCCACAATGTAAATGATTGGGGTAAGCTTTACTGAGATGTGCTAGGTAATAGTGTCCCATTGTGGCCCGCAGATGTGCTGGAGGACAGGGTGATATCTATTAGAGTTGTCCCAGAAACTATTCATGTTTTCCACAGTACAGTGTCACAGAGTGTGTCTCTTTGCATCATTTAGTTCAGGTAGTTTCGAGCCATTGTAAGGTGCTCAGGGAGTAACAGAAATGAGATCAGAGCTTTTCCAGAAACAAATTTTATTAAGAAAATAGAACAAATAGTAATTTAATAAGGCTTGTCTGGAGACAAGACGAAGAAGGAAGGAGAAGAATGTCAATGAGAATTGGAAAGCTGGCAGGAAAGATTAAAAAGAAAGATAGGTACAATTCCTTTCTTATGTTCTGTCTGAAACACACAGAAAGAGGTCCTTATTGTCAGGATTCAAAAGTAAGCTAAAAATGTTCCTTAAGGATCCAATTATCCAATGGAGCCCATTGGAAGTGGGAAAGCAGAGGAAGGAGGCATTAAAAGTCAAGATTCTGGGCTAAGTCAGACTGTAATTATTGCAGCAAGGATAAATTTCCTGTAATCTCTTGGAACTCTTGGATTCAGAGATTCAGCAACAGGCACCCAGTTGGGAGCTCAAAAAGGCTAAATGTCTGTCAGCAAAACTCATGAAGGACTATGAAGAAACTCACTGAGTTCCATAGTGGGGAGGGAGTTAACAGATTTTCATTACAAAGTCTCACAAGAAAGTAGAGCAATCCTGAAAGTGCAACATCCAATAAGGATGTTCCTTATAAAGTTTAGTTTCCAGACCTTCGATCCATCTTCTCTGGACACATTCCAGCTTGTCAATATCTTTCTGTGGTGTCCAAAACTGGACACAGTCTTCCAGGAGAGGTCTGGCCGAAGGAAAATATGGTGGCACTACTACCTCCCTTGATCGAGATACTATGTTCCTTTTGATCCTGTTAAGAGGTGTATATTGTCTTACACAACCATATACAAATGCAGCTTATAAACACAATGAAATGTGTCAGACTAATACAATGAAAGCATATCACTAAAACATCACAAAACAAAACAAAAAACATTTTAAGGAGAGCTGTTTCCCCTAACATAACACCTGAACAAGGCTATTTTGCTCACAAATTAAGCACATTACAGAGAAAAGAGCTAGCGTATAATGACATTGACTTGAATCTCACGTTTTGCTTTTCTTTTCCCATGTTTTGAATTAAAAACAAAACAAAACAGACAAATACAAAATTCTAGAAACAGTGTCTTGTTCTAGCTCTTTGTGAGAAGTTTGCTTTACTGATCCTCTATTGTATAAAGCTAAAATCTCTTCTGTTCTTGCCCAGTCTCTGACTGCAGACCCAGAGGACTAGGAGAAAGCAACATGAAAGGTAGGCAGATTGGGAGTTCTTATGGTGCTCTTTGACATTCACTACTTGGTAGAGGGTCCCAATTAGAGAGAGGCCAAGGCAGTGATATTCTCCAAGAGAGTCAGAACCTGCTTATCCAAGAGGAAGTGATAGCCCAAACAAGATAAGGGACTGGCAGGCTAAGAATTCCAGAGCAGTCTGGTTGCTAAGGCAGGGCCAGAACCCTGAAAAAGAAAGACAGAAGTGCACTGATTCAGAATTCAGTAAGTTAATAATTATGCTGCTGAAAGAGGAAAGTGAGTTGTTGTTTCAGCACTGACCTGGAGCAATTATGAGAGCTTTATACTCTGTGCTGTGCAATTAGGACTAAAGCACTGCCCATTAGCAATGTATCTAGCATTAGCTTTCTTTTGCGCAGCATGTTTCTTGCTGCAGAGATGACTTGAGAGGGAATCTTCTCAGGTCTTTCCTGAATCTATGAGGACCAGAGATCTAGTCATCAGAGGTTCCTTGGGATTCAGACTATAAGGTGAAAATGCCATTGTAATATACTTGCTTGGAAAGAACTGGGAATGGATTTGTCTCCAGGGAGCTAGTGTTTCATTAAGACTTTGCATGCATCATTTTCTGGTTCAAGATGAAACCTGGAAAAGTTACTTATGGAACTGTAGCTCCCAGAATTCCCTAGCCAGCATGGCCACTAATGTTGGTTGGGAAATTTGAGGAGTTGTAGTCCACAACATAACTTTTCTAACTCTAGTTCAAAGCCATGGCAGTATGTAGAAAATCAGGTATAAGGCTATAGAGTCTGTACTTTTTCTTGAGGATAGAAGATCTACATGTGAGAGCCTCTGTGGAAAAACCAAACAATTTTATTGAAACATATTTGTGAACCACCTTTTTATTGTGTAAAGCATTCTGAGAACTTCATTGAAAAGCTATAAAATGCAAAATAGATAAATTACAGATAAATGGTGAATAAATGTCAGTGTATTATTTTCTAATTCTTCAAATACATTATCAAAAGATGTGCAGGATGCTATTAAGATAAAGACCAGTCTGTAACCCCCACAGTTGCCTTTGGCAGCTTTTTAAAGTTCTAACTGTGTTCCCTTCTGTGGGACAAATTTAGGTGGCTTTTAAAAAGAAAGGTTATGGGAGCACACATATGTTTTACGTAGACAGATGGTGGTTTCATGGTGGTTTCAGTGCCCTCAATAGATAAGTTAGTGTAGCCTCAAATGGCTTCAGCAATAGTTTTAGGTTAGCTTAGTGGGCTAAGTGGCCGCTGAAGACATAACTATCCTGCTGACAACATGTTCTGATTCCTAGGACTAACCAGTACAAATCTGGACACAGAAGAGAGCCTTAGAGCTTCCTCATCATCTGATGTTCAGTCATCATCCAAAGTGTGGAAGCAGACCAAGGACAGTAAAGAGTGGGGTGACGAACATATGTCAAAGGACCAAAATGACAGGCAGAAGGAAGTAGGTCCGAGCAGATATAGCTCAATGGAAAACTTACTGCAAGATCCTTCTATTGCAGGTGAGATTAATGAAAGAAGCTAGAAAGTACTGCCAAAGGCTTTAAAGCTGCGTTCCAAAACCTGCTGTCATCCAGACATATTGGGTTATAATTGTTAGCATTGTCATCCAGCATGGCCACTGGCTGCTTAAGGCATTATTAAGAAATTCTAATAAAATTTAACTCTGTGACTGGTAGAACAAGATTTTGGATTGCTATCTTAACCATAGCTTCTGAACTTAGGATCCATTTAGAATCAGTTTGAGAGCCGATGAGATGTAATCATGAATGTTTAGGATTTGGGACTTGGGGGATCCAGGTTTTAGTCTCCACTGAGCTATTATGACCTCTTCAGATGACATACCTCACAGGGTTTTTGTAGAGAAAGGGAGAAAGAGACCCTCTTAAACCATCTTGAACTCATTGGAGGAAGGGCAAGATACACATGTAACTCTAGCCTGGTACTTCAAACATCCAATCTTTTCCCTCTAATTTTAATATTTTCTTATTTCAGATTGTTCTATTATGTTGTGTTCACATCTGTTGCTCACCTGCGTTTTAACTGACCAATCGATTGTTTCATCATGTTCATCTATTTAATTATGTAATGTTGTTTCTTTTTCCTGATATTTTCCTCATTCTACATTGGATTGGCACTTAGTCACAGATATATATAAAGCAATGTAATTTAAGTTAGTTATAAGTTGAAGCAATATGACTTAAGTATCTAACTTAAGCTTCCTTTATTTCAATAGGCCTGCTTTAGGTATGACTTAACCTGGATCAATCTTCTGTTTTCCAATACACTAATTCTGTTCTATATCAGTATTTGTTCAGTAACATTCATTTTATCAATTATAGTCTGAACAGTCATCTGATACTCTTCAGTTCTATTGATTTAATGTGTTTTCTTGATTGGTGTGGCTTTCATACATGCTTAATTTTAGTAGCATTTGTTTAATATACTGCATTTCTCCTAATATTGGAAGTACAAGGTAGCTTGGTTCCCAGGCTTTGTTTGTTATTTTTGTCATTAAATTTCACCTGTGCATCCGTTTCTTATTATCTTCTTGGACCACTGTGGGGATTTTTTTTAGCACTATGAGTCATACAACTACCTTTATATATTAAAACATTAAAATGGTCTGTTTTGTACTCGAGGCCTTGTCTTGGTGCATCACTAACATGCGCTCTTCTAGGAAATCTGACTTCTTGTCTTCTTAGCCTGCAGAAAGTGAATTGTGAATTATGCAGAGAACTAGCTGGAGCACAGGATTCCTCTATCAAATCTAGGTTCTAGACATAATTCAATGGGAAGGGATTCCGCTGATGGGCTGGAAAAGCCTTAAGAGCCAATTTTCACTTGATATATGGAGAGCTTCAGGGGAAAACAGAAGGGAAGAAACGATTTCCATGCTAGATGTAGACTTTTGTATTTGAATTGCAGATCCGTTTAGTATTATGTGCTAACACAGATATAGGCCTCCCTAATTTGAAGAAGAATAAAGGAAAGTTATGCTTACTCTTTCCTGTTATGATGTCTTGTTCAAAAACAAGTGCATAATCATAGCTTTTATTAATATGCTTTAAGGTTAAGAATAATAAACTTTGTTTTGTTTTGCTATAGCTAAAAGACAAAATGTTGCTTTGGACTTACTGGAGTCTGAAAGGAAGTATGTTGTTAATCTTTCTGTGATTCTCAAAATAAAAACCACATGGCAGGGACCAGAGGTGAAAAGGAATGCCAAAGAACGAAGGTATTTTATTTATTATTCCTACTTCTATAAAGCATTTTTCTTCAAATGTATAAAGCACTTTTTCAATCAACACTGCCCTGTCCGCTCCACCCATCTCTCTATTCAGTCTTGGGCTTGCCTTTATAAGCCGCTTGGCTGCCTTCTATTTTACACTAGTCATGCTGAGCTTTTTTTTTTAAATTATTTTTACATCTCTCTCTCTCTCTCCACATCTAATAGTCCAGAAATTAGATTCTGAAGAAGATAGTCTCACAATACACTACTAGCAATCTATATATATATAGCCAGTAGTGCATTGTGAGACTATTAGATGTGGAGATATTCTCTTTGCAAACCCACTTCCTAGCACCATGTGTTGAAAATAACTTGCCTCATTTTCCCATCATGCCAAAAATGTATGGAGAAAACAATCTCTTTATTACCAGATCAAATAAGGAAGGGATTTTTCTTCAACTCCAGTTGAAGATCACACAAATAATACTATGGGCTCCATCCAATGTTGTATTAGTGGACTTCTTCTTCTGCATCCTCGCAGGTCCCCAAATCTGCTTCAGATCATCCGCCAGTTATCTGGATCACATTTTGGGGTATATAAGGAAAAGACTATTTATTCTCCCAGGAATGTTCATTCTGTTGATGGATGGACACAATTAGACACATCCCTGTGTAAAAAAATATGCCTACTTTCCCTATCCCTTCATTTCTTATGCTTTTTACCACAGATTTCCATCATCGTGTAGGCTTTTAAGTCTCAGCAGCCAGCATGTGTAGTGGTCTGAGCATTGGACTATGACCTTGGAAACCAGAGGTCATTTCCTCACTTAGCCATGGAAACCCACTGGGTGACTTGGCCACATCTCAAACTCTAACTCCCAGAAAATCCTGTGATAGGGTCACCTTAGGGTCATCATAAGTTGCAACAGACTTGAAGGCACACAATAACGAGGTTGAAAAGGGCTAGAAGATTCACTTCTGTCATGGCTTGTGTACCTTTAACTGATTCACTACTCGGTAACAGTGTTAGATGTATTCTCCTATGTTATTTAATGGTTCTATGAAATTTTATTCTTTGTTTTCTGCCTGCAGTTTTTTTCCCAACTCTTTGCGATACTTGGTCCAGCAGCACGTAGACTTACTCCATGCTCTTCAAGAAAGAGTCCTGAGCTGGCCCCGACAAGGCATCCTGGGAGACATATTTCTCAAGCTGACAAATGATGAAGTATGCATGTTGGCTACATTATGAGAGGGAGAAGGTTGCGCTTTTATCTTATTGGACAAGTTAACTGAATGTTAATTTATGCTTTACCTTTATATCTTTCCTGAGGAGCATAACTATTAACTGAAATAGGTTAGATCCAAACTTAGTAATATTTAAAGAAGCCCTATTGAAATCAATGGGACCTCAACAAATTAATAATTAACTTCAGTGAATTATCCTTTTTTTGTTTTTGTTTTTGAAGGGCCTTAAACAGGAATTGGATGGCCATCTCTTCGGAGTACTGTAGTTGTGTATTCTGCATGATAGAAGGATGGGACTAGATGGTCTTTTGGTCACTTCCAGCTAGCTGTGTGAATCAATGATTGTATTCCAAGGATGGCTAAATTTGGATCCAGCCCAATTTGTCTATGCATATACACTAAATATTTTTGAAGAAACCATATTTTTGATATCTGAAGGGGATGATTTGGAAAGAGTGTTGAAAGTGTACTTGGACAAGTTGCTCTGTATAGACTTGCATATGAGAACCAGCATGTGTAGTGGTCTGAGTGTTGGACTATGATCATGGAGAGCAGGATTTGATTCTCCACTTGCTATGAAAACCCACTGGGTGACTTTGGTTGCGTCTAGGGATGGGCCAACCGAATCCTCAAATCTGTGGCAGGGATTCGAAATTCGGAAATCCAAATCCCTGTGCCAAAATAGGCAAACTGAATCTTTTGAATCCACCACCCAAACAGTTTGTTGGAAACCGGGTATGCCTGAAAACCTGGGAGACCAGAACGCCTGAACATTTGGGAGACTATACACACAAGGGGAGATGGCAAGTAGGTGAATTTTTCCCTTGCAGTAATAATGGCCTTTGCTAACAATTTCACAAATTACATCTAGGGTTGTATTCTAAGATATTTAAATTGAACATTTCATACTGAAGTTCACCACTTGACTGGAAGCTACAGTCTTGAGATTTCAAGGACAGCTGAAAGATTCTTTTGCATAGCTCACTTAAAAACCTCTTTCAGACACAATTCTGGGGTTTCTAGTATTACAAGGGGTCACAGCCTTCTCTGCCAAAGTGTGCTGGTGCATCATTAAACTACAAACCCCAGGATGCCAGAAGGAGCTATGCAAAGAAAAGCCAGTTTTGACCTGGATTATCTCTCTACTGTAGTGGTCCTGTTTACACAGGCAGGAAAATGTAGGATTAATCCACATTTTACTGCCTGTGTACAAAGGGCCTTCATGACATTTCAGTCTGTGGAGATCCTGCAGCAAAACTATGACAATTGTCCTGGCCAGATTTCTTCGGAAGAAGGTTTGCCTTTGCCTAGGCTTTTGCTAAGGATGAGAGAGCATGTCTTGCCCAAGATTATCCTTCTTTCCTTTGCTTTTTAAACCCTTTTTAAAAAAAGGATTCAAAGGATTCGAGATTTGTGAGATCTGTGGATTCCCAGAACCTTCCAGGGATTCGGAAAATTCTGGATTTGTCCCATCCCTAGTTGTGTCACATACATTTAGTTCCAGAAAACACCATGATAAGTTCACCTTAGTTTGCATAAGTTGAAAACAACTTGAAGGCACACAACAGCAGATTTGCACATGCATTTTTAAAATTTTTTTTTTCATTTTTTGATGTTAGGCATTTTAACAGATAGAATTCTTTGATTAAAAGAAAAATTAGATTCCTCTCTCCAACATGCAGTTGCTTTTAAATATGTTTGTAGGGTTTAGGTGGGCATAATTTAATCTGTAATATTTCCGTCTTTATGTAAATGGCTTTATGGTTCTCTGGAGCATAAAAGTGTCCACACCATCATTCCTGTTTTGGCTGCTCTATCTGACTGACTGATAAAGCAATGTTGCTAAATGAGATATTGATATCTGAGTCAGCTATCACATAGGAAAGATACCAACAGTTAGCAGCACGAGCTATAGAAACAGTTGAACTCACTCCTATACTCCCTGACAAAAAGGAATTGTATTGTATTCCCCACCTTTTCCCTCAAGTTGAGTCTCAGGGTGGCTTAACAAATGAAAATAAATAACAAATAAAAACATAGTTGGATAAAAGCATGCAAATATATGCTTATGATAGCATCAAACTGTCTCTTGAATTCTGAGTTCAAATGTATCTCTTGGCTAAATTGCCACTCTGTAATCAGAGGTAGAGTCGGGTAATGTCATTTGAATACGTTGGGATTCTCAAGACTTTTAATTTGCTTTTCAGAATAATTTTTTGGACTATTACGTTGCTTACTTGAGAGACCTGCCAGAATGCATTTCGCTCATTCATGTGGTGATTCTAAAAGAGGTGAGCTTTGTGAAGTGTTTTTGTTCCATAACAGACACAGTAATAGCATCTGAGCAGATAGTACTCCTGTTTTTTTCTATTCCCAATCTGTCTGGTATTTCTCCATTAGTCCAATGAAACAGTTTCTCTTTTCAGTTCTTTTAATTTCAGTGGGGAGGGAGCCCTGGGGCAAATACAGATAATGAGGCATTAATCACATCCCAAGAGAAGGTTGAGTTCTATGTATGCATCAAGGTTGTTGAGAGAGTCCTGAACTGAGGAAAGTAACAAGTGGCAATCAAATTGGCATATTAAGAATGTGGGTTGGATAGTTCAATAGAATCCACATAAGGGACAGAACCTTTAAATTATTCTTAATATAAGGACTTCTAGGCTTTTATATTTTCTATTGTATTGCCAGTTGCTAATTCTGGTTTAAAAGAAGTGCAGTACAAGATCTACATGGTAAAGAAAAAGAGTTACAAATAGATATAGATATAGATATAGATATAGATATCATTTGTTTATTTATGTGTTTTGTCTTATTTAATATTTTGCCTTTCAGTAGTCCCAGAGCACCCAACATATTTACTTGCTAATTTTTGCAGATATTAAAATTCGAGATTTACAGATGGTGCTTCTAAGAAAAAGGCAGTGCATGCCCATAATATACATGGCCAACATTTTGATCACAATCAGCACAAAAGTCTTGCTGTCTGTGTTTTACTACAAATAATCTAAATTCATGTTCTTTTCTCTTGTATCACCAACAGATTGAGGATGAAATTAAGTCTGACCTCTATATATTCTTCTTTCATATCGTCCAGCGTATTCCTGAATACCTTCTTCATTTGCAGGTGAGTTCTACACTTGCTCTTAGCCAAGAAGCAACCGCAGATAAGAGTTTAATGAGGACCATTACCCTATTTCTAAATCAGGTAAGGAGACACTATGACCCTTAAAATGCTGGACTTTTAACTTCCATCAGCATAGCCACTGAGCAAGGATAATGGGAATTGGAGTCCAACAACATTGGAAGGGCCTCAGGTTCCCTACCCCTGCCCTGAATGCTGTAAGCTAAGAAACAGCACATCATAAATCTTAACTGGTAATCATATTGAAAGCAGTGCTGAAATTATTTGGGAGGGAAGAAGTCTGCAACATTTTGATTCCCTTTCAACTTGATGGAACTTACTTCTGTGTAAACATGGAATATAGGCAGCTGTCTTATACAGAGTTACACCACTGGTCCATCTAGCTTAGTTTTGTTAACTCTGATTGGCACTGAATCTCAGGTTTCAGGCATGATTTTTTTCCTAGCTGATATTATGTGGTGGTCCTCCTTCCATGTAGTAACCAAGGCCAACCCTGCTTAGCCTCCAAAATCATGTGATATTAGATGTGTTCAGAGTGATATGATGAACACACACAGGATCTGAGCTCCAGGAATATTAAAAATAGCATAGAGTCATAGTTTTCCATGTGTTCTGCACAAGTTTTCACTGATAAATCTGCTTAGTCTTACTCTGACCAACTGGCATGTGTCTGATTATTGCCCCTGCATACCCTCCAATGGTCCTGATTTTGCAGGGACAGTCCCAAATAATCTTTTGTCATCTCACTTTTTCAACTGCTTTTCAAATGTCCCAGTTTCTCTCTCCTCCTCTTTTTCCTCAGCTTACTTCAGTTACTTCAGACTGAGTTCAAAGTGCAAAAGTAGTTTGCGCTCAAGTAATTCAAGAGCAGGGAGAGAATCAATCACTGCTGTTTTCACAGATTATCTGAGATTACTGAGTAGTCATGGCACTGTTTGCTAGATTCCTCAGGGATACTGCTTCAGCCGAGTTGTCACTCCTAATTTAATTAAACCGGGGTGGGCAGATGTGGAAGGCTAGGGGGCTGCATTAGCCTCCCAGGAGACTGTGGAGGGCTGCATCCTCCTGTACCACCCTCTTGGAGGGCACAGGGGTATTTTCATCATTGTTTTGAGGTCTTTCTGGACCAATTTAGGCCTAGGAGAGGCTTTTTTAATGGGAAGTGAGCAAATTTATACAATCAATTTGTGGCACTTTTTAAGGAATATAAATCTGAACAAAGAATAAAAAGAGGCGCACCACTCATTTTAAGGAGAGTCAGAAGTGAAGACAGAAGCTGTATTTAAGTCAGATGTTAGGGGCTAAGGGTCAATTATCCCGCTGAATCTGTTATGGTCCACCCTCCCCAAGCCCCAATCTCTGCATTTTCTTCTGCATCCACCCTCAAAAAAGGCGACAAAAAGAGATATGCTTTCACTTTCTATCAACATTTTGAGAGGCACTGAAGAGGAAAATGGAGGTGTTTCCTATGTTGGCCTTCTTGAAATGACAACAGGAAGTGAAAGTTCATCTCTTCCTGTTGACATTTTGAGAGTGGGTGTAGAAGAAAAGGGGTAGTACAGGGTTCTAAGGTGCTTGTTGGGTGCACTGGGAATTTTTTTTTATGTTTTTAGGTATTTGGGTTAATTTTTCCATGATTTTAGGACAAACTGTTTTAAAATTTTACCCTTTTTTAAAAAGTTGGGAAGCTTTGGGGTACTGGTGTGGGCTTCATGGGCCACAAAAATGGGGTCCAATGGCCTGCACTTTGTCCATCCCTGAGTTAAAAGCACAATTGTCTAATGTGTGGTGGGTAGACTTAGGTTTGTGCTATCTACTTTGTTTCTAGAGTTCCATCATGCATTCACTGAGCCTAGTGCAAAAGACATATTGCTTAGAATTAAAGAATTCCAAGCCAAGGAGTATGTTTTAGAAGGACCATTAAATTTGTTCCACATTTTTTAAAAATCAGTATTGGTTACCTGAACCCCAAGATTTTGTTTGTTTTGTAGCAATGATAGCAATAATGATTTATATCCCACTTTTTTCCCCCAATCAGAGACTCAAGGTA
This sequence comes from Iguana delicatissima, assembly GCA_948472985.1. NCBI lineage: Eukaryota > Metazoa > Chordata > Lepidosauria > Squamata > Iguanidae > Iguana > Iguana delicatissima. Next base: position 272,858 of record CAOKZL010001938.1, on the reverse strand, counting down.
GCTTACAAAAATTGAAACATCTGTAGCTAAAATTTTACATTTATGAAAGTTAGAAACAGACCATTAAAAAAAAGAATAACAAATGTTAACAGTAAGAGACCCTTTCCTCCTGAGAAGTCAGCTCTCAGAGGCCTGCCAATGCAAAACGATATGCAGCCATCTATGAAAGGAGAGCAGGGAAGGTGCCAGCATACTCCCTTTTGGGAGGGAGTTCCAGAGCCTGGGAGCGGCTTATCAAGAAGACAAAGAGCCTCCCCGGGAGATCTCAAGACACAAATAGGCTTTATATAAGGGGATAAGATCCGTCAGATAACTTGAAACAACCCAGATAGGCCTGTGTAGGTCATAACCAACACTTTGAATTGTTCCTGGAAGCAGACTGTCTCCTGCAAATCACAGAGAAATAAATCTAGATCTATCTTCTGCCTTCTCTTTTGATATATTAATTAAGAGGCATAGTTTAAATTAGTTACTGTTTTCTAATATGCTATACTTCAGATACAGGATCATCTGTTAAACATTGTCATGAGTGACTTGATACTTCTACACATATAAGTAAATATATAACAGACACTTTTAAACCATTCAAGGTCCAATGTGTAGTTTACTGAAGAACACAGGAAGCTGCTTTATACCAAGATGAGACCATTGGTCTGTCTACCTCAGTATTGTCTACACAAACTGGCAGCTCTCTAGGGTTCCAGTGGAGAGTGTTATTCAGCCCAATTATACGTGAGGGCCTAGGGTGGGGGCAGAAAAATGGGGCGGGGCAAAGAACATTCTCTCTCTCTTTTTTTAACCTAGAAAAAAATAGATGATGAAATATTTTCATTTAGAAGGATGAATAAAATGTTTAAGACAAGGGCTGGAATGATGTTGCAGCATTACGTGTTTGTAAACGGACTTACGCCTGTGGGAATTAGAATTGCACAGTTCACAGTCCGTATCCAGCAGAGGAGTGTGGTTGTTACTATGCAGCAGAGCTGGCAAAGTGATTGATGTGTACCACCTCTCCTACAGGATATGCCATTTTCATAAACTGAACTTATTAATGACTGGACACAAAATAATTTTCTCTGTTTTACTAATGTTGATGTAGTATTGTTGGGTTTTTTTCCTGCTCCCCAGACTGGCAAAACCAAAGAGGTTCCTTATAGTTTGGATATTCTTTACAGTTCAGGACCTTGTATTTCCATCTGTAGCAACAAATAACATTCTTGGGATGGCACGGAGGAGAAATCCACAACGATTGGGTTTATCCCCATGTACCAACCAGAACGGGAGGATTTAAAATTCTTTCAGTTACTACCGTTAGGCATACCTCCTCCTCTGACATTTTTTCCATTCCTCCCAAAGTCACCGGAAGGTTTTAACTCCTTCTCTGACAAGGCAGTAGTTTTTGGGAGGGAAATGGAGAAAAAGACAGAGGAAAAATAGTGGTTCATGTAAAAAGAAAATGCTGGAGTTGCAAAAGGAGATTCGTTCTCAGATGCCCGCTGCTCCGTGAGGCTCTGAGGAATCAAAAAAAGCGCTAAAAATGCATCTATACTCAGATGTCAGCAGATCCGCTTGGCTCTAGTTAAAAAAGAGATAAAAATCAAACAAAAAAGCTCCCAGATGACCACCAGTCTGTGGATCTCTGGGGGGAAAGGAGAGAGGTTCAGGAAAGTGTTTGTTTCATCAAGTGAGAGTGTTGTGGAAATAAAAGGGTCTTGTAATGTTAAGCAAGGTGAGAAATTGGAAGGTAAACGTTGAGTAAAGGGAACTCTTCAAAAAAGGGAGCAAGGACACCTTACCAAAAGGGAGAAAGGATCCATTATTAAAGGAAGAAAAAAAGCGGTGGCTGGAGTGAAGTTTCAGATGGTCACTTCAGGCCGCCATCTTGAGAATTGTGTTCTGCGGAGGTGGGAGGGGCTCGTGGAGAGCACCCCCCAACAGCTGGAGTATGCTCAGAAGTCTTAGTGCAGCGCCCTGAGTTGATGAGAGGGGCTGATGCAGAGAGAGTTACTGACAGACATCGCATTTTCAGCCCTGCAGCAACCTTTTAGAGCAGGGTCGGGTTCCCCCTGTTCCTGCATTGTGTCAGAGCAATTCAGGAAGACTGGAGACATCGATGTAAGTGAGATGGGGGCTCCTTCCCCTTCGATGGAAGGCTGGACATCTGAATATATGAGGTTTGTGAGGCAAATGTTTGAAGAAGGCAACCATGTTTATGATGGGGAGAACATAGGTACATATTCAAGGAAACAAGTCCTTGTGCCAGCATGTCATCTGCCTCTTGTTTTAATGTGACAAACAAGAATGAATTACAGCTTTTGATTAAGAGAGCAGTCTCCAAAGAATTAAGTTCATTGATGTCATCTTGGAAAAATCCAGTTAATGACTGGGGAAACATGAGTGCCTTAAATGTGAAATCAACATTTGAATTAATGAATAATAAATCTAGAATTCCTGATAGGAATGATAATTGGTGTATGGATAATAGAGAGGGAATTGAGAGAGGTTAGAGATTATTGGATCATCAGTATGATGTTGAGATGGATGTTGGTGTGAGTAGAATGAGGAAAAGAAGGTTGGATGTACATTTGATAGAGAAGAAAAAAAATAGTGGATAGACATGGGAAGGGGGAAGAAGGTTAAGCATTCTTCATTGGAAGAGGTTAGGAATGATTCTGGTAGTCAGGATGAGGAGATGGATTTTGAAATTGAGGATGATGATACTTTTCAGAAGAAGAGGAATTAGGTTTGGAGACAAATAGGTTATTTCAAACAGATAGTTTTAAGATTTGTAGGAGATTTAAAAAATACTTGGGTTTGGTATTGGATGGTGAAAAGGGAAAAAAAGTAAGGAGCAGGAGGATAAGGACAAAAAGGTAATCAGATTGAAGATGAAGGAGGTATAAATTGGATATTCCTATGCCAGAAATGTTCAAAGAATTAATTCAGATTATGGGAGTCTTTTTTAAATACTCCGGGAGGTTAACATATGAAAACAAACTTTATTTTTTTGGGAAAAAAATTGGTTTTTTTAAAATCCACCGATTGATGGTCCAATAGCAGGATTTTTTGGGGCATTGGTTCCCGGGGGGGGGACACAATTTGAAAGAAGTGGATGAGCGTAAATAGATTCTACATTAAAAAAGGCTGATGAGTACTCAACAATTGCTGTAAGGGCTTCAGTTCTGCATCTATGTTTGCTCAGGCTGCATTTTGTGGATGCAGGAAGTTATAACATGAAGAGGTACAATCTAGGTCTTTATGTAAGGCATTGGAAAGGGTTAAAAAGTTCTGGATATGGGCAACCCAAGTTATGATACTGCACCCTTTTGGGGGCTAAAAATCAATATGTTCTCTATGGTCGCGGCATTGGGATGCTGAGCAAAAGTCTAGAGATAATTTGGCTTTTGTCCCTTTTAAAGGGGGGATTGCTGTTTGGAAGTCAGGCATTAGAGAAGGTATTAGTTGAGAGTAAAGAAAAAAAGCAAGTTATGCCAACTTTGCAAAAAAGGAAAATGGGAAAGAACCCTTTTTGAGGGGGATATTATTTCTTGGAGGGCAAGGTAATGGTAGACAAACAGATTTTAGATTTGGAAGGCAACAGTGGACTAAATGAATGACAATTCAATAGAACAGGTTTTTTTAGTAGATCAAATCAAGGACAAGGAAGAGGGGGAAAATCTACCCAGAGAAAGGGTAGATCTAGTTCTGACAAAGAGAAGTTGGAGGTAGAGGAAGACTGCTGCTTTTCAGTACTGGTGGTTGCAAATTACAGTGGATCCGTGGGTGATTCAGGTGGTAACAAAAGGTTACAAGATATTGTTCACAGAGCCCAAAAAAGAAAAAGTCTTCTGGGTTGAAGAATTTGGAAGAGGGAAAATAGTTCTGAGGAAGTAATTCATCTAATGGATTTTGGAGCGATAGAGGAATTTCCCAAAGACTTGATGGTTCATAGGAGTTTATTCAAGTTCTTCATGGTTCCCAAAAGCAATGGAACTTTCCAGCCAGTTTGAATCTCAGGTATCTCAACCAGTTTGTGAGATATCGGGGTTTAAAATAAGACGTTGCAAAATATAAAGGAAAATTTGAGAGTGGGGGATTGGTTAGCATCCATAGATCTCAGGGAGGCTTTTTACATGTCCCATGATAGAATGGACAGGAATTTCTGAGGTTTCAGTATATGAACAAGCATTTCCAATTCAAGGCTTTCCTTTCGGGTTGGCCTCAGCTCCAAAAAAGGTACTAGTACCCTCTGTGGTGTTTCTGAGACAGCAAGACATTCATCTATACCCATTCGGGACGATATTTTAGTGAAGGCAAGTTCTCAAGAGAAGTTGATCGGGATTTGAGGAATATCCTAAACCTTAGAACAGCTGGAATTTTTAATCAACTACAAGAAAAGTCATTTCAGGCCAATGAGGTGAGTGCACTTGGGTGCACAAATAGACACTGAGTGGGGTCAAATTTATCTCTCAGACGGAAAAAACGAAAAGTGAAGGATGTTCAGCTGTTAATGACTCTCAAATAGCCCAATTTTATGTTCTAGCTCGAGTGATGGGGATGTTAATATTGATAGTGCAGTTGGTTCCGTGGGGAAGATTTCATTCCCGGACCCTACAGAGGCTTTTAGTTCCTCATCAGCAAAACATTCATGGAGAAGCATTATTTGATTCCATTGCCTCTCCGTTTAAGAAGGGAATGGGACTGGTGGGGAAAAGGATGCCAATTTAAACAAGGGTGTCGTCTGTTATTGACAAACTACATAGAAGTGACAACAGATGCAAGCCAAAAGGTTTGGGGGCTATTTTGAGGGCTGTCAACTCAGGGTATTTGGACAGAAGTGGACAGAAATCGCAGTATAAATTTCTTAGAATTTAAGGCAGTTCATTTGGGATGTTGGAGTTTGCACTGGTGGTGAGGGATCCCCATGTGCAAATCTGGACAGACAATAACAGCAAGAGCATACATTGTCAATCAGGGAGGTCTTCACTCAAAACTTCTAGTGAAGGAGGCAGACAAGTTGTTCTGTTGGGTGGGAAAGAATTTGAAATCGATAATGGCGGTGTATTTGAGGGGGAAGTTGAACATCAGGGCAGATTATCTGACTCGACACAGTATACACCCAGGGGAATGGACACTAATTATCAGTGTTTTTGAAAGTGAACAGAAAGTTGGGTCCTTTTCAGTTAGACAGTTAAACGCGAGATTAAAAAGATTTTTTTCCATAGATGGAAGCAGGCGTGCAGAGGCGACAGATGCATGTCAGTACCATGGCCAAAGGGTCACATTATCCATTTCCGCCAATACAGATTATTCAAAAAGTGCTTCTGAAAGTACAGCAAGAACAGGTGGAGGTGGTTCTGTTAGCACCACATTGGTCAAGGAGGCCATGGTTTTCTCTGCTGAAGCAGTTGTCAGTAGGAGGGCCATGGAGATTTCTGGTTCAGAAAGATCTGCTGAGTCAAGGTCCAGTTTTTAATCTGAATCCTCAGTGGCTGAATTTGATGGCTTGGGTCTTGAATGGAGGGGGGGTTTAAAATTCAAGAGTATTCTGGGGAGTTTTGGAACATATTGTCGTTGAGAAGAAAATCGACACAAAATATTTACAATATGACTTGGAAGTCATTTAAAATGGTGTGTGTTGAAACAGTTACGCTTGTTGGACATTAAAATCAAGCATGTTTTTGGGCTTTTTGTATGATGGGTTTCAGAAAAGGGTTAAGGCCTAACACATTAAAGAGACAAGTATTAGCATTTTAGCATTGGCAGTTTATTTGAAGATGGGGGGTGTACTTTTGTCATCTCATCCGCATGTTAAAAGGTTTGCGGGGGCAACTATCTCTTTGTTTTCAACAAGACAAGATTTCCAAGTTGGGATCTGAATTTTCCTAGATGGTTTAACAAAACCACCTTTTGAGCCTTTCAAAGCTTCTTTACATACCATGACCTTTAAAACAGCATTTCTGATGGCAATAACATCTGCTAGGTGTACATCTGAATTGGCAGCCTTATCCAAAACCAAAATTGTGTAAGTTTGAGGAGGGTAGGTTGACTTTACTTGGGGCCAACTTTTCTGCCTAAATGTGCTTGGAATAAGGGAGCACCAATGTATTTACTCGCCTAATTTCTGTCCTCAGCCTAAGCATGCTGAGGAGAAAAAGGGGGCATACATTGGATGTCAAAAGAGCAGTGAGATGAAACAAAAGGGCTGCTCAGTAAGATGCACAGAGGGTTTTTTTGTCTCTTTCAATCCAAAAACTTTGGGGCAAGGACATCTAAAACCCCTTTTCCCCGGGGGGGGGGAAACGGGGGGGGCAGTAGGGGCAGAGCTTACCTGCGCGGGTTTCTCCGTCCCTGCGGGGAGTGCGGATCTGCCTTCTAAACCTCTGAATTTCGGTGGCGCTAGCGGTCCCCCAAAAAGGTGGCTGGCGGCTTCTGGTGGCGCTCTGCCAATCGGGATAGCCCCGCCGGGGCCCGCCCCCGGGGAGACTGCAGGGACGCGCCCCCCATTTGCAGTTCTTCACCGGGGGCTGCCAGGGGGAGGGGGTGGTTTTTTAAAAAACCCCTTGCAAATGTGGTTTTTTAAAAACCCCAGCACCACCCCGCGGCTGCGCTAGACAGTTTGAGGTCTAGAGCCCCCTTTTTTTAATGGCTGGCACCCCCGGTGAAAAAATTCCAAGGTTTTTAGCATGGGCAATATGCCCGTGTGGAAATGGCCTAAGATGGTAATTGGGAGATGGATTTAAAAAATGTATTTTTCAATGTTATAATTCTGCTGGCGTGTCTAGACCTGTGAATGTATGGCCACATTCATAGTTATCCAAAACTTCTTATTTATAACATCATCATTACAAGATATTTGTTCAGCAGCTGGATGGGTGGGGCCATCAACTTTCATTAAGCATTACAAGACTGAAAGTTTAAATCAGCACAGGCAGCATTTGGGAGAACTGTGCTGCAGTCGGTGGTAAAAAGTAAAAATGCCCCCCCACAGTGTGGCTTGGGTAATTCCCAAACATTGTGGATTTCTCCTCCGTCCCTTCCGAGAATGAGAGATTGGACTTACTGTAAGATTCATTCTGGGATGGCAAGAGGAGGAATCCACACCCACCCTGTGGAAAAAGAAAAGAAAAGAAAAAAAGAATTTTGGGGACTATCAGTATTTAGGAGGAAAAGGGGTGGTGAAGAAGTTAATGGGCCCAGGTTTCACATGGCAGTAAGAAACTTCAAAAAAGGGGGTATCCTAACGGTAGTAACTGAAAGAATTTTAAATCCTGTCTGTTCCGGTTGGCATGTGGGGAAAACGCAATCGTTGTGGATTCCTCCTTCTGCCATCCCAGAATGAATCTTCACAGTAAATCTAATCTCTCATTCTTTACAGAGTTCAATTTGTTATTATATTCTGAATAAACTATATCATAAATATATCAAACATGATAATTTTATGCCAAATTAAGTTATATGTAATAAATTTTATGTTCTTAAAGTAACAAAGTGACTTTCATTCTGTAAAGGTGTGTTTGTGTGTTAATACTCCATTTTTATTTTTTTCTGAAAATTTTCATTTTTCCTGAAAAAAAAAGGCTTCAAAGTTTAATGTTTCAAAGACCTGGCGATGCTGGGAATTGCATGTAAAGGTTATGCTCTACCACTGAATTGTAGGCCTATCCCACCAAAGTTATATCCTTGTATCATTTTAAAGATTTCTGTGTCCCTTGATATTGTTTTTAACCTAATGGAACAGGGATGTAACTCAATACAGGTGCCCTTCTTTTACCCTAGAATATCTTGAAGTACACAGAGCAGGAACATCCAGATTACTACCTTCTGCTTGTTTGTGTTCAGCGCCTACGAGTTTTCATCTCACACTACAGCCTCCTTTTCCAGTGCAATGAAGACCTGCTGATACAGAAACGAAAGAAACTGAGAAAGTAAGTCCACTGCTGTAAAACAGCCTCCGCCTTGTGCCCACTTTAAAAAAATCTTCCTTCGTTGAACCTGAGTGGCTCACACAGCTTCCCCTGTTTTTCACCACAGCCCCGTGAGGTAGGTTACACCGAAAACTGTGACTCCTGCAGAGTCATCCAGTAAGCTTCATGGCTGATACGAACTGAACCTGGGTCTCATCAGTCCTCATCTAACACTCTGGTTGTGACATCCCATTGGCTTTTTAAGCTGTCTGAGAACAGGAAGAGCTCTCTATTTGCATTTCAAAAGTGGTGACAGTACCAAAGTTGGGCCCACCACTGGCACCTAGCATGTTGGGATAAGCATCAGGGTCCACTATTCCTGATGCCAACTTCACTTTTTTCAGTTTTTTCTAAATTGTAGCCTGTCCTATGCAGAGAAGTACCAGATCACGCAGCTACAGTTGCCATGATCTTCTTTATTTTCTCCTCCTGGCCCTGCCACCAACACCATACCAGTGATGGAGCTTTGAAGACAATCAAGATGGCAGCAGTTATATCTGCCTTGTGTCCCTGCATTTCTCTTTACAGTACTGGGCTGAGGAATTACCAAGGAGCTGGAACTTTCAGGGCCACTTCCTGTCCCTCTTGCTGCCCTTCTTCATCTGACTCCCTCTGGTAAAGTTTAGGGGTACTCACTTAGTGGGTGCTGGCAGAGGGTTCCATGCCTGGGCCCCTTTCAAACCTTTTGTCAGTCCTGATTGGGGTTTACCAGGCTTTATTGGCCAGCACTGGCCAATGGATAGAATTTATTTTACAGCTGTCTCTGTTTGCTCCTAGCTCTGGAGATTGTCTTAGTAAATAATTAAGTATTTCCAGAGACTCTCAAACAGGAGATCTGTGCAGTGTAGCAAGGTCTGTGCGTACTAACTATATATTTACCACCATGGTAAAAATGCAGAATGGTACCTTGACTGTTTGAACTACATACCTCTCTGTTGACTACGGAAGTGGTGTGCAGAATATAGCTCGTGATTTAAGGCTAGAAGCAAATCGGGTAGATTGAATGTTCCTTGTCCCTTCTTCCTATATAGGTGAGAAGAAATAATGTCATTTCACTTTGATCTGGGAACAGCTCCTTCCTTATGATTTCTTTCTTAATTTGCAAACAAGAAAATATATTCTCTCTCTCCTTCTCTCTCTGTATAAATTTAAATGACAAACTTAGCTACAGTGGTTGGTATTTAATGCATCACTTTTAATGACATCACTAGGGGCTCTTCCTAGCTCTCAGGTTTTGGCTCCGAAACCTTGGGGTCTGGGACAATCCTGAATTGGCAACTCTATTGTAAGCTGTTTCATTCCTTCTGCATCATATTTATTGAATTTAGTACTATATTAGCACTTCCATCAATATCTGGGCCCTATGTATTACAAGAAAACAAATGGTGTAATTCTATAGTTTGATTTTGATTTATATATACAGTATGTCTTCTTAAATAAACTAGTACTTCGCCTTTTTCTATTTCAAACCTATATTCACAGTTGCAAGATTTAGAAATCTGATATGATTTGATCAATATTCTGTGCTCCAAACTACATTTGTGGCATTTTCTAGGCTTTTGTGAAATTGTATGATAGCTGCCATTGTGAAAACATTACAGTAATTTCATTATCTGACAAAGAAATCAGTGTGGGTATAAAATACTGCAATTTTAAAAATTTGGTGCCTGCCTGATGATTTAACTAAAAGTAGTACCATATTTACATCTTCATTTTGCTAGATCTTCCTTCATAAAGTTATATAAAGGTTTAGCTTCTCAGTGTGCAAGCACTGGCCAAGATGTGTCTCCAACATTGAGTGCTACTTCCATCCGTGACAGTGGGATTCACTCTGAAGAGGCAATGCAGATGTACCCATCAGCACCTGTTTCCGGAACAACAGCTATGTGAGTACAATACTGTCAAAAGACTGTGGGCATCCCGCACTTTTCTGACAGGTTAGGGACCAGAGCACTATCAGAAAGTGGAATTGGTTGAAAAGGAGAACTCATTCTTTTTTCAGTTCTTCTCCTCTTGCCTTCTTACTGTAGGGACATGAGGGAATTATGGAGGCTCAGTTGGGACCACAGGCATGGTCCCAAGCAACCCTCCATAATTCCCTCATGTTGCCTACAGGAAGAAGGCAAGAGGAGAAGAACTGATAAAAAAGCAGACCTCACACCAAAAAAAACCCAAAGTCATATCTATAATTTTCAGTGATTGAAAGAGCAGAACTTCAAAAAATAAGTTGTCAAAAAGTAGGAAACACCTATACAGCTGAACAATGTACAACATACTATGTGCATACAACATCTTATTCATTTTTTGAAAACAATGGCTATAATCCTGTTGGCTACTTCTAACTAAAGTAGACCCATTGAATGAATTGTTAAATGAGGAGTGAAGACTTAATCTCTTAATGCTCCAGTCACCAGCAGAATGGACCTCCTTCTCCCCACTGAGTTAACTCTCCTCCCCAACCTACTTTACTGGGCATTAGCTACATGGGGAGAAGGGGTGAATATCTTTTTTGTCAGGTTTAAGTGGGCTGGGCCAGGAGAGGTTACTTAGGCCATTTCCACACTACACTGTTATAGTGCTATTATTCCACTTTCAGCATCCTATGGAATTCTGGGATTTGCAGTTAAGGGAGAGGCCTTTAGAATTCTCAGCCCAAGAGCTCTTTGGCCTCAGTAAACTACAAACCCCAGAATTCCACAGGATGTTGAAAGTAGAATAATAGCACTATAACAGTATATTGCGGAAATGGTCTTAGTTAAGTAGCCAATACAGGATTGTGGCTGCTAACTTCATGCCAAACAAAATTGTATAATGATTTCACATTATGTGGATAACTCGGTATGGTGTGGTGGTTTGAGTGCTGAATTGGAGTGAGCAGGGTTCAAAATCTGCTGGGTGACTTTGTGCAAGTTACCTTCTCTCAGTTTCAGAGGAAGGGAATGGCAAATCCCCTCGGAATAAATCTTGTCAATAAAATCTGTGATAGGTTTGCTTTAGGATTGCCATAATTAGGAAATGACTTGAAGGCACACAAAAACAAGTAATATGATATATGTAATAGACTTTATGTTCCAAAAGTAGCAAAGTACTTTTCAGTCTGTAAAGGATGCTAATATCACATTTCAGTATCACAATTTAATTTTTTTCTGAAAATGTTTACTGTTTTCCAGAAACAGTAAATATAAATTTCCAGAAATGTTGCATCTCTTAATTAAAAGTGTTACTAGGTTCTGTCTTCCCTTCTTTCTTTTTCATGTTGAAAATTGCTACATATTTAACCATATGCTTCACATACTTTTCCTCAATATCCATAGTTTAGGCTGATGTAGCAGCAAAAGATGTCACAAGCTATTCATTTTACATAAAGGACATTGTGTGAGTTGCAGAATTGTGACACTCTTGGGAACTGCAGAATTTAGATATGAACTTTGGCAGTAATGTTTAGGATAGAACTAGAGGTTAAACTCAGTACCTGGAAAAAAAGTCTCTTTTCCTGACTGTTCCTACATGAGCCATGATCTCATGCTGAGAAGCCCTATTCAGTGACCCTCGCTTGCTGATGACAGATCATACCTGAGAGTTAGGCTCAATAGCTCCCTCCCCCATTTACAGAATAGTTTTTCACTGCTCAAAGTTCTCCTGGCTTCTGCTTTGTTATCTTTTTAGCGATAGGCACAGACCTCTTTTTTGGTCTTTGCCCTTTCAGCCCCTTTATATTTCTGCTGTTGGGTTGATGGTAAGTGATTTTGTCTCCATTATGCTTTTACACTTTCTTGTGAACCTTATTTTGATCTCTGCTCTTTTTATTTGCTGCTGTTGTAAATTGTCTTATTATTTTGTTTTTTTAATTTTCTTTGTGTTTTTTTTAATTGCTGTGAAAGCCATTAGCTATAGGGTTACTAACAAACCTTGCAAATAACAACAAACCATTAAGATCAAAACTAAGGGGCTCAGTTAGTAGCTGAGAAGTGTCTGTAGGTGGAGTTTGACTTTGTGAAGATAAAAGGAGCTCCCACATAATTGGAAAGCTCTTGTCTCAGAACAGTATACTGAGGTTACCTCTTGTCCCTCCATGTCACTTAGCACAATGTTTAATTTAGTCCTCTGTCCCCTCTTCCTTTGAAGGCATTTGATGTCACACATGAAGAAGAGTCAACAGCAAGGGGTGGAGAACATGCAGGGAGCACCATCAGGTGAGTGGGAAAGCGATGGAAGACGGCACGACAGGCCAGAGAACATTCTGACATCATCTCAGTTCAACGAACAGGACCTGAAGACACTTGCAGCTTCTTTGCAGGCTCTCCCAGATATGGAGTACAGCGGTCCTTCTTCTGATATGAAAGGAAAACCTGAGCGGTCTCGGAGGGCCTCGACATCGGAGCTTCTCCACCACAGTGCAGGTTTCACGCCTGACTATGAAGACTTTGAATACAGAGGGGAGACATATAACATGGGTGGCCCCTACCAGGAAGAGCCCTTGGCTGTCTTTGAGACCTGCTCTCCAGCTTCTTCTGAGTCCAGCATCGACATCTGTTTCTTGAGGCCTGTGAACTTCACCACGGAGCCGGAAAGGACAGAGCATACTTTACAGCCATTGCCCAAGAGTGGAGCTCCAGTCAGCGGTGGCAGCAGCAGCAGCACCTACAAGCGGGAGCTTTTTCGGAGCAAAGGCAAACAGTTGAGCCGGTCCTTGAAGGAGTTTCCCCGCAGTGGGTCAGAAGGCGTCAGCACAAGGCTCTATAGCACACGAAGCAGTAGTGGGAGTCGCTTGCCAAACAAGCAGGAGAGGGGTTTCCAAACCCATGGTGTCTCTGCCGCCACCAGGAGCTCTCAGCGGAACTACTTTCCTCCACAGCGAGGAGTGGGTGAAAAGCAGAGCTTTGTGGAAGTAAGGAGAGCGAAAGGCAAGGGCAAACCCACTTCCCAGCAGGGTCTGAGAAACACGTAAGCTGGGCACCCACGATGAGGAAAAAAAAAGGGAGGGGTGAGGGCTGTCCTGGAACAGTGCCCCCAGATCCTTGTTTATTCTTGGTTACACTTACATCCCATTTTGAACTCCATCTGGAAATGCTTTCTAGATGATTCCTTGCCAGGCGGTCCCATCTAGGCAGCATCCAAGGCCAGAACTATTCAGCTTCTGTAGTTGAATAGCATTAACAAAAGTTAAAACATCTACAGTTAAAACTTCATATCATACAAAAGTTAAAATACTATGAAACTGTCAACTGGCTGGAATCCTGTGTGCGATTTAAGTATGCATAAACACCATAGTTACTTTGCTACACAATGAATCCTAGCCCAATTCCCCCAATCCCCCCTCACTGAGAAGCAATTGATGTTGGGGGATGGGGGTGTTTCCCTCTTAACTGAAGTAAGTGACTGATCTTCCCATCATCTGTGGCACAAGGAGTAGTTGTGACAGGATCTGCTTCTGCCTGTCGTGCCAGAGATCACTCACAGGAAGGGGTAGAAATATCATTCTTCTTCGTGGTCTCTGTGTCTTACACACTAGGACTTTCGCGCATGCGCGGAACCGATTTCGGAAAAATCTAGAGCTTAGTAGCTTGGCGGGAACCCCTCCCCCATGTATCCACTGAGCATGCTCAGCCCGCCGAGCAACGGTCTCGCCTCGTTCTTTCTTGTCCGCCGTCGTGTATGGAGGTTCTGAGCTTAGCGCGTTTCTTCTTTGGCCTTTTTCGCAAAATCGTCTGTTTTTTTCAACTCGGTTTTGGATATTTTGACTACTCTTACGGATTTCGGACTGGTTTTGGTATTTCGGTGCTTGTTCCTCCTCTTCTTGGAACTCTGACCCTGACTTGCTAAACCCCCCCCCTCGTCTTCGTCGTTCGTCTCTTCGTTATCTTCAACCTGTCCTTGGACTTCTATGTCGACCCTTTCAAACCTTGTAAAAAGTGTGGTGGCAAGGTTGTTACTTCTGACGGCATAGCAAGTGTCTTCTTTGTTTGGGCGAGGTGCATAATATCAGAGCCTGCCCCATTTGTAAGGACTTCACTTCGCAGACTTTGAGGAACCGGCTGGCACGCCTGGTCTTTGTGGGAGCAGTCCCTGTCTCCTCGGACCCTGCCCCAGTAAGGAGCCTGTCGAAGATGTCAAAGACCCGACCCACGACCGCACTCCCGGGGACTTCAGCGTCTTCCGATCCCGCCGCACCTACGGTACCGGGCTCGGTATCAGTGCATAAGCTACCAAGGATCCCAAAAGCCTCGGCGGCCTCCTCGGTGGTGACCCCTACAGAGGCCCCTGCGGGCTCGCAGGATGCTAGGCCCTCCAAGACACTTACTGCCGCAGCGTAAGCTCCCGGTGACTTTCGGAATCGGAGAAGGAAAGGGAGAAGAGGAAGAAGAAGGACAAGCGTGGGTCTCCGGCTAGACCACCTGTCCTTACTCCACCTTCCACTTCGACCCAGCCAACGGTCGACCCCGGTGAAGTCCCAAACCTCAAACCAATCTTGAGGTATCTGATGTGGACGATCCGGTGGCCTCCCCGACTCTCTCGGAGCCTCTGCTTTTGGAGGAAGAGACGTCCCCAACCGGACGCCCTGTTCTGACGGCCCGCTCGAGGATGAGTCCACCTGCTCCCCAGACCTCGCTAACATCTCGAGGCTCTGCTGGTAGAAGCATTTCACCGGAATGGCGTTCTTCCTCACACCACCGGCAGCTCTTTCCCGAGTATCCGACCAGACCCCAGGCTATTCGGAGTGTGGGACAGTGCATCCCTCCCCACACCATCAGGAATTTGAGCACCGCTCCCCTGACGACCGACGGGACCGTCGTGAATATAGACGATCCCCAAGACATTGGGAGGACTATCCAGGATGGCCACAGCCACCCCGGAATTGCCTTATTCCTCGGCCTCTTATGCCTTGAGGTATAGCCAGGGAGCATGTCTGGAGGGAGTATCCTGGCTCGTACATGTCATACTCCCCCTCTTACCGGGACCGTTACCACCCTGATGTCGGCTGCTGATCCCCGTATCGCCACTCCAGATTGCCTTCAGGGGAGCTGGAGAACCTCGCCCCGCGCCGTGAGCATACTCTATCGCGCTCCCTGGGACGAGCGCTCCACACCGCCGGTCCCGAGAGCTTTCCCCTCATCACCGGCCAATTTCTCCACCTCCACGGGTGACGTCTACAGTGTCCCGTCTGACGTCTGAGGCTGTCTCCGCCCAGCCTGCTCCTTCTGCGATCGCCACTGCCACTCAGGTGCTTCCGTGTCCGGTGCCTTCGCTGGTTCCCCTGCCGTCTGCGATGCAACCACCTGCTGACTACGAAGACGGTACCTGACTTTATGGTGCCATCTCACGCCCAATCGCCTGAACAACGCTCGGACCGTTCTGCCTGACAGGTCCTCCACAGCGTCCTCCAGGATTCGATTCGGAGTCGGACTCTAAGGACTCTACACCTGTCTCGCACGAGTCCCCTCCCTTGGCGTTCAACAATCCAGCTCCTGAGTCGGCTCCTGAGGATGTCGACAGTTCTCGGACATTCTCCTCCAGATGTCTAAGGCCCTGGGTCTGAAGGTGGCGGATCCGGCCCCGGCAGTGCAGGATCCAGTTCCACTACGTAGATACCCGCCCTCCTGCGGCAGCCCAGTTACCATTCCCTGCCCGCCCTGATGGAGGCTCTCAAACACCCCTGGCCTCAACCGTCTTCAGCCCAGCCCATACCACACAGGCTGGAGAACACTGACCCCAGAAGGAGGAGTGCTCAGTTCCTGTTTAATCATCCTCAGCCTAACTCAGTGGTGGTCGAATCGGCGCAAACCGAGAGGATGCCAGGCCCACACGACACCGCCGGACAAGGAAGGGCGCCGCTTGGACACTTTTGGTAGGAGGTTCTATTCTCTGCCTCTTCCCTGGTGGTGAGGGTGTCTAACACCCAAGCTTGCATGGCCGCCTACCTCCGCAGTTTCCTGAGCAAGGTTGCCCCTATTCTCTCCACTGTTCCGGAGAGAATGGGGCGAATGCTAACCAATTCTAAAATAAAGCGTAGTCTCGCAAACCAGCAGATCATCTCTTCAAGACACTCTGTGGAGGTGGCGTTGCCCGAGTCATGGTTGGCTCTGTCGCCCTCCAGAGATATGCCTGGCTGCGATCCTCAGGCCTCCAGGAGGACACCCGGAAACGCATCGAGGACCTCCCTTTCGACGGCAAGGGTCTCTTCAATGCGTCGACAGATGAGGCGATGGACCACATTGTCAAGGCCCGTCTAATGACCAAGAAGATGGGGATCCGTCAGCCTCCGCAGACCAGCCGTGGCCCGCGGCCTACATGGCGCCGTTCATCCTCTGCGAGCTTCCGACCTCGCTCGCCCAGGTCCGGGTCCTCTCGAACTATCCCCACATCCTCCTCCAAACGTCCTGCACGGGGCCGACAGACGGCTTCCAAAAAATCTTCATCGGGATCCAAATCCTGGTTTTGATGGGATCTGCAGGACCCTACCTCAGCCTACCTTCCGCCTACCATCAGCCCTCACCAAGCATCCCACGTTGGCCAAACACCTCGACTCGTGGTGATCGATCACGTCGGGCTCTTGGGTGCTCACCATACTTGTCGGCTTGGTTACGCCATCGAGTTTGCAAGTATTCCACCTCGAGGCGTTTTCTACTCCACCTAGGCCAGCCCGGCTCTGCTGGAAGAGATCTAGTCCCTCCTCCAGAAGGAGGACGATCGAACCAGTCCCGCCCTCGGCCACTACCACCGGCTTCTACTCCCGGTACTTTACAGTACCGAAGTCGGACGGGACCCTGTGACCTATTTTGGACCTCTGAGGGGTAAACGAATACATCCGCCCCAGGAGGTTCAAGATGGTCACCTTGTCGACGATCCTACCCTTCCTCCGCCGGGGAGACTGGTTCGCTTCAATCGACCTGCGGGATGCTTCTTCCACATTTCCATCCATCCGCAGCACAGACGATACCTTCGGTTCGCGATTGACGGCACCTCCTGCCCAGTTGCCGGGTGCTGCCGTCGGCCTCTCCACCGCACCGAGGGTGTTAGCGAAGTGCATGGCCCCTGTGGTTTCCCACTTGCGGACGAAGGGCATCACCGTCTTCCCCTACCTAGACAGTTGGTTGCTGGTAGCATCCTCCCAAGACCAAACTGTACTCAGACATTCATCTAACGCTGTCCCTCCTGACACACCTAGGGTCTTCGGGTCAACCCGAAGAAGTCTAGCCTGAGCCGGCGAGAGTGTTGGACTTCATCGGAGCCACCCTGGACTCGGTCTCAGCCAGGGCCTACCTGCCCCTGGAGCGGGCTCGTACCTCCGCCGATCTGCTGCGGCCATCCTCGACGCCCCGACGGTATCGACGAGGAGAATACAACAGCTTCTGGGCTACATGGCCTCCACCATGGCCGTTACGTACCTGTCGAGGCTGCGAGCGCACCCCCTACAACACTGGTTTGTCAGAGCCTTCAATCCGCTCCGAGATGACCAGCGCCTACAACTTCGACTGCCAACACCTGTCCGTCGCTCTCTGCTGTGGTGGCTCTCGTTCGTCATCTCCTGTCCGGGATGCCGTTCACACAACTGAGCCCTCGGCTCACAATCAAAGCCGACATCTCCCTCTTCGGATGGGACAGCATTGCGACGACCTCAAGTCCGAGGCCGATGAACTGGCGACGAGACCGCTCTCCACATAAACGCCCTCGAGCTCCTAGCCATCGGGAAAGTTCTAGAGAGCGTTCCACAATCTGGTTGTTGGACAGGCGGTGCTGATCCTGACCGACAACACCACGGCGGTGTGTTATGTCAACAGACAAGGAGGGACCCATTCTACCACGCTCCTGACCATCACTCTCCAGCTTTGGGACTGGTGCGTGTCCCTCCGAGTCCACCCTGTTGCCGTTCACCTGGCAGGGCAAGGAGAATACGACAGCAGACGCCCTCAAGAGCAGGGACACTTCTACTAACCACGAGTCGTCCCTGGAGGGAGACGTTCCACTGGATACAGTCCCGATGGGGCAATCCCGACATCGATCTCTTTGCCACGGTGTCGAACGCCAAGTGTCACCGGTACTGTTCGAGAGCCGGCCGGGGCCCGACTCCGGCGACGCGTTTCCCAGTACCGATGGACAGGGGTTCTCCTGTACATCTTCCCACCGTTGCCCCTGCTGGGCAGGGTGGTAGCCAAGATCCTGGCGGACCAAGCCGACGCCATCCTCGTCGCCCCGTACTGGCCAAGGCAGCATTGGTTCGCCCCTGCTGCTCGGAGGCCTCTCGGGGACGGCCGCTCAGGCTTCCAGCAGCGCCCAACCTGCTGTCTCACTCTGATGGTCATGTTCTCCATCCCGACCTGCCTGTCGTGGACCTCCATGCGTGGAGGATACAGCCCTAGACGATCCCGCTATCCAGGACGTCCTTACCGCGGCTTCAAGGAATCAACCCGCCGCAACTATGCCTACAAGTGGCGGCGGTTTGTGACTTTTGCGGAGCAGCGTGGAGACACGGTATCGCCAGTTGCTCTCGGTACCGTGCTCCGCTTCTTGCTTCACTTGAAACAGGAGAGTCTCTTGTTTTCCTTGTTGAAGGTGTACCTGTCTGCCATTGTGGCCTACCAACCCCGAGGCTCTCCTTCGGCAGCGCTCTTCCGGGATGCCACGATGAAACAGTTCCTGAAGGGACTTCACCATCTATACCCGCCAGTATCGCCGCCGTTGCCTCCCTGGTCCCTATCTCTGGTACTCTCTCAACTTACGAGATCACCCTTTGAGCCTATGGCCACTGTTGATGATAGGCTCCTGACTCTTTAAGACTGCTTTCCTGGTGGCTGTCATCTCTGCCAGGCGTGCCAGCAGCGAATTGACAGCACTACGCATCGACAACCCCTTCCTGGTTTTTCACCGGGATAAGGTGGTTCTCTGCCCCGGACATTTCTTTCCTCCCAAAGATCGTCTCTCATTTCCACCTTAACCAGGACATCATCCATCCTACCTTCTATCCTAACCCGACGACCCCTCTTGAGAGGTCTTTGCACACCCTGGACGTTCGAAGGGCCCTGGCCTTTTACAGCTGAGGAGAGAAAGGAGACTGCGGCCTACAGGGCAGACCCCTCACCTGTTTGTCTGCCACGGTCATGGTACACAGCAGGGGCCGCAAGGTGTCCACCCAGAGATTCTCCAAGTGGGTGGCCCAGACAATTCTGCTTGCTTATGAGATGGCCAAGCAGCCTCCTTCTGACTTGCTTCAAACCTGGACACTCCACCAGAGCTGTGGCATCCTCAGCAGCCCTCTTGTGAGGCGTGGACCTTCAGGAACTTTGTCGAGTGGCGACCTGGTCCAGGCCCTCGACTTTCATCTGCCACTATTGGCTGGATTGTGGGTCCAGGAGGGGATGCCCGGTTTGGATGAGCGGTGCTGGCCTCCGTACTCTAGGGACCTGACCCACCATCCTTCTGGTAAGCTACAAAGTCTCCTAGTGTGTAAGGCACAGAGACCATGAAGAAGAAGAACAGGTTGCTTACCTGTAACTGTGGTTCTTCGAGTGGTCATCTGTGCCCTTACACACACCCGCCCGAACCATCCCCTCACTCTCAGGTCCCCTTTTTCGGCGGACTTGTAGAACTGAGGAGAGACCGTTGCTCGGCGGGCTGAGCATGCTCAGTGGATACATGGGGGGAGGGGTCCCCACCAAGCTACTAAGCTCTAGAATTTTCTGAACAGTACCGCGCATGCACGAAAGCTCCTAGTGTGTAAGGGCACAGATGACCACTCGAAGAACCACAGTTACAGGTAAGCAACCTGTTCGTTAGCTGTTGCCCCAATTGACGGGGAAGAGTTCTCCCAAGCAGTGGCTGCTTCCCAGTAGATGTGAATTGGGCCAGGATTCACTGTGTAGTTCTGTAACAATGGTGTTTACACAACTTAAATCCCATACAGGATTCTGCCCACTGCCATTGTAAGAAAAAAAGAACAGGTTGCTTACCTGCAACTGTGGTTCTTCAAGTGGTCATCTGTGAACTCACACAAATGGGTTTCATGCTTGCGCAGAAACAGCATTTAGAACCTTCTAGAGCCTACTGTTGGTGTTTTGGCGGTTGAGCCTATCCCCCGTCCCCTCAGGGTATATAAGCCCCTGCCTTGTGTAACGGTCAGTTCTGTCGCCGCACGTGTGACAGCAACAGAACCACTGCACAGCAGGACAGTGAGGGGAGGAGGGAGGGGTTGTGTGAGTTCACAGATGACCACTCAAAGAAACACAGTTACAGGTAAGCAGCCTGTTCTTCTTCTTTGTGGTCTCTGTGAGCTTCACACAAATGGGAGACTAGCAAGCTGATCAGAAAGGATGGAGGGTATGTCATCCTGCTGAAAAAGCACTTATTTCAACTTCCGGTTCCCCATTTTCTCCCCCTCTTTTTTTAGTCAGCACCAACATGTAAGATAATAACATTTATTAATAAAACAGACAATATTGTCTCCTTCATCCCACAGAGAAAAACAATACAGCTCTCCCAAAACATACATCATTCCTAGAATGGTTGTCAACTCTATAATGATTGATAAATGTATGAGGCTGAGACCAGGTAGCTGCTTTGCATACTTCATAAAGAGATACCCCATGCAAAAAGGCCGCTGAAGCTGCCATAGATCTTGTGGAATAAGATCGTATAGAATCAGGGAGTTTCTTTTCGCTAGTTCATAAGATAACTTAATGGTGGAAACCACCCGTTTAGAGAGCCTTTGAGGCGATACTGGATTACCCTGTTTAGATACTGAATAACAAACAACTTATTTGAATTTCTAATTGAAGAAGTGTGTTGAACATAAAACGCCAATGCCCTTCTGACATCCAAAGAATGCAGAGTTTTCTCCATGTCTGAATCAGGATTTTATATGAAAGCTGGCAATACTATACCTTGGTTCAGATGGAAATATGACACTACTTTTGGCAAGAATGTTATATCTGGTCTTAGCACCACCTTATCTTTGTAGAATCGCAAATAAGGAGGATCAACCCTGAGTGCACGTAGTTCACTAGCCCTCCTTGCAGATGTTATTGCAACCAAAAAGGCAGTTTTCCATGCGAGCAGTCTCATGTCACAGGTTGCCATAGGCTTGAAGGACCTAGCAGCCAGGTGTTTCAGCACCAAATTCAAGTCCCATCCCAGAAGAAGTGGTTGGATTGGAGGATGTAACTGTTTATAGCCCTGGGTAAACCTTTTAATCAAGGGGTCCAAAAAACAAGATGGTTTACCCTGTCTTTGAAAATTACATGAAATTGCGGCTAAATAACATTTCATTGAGGATAAAGACAAACCCTGAATTGACAACTCTGCTAGAAAGGACAAGACATGCACTTTATCACAACCTGTATGGGAAACACCTTGTCGTTTCAAGTAATCACAGAATTTACCCCACTTATATGCATAAGACTTGAACGTTGAGGGCTTATGTGCAGCCAATATGATACGTCTTACAGCATCAGGTAGGCTATCTATTACAGTAGATTCCATGCGGTCAAGCGCAGTGTTTGAACGTTGGGGTGGAAGACGGTACCATTGTGAATGCTGAGCAGATCTAGTCTGCACGGCAGCAGTCGGTACCTCCCCTGCGAAAACCGAAGGAATTGCAAACCATGGTTGCCTTGGCCACCATGGTGTTGCAAGTATCGCCTTTGCTCTGTCTTGGCAAATTTTGGCAATCACCTTCGTTATTGAGGGAAACGGTGGAACGCATAGACCTTTGGTCCTGTCCAACTGAACAGAAAGGCACCCCCCAGAGTTCGAAGCCCCCTTGAGTGTCGGGAACAGTACAGTTTGCATTGGGCGTTCATTTCTCGATGCAAAGAGATCTATGTGAGGAAACCCCCACTTCGCTAACCCTTCCTGGATGATGCCCTTGCTGATCATCCACTTGTGGCAAGACCACGGTGTCCTGCTGCGTGTGTCTGCCAGGACATTCTGGTCTCCTGCCAAATGAACCATCAAAGGAAGAACCCCGTGACAGGCACCACTCCCATAGTTGCACTACAGGTTCAGCAACATGCGCAACCAAGTCCTGCCTTGTTTGTTTATGTAGTACATCACTGTGGTATTGTCTGTCACATTTGGATTGAGTTCCCAAAAGGTAGTGCTGAAACGCTCGCAGCGCCTTCAGTACTGCCATGATTTAAAATGTTGATATGGAGATTCCTCCCCTGAGATGTCCAACGACCTCGTATCCGTATCATAAGAGCTTCAAGGTGAGCATCCCAGCCTTCCATTGTTGCGTCTGTTGTCACCGACAGTGGCGGCGATTGAGGAAGGAAAGGAATTCCTTTCAAAACATTCTCTGGTCTTGTCCACCAGTCCAGAGGCGTGAGGATAGTCCTCAGTACCATCAGGTACTTGAGAGGATGGTCTCGAAGAGGGTTGAACCACATATAAACCACTGCTGCAATGGTCTCATCCTTAGTTTTGCATATCGTGTAACAAGCGTAGTTGATGCCATCAGTCCTAGCACAATCTGTACCGCCCTCACTCGTACTCTGCATTCTCTTCAAACACTGCAGAATCTTCTCCCATCTGTTCTGTGGAAGAAAGGCTCTTTGCTGACTCAAGTCCAATACTGCCCCGATGTACTTGATCTGTCAGGACGGTACCAAGGTTGACTTCTTGTAATTTATCATTAGACCTAATTTCCTAAAAAAAAATGGTGGTCCTGAGATGCATGGATAGTTGGTTTCAAGAGGATGCCACTATTAACCAGTCATCTATGTATGGGAACACTACGATCCTTTTTGAAAGAAAAGCTGTGACAACAGACATGCATTTTGTGAAGACCCTCGGAGCTGTGCTTATGCCGAAAGGAAGGATGCGAAAACGATACGCGTGCCTGCCGATGGTGAAGGCAAGAAACTGTTTGTGCTCCGGTCTTATGGCTATATGGAAATATGCATCCTTTAGATCCAAGGTTGCAAACCAATCACCCCTTTTTAAGAGTGGCAGGATAGCAGTCAGAGTCACCATTCTGAACCTTTTTGGTGATATAATAGTTGATGCCTCTCAGGTCCAGTATAGGCCAGAGGCCTCCATCTTTTTTCTTCACCAGGAAATACCTGGAAGAGTTGTGATGATTTTTCTTTTGCTCCTTTTTGGAGCAATGTTGAGCTCTGGAGATGGGATAGTCCTCCGAATTCAACCTGTTGGTGGTAGATGTCGAAACTCTATGGCATACCCATACTTTATGATGTCTAGGACCCAAGAATCCAAGGTGATCATCGACCAAACCTCGGCATGGTAGCTTAGTCTTTCCCAAAGGGTGGTTTGGAATGGAGACTTGGATGCTTGTCTAAATGTAAGTCCACAACAGAAAGGATGTGCTGTCCTTGTCAAAGGCCAGTATTCATCAGAAAGGTCTTGTGGTGTTGGTTGTCAAATCCTACGCTTGCTCTGGGCTGACTGCCGTTTCTTATATTGAGGTGCCTGACTTTGCAGATGGAAACTTCCGTGTCGACAGTTGTTGAGGTGTGCTCTGTCTGTGTTGAGGTGGAGTCAGACTAACATTCTCCTTTGGGAAACAGCTGGTATCGTCGGTATCGCTGTTAATATGTCGATGCTGGGAACCTGTACTTCTAGGCTGTTGAATGCATTTTCTGGGCATGTTCCAGCTTTTTGTCAGTACCAGCATTGAACAACCCTAGTGAATCAAAGGGTAGATCTTCCATCATCATCTTGGCTTGCTGAGACAGCCCAGATGAGTGAAGCCATGCATGCTATTGGATTGCTATGGCACCCGCCACAGCTTTACTACTACAGTCTGTGATGTGTTTAGCTGCAGTGATTTGTTGAGATGACAAACAGTAAGCCTCACCATATAATGCAGTGGCAGTTTTTGGTATCAGGAAGCATTTCCAGATAGGGTTTGATTCTGCCCCACAGGAAGTGCTGGTATGTGCCCATGCAAGCGGCATAATTTGAAATCCTAAACAGTAAGGCTGCATTCGAATAGGATTTCTTACCAATGTTGTCCAATTTTTTCCCGTTATGATCAGCAGGGACAGGATGTAGTCTCTGCGACTGCTTTGACTTGCCGCATCCACTACAATAGAGTTTGGTTGGGGATGTTGGACTCACCAGTCATCCTCAGCCTCAACAAGACGATACAGAGACTCCAGCTTCTTAGACATAGACGGTACCGAAGATGGAGTTGACCATGATTTCTTCACTGTCTGCGACAGATATGGAAGCGGCACAATTATAGATGGTACCAGAGCATGGTCCTGCAAATCTTGGAAGATCGAGTCTTTCAGATCCTCCTTGTGATCTTCAATTTGCAAGTTCAACAATCTGGCCATTTGGAGAACAAGGTCCAAAAACGATCACACATCATCAGTAGGTGAAATCCTCTCGGCGGTGGAGATGAAGTTGGACTTGACATCTAGTCCATGGGACACTGCCAAGGATATCGAGGATGGTACCAATGGCGATCGGATCTGACAACCTTGAGGGGACATAACAATAGACTTTCTCCTCCTTCCCTCCGGGGAGCGTTCTTGATGCCTATCATCCGTGGTTCGATCCCGCCTGGCGGACTTTGACGTGTGGCCAGAAGATGCTATCACCCGCCAACATGGAGGAGTCTTCAACAAAGAACGAGAGTGGCAGGTGACATGACAGTATTGGTCATCAGGAACATCTCAATACCGACGATGTCATTCGTATCGCTCCAAATCGTCCATATAAGGGGATGTATCCCTCGAATCATATGAAACATAGTCACAGTATCGACAGGGAGATCTTTCCTTATAATGTTGATACCGATATAAGGAAGTGCTGACCAACCGATCGTCCCAGTAAGCAAACCTAGGGGGCAAAGGCAGAGCATTCTGGACTGCTTGGCTGAAGATCTTTTGCGCCCAGAAGCTCTTATAACAAGGGACAGCATTCTGTGGTCTGAAGGTAACCCGACGGAACTCTGAGGAGAGGTTTCCAATATCTTTCCCTTTGAACAAATACACACTTCCTTGATTTCCTCAGAAGGTATAACATCTTGGGATCCCTGATGTTGAGGGGCCCGTGCGTCCTCTGCAGGAGACCCTTGAGGAGTTGCCTTCCTCGCCGGAGATGAAGGATGTGCCTTAGACTTATCCTTCCTCCTCTGCCTCTTAGCTTTTGTCGAAGCAGCCTCCTTATTCTTCTTCTTCCGACCCTTCTTTTTCCTAGGCAGTTCGGTACTAGGTGGAGGAAGAGGATGGTCTAGATGATCATCAGCATTACCAGACAAAGTCTGATCTCGAGGCCTTGACGTCGAGCTCGACGACAGTACAGACACATTTTGTTGGGAAATGGAGGACGAAGTAGAATGGGCCATACTGGATGGTAAGTGAGTAGATTCAGCCAGCTTAGGTGGTTCTGAAGCAGTCAGTAGGTTCTCCCACAATAGGGCTTTCAGCCCAGCCACCCTATTGCAACGAGTTTGAGGAGTAAATAACTGACAATGACAACAAGCTCCCACATTGTGGCCTTCACCTAAACAAAGGAGGCACTTTGAATGTCTGTCCTTATCAGGTATTTTCCCTCCACAGGTCAAGCAACGCTTAAATACAACCGTTGCTGTACAACTTGCCAAACAACACAATTCAAAAGAATAATCCAAGTTCAATCCGATCCAAAGCCGAAACAACCAGTCCAAAATGCCAGAGGTTAGGGAAAAATCCTGTTCACACTAGCGAAGAGGCTCCTATACGCTGCACATGCGGCGGATAAAAAGGAACTGACTGTTACATAAGGGGGGGCTTATATATCCTGAGGGGATGGGGGATGGGTCAACCACCAAAATGCCAATGGTAGGCTCTAAAAGGTTCTGAATGCTGTTTCTGCGCAGGCGCGAAACCCATTTGTGTGAGTCGCAGAGACCACGAAGAAGAAACAAAACATACAGGCAATGCAGCATATTACTGAATCTCTTTTCCCCATTAGTAATTAGGTTTCAAAGACCTTGCAAGACAAACAAAAATGTTCACCTGCTTAGAGAAAAATAGCTAGGAGGGCACCAGGCTAGCCTCTATCGGAAGGAAGCTCCAGAACCTACGAACAACCATTGAGAAGGCCCTCTCCCATGTTTCCACCTGATGTCCCTATGAGGGTTGTGGGCAAAAGCAATGTGCCTTCAGATGGGTCTTGAAGTCCCTAGTGCAGAGCTTTCCAAACTTTTCATGTTGATGACACACTTTTTAGACCTGCATCATTTTGCAACACAGTAATGCAGTAAGTAACTCAGCAAGTGGAGGCAGCCCCTCTACCTGAGCCTAGCCTGCCACCCTCCCTGGTGTCTTCCTTGGCCCGGGGCCGTGGCAGCGGGAGAGGCAGCCCCTGCGCCTGTTACATTCATGCGACACACCTACACACTGCAAGCGATACATTGTGTCGCAACACACAGCTTGGGAAGCTCTGCCCTAGTGAGTTTCCCTTTCTTACATTTATTTTAAAAGCTTGTATCCTACTTTCTTTCTGAAGGAGCTCTGTATACCTCTTCCTCTCTCTTCCCCATCCACCAGTGTTTTCTTTTTGCCTTTTCTTCAACCAAAGTTACCCCAAGACATATTCGCTGCCTGAGGCTAGTCAAATTGTTTTTTGCATAGAAGGTGGGAGATGGCATGTGCACCCCTCCCTTTTCTTGGCATGCATGCATGCATAAATAAATATAAATGAAGATACAACAACACATGAATTAGCCAATACCTTCCTGTTCTTTCATGATACTCTGAATCAGGTGCTTGAGGAGACTACCTCAAGTTTGTCTAATTTTAGGAGCAGCTTTATAAGCTGACATTTCTATTCCAATTACCTGACACAGATGGCTTTCTCATTGAATGTATTATATGTCCCATTATTGAAAGACTTGTATAAAAAAAAGAAAAACATTCTCAATGACTTATGTTCCATCTTGTATGAGCAAGGATTAACAAGAGCTCGCTGTTCCCCAGCTTCTTCTGTGAAAGGCTGCTAGGCATGGCAGCAAGTATTTGCTCCAAAACCTGAAGTAGAATTCCCCAACTGCTCTATCATTTGCCTCTAGATTTTGGGTATTAATGTAGAACTGATGGATAAATACAGGCAATCTTTTAAGAGTGCTCCTGTTTCAGGGTAGTGTTATGAAACCCTACAAAACATATAGTCAGGGATCAGCACAAAAATACCTGTAAACAGGCTACTATGTACACTTTGGAAAAAAAAACATAATCTGGTTAATAAATAAAATTTGAGCAATTCCCACTGCCCATCCAAAGCCTGACCAAACTGGTCTTGCTGTTCAGAAAACAGAGCTAATCTCTGAGCTATTGGATGCCTCTTAGCATCACTGACACATTATCTCTATATTTTGACCTAGGAAGATTGGCACATGGAGTCCAGAAAACCTTCTTGTCTTTGTTTGTATGCTCACAGTGCTAATTTAACCGAGCAGGGAAAATGTGGGTGAGTTGCATAGGAGGGCAACTTAGGGAAATGGAACCAAGGGAAAACACACAGTGCTTCTTTTGCTAGTGCTTGCAAGATAACAGAAGGATAAATGGGAAGGGGGTTTCTATGATCCACGTTTTCTCCAAAGATACCTTGTTTAGTCCATTGAAATGCTCAGAGTTTTGAGACAGGGATACAGTCATGACAATGCAAAGCTGAAAACATTCCTTCACTCATAGGGTATGTGCAGGTTAGCTGTAGCAAGAAGCTTTGCATGTCTGTAGTAGGTAGGAAAAGTTATTGAAACCTGTCTTTGTATTAATTCTCTAACGGTTTCAAAGCTCAATTTGTGGACAGGCTTTTATCAACTTCAGCTATTGGCATACAGATCCTACCCCCTCCCCCAACAACTCAGCCTAGTTTATATATTCTCTGTTGATTAACCAAGGTGCTATTTTAGAATGTCCTCCTAAAGAAGATAGGATCAACTTCAAGCTTGTTCTCTTATTTTCTCTCCCTCCTTGATTTGATGAAAAGATTGTTTTTCTGTATTTGTAGTGCTATTTTTTTTTTCTACTGTTGTGTATACTTCTCTCATTCTTTGTGGATGAAGAGCTGTTTATACATTTTAAAAGATCATGTAACATATCTGACAGGTGAAGGTAAGCTTTTTGAAACAAAATGAGGGTAACAACTATGGGAATTCAATGTTGAGAACATCCTTGGCACAATATGGGTTCCAGCATATATTTCTATAGAAGCAGGTTCTTCTAAGTTATGAAGGAGCAGGAAAGCAAATTTGAGCCCACTTCTACTGTTAGTCCCTCTTAATGACTTCTTGATGTCATGTTAGTGAACAGCTATTTGTGTGCATACATCACACAAAATAATGAAGGCAACACTGTGGGAGTAGAGATTTTTAATCTCCTGAGAAATTGTACCAAATGGAGCTTTTGTGGGTGAAAACTGCCCATTTAGATGGTATTGTTTGTTAATTCTCCTTGTTGTCGATTAAAGTGTTGATCAGAGTGAAGCCACACACTTACTTTTAGACAAGGGCGAACAGCTGTAGCCATTAAGATGGTACAGTTGGTCTCTGGTATCTGCTAAATTGGTATCCATAGTTTTACTTACCCATGATCTGCTTCAGGGCCATGGCTATGACTACTGCTGCTGTCGAGGGCCCGTGCTCTGTGCGGCTTGGCCCTCTGCACCTCTCGACTGAGGAAGTCCATCTCCATCCCTGGCTAAGAGAGACACGCAGAGAGGTTCAGCCAGCCTCCCCCCGCCCCCTCCACGTCTCTCAGCTGAGGAAGGAATCTCTCTTCATCCTCAGCTGAGACAGGTGTATGTCTCCCTTCACACCCCTCTTGGCTGAGGAAGGTGTTTTCCTTCAGCCTCAGCTGAAAGAGGCACAGGAAGCCTGATTGTGTAAAGCTGTGTGTTTTTCTCAGTCGAGGAAGGAGATGGACACTCCTTCCTCAGCCAAGAGAGACACATGGCTCAGAGCAGCTGGGCCTTCCACCAGATTTGGCACCCACAAAGGGAGTGACTCATCAAGCCCCACCAGGCAGGCAGGTGGAATTGAGTGGTGGAGCTACCTCCCTCCCTCTCCACTTTGCCTGGCCTGGAGGTCAAAATATAGTGTTTGGTATTATCCATGTTTTTTTGCCATGCACAGGAAGTCCTGGAACATATCCCCCATGGATATGGAGACTGCTGTATTGGTGTGCTGGCTCTCTTTAGCCCTGGCAGTATACAAATAGGGAAGGATCCTAGTAACTGCATTCCTAGATAACCAGTTTTCTAATTCTATCTTTCTTTTAGACTCTACTACTAGAGAAAGGGGAGGGCAATTGAGAGCTTGAATCTTTGCAGCACAAGCAATGGCAGTATATTAGATAGAAGCTGATAGAAATTAACATGGAAAAATGGAACCTGTTCCAAGTCATGTCATACAGAAACTCATTCTTCTTCGTGGTCTCTGTGCCTCACACACTAGGAGCTTTTGCGCATGCACAGTAGTGTTCGGAAAATTCTAGAGCTTAGTAGCTTGGCGGGAACCCCTCCACCATGCCCGTACTGAGCATGCTCAGCCCGCCAAGCAACAGTCTCTCCTCAGTTCTTTCTCGTCCACCGTCGTGTACGGAAGGTTCTTTTGCTTAGTAGCGCCCTTTGGCTTATCAGATCGCTTTATTTCTGGTTTTTGACTTGGATTTGGATATTGGACTTCGTTCTTGGATTTCGGGCTGGTTTTGGTGATTTTGGTTTTTTCAAACCCCCCCACCTTAGCTTCTCCCCATCTTTCGCCTTTTTCACCTTCGTCTCCTTTGCCATCTTTACCGCCACCCCTCGTAAATCCTTTTCTTTCCTTGGACTTCTATGTCTTCTCTTTTTAAACCTTGCAAAACTTGTGGTTGCAAGGTTGTGCTAACAGATGGACATAGTGGCTGCCTTTTCTGTTTGGGAGAGGCTCACAATGTTAAGGCTTGTCCTATCTGCCACGAGTTCACGACCCAGACTCTGCGGAACCACTTGACCACTTAAAATCTCACTGCTGGGAAGAGTCTCTTCGGGCGAGGGATCAGCCATCTGTTCTGCTGAGATGTCCAAACCATCGACATCGAGCCGCTCTGTGACCACACCTTCTTCAGTACCGGTGGCTGCCGCTCCAACGACATCGACTGTATCGAGCTCGGTACTGTCGTCTTGGCCCCCGATATTGGCCTTGCCGAGATTCCCAAGATCCCTTCGGCGGTGTTGACTTCGAGGGAGGCTCCTACGGGTCGCAGGCAGCTAAGTCATTTAGGCCCCTTGCTGCTGCTCAGCATAAGCGTCCTGCCCCTCAAGAAGTCACTAAGGAGAAGGAAAAGGAGTGGAAGAAAAAAAGGAGAAACGGCGTTCTCCTGCCAAGAGGCCTTGTTCTTCAACGCCTCCTCCGACCCAGCAGCCTGAGGATCCAGGTGAAGTCGGAACCCCAGGGAATTCTGGAGGTCTCCGATGAGGACGTGACCGCTGGCTTGGCTGTGCCTTCTGGCCCGCCTGTTCTCACTGCCGCGGTCCCTGCCTGGTCACCCTGAAGTGGTGGACTGCCTGGAGGATGTTCCGGCCTCGCCCCGCCATCAGGAGTCTTCTGGTAGGAGCAAGTCGCGCTCCCCAGAATGAAGGGTGAGATGTCGCTCCCTGCGTCGTTGGGAGACCTACCCAGAACGGGCTCTGTCCGGCCCCCGTTTGACTCGCCGTATTACTCTGCATCCCATATCGCGAAGTACGGTCAAGAACACGCTTGGCGAGAGTATCTGGGATCGTACCGTTCCTATACGTTCCCTGGCATATAGGGATCAGTATAACCCTGACGTGAGGTAGTGGTTGCCGTATTGCCGCTTGCACTCTCCGTCACACGGTGCTTACCATCCACGATATGGGCGATCACCTTCGCGCTCCTTCTCGAGATAACCGCGTCATCGCCGGTCCCGTAGTGTTCGCCCCGTCATTGGCCTGTCTCACCACCACCAAGGGTCACCTCAACAGTGTCGCGTACGACTTCAGAGTCTGCGCCGGTACAACCCTTGGCTCCCACCACTACCATCGCCCAGGCAGTGGTGCCCATTACTACGGCTCCGCAACTCCAGTCGGCAGTTACTCCACCGACCTCGACGACTGCGCCCACGGTTACCTTGGTGCTACCATCTCAACAGCCGGTGAGAGAGAGGTCCCCTGAGAAATCCCCGTCAAATCCTCCCAGACCTACGAGTCCGACTTGGAGTCCGACGAGTTGACGCCTGTGTCCCACGAGTCGCCTCCCTTGGCTTTTGGAGATCCTGCAACAGAGCCGGCACCGGAGGATGTGAAACAATTCTCTGATATCCTCCTCCGGATGGCAACGGCATTGGGATTAAGGTCGCGGACCCAGCTCTGGCCGTGCAGGATCCGGTTTTCCACTATGTGGATACCCGTCCACCATCGACGGCATCGCCACCATTCCTGCCGGCCTTGATGGAGGCCCTCAAACATTTTATGGGCCCGCCGGCGTCTGCCCATCTCATCCCACACCAGCTGGAACATCTATACTGGACCCAAAAGGAGGAGGCTGAGTTCCTGTTCGCACACCCGGTACCAAACTCTATCGTGGTCGAATCTGCCCAGACCAAGGGTGGGAGGAGACCGCACACCACCCCGCTGGACCAAGAGGGCCGCAGGCTGGACACCTTTGGCAGGAGGTTTTACTCAGCCTCGTCTCTGATTGCCAGGGTGTCCAACACCCAAGCCTGCCTTGCGGCCTATTTGAAAAATCTGCTGGACAATTCTTTCCTCTCCTGTCCAGCCTTCTTGAGAAGAATTGGGCGAGTGCTATGCAGTTCTTTAATGAGGCGGTAGCACTCACCAGCCAACAGATCATCTCATCAAGGCACTCAGTCGAGGTGGCGGCGCGGCTTATGGTGGGCTCTGTAGCGTTACATTGCTATGCGTGGTTGTGCTCGTTGGGTCTGCAGGAGGACACCAGACGGGAATAGGACCTCCCTGTCGACGGTCAAGGTCTGTTCAATGTGACAACTGATGAGACAATGGACCACATCGTCAAAGCGTGTCTGATGGCTAAGAAGAGGGGAAACACCAGCCCCCACAGTCTCACTGTAGCTTCGCTTCACGGCCCTCGTGGCGCAGGTCGTCGTCCTCAACATACCAGCCGCACTCGCCTCGTTCGGCTCCGTCCCGTCCGTCGACCTCATCCTCGGCACGGAGGCCTCTTCGGAGACACCCGTCTTCCTCTTCGAAGAAGTCTTCATCGGGAGTCCTGCTTTTGACGCCCCCACAGCCACTCTTCCACCTGCCAGCAGCCTTAGAAGACCATCCGAGCCTGGCCAGACATCTTGCCGAATGGCACTATATCACCACGGACTCTTGGGTTCTCTCCGTCTTCCGTCTTGGTTATGCCATCGAGTTTGGAAGTATACCCCCGCGAGGCATCTACTTTTCCACCCTGGCCAGCTCGACTTTGTTGGAAGAGATCCAGTCCCTGCTGCAAAAAGGAGCGATCGAAGAACTCTCGTCCTCGGCCAGTACCACCGGCTTCTTCTCCTGGTACTTCATGGTACCAAAATCGGATGGTACCCTGTGACCAATCTTGGACCTCAGAGGGTGAACGAGTACATCCGCCCCAAGAAGTTCAAGATGGTAACCTTGTCTTCGATCCTCCCCTTCCTTCGACAAGGGGACTGGTTTGCCTCCATCAATCTTTGGGATGCGTACTTTCACATCTCCATTCACCCGCAGCACAGACGGTAACTTCGGTTCATGGTCGACGGCACCTGTTACCAATACAGGGTACTGCCATTCGGACTCTCAACCACCCCCAGGGTCTTTACCAAATGCATGGCCCCTGTGGTATTCCATCTGTGGACAAAGGGTGTCTCCATCTACCCTTACCTCAATGACTGGCTGTTGGTGGCTTCCTGCAGAGGGGAACTCTACATGGACATCCACCGGATTCTGTCCCTTCTGACCCGTCTTGGCCTCCGGGTCTAATCCGAAAAGTCGCACCTCGAACCGGCGAGGGTTCTCGACTTTATCGGAGCGACCCTGGATTTGGTGTCTGCCAGGGCATACCTGCCCATGGAGCATGCACGTACCCTTTGTCGGGCGGCATCCGCCACTTTCAATGCCCCGGCAGTATCAAGGATCCAGCAGCTTCTCGGGTACATGGCCTCCACCACAGCGGTCACCTACCTTTTCTCGATCTGTGTGCACCCACTCCAGCACTGGTTCGTCAGGGTCTTCAATCCGGTTTGAGACGACCAGAGGCTCCACCTCTGGATTCCTGTACAGGTGCGTCGCTCTCTGCTATGGTGCCTGCCCTACCGCCACTTGTTGGCAGGGATGCTGTTCCAGAGCCGCCCCCTCAATTCACGATAACGACAGACGCCCCCCCTGTTTGGGTGGGGAGCGCACTGCAGTGATCTCAGAGTCCGGGGATGTTGGATCGATGATGAGACCGACCTTCATATCAACACCCTTGAGCTGCTCACCATCTGGAAGGCTCCGAGGGGATTTCGCAACCTGGTTGCCAGCTGCACAGTCCTGATCTTAACAGACAACACGACAGCCGTCTGTTACGTCAACAGACAAGGGGGGACCCATTCACCACCCTCCTCACCATCGCCCTTCAGCTGTGGGACTTGTGTGTGTCGCTTCGGGTCCACCCAATCGCCGTGCACCTAGCAGGCCAAGAGAACACCATGGCAGATGTCCTCAGCAGGGACACCTCCTGCCACCACGAGTGGTCCCTTTCGAGGCAGCGTTCCAGATGATAACGAGACCGATGGGGCAAGCTGATGATCAATCTCTTCGCTACCAGCCAGAACATGAAGTGTCGTTGGTACTGCTCAAGAGCCGGTCGGAGCTTTCTCGGCAACGTCTTCCAGTTCGAGTGGAGCAACGGCCTCCTCTATGCGTTCTCCTTTCCTCTCCTGGGTTGGGTGGTTGCCAAGATCCTTGCGGATGAGCCGACGCCTCCTCATAGCTCCGTACTGGCCGAGACAGCACTGGTTCGGGCCACTGTTTGAGGCCGCTCACAGCTGACTCCTCAGGTTCCCAGCAGCGTCAGATCTCCTGTCGCACTCTGACTGTCTCATTCTCCATCCTGACCTGCCGCTCCTGGCCCTCCACACCTGGCGGATAACACCTTAGACAATCGGACCATCCAGGACGTCCTGACCATGGCCAGGAAGGAGCCAACACGCCGCAACTACCGCTACAAGTGGCAGAAGTTTGTTGCCTTTGCTGAGGCGCGGGGTAGTCGGTATCGCCTGTCGGCCTGCCTATCGTGCTCCATTTCCTTCTCCACCTTTGGCAGCAGGGACTTGCGTTTCCGTCCCTGAAAGGTTTTACCTTGCCGCTATCGTGGCCTACCAGCCTCGAGGGTCTCCATCGGCAGCTCTTTTCCGGGACGCTACCATGAAGCAGTTCATGAAGGGCTTACAACATCTCTATCCGCTGGTATCGAAGCCGCTACCGCCTTGGTCGCTGTCTCTGGTACTATCGCAGCTGACGCAACTGCCCTTCGAGCCCATGGCCACTGTGGATGACAGGCTCCTGACCATCAAAACGGCTTTCCTGCTAGCTGTCACCTCAGCCAGGCGGGCCAGTGAGCTGACAGCGCTGCGGGCTGACGAGCCCTTCCTTGTCTTCCACAGGGACAAGGTAGTCCTTCGCCCTGACGTTTCCTTCTTGCCTAAGGTGGTCTCACACTTCCACCTCAATCAGGATGTCACTCTACTGACCTTTTACCCGAACCCAACGGTGCCCCTGGAGCGGTCCCTTCACTTTCTTGATGTTCATCGGGCCTTGGCTTTCTATACTAACCGGACTGCGTCCTTTCGCCAGACTCCGCACCTGTTCGTGTGCTATGGTCAGTGTCGCAGAGGCCACAAGGTGTCCACCCAGAGGTTTTCCAAATGGGTGGCCCAGACCATTCTGCTGGCATATGAACTCACCAAGTAGCCTCCACCAGCCTTACTCCGGGCTCATTCCACGAGAGCCATGGCATCCTCAGCAGCCCTCCTTCGAGGTGTGGACGTGCACCAACTCTGTCGGGTGGCAACCTGGTCCAGGCCATCGACCTTCATGTGCCATTATAGATTGGACTGCCGTTCCCGTAGAGCTGCCCGTTTCGGACGAGCGGTGCTGGCCTCCGTACTCTAGGACCTGACCTACAGTCCTGCTGGTAAGCTACAAAATCTCCTAGTGTGTGAGGCACAGAGACCACGAGAGAAAAAAGGGTTTCTTACCTGTAACTGTGGTTCTTTTAGTGGTATCTGTGCCCTCACACACACCCGCCCAGCCGTCCCCCCTTTCTCAGGTCTCTTATCGGCGGACTCTAGAACTGAGGAGAGACCGTTGCTTGGCGGGCTGAGCATGCTCAGTACGGGCATGGGGAGAGGTTCCGCCAAACTACTAAGCTTTAGAATTTTCCGAATGCTACCGCGCATGCGCAAAAAACTCCTAGTGTGTGAGGACACAGATGACCACTCGAAGAACCACAGTTACAGGTAAGCAACCTGTTCTTCACTGATTTTGCACCAAGGTTTTCTTTACTTAAAGGGGGTTGGCAGGTTTTTGGCAAAACGTTGCAGAAACTTGTAAAACAGGTATGAGTGGCATGAGGGTACAAACAGGCATTGATGCAACTTTAAACTCAAAACCTCTTGCAAATAAGGGTTAAGGGCTTTGGTATATCTATATGTCTTTATTTCCATCCACAAAGTACCTCTGTATTGTTTCATCACGTACAAATCCAACATGGAAGGGAGGAGGCTCTACTTGGACAACTCTGTAAAACTCCTACTGAACTGTGTTTTCCATTTCAGGATATGCGTTTAGAAGACAACACTAGATTCTCTCATAGGGATGACAACGAACAAACATCTTTCAGCAGCCACATCCCAAGGCAAGAACAGAAAGGGCGTTTCCGCAGTTCCTTTCGTAAACTCTTCAAAAAGAAATGATCTTGGGCAAGACTGCTCTGCGCTTCCCCTGGACTGAGCTCTTTCCTTTGAGTGGCATGCAATGTGATGGTTTTGCTTCAAACAGCTTCAAGTTCAAGGGGGAAAAAAACCAGAATGTTAAAATGGATGCATTTTTTTTAATCAAAAAGGTTTGGCCTTGAGGCCTCAAAAGAAAAGGCCATCAGTGCGTCTTGCCACTCACACATTGCAGTTTCCCAACAATCAGGGCTTCACTTAAAAGAAGCATAGCATGATGTCATCAAAGCATATATTGTCATTGCTTCTGAATTGATGTTTATCAGGAAAAACCTCAAGAGTGAATTTCCACTATTGCCATTTTTGTTTACCTTGTGGACCTCCAAGTGAGCCTGTCCTGTTGAAAGTTTGCAACTCTAAACCTTATATGCAGCTGGTATCTTGCTGGATCTATATACAAAAATCAACACTAATAAATCTTTGTTGGTTGACAGTGTGTGGGAAGCAGCTGCATAGTTTTGGATGGCTCTAGATAAACAGCTCAAATCTAAGTGAAGTGGAAGCATTCTGGGGTTCAAGCAGTATGATTAAAATATGAAATGCAACTTTTACAACTTAGTTTTTTTAGTCTGAGTAATGTAATACTTAAAAATGCTACTATTGATAGGTAACAAAAGCTTCCCTTATCTTTCTCTAAAAATGTCAAGTGGTGCTATGCTGTCATCTTTTAAATTTTTAGATCTTTTAGTTTTAAACTGTGATTTCACAGTGGAATCACTCCCATTTTCATGGTAGTGGGAAGTATTCAGAATGGATAGGACAAAGAAATGCCAGAAACTTATTGGCTGATTACAGTCTGAGTGTACCGCTAAGGATTGTTTCTGTGTGATTAAAATAAAATTCTCTGCAAAATTCAGATCAAGGGCATTGCTTGAGAACATTTACATCCTGAACATGAGTCATAGAACATACAATTCATGCAACTGATTCAGCAAAGTCCAGTGAAGTGAATAGTATAGATGAGACAGCGCTACCACTTCTCAGCTGGGCCAAGAAGAAGATATTGGTGGAATCTGGAGTCTTCAACAGAAAGCACTGATTTTGGTCATATTACTCTTGCCTGAGCTGGCTGATAAAGGGAGTTAGCCCATTGTTGGATGGCTCTTTCCTTCAGTCTGAGAATACTCAAATTGTCCAACAAGGACTGAACATACTCAGTGGCTAAAGAACAGAGTGACAGTAGAAAAAAAAATATGGGGGAACTGGAGGAAGAAAAGTGTGATACCTGCTATATTAAGTATTACCTTACAAAAGAAGCATTACCTTACAAAAAACCATCCAAACAAGAAACTCTCCTGTTTTGGGGGAAAAGCTTTTTAAAACAGCACACTTGGCAGCTACCTGAAGTTGCATATATCTGCCCCAAGATTTCCCCCTTTCACATAGGTGCATGACTATATGTTGAATGTTAATTATTTTAACCTGAACCACATTAAACTGAATAAAAATAATGTGGCAGACTAACAGATCTAAGTTATCACATATACAATGATAAACACTTATGGGATATGTAAGGCATTTTTATTTTTTTTAAGAACAGATCTCTCTGAATGCCAAAAAGTAACAGCCACTATTAATTTTCAGTTTAAATGCAATCTGAATACCATTGCAGACATAGCATACAAAGCTGACCTACATACATGATTAGGTACACACAGATCCATAAGATTTGCCAGTTTAGATATCATCACTTCAAACTTACACATCTGAATCAGACTGCCACAGCTTCTTAACCATTTAGCAAAGTATCCACACCATTAAATAAAAGGCAATACATTTTCAATATATGAATTATCAGAAGTCATCAAAACATAAACCTGTACATACAGAATCATAAAGCTTGGTTTCTAAATTGGCCAAAGAAGAAAATGTTACCTGAAATAAGACCCCAGCCAACAGGAGAATCTACTGCGTTTCAGAAAAGTTTTTGTTTTTAAAAGGCACATTTTGGCAGCTACCGAATGTTGCATACTTCTGGCAAAAGATTTTTCCCTTTCACTTGGGTATGTGACTGTTTTAAAAAGGTCACTCAATTTGCATTTTTGCAATTGATTGCTTAATGCACAATGCACTATTACTTCTGTAAAGGCAAAAGGGGAATTTGCTCACAGTTGACAAAAATGCACTTGGAAAGTTGTTATAAATAAATGGCAAACAAGGTGTGACATTCACAAAACAAACCCAAGCTTCTGGCTTTACCTTTGTCATCAGCATGAGGCCTACAGTGACTGCTTTGTAGTAGAGAAAAATAATTTTCCCAAAACAAATTTGAAATGATAAACAGTTTAACAGCGATGTGTATAACTATGTGATTTAACGCTTGCATCTCCCATCCACTGGGTTAGGCCTCTTGGTGTTCACAGCAAGTTCTTCCTTTTCACTTACTAAAAAAGAGAGGGGCAAGAAGGAGGATTTCTTTTGTGTACTTCTGGTGGAACAGCAAGTAGGTTAAGCAAAGTAGAAGGCAGACAAGCTGTCGCATTTAAGAGAAAGCATTCTAATCAAGGCTACCCCAGATGACTATCACCTGCCCGAGAGCCCAGAGCATTAGAACACTTCCACTGACTTCAATTCTTCTATGAAAGGTCTTCCACTGAAAAAAAACTTTAAGGGAAAAGAGCAGGGCAGAAAAAGCCCATGTTGTGCAAACAGTACCCTTTGCACAGCCCTTGCGATCTGGGGCACTTTTTAGGTATAATATGGCATGGAAATTTGAAGAAAAAAAACAGAAATTCTTTTAAAAATACCTAATTGCTTAAGGGTTCCTGACTTAGGACATCATGAGTACATGGAATGAAAAAGCACCACCATAATACCATCCTAATAACATTAAAACATGGACATCTAGATTTTTCTTTTTCTTCACTCTTTCAAATATAATGCTCTTGGCACACTTGCTCCAAAAATGGGCAGTTAGTTTCTTCTAACAGAACAGTAGAAGAGAACATGTTTTTCTCCCCAGCAGGAAAAAAAAATACACATGATCAGCTATACAGTTCTATATAACCAACATCTGAGCTACCTCTCCTTTTTGCCTGATGTTCAGTGACATAATTTGTTTTGTTTAATTTTAGCGACTCAGCCAAGTATTTGGAAAATCTTAAAAACAGTTTATGGATAGTACTCTAGAAACTCCAACTGGATTTTAAACAAGTAGGAAAATTCATCTTTGGACAGCAGATTTTGTAGACTATCAGATCGCAGGACAGGCAGTTGTACTTCATAAGGGGATACAATAATGGATGGTTTGAGCATGTACAAAGTACTTCTACTCAGACACCAACATTTTCCGTGCTACTCATGCAGTTCTTAACTAAAACTGTACCTGTACCTTAGTCAACTACAAACTCCATTTCAGAGGGTTTTTAAAAATCTATTGTATTCAGAAAATTAAAATTTGGACTTTTAAAAGTGCAGCTAAATTTTGCTCAGTGGTTTAAATAGTTTACTTCAACCATAATATATTATGAAGACAACAACACGTCCTCCATAATAGAGTACTGACATTCTATCTTCAATACATTTAACAATTTGGCATTTAGATTGCATGAAGCAGGACAATTTTAGTAACGACGAGGCTGGCAGAAATATTAAAGCAAATTTTTAGATACCGTTGTGAGTACAGAGTAATGATACGGTGGATCTGAAAACTGTTGCCTGCAAATACTCAGAAGAATTAGCAAGTCTGGACTCCAGCCTTTTTTCCTTGCCATCTCCTTCTAAAATAAAGTGGCTTGATTAGAGAACTCTTCTATCTCTCTGTTAGGCAGAGAACCTGGAGAAATGAAACACTCCAGTTGGCTTAGGTAAGTCTGGTACTATCTGCTGCTTTCATGGAGAGATTTTCCTCTTTTGTGTGTGTGTGTGTGATAAACTAAGAAAAACATTGGTGGCTGACATCCACTAGGGCTAATGGAGTGGAGTGCAGGGTCATCAGAAGCGGAGCCACATCTGTTTGCTATGCAACCTCCTCCTTTACAAGGATTAAGTATACCTTGCATCCCCAGCTGGCTGGAAGAGGTAGTGAGGATTAGGTGGGCATTGCCCTATTTGCCCAAACAGTAGCATCACCTCTGGTCTAAGGAAAAGACCAATTTCACACCATTTCCTTAATGCTGAATCATTCATTTCTAGAGTAAGCCTTTGCCTTTCATTGCATTTTACTGGATCTCAGCTTAACCCCCTTTTTAAAAATAGTCTAGCATTACACAAACTATTTTTCCAGAATGCCCTTCTATAGACACTGCATATTTTACATGTTATGTTAAAGAAACTACGTAAATGAAAGTAAACAAACATTTCCTGAAATGCAAAGACCACACTGCATAGAGCTGTAGAAATATATTAGAACAGTAGGCTTCCACGGTGATACAGTCTTCCACCAACATTATTTCATTGACATGGCTTTCTAGATTGCCGAAATGTATTTTGGTTTTGCCAAAAATGTCCTATAGGAGTCTTAGTACTTAAAGATACAATACTGCACCATTCACAAATCCTAGTGTAGCAGAGATGATTAAAATGTCTTCAATATGTAGCATGCATTATCATCACAGTACTGGAATCAGAAGCGCAGTTCACAGGTCTATAAATAATCCAAGACAGGATATTCATGTAGATTAGTCTCTTTCAAACATTTCTGACATTGAAAAGATCAACTTCAAAGTCTATGAGGTTACACAGAGCTCAGAATTCTGTATTGCATGACATGCATGAGATCCATTACATTTCAAGCACATGGATGTTAACTCCGAGCCACCCCTAACTCACCTTTGTTTCACATGCCAAGTGTTGGATTTCTTCTGTTACGTATTATAGACCAAAACAATGAGCTAGAAAGAGGTGTGTGTACCACAGAATGTGACTTCTCTTCAGTGCTTTAAACTGAAATGTACATTTAGCAATGCAATAATTTAATATATGTCAGCCAGACAAAATATCTGTATCTTTATTTCAATTAAATTAAAAACAATTTGCACGTATATGCAACATTCACTATATACACATGATTTATCTATGCAACTACAAGGCAATTCTATGGGTGATTATTCATTTACCTACTGCTAGTTAAAACATGGTGATAATTAATGAGCGTATGGCCAGCAGATCATCCTTTGCATTTCATGGCATGATTCAAGATGTTGCACCACCAGCCATAAAGTGGGTTATCAGTAAACCCCAAGATGAAGACAACCTAACCTAGTCTAGATTTGACAGTTTTCTAAATGCAGGAATAAATTTAATCAGACAATAGATAGCTCTGTTTTGCAGTTTGTGTCATTGGTGTCATTCATACAAGATGTAAATCTCATTTGTTTAAAGAAGGCAAACATTAGGCATTCTGCTTCCTGGCTGAATTTCTTTTTGAACTGGCACCATAATATTCATAAAGAAGAAGGAAAGTACCTCTTTGGTGAAGCCTAGGTACCCATAACAGACTAGCGACAGTTTGTAAACAGTACTGCAGTACAGTGCTATTCTTTTAAGTTGGTTCAGTACCACAGATCTTCCTCACAGTCCGGTTCATGATTTTAATGCAGGGAATTAAAAAAAAAAATTAAGGAGACTATCAAGTTCCCACTTTGAAATATTTTTAAAAGTGCATAATATTTTCACTCCAAGAACTTACACTGCAGTGGACAGAGGATTATAAGGACTATGTTTTTCATCTTTCACTGGACATTACACAAAGCATGGTGTCTGCTTATTGGCCCAAAGAGATCTGTTAAGTCTGATTTCTGGTACATTCAGATGTCCAGAGACTTTAGAACAGTGCCCTGCGTACTACACTAACGAACAGCAACAGTTTTTTCACAATAAAGAGCCTGCTATTAAGATTCATATTTTCCTACACCACGTATCAAATGTATTGCAATGTCTTTAGTGTTAGAAGCAACACAACTCAACTCCTTGGTGCCAGAAAGGTACAGTGCATCTATTGCCAGCAACAGACATGGCACCTGGGTAAGCACTTTCTTTAGCATAAGGGAAAATTCAGGTGGAGTGGGCGTTCTCCAGCAAAGGGGGTCCATCACGATGCACTGAGGGATGTGCAGGCTCCCTTTTGTAAGTTTTTGGAGGCAGCTTTGGGATATGTTGAGAAGCTGTGATATGTTGAGACGTGCTTTGCCGCGGAGGAACGGGTGGCCCAGCAACAGAATGGAGGTCCGTATCTTGTGGTATCAATGGGGGTGATGGCAAATGCCTCCGTGCTACATGGGGAGAAGGTGTCTGAGGGGGAGGGGGTGTAAATGGAGAGGGACTGTTAGGAAAAAAAGTGTTGCCAAGTTCACTTTTTCTTCCTAAAGGTGGTGGCTGGAGATGCAGAGGTGAACTAGAAAAAACATCAGGAGTTCGCACAGGTTCTCGTGGTGGCAATACAGGTGGGCTTTCTGGGGTGTCTGAGATGGACGTCCTGTCTGTCACCGAATATCTCGGTGAATAGATTTTTGACGTTGGCTGTCGAGGAGGGATCGCTGGTGGACTGTCCAGATGTGCTGAAGAAATCTGAAACACAAAGAATAGTTTGTTCGCAAAACAGTTCCAGGGTTTCAGTGATACACTGTTAAATATATGAAGACAGAAGTCAGAGAAGCCTTTATAATAAGCCTTTATATATCACCCCTTCAGAGGTGGATAGAACTGTCACCCACTATAGGCTGTACTTTTCCTGCTCAGAAAGAAACTCCACATTTCAATCTAGCTACCTTCAGTAGGATTCATAGAGAGGACTCTATGTCAGAGCTCCAGTCAACCAAGGAGGGTTTTCTGGGAGAGAGTTATCTTCTCAGTGGTCTAGTGTGGGGGCAGAGAATCATAGAATCATAGAAATGTAGAGTTGGAAGAGACCACAAGGGCCATCCAGTCCAACCCCCTGCCATGCAGGAAAACCCTCAAAGCACTCCCGACAAGTGGCCATCCAGCCTCCGCTTAAAAACCTCCAAAGAAGGAGACTCCACCACACTCTGTGGCAGCACATTCCACTGCCGGACAGCCCTGACTGTCAGGAAATTCCTCCTGAGGTTCAGGCGGAATCTCCCCTCCTGCAGCTTGCATCCATTGCTCCTTGTCCTGGTCTCAAGAGCAGGAGAAAACAAGCCCACTCCCTCCTCGACATGACATCCCTTCAAATATTTAAACATGGCTATCATGTCCCCTCTCAACCTTCTCTTCTGCAGACTAAACATACCCAGCTCTCTAAGTCTGTAATAATAGCAATAGCATTTGTTTCTATACCGCCTATCAACTAGTGTTATCTAAGCGGTTTACAATGTATTTTAGCTAATTGCCCCCAACAAGCTGGGTACTCATTTTACCGACCTGCGAAAGGATGGAAGGCTGAGTCAACCTTGGAGCCTGGCAGGATTGAACTCACAACCTTGTGGTTGCAGTACTGGCATTTAACCACTGCGCCACCAGGGCTCCTCATAGGGCATGGCTTCCAGGCCCCTCACCATTTTGGTTGCCCTCCTCTGGACCTGCTCCAGCTTATCCATATCCTTCTTGAATTGGGGTGCCCAGAACTGGACACAGTATTCAAGATGAGGTCTAACCAATGCAGAATAGAGTGGATGCAACCAAGAATTGCGTTGGCCTTCTTGGCTGCCGCATCACACTGCTCACTCATGTTCAGCTTGTGGTCTGTGAAGACTCCTAGATCCCTTTCACACGTACTGTTAGCCAGCCACGTGTCCCCCATCCTATATTTCTGCATACCATTTTTTCTGCCTAAGTGGAGGACCTTACATTTCTCTCTGTTGAAATTCATTTTGTTAGCCTTGGCCCAGCTCTCCAATCTGTCCAGGTCCTTTTGAATTTTGATCCTGTCATCAGGCGTATTAGCAACCCCTCCCAATTTGGTGTCATCTGCAAATTTGATCAGCGTGCTCTCTATTCCTTCATCCAAGTCATTAATAAAGATATTGAACAGCACCGGGCCCAGGACAGAACCCTGTGGCACCCCACTAGTCACTTCTCTCCAGGATGAGAATCTGCCATTGGTGACCACCCTTTGGGTACGGTCAGAGAAGAACCCAAAAGGGTCAGAAAGTGGAACCCTGAGTGGGGTAACAGACCTTTGTGCTAAGGGGAGCCAAAGGTTTGTGTGTGAAAGCTCTGCTGGTGAAATCTAAGGTGTTTGAAGAAAATATTGGACTTCTTTAGAGGAATTGTTATTTTATCTGAATATTCTTGAAACCTCAATACCTTTTCCCCTGCTGGTTATTTTAATAAAGACTTTTTTCTACTTTTTATAAGTTATGCCTCAACAGAGTTTTCTTCAGTTTTATTTTTAATAACATGCCTATCACAGGTTATCCATCTTTTTTGAATAAGCTTTGCCCTTTATTCACTAAGGTTGTGGGTTCTAAGGAAAGCAAAGTTGTGAATAAGTGGAAAGCAGGAAGTCAGAGTGGATAATAAGATTAAAACGGGCACTGCTACACCAGTGAGAGAGAAATGAAAAGCAGGCCTGGTATGTCTGTGCCCCAGGCTAGCGCAAGGAAGCCTTCCTCAAGCCTTCCCTTCCTTTCCTTCCTCTCTTTCCTTTCCTTCTCCACACATGATATTGCTTACCACAATTAGCACCATGCAATG
Organism: Iguana delicatissima; assembly: GCA_948472985.1. Lineage (NCBI taxonomy): Eukaryota > Metazoa > Chordata > Lepidosauria > Squamata > Iguanidae > Iguana > Iguana delicatissima. The sequence continues at coordinate 228,355 of CAOKZL010001938.1, read as the reverse complement.
CCCAGAAAGTTTCCCTGAAAAGCAAAGATTCACATATTTCTAGGAAAATACTCTTCTACCCAACAGCTTAAAAAAGTGAAATTTTGGGATGGAGCCTGAACTGGTTTGGCCACTTTAATGAGGCCTCCATTTTAACATGCTCCCAGGCTGTGGAACTCCCTCCTGCAGGAGGTTCCATTGGCCTCCTCTCTGCTCTCTTTCCACCAGCAGGCAAAGACATCTTTGTTCAGGCAGGTGTTTGGATCCTGAATTTTAATTATGGAGTTGTAGTATATGTGAAAGTGGTGTGCTGTACCTTTTGATCTGTATTTTTTCATTTCTGTACTTTTTAAAAAAAATATTTCATGAAATAATGTTTTAAATATATTTTAAGGGTTTTAACTGTTTTAAAGTATATTTTAAGACTTCGACTATTTAATCTCTTTTTAACTTCTGTAAACTGAATATCTGAGCTGCATCTTTTCAGAATATCCTAAGCTGCCTTGGATCCCATTTGGGAGAAGGATGGGATATGAATGCAATAACTAACTAAATTACTACTGCTGTGAGGTAAGCAGGAAGATTCTTCCTTCCATCCCAGCAAGACCTCCAGCTGCAGCCAGACTTCCCAAGGTCAGCAGAATCCTGGCTCGAACCCAAGAGCATGCAGGGGTGAGCAAGCATGTTGCTGGCTTGAATTTTCAGTCCAACTACCATGGCTTTTGTTTTGAATACTGTCTGAATTAATGTGGGGAGCCTTTCAGATGGTGACTGGAATTCTCTATGATAATTACTAATGCGTAACCTAGAGTTAGGCACTTATGACTGTTACATATTCATGATCTCTATGTAGTCCCTAGTGTATGGGCTACATAGGGACTGTGAAAGTCCCTCAGTTCCTACTTACTGCGCAGCCGCCACTTCGATCAATAGGGATCTGTTCTCGCGTTGATCAGGAAGCATTCCCAATCCCTCTTGCAAGAGTAATCTCTGGTGCAAGGAGGAACTGAGGCAGGGGTCCTACTTCTGACTATTCCACTGGCAATCACTCACAGGAACAGGTGGAAACAGCAGTCAGGTGCCTTCCCAGTGATACGGGAACAGGTCCTGTCAACTGCAGCAACTGCTTCCCAGTAAGCGGAGATGGGGGGGGGGTGTTGGACCAGGATTCACTGCATGGGTTCATAACTATGGTACTTAGGTACATGTATCTCCCATACAAGATTCCAATCAGTGCCTTCAGAAATGTTTTAAAAGGAAATATTTTTGACAACATACACCCATATCTGAAAACAGCTACATCTTAACATTGCAATGGCACCTCGGATTCGCTACCTAAGAGTGAAGTGGCAAATCTCTAGCAATGTTTATTCACATTCCTGTATAATGACAGTACTACTTACAGTCAGTTGACATCACTCATGACCAACACACATCCTCTCCCATATCAGAGAAAATGTGCTGGGTAACATGGGTGGGAGGGATGTGTACTGTTTGTTACATTCATGTCCTGCTCGTGGGCTTACTGATTTAACTGAATTCTGGACTAGACAGAGCTTTGGCATGATCCATGATCTTCTACCTGCACAATAAATGTCTATACATTTGGGATTGGGTGTAGGAAGATCCTCAACGTTATTCTTCACCAGACAACACAATGTAAATTATTTCTTATACTGTGTGACAACCAAATTCAATAATCATGGGGATGAGGCACTTTTTAAAACTTCATCTTTATAGTGCCTTGCAGAAATATTCAATCTCCACCACAACTCTTCCATATTTTGTTGTGAAATTGAAATGGATTTGACTGGCATTGTAGCCACTTGATCTACATGCAACACTAAATATTGTGAAGGTGCAAAATTTTTTTGATTACACTAGAAAGATTCAGTAAACAAAAACAAATTCCCACATATTTGTTGTGTAAGGATTCACCCCCTTGGCTGTGAGATATCTAAAGAAGCCCTAGTGCAACCCACTTCCTTCATGGGTCACAGAGGTAGTTACATGGAGTCCACCTGGGTGTAATTCAAATGCCAGATGATTTCAAATTAAACACATTTGTGTCTAGAAGGCCTCAGACTTTGTTGGGAGAACCTATGTAAACAAAGAGCATCCTGAAAACCAAGGAGTTATCAAAACAATCTATGATAAAGTTGTACAGAAGCACCAAATAGGGCCAAGTTAAATTTATGATTACAACCAAGAGTCAAGCGGTACCTCTGAAGTAGCTGGAGAGACCCACAGCTAAGATGGGAGAAAGCATTCACAGGGCAAATATCACTTAGGTGCTCCCTAAAGCTGGGTTAAAAAAAAAACGGCAAGAAGAAAGCAACTGCTGAAGGAAGCCCATATCAAACCCATTTGGAATTTGGAAAAAAGGTATGTGGAAACAGCTTCTCTAGCCTGACAAACTAACTTATTGCCCTTGTTGTAAAATGCTATGTGTTCTTCAATGCCAGCAAACACTCACCACCCTGAGAAAACCATCTCCACAGTAAAACATGGTGGTGGGGAATCTGGTGGTGGGAAAGCAGGGACCAAGAATCTGGTCAGGATTAAGGACAAGATGGATGGAGACAGGGCAAATCTAGAGGAAAACTTGTTTCAGTCTGCAAGGGACCTGGGACTGGAGGGAAGGTCACCTTCTGACAGAACAACAGCATTAACCACATACTAAAAGTAACACTGGAGTGGTTTAAACTAAGAACCTGAATATACTGTTCACCAACGGCCCTCCTCTGTCCAGCATTACAGAGCTGGAGCAACTGTGCCACAAAGAATGGAAAAGAGTGCAGAATGTAGATGCACAAAGCTCACAGAGGCTTACCAAAGAAGACATGCACCTGTAAACAATCCCATCCCCAATCAATACTTGGTAGAAGCATCTTTGGAAGCAATTAAGTATTGATTAAGGGAGTGAGTAGTTATGCAAGCAACAAGTGCCAGTTTATTTTGGGTACCCATCTTTTGTGCCACAATGAATATATTTTGCACCCTCTCAGTGCTGAGTATTTTCTGGGCAATTAAATCCATTTTGATTTTGAATGGTAACTCAATAAAATGTTAAACAGTCAAGGGAGGGGACTACTTGTACAAAACATTTTATAAACAATTTTGGCTTATTATTTGGCCATGATGCTAACAAGAAATATAAAATCTGTCTCACTATATATGCTACTACATATGGGTAAGGCTAACATTGGATATTCCTGCACTACATTTTCTACATAATGAAACGAGTAGAAAAACTACCTTTGATGGAGAGGATTCTGCAGGAGCAGATTCTGGACGTCTTCGGGGAGGAATTGGTGGGGGGACAGTAATTTCATCTGAGCTTTTGGGAAAGCTTATGGAGGATACAGAGGCAGATCCTGGGAATATAAGGAAATCTTAGTTACTCATCTTATTTGGTCTACTTTTTTCTAATAAGTTCATGGCTAAGTAAAATACAACACACAAAATATTACTAAGCCTATCCCTTTATTTTCAGGCTTTCCATTTTCCAACTTGCTATGATATCATGAATTGTCAACATAATTGTTTAACCTAAAGATTGAGCAAATTCCTGTCAAAAGGGGAAAAGCAAGCTTTCAGTTCATCATGTTTCACTCAAGAAACGAAAATCTAAGAAGCAACAAGGTGGCATTACTAATGAGGAGAAATATGGCAAAATCAATTAGAGCACAGGTTCTTAACCTTTTCTTTACCAAGGGCCTCCTTTAAATATCTTTTCTTGCTGCAGACCATCAAAAGAATGTGGTGTTCCGAGAAGGCTGTGGCACAACATAGACAACACCAGAGTTTGGTGCAGCTAAGAAGGTGGCTTCTGGCTGTATGCTCAGTAGCAAGAAATGTCACATGCTTTCACTCAGCACCATTCACTTGCTTGTTCTCACCACAGACATGCAGAAATAGCAAGTGCTTGATAGATTTTTCTTTACATCAAACAGTTACTTTTATAACTTTTGAACTATTTGAGACATTGCAATGAAACTTTGTGCAAATCATATCCATCACTAGCAAAAGACTCCTGCTCTTTGAGATCAATGCATGACCTTCCATCTGTCTGGCTTTCTTTCCTTTCTTTCTTTTTTAACTGTAAAAGCTAAACAAATTTCTTCAAGCCTTTGCAGACCCCCTATGAGAACATCATGGTCCCACAGGGGTCCACGGTCACACGATGAGAACGGCTGAATTACGGATACAAAGCAAAGTCCAACCAAATAATATCAGTAAGACTTTAGGGGAAACACATCCATATAAGCATAATCCAAGTCTATGCTCCAACTATAGAGACAGAAGAGGAAGAAACTGAAAGATTCTATGCTGGAGTCCAGGAAGAAATTGATCACACACCAAAATAGGGTCAGTTGATGATAACAGGGAACTGGACTGGAAAAGTAGGAAACAGAGCAGAACCCAAACGCTGTTCGAGAATTCAAGCTAGGAACAGGAAATGAAGCAGGAGACTGACTTACTGAATTCTGAAAGGTCAAAAGCTTGTTCATTGCAAACACATTCTTTAGACAACCAAAGAGACTGTATACATGGTTGTCAACCTGACTGCTAGTACAGAAATCAAATATACTACAAAACTGGAAGAGGAAGATGGAGAAGCTCCATTATCTCTGCAAAAACAAGACCAGGAAAAGACTGTGGCACAGATATCCAACATTAAAGCTAAACAACTACACAAAATCATCATAGTGTCAAAACGCATGAAAAACATCACTGCAGAATTTAAAGACCATGAAAAAAATAAAGATTTGCATTATTACGCCCAAATGACCAGGAGACGAAGGAATTCTGGACCAAAACTAGGAAGGATGAAAAAATACACTATATGCTGCCAAAAAGAAAGAAAAGAACAGGTTGCTTACCTGTAACTGTGGTTCTTCGAGTGGTCATCTGTACCCTAATACATTAGGAGCTTTTGCGCCTGCGCGGTAGCGTTTGGAAAATTCTAGAGCTTAGTAGCTTGGCGGGAACCCCTCCCCCACGCCGGTACTGCGCATGCTCAGTCTGCCGAGCAACGGTCACTCCTCAGTTCTTTGGTCCGCCAAGAAAGGGACCTGAAAAAGAGGGGACGGTTGGGTGGGCATGTATGAGGGCACAGATGACCACTTGAAAAAGAACAGGTTGCTTACCTGTAACTGTGGTTCTTCGAGTGGTCATCTGTGTCCTCACACACTAGGAGCTTTCACGCATGCGTGGTACCTTTCGGAAAATTCTAGAGCTTAGTAGCTTGGCGGGAACCCCTCCTCCATGCCTGTACTGAGCATGCTCAGTCCGCCAAGCAATGGTCTCCCTTTAGTTCTAAACTCCGCCGATAAGGGACCTGAGAAAGAGGGGGCGGCTGGGCTGGTGTGTGTTAGGGCACAGATGACCACTCGAAGAACCACAGTTACAGGTAAGCAACCTGTTTCTGCTTCTTCATGGTCTCTGTGCCTCACACACTAGGAGATTTTGCAGCTTACCAGAAGGACGGTGGGTCAGGTCCTAGAGTACGGAGGCCAACACCGCTCGTCCAAACCGGGCATCTCTCCGGGACCAGCAGTCCAGTCGGTAGTGGCACACGAAGGTCAATGGTCTGGACCAGGTCGTCACTCAACAAAGTTCTTGCAGGTCCACACCTCGCAGGAGAGCTGCTAAGAATGCCACAGCTCTGGTGGAGTGGGGCCGAAGCAGGGCAGGTGGAGGCTGCTTGGCCATCTCGTATGCCAGCAGGATTGTCTGGGCCACCCATTTGGAAAACCTCTGGGTGGACACTTTGTGGCCTCTGTGACGCTGACCATAGCAGACAAACAGGTGTGGAGTCTACCTGAAGGTGGCAGTCCCCTAAGTTTTAAAAGCCAAGGCCTGACGGACGTCCAAAGAGTGGAGGGATCACTCCAGAAGCGTCTTCGGGTTCGGATGAAAAGTCGGTAAGATTATGTCTTGGTTAAGGTGGAAGTGGGACACCATCTTAGGCAAGAAGGAAATGTCCCAATGGAACATCAGAAAAGGCTCCTCAGCTCACAGGGCTGTCAGCTCACTGGCCCGCCTGGCAGAGGTGACAGCTACCAAGAAGGCCATCTTCAGGGTCAAGAGCCTGTCATCGGTAGTGACCATGGGTTCGAAGGGTTGTCGCATGAATTTGGGAGAGGACCAGGGAGAGCGACCAGGACGGCAGCGGCGGTGAAACCGGTGGGTATAGATGTTGAAGCCCCTTCATGAACTGCTTCATGGTGGCGTCCTGGAAGAGCGCTGCCGATGGAGAGCCTCGAGTTTGGTAGGCCACGATGGCGGAGACGTAGACCTTCAAAGAAGGAAACGCGAGTCCCTGCTGTCAGAGGTGGAGCAGGAAGCGGAGCAGAGTACCCAGACCGACAGGCGATATCAGCTTGCCTTGTGTCTCAGCAAAGGTCACGAGCTGCCGCCACTTGTAGGCATAGTTACGGCGGGTCGACTCCTTCCTGGCTGCGGTCAAGACGTCCTGTATGGCAGGGTCATCTAGGGCGTTATCCTCCACGCGTGCAGGGCCTGGAGCGGCAGGTCAGGATGGAGAACGCGACCATCCGAGTGGTACAACAGATCGGGCGCTGTCGGTAGCCTGAGAAGTCGACCCTGAGCGGCCTCGAGCAGGGGCACGAACCAATGCTGCCTCGGCCAGTACAGGGCTACGAGGACGACGTCGGCTTGGTCCGTTAGGATCTTGGCGACTACTCGGCCCAGGAGATGAAATGGCGGGATGGCGTGAGAAGCCCGTCGGTCCACCGGAACTGGAAAGCGTTGCCGAGAGAGCCCGGTCCCCAGCTGGCTCTCGAGCAGTACCGGTGACACTTTGCATTCAATGCAGTGGCGAAGAGGTCGACCATGGGCTTGCTCCAGCAGTGCCGTGTCATCCGGAACGCCTCATCTGAGAAGGACCACTCGTGGTGGGAGGAGGTGTCCCTGCTCAGGGCGACCGCTGTGGTGTTCTCCTGGCCAGCCAAGTGGATGGCAATCGGGTGGACCCGAAGTGACATGCACCATTCCCACAGTTGGAGGGCGATGGTGAGAAGTGTGGTGGAGTGGGTCCCTCCCTGTCTGTTGACGTAACAGACGGCCGTCGTGTTGTCCGTCAAGATGAGGACTGTCTGCCCAGCAACCAGATTGCAGAATGCCCACAGAGCTTTCCAAAGGGTAAAGAGCTCGAGGGCACTGACGTGGAGCTCGGTCTCATCGCCAGTCCAGCGTCCTCGGACTCTGAGGTCGTCGCAATGCGCTCCCCACCTGAACAGGGAGGCATCTGTCGTGACCGTGAATTGAGAAGTCGGCTGCCAGAAAGGCAGGAGGTGGCGGTAGGAGAGCCACCATAGCAGGGAGTGGCATACCTGTGGCGGAAGTCGGAGTCGCAGCCCCTGGTAGTCTCGGGGTGGGTTGAAAGCTCTGACGAACCAGTGTTGGAGCGGGCGTGCTCGCAGTCTTGAGAGGTAAGTGACGGTCGTGGTGGAAGCCATGTCCCCAAGGAGCTGCTGAATACTCCTCGCTGATGTCATTGGGGCATCGAAGGCGGTAGACGTGGCCCGACGGAGGGTACAGGCTCGCTCCAGGGGCAGGTAGGTCTTGGCAGAGACCGAGTCCAGGGTCGCTCCGATGAAGTCGAGTACTCTCATCGGCTCGAGGTGGGACTTCTTCGGGTTGACCTGAAGCCCCCAGACGGGTCAGGAGTGACAAAGCCCGGTGAATGTCCAGGTACAGTTTGTGTTTGAGGACGCGACCAACAGCCAATCGTCAAGGTAGGGAAATACGAAGACGCCCTTTGTCCGCAGATGGGAGACCACTGGGGCCATGCACTTCGTGAAGACCCTCGGTGCGGTCGAGAGGCCGAAGGGCAGCACCCTGTATTGATAGCAGGTGCCGTCGATCACGAATCGGAGGTATCTCCTGTGCTGCGGATGGATGGAGATGTGAAAGTAGGCATCCCGCAGGTCGATGGATGCGAACCAGTCCCCTCAACGAAGGAAGGGGAGGATCGTTGACAGTATGACCATCTTGAGCCTCCTGTCGCTGATGTACTCGTTCACACCTCTGAGGTCCAGAATGGGTCGTAAGTTCCCATCCGACTTTGATACGGTAAAGTACCGGGAGAAGAAGCTGGTGGTAGTGGCCGAGGCCGGGACCTCCTCAATCGCTCCCTTCTGCAGGAGGGACTGGATCTCTTCCAGCAGCGCCAGGCTGGCCAGGGTGGAACAGAAAACGCCTTGTGGTGGAATATTTGAGAACTCGATGGCGTAACCAAGACGAACGATGGTTAGAACCCAAGAGTCCGTGATGATTGAGCGCCATTCAGCGAGGTGTTCGGCCAGACTGGGACGATCTTTGAGAGCTGCTGGCAGATGGAAGGTTGGCTGTGGAGGTGTCCTGCATGACGCATCAAAAGCGGGATTTGGTCCAGACGACAACTTCTTTGAAGAGGTTTGGTGGCTTCGCGGAGGTCATTGTGCGGAGGATGCAGTCGAAGTTTGGGACGACACCGACCGAGGCGAGCACGGCTGGAAGCTTGATGATGACCTGCGCCAAGCGGGTCGAGAGACAAAGCCGCGGTGGGACTGTTGAGGCTGACGGATCCCCATCTGCTTGGCTGTTAGCCGGGCCTTGACAATGTGGTCCATGGCCTCATCAGTTGACGCGCTGAAGAGTCCTTTGCCATCAAAGGGGAGGTCTTCAATATGCTTTCGGGTGTCTTCTTGGAGGCCCGAGGATCGTAGCCAAGCATAGCAGCACAAGGCTACGGAACCCACCATAACGCGGGAAGCGACCTCAATGGAGTGCCTGGAGAAGAGGATTTGCTGGTTCGCAAGTGCCACTGCCTCGGTATAAAACTGGTTGGCACTCGCCCTGCTCTCCTCTGGAACAGTGGACAAGAGAGGGAAAAATTTGTTCAGCAGGCTCCGGAGATACATCGCCAGACAGGCCTAGGTATTCGACAACCTGGCTATCAGGGAGGAGGCCGAATAGAATCTCCACCCAAAGGTGTCGAGCTGGCGTCCTTCTCTGTCGGGCAGAGTCGTATGTGCCCTGGTGCCTCCCTTGGTCTGGGCGGACTCAACAACCACAGAGTTGGGCTGAGGATGGTTGAACAGAAACTCGGCGTCCTCCCTCTGGGTCCTGTAGAGGTGTTCGAGCCGGTGTGTTATCAGCTGGGTGGAGGCCGGCTGGGCCCACGGATGTTTCAGGGCCTCCATCAGGGCAGGAAGGAACGGGAGTGGGGCCGTTGATGGCGGACGGGTGTCCACGTAGTGGAAGACCGGGTTGTGCTGCCGGGGCCGGTTCCACCACCTTGAAACCCAGAGCTGCTGACATCCGGAGGAGGATGTCTGAGAACTGCTTAACATCCTCCAGCACCGACTCTGGTGCTGGGTCCCCGAAGGCCAAGGGCAGGGACTCATGCGACTCCGGTGTCGACTCCTTGGAATCCGAGTCGGACTCGTAGTCCTGGGAGGATGCTGTGGAGGAGCGGTCCAGTGATCTTTCCGGTGATCTCTCAGCGGACGCATGTCGGGACGGTACCGACAGGGTGACCGTCGGAGCGGTGGTGGTGGTATGCCTGGTCAGCAGAGGCATCGTGCTGGTCGTCCTAGGCGGAGCGGCCCTTGTCGGAGGGATCACAGCAGGGACCGGGTGTTGGATCGCCTGGGTGACCGTGGCAGCAGCGGTCGTGGTCTGTGCCGGAACAGCCTCTGAAGTTGGGCGAGACGCTGTAGAAGTGACTCATGGAGGTGGAGACCGCCCGGTAGCGAGGCGTGGGCTTACGGGATCGGCAATGGCATGGCGATCCTCGAGGTGAGCGCGATGGTGAGTGCTCACGCCGCAAGCGGCAGGCTCTGCATGATGGCGAGCGGGAGTGGCAATACGGAGACCACTGCCTCACATCAGGGTGGTACTGGTCCCGGTATGAAGGCGAGTAGGACCGGTACGAAGCCGGGTACTCCCCCCAGGTCTGCTCCTGCCCGTACCTAGCAGCATGAGAGGCGGAGGAATAGGGTAAATCTCGGGAGGGTTGAGACCATCCCCGATAGGCTCCCCAATGGTGTGGGGAGGGTTGTCTGACCCTGCGCTCCGGATAGGCTTCTCTCTGATCCAGATAAGGTTCCCTCCGTTCCAGGTAGGCTTCCTGATGGTGCGGGGAAGGGTGCCTGACCCTCCCCTTCCAGTATGGGAGAGGCGCTTCGACCCTCAGAACCTCGGTGGTGGTGCGAGGTCTGGGGAGTTACCGGGACAGCCTCTGGGCGGGCCGCCATTTCAGGGTGTCCAGGCGGAGGCACTGTGGCTGTGAGAAGAGGTGGGTTGAGATGTACCGCCGAGCCAGCAGTCTCTTCGGTATCAGAAACCTCCAGGACCTCCTGAGGTTCCAATTCCTCCTCAGGGTTGTCGAGGAGTTGGGTCTGAGGAGGAGTGGGAGGAGCCGGTCTAGCCGGAGGGCCGCACTTCTCCTTCTTCTCCTCCTTCTTTTCCTGTTCCGAGGGTGCAGGACGCTTGCACTGAGTCGCTGTCAGTGTCATCGGTGGTTTGGCACCCTGCGAGTCCGCAGAGGCCTCCCTCGAAGCTGAAGTCGACAGGACCAATGAGATTTTAAAGGGGTCTTCGGCAGGGCAGACGAAGAAGCCCTATGCGACGGAACCGAGCACGGTACAGTCGACGTGGTCGGGTCGGCAGCCGCCGATTCCGATGGAAGCGTGGTCGCAGGTCGAGTCGAGGTAGACATCCTTGGGACAGACGGGGCTGATTCCTGTGCTGACAGAGACTGCTCCCAGCAGAACGACTTGAGGTGGGCCAGACGGTTCCTCAGAGTCTGGGAAGGAAGTCTCTGCAGATTGGGCAGGCTTTGGTGTTGTGGGCCTCGCCCAAACACAGGAGACACTGGCTATGTCCGTCAGAAAGTGCAACCTTGCGACCACGCTCTCGCAAGGCTTGAAAGGAGCTGACATAGAAGTTGGGAAAAAACGGAGAAGAGAAGAAACGACGAGTTAAAGGTGAAAACGAAGACGAAAAAGGGGGGCGGCAAATCGGGGATTAGAAATCCAAAGAAAAGCGGGGACAAATCACCAAGCGACAAACCGAGTCCGAAATCCAAAGACAAAATCCAATATCCAAAATCCAAAGTCGAAACCCAGAAAGAGACTTGCAAAAGGCCAAGAAAGAAGCAACCAAGCTCTGAACCTCTGTACGTGACGGTGGACGAGACAGAACTGAAGGGAGACCGTTGCTTGGCGGGCTGAGCATGCTCAGAAGGGGCATGGGGGAGGGGTTCCCGCCAAGCTACTAAGCTCTAGAATTTTCTGAATGGTACCATGCACGCGCGAAAGCTCCTAGTGTGTGAGGCACAGAGACCACGAAGAAGAACCACAGTTACAGGTAAGCAACCTGTTTTTTTCTTCGTGGTCTCTGTGTTCAAGGAGACTGTGCAGCTTACCTGTAGGATGGTGGGTCAGGTCCTAGAGAACAGACGCTAGCACAGCATGTCGTAACCGAGCATCTCAACGAGCCCAGCAGTTTAACCTGTAGTGGCGCACGAAGGTCGATGGCTAGGACCTGGTCGCCACAGGGCAGAGTTCCTGTAGGTCGACTCCGCGCAGGAGGGCTGCAGATGTCGCCACGGCTCTGGTGGAATGAGCCCTGAGCAAGGCTGGCGAGGGCTTGTTGGCCAGCTCATATGCCAGTTGGATAATCTGGGCCACCCACTTCGAAAAACGCTGGGTGGACACCTTGTGGCCTCTTCGACGCCTGCCACAGCACACAAAGAGGTGCAGGGTCTGTCGAAAAGAAGCAGTCCTGTCCTTGTAGAAGGCCAAAGCCCAACGGACATCCAGGGAGTGAAGGGATCGCTCCAATGGTGTAGTCGGGTCCGTGTAGAAAGTTGGCAAGATGATGTCTTGGCTGAGGTGGAAGTTAGACATCACCTTTGGTAAGAAAGAGATGTCAGGCCGAAGGACCACCTTGTCTCTATGGAAGACGAGGTACGGTTCGTCAGACCGTAGGGATGTCAGCTCTCCCGCCCCCCTGGCAGAGGTGACAGCCACCAAGAAGGCAGTTTTCATGGTGAGCAGCCTGTCATCTGCGGTCGCCATGGGCTCGAAGGGCGATCTCATCAGCTGCGATGGCACCAACGATAACGACCACGGTGGTAGCAGTGGTGATACTGGTGGATAGAGGTGGTGCAGGCCCTTCATAAACTGCTTGATGGTAGCATCACGGAAGAGAGCTGCCGATGGAGATCATGGAGGTTGGTATGCCACGATAGCGGCAAGGTAGACCTTCAGAGAAGGGAAGGCTAAGCCCTGTTCTCGGAGATGTAGAAGGAAGTGGAGCATGGTAGGCAGGTGGACAGGTGACACTGGCTCCCGTCACGCTTCGGCGAATGCAACGAAGCGCCGCCACTTGTAGTGATAATTGCGGTGTGTCGACTCCTTCCGGGCCACGGTCAAGACGTTACTGATGACAGGGTCGTCTAGGGCGATATCCTCCAGGCATGGAGGGCCAGGAGCAGCAGGTCTGGGTGAAGCACGAGACCGTTGGAGTGAGACAGAAGGTCCGGTACCATCGGAAACCAGAGAATCCACCCGCAGACAGCCTCGAACAGGGGGCCGAACCAATGCTGCCTCGGCCGGTATGGTGCTATGAGAACGATGTCTGCTTGGTCCGTGAGGATCTTTGATAACACTCAGCCAAGGAGGGGAAACGGAGGGAACGCGTAGAGGAATCCCTCGTTCCACCCAAACTGGAAGGCGTTGCCGATGGAGTGGCGATCACGGCCGGCCCTCGAGCAGTACCAATGACACTTTGCGTTGAGGTTGGTGGCGAAGAGGTCGATCATCAACTCACCCCATTGATCTCGAATCATCTGGAACGCCTCGCTGGAGAGGGACCACTCATGGTGGCATGAGGTGTCCCTGCTGAGTGCGTCCGCTGTGGTGTTCTCCTGCCCGGCCAGGTGAACTGCAACTGGATGGATCCAGAGGGAGACGCACCAGTTCCAGAGATCGAGAGCTATGTTGAGGAGAGCGGTCGAATGAGTCCCTCCTTGCCTGTTGACATAACAGACCGCTGTCGTGTTGTCCGTCAAGATCAACACCGTATGGTTGGTAACGAGGTGTTGAAAGGCCCGCAGAGCCTTCCAGATGGCGAGCAGCTCGAGGGTGTTGATGTGGAGGGCGGTCTCGTGATCAATCCACCAGCGAGGCTGGGGCGGTTGGTTAATGCCCATCTTCTTGGCTGTTAGTCGGGCCTTGACAAGATGTTCCATGGCCTCGTCAGTCAAGGTATGTAACAATCCTTGACCATCAAAGGGGAGGTCCTCGATCCTCTTGCTGCTGTCCTCCTGTAGCCCCAATGAACGCAGCCATGTGTGTCGTCGAAGGGCAACGGTGCCCACCATAATCCTAGAGGTAACATCCACAGCATGCCTCGAAGAGGCGATCTGTTGGTTCGAAAGTGCCACTGCTTCATTGAAGAGCTATGTGGCGCTTGCATGGGAGTCCTCCGGCAGGTTCGCCAGGAGCGGGGCGAACCGGTCCAGGAGATTACGGTGGTACACAGCAAGGCAGGCCATCGATTAGGAGGGCTTTAAACTAAGTACAACTGGGGAAGGAGACAAGATTATTCAGGACAAGGACTCGGCAAGTGCAGGGGAAAAAGGCCCAAATGATATTGGCCAAGTAGGAATAGCATCCAATCGTGGGAGGGGTGGAAACAATGCTATGGGACTTGCAGGAAGGGCACGGGGACTTAAGTGTCTCTACACTAATGCACGGAGTATGGGAAACAAACACGATGAATTTGAACTCCTAGTACAGCAAAATAAATATGATTTGATAGGCATCACTGAGACCTGGTGGGATGAGTCTCACGATTGGAATGTAGGAATAGAGGGGTATAGCCTATTTTGTAGAAATAGACCAAATAAGAAAGGAGGAGGAGTAGCCTTATATGTCAAGGATGTTTTCACCTGTGAAGAGATCCATGACTTGAACACCGGAAGCCAGGTCGAGAGCATCTGGGTAAGAATTAAGGGAGCGAGAAACAATAGGGATATTATAGTGGGGGTTTACTACAGACCTCCAAGCCAGACTGAGGACCTCGATGGCGCTTTCATAGACCAAATGACTGCACATTCAAAAAGGAGAGATACAGTAATAATGGGAGATTTCAACTACCCGGATATATGTTGGCAGTCAAACTCTGCAAAGGCGGCAAGGTCCAGCAAGTTTCTTACTTGTCTTGCAGACAATTGCATGGTCCAGAAGGTGGAAGAGGCGACAAGGGGATCAAATATTCTGGATCCGATCCTGACCAACAGGGAAGACCTTGTTAATGACGTAGAACTGGTTGGATCTTTAGGAGAGAGTGACCATGCCCTATTAGAATTTTGTATTCAGTGGGGAAGAGACGGCAAGTGTAGCCAGGCATTCGTCTTAGATTTTAAAAAAGCAGACTTCTGTAAACTGAAGGAGCTGCTGGCTGAAATCCCGTGGTCAAGAATAGTCAATGAGAAAGAAGTTCAGGATGCATGGGAATTCTTTAAAAGGGAGGTACTGAAGGCACAGGCTAAAACTGTGCCATTAAAGAGGAAAAATGGAAGGCATCCGAACAAACCGGAATGGTTGACTAAAGAGCTCTCAGCTGAGCTAAGTATTAAGAAAAACATGTACAGGAAATGGAAGAAGGGGAAATCACCAAAGAAGATTATAAGCAAGTAGCCAGGAGATGTAGGGAGAAGGTCAGAAAGGCTAAAGCACAGATCGAACTTAGGCTGGCCAGAGACATTAAAAACAACAAAAAGGGCTTTTTTAAATACGTCCGCAGCAAAAGGAAAAAGAAGGAGACGATAGGGTCACTGCGCAAGGAAGATGGTGAATTAATAACAGGAGGAAGAAAAAAGGCAGAACCCCTCAACACCTTCTTCGCCTCAGTTTTTTCCCAAAAGGATAAAAACACGCAACCTGGCGGTTGGGGAGCAGGTGAGGAAGTGGGGGAAATGCAGCACAGAATAGATAGAGAGGTAGTACAGGAATACCTGGCCACACTGGATGAATTCAAGTCTCCAGGGCCAGATGAATTGCATCCTAGGATTTTAAAAGAACTAGCAGAGGTCATTGCGGAACCTCTTGCTATAATCTTTGAAAACTCTTGGCGGACCGGAGAAGTTCCGGCAGACTGGAGGAGGGCAAATGTTGTCCCCATCTTCAAGAAGGGAAAAAAAGAGGACCCAAATAATTATCGCCCAGTCAGCCTGACATCAGTACCTGGAAAGATCCTGGAGCGGATCATCAAACAGTCAGTTTCTAATTACTTAGAAAACAATGCCGTAATTACGAAAAGTCAACATGGATTTCTCAAAAATAGGTCACGCCAGACTAATCTTATCTCTTTTTATGATAGAGTTACTTGCTTGATAGATGAAGGGAATGCTGTGGACGTAGTATATCTTGATTTCAGTAAGGCCTTTGACAAAGTTCCCCATGACATTCTTGCAAAGAAGCTAGTAAGATGTGGGCTGGACAGGGCTACTGTCAGGTGGATTTGTAGCTGGTTGACTGACCGTACCCAAAGGGTGGTCACCAATGGCAGATTCTCATCCTGGAGAGAAGTGACTAGTGGGGTGCCACAAGGTTCTGTCCTGGGCCCGGTGCTGTTCAGTATCTTCATTAATGACTTGGATGAAGGAATAGAGAGCACGCTGATCAAATTTGCAGATGACACCAAATTGGGAGGGGTTGCTAATACGCCTGATGACAGGATCAAAATTCAAAAGGACCTGGACAGATTGGAGAGCTGGGCCAAGGCTAACAAAATGAACTTCAACAGAGAGAAATGTAAGGTCTTACACTTAGGCAGAAAAAATGGTATGCGGAAATATAGGATGGGGGACACGTGGCTGGCTAACAGTACGTGTGAAAGGGATCTAGGAGTCTTCATAGACCACAAGCTGAACATGAGTCAGCAGTGTGATGCGGCAGCCAAGAAGCCAACGCAATTCTTGGTTGCATCAATAGGAGTATGGTGTCTAGATCGAGGGAGGTATTGGTACCACTCTATTCTGCATTGGTTAGACCTCATCTTGAATACTGTGTCCAGTTCTGGGCACCCCAATTCAAGAAGGATATGGATAAGCTGGAGCAGGTCCAGAGGAGGGCAACCAAAATGGTGAGGGGTCTGGAAGCCATGCCCTATGAGGACAGACTTAGAGAGCTGGGTATGTTTAGTCTGCAGAAGAGAAGGTTGAGAGGGGACATGATAGCCATGTTTAAATATTTGAAGGGATGTCATGTCGAGGAGGGAGTGGGCTTGTTTTCTCCTGCTCTTGAGACCAGGACAAGGAGCAATGGATGCAAGCTGCAGGAGGGGAGATTTCGCTTGAACCTCAGGAGGAATTTCCTGACAGTCAGGGCTGTCCGGCAGTGGAATGTGCTGCCACAGAGTGTGGTGGAGTCGCCTTCTTTGGAGGTTTTTAAGCGGAGGCTGGATGGCCACTTGTTGGGAGTGCTTTGAGGGTTTTCCTGCATGGCAGGAGGTTGGACTGGATGGCCCTTGTGGTCTCTTCCAACTCTACATTTCTATGATTCTATGATTCTATGATCGTGTTCAAGACCTTAGCCACCAAGGAGGAGGCAGAGTAAAACCTCCGGCCAAAGATGTCAAGCTTGTGGCCTTCGCGGTCTGGTGGGGTCGTGTGTGCCCTTTTACTGCCTTTGGTCTGGGCTGATTCCACAATGATGGAGTTGGGGACCAGGTGGCTGAAGAGGAACTCCGCGTCCCCCTTCTGGGTCTTGTAAAGATGCTCAAGCTGGTGCGGAATCGGCTGAGCCGAGGCTGGCTTTGCCCACGGGTATTTCAGGGCATCCATCAGCGTCGGCAGAAAAGGCAGCAGCGCGGTGGATGGTGGGCGCGTCTCAAGATGTTGAAAGATGGGATCGTGCGCTGCTGGAGCACGGTCCGCTGCCTTCAGGCCGAGCGCCGTGGCCATGTTGAGGAGGATCGCAGAGAACTGCCGCACGTCCTCCGGTGCCGATTCTGGTCCCAGTTCTCCGAAAGCCAGTGGAGGCGACTCATGGGAAGACGGAGCTGAGTCTTCTGAGTCAGAATTCATCTCATATGATTGTGAGGAAGGGGACGGAGACCTCTCCACCAACTTCTCCCCAGATGGCTTGCGGGGGGGAGGGCCAGGGTCACCATTGGCGTAGCAGACGTCACCGGTACCGCTGATGATGTCGTGGTCGTGGTCAGTATAACTGACGGGCACCACCGAGGGTGGTGAGCGACCTGTGTCGTTGACATGGTCGACAGCGTCGCTTGTGTTTAGGTGGCTTCAGGCACAGCATGCGTCGCAGTCAACGTTGTCTTCAGGGGAGGCAAAACTGCCCTGTAGTGAGATGAGGGCTCCCTAGACCTCCGATGGCGCAGAGAGGGCGATCAGCTAGGCAACTTCTTGTAGTGGGAGCGGTAAGCTTCCCTGGAGGGCGAGTGGGATCGGTGCCGAGGTGACCAGTACCGTAGGTCAGGGTGGTACCTATCCCTGTACGACGGGGAGTAAGAGTGGTAGGACCCCAGGTACTCGCGCCAGAGGTGCTCCTGGCCGTACCTACCGAGGTAGGAAGCGGAGGTATACACCAAGTCCCGAGAGCGGACTCTCTCAAGGCACATCTCCCTGTGCCATGGAGATGAAGGCCTGGCTCTCTGCTCAGGAGAGCGGGACTCACTCCTTCTAGAGGCTGGCTGTTGACTGGGCAAAGGCCGATGTCGGGGGATAGCCTCCTCCCGGTGGTCCACCGATCTGCGGTTACTCGGCGGGGTAACCGCAACCATTAGTTCGGGTGGTTCTGAGGGCAGGACCTTCATGGCCTGCTCCTCGTCCGACACCTCGAGGACCTCTTGGTCCGACTGATCTTCTGGATCCCCAGTGAGCTGGGTAGGTGGAGGTGTCAGGGGGCGAGGCTCCTTAGAAGGGGAGTGCCTCTTTTCCTTCTTTCTCTTCTTCTTCTTTCCGACATCCTGGGAAGGAGGACGTTTCCTTTGGGCAGCTGTCAGAGGCCTGGAGGAGGTCGAAGCCTGCGAGCCCACAGGTGCCTCCTGAGTCGGAGGCGCTGATAGCTTCAGGATCCTCGGTAGCTTCAATGTCGGTACTGAGCCTGGTACCGACGAGGTGGACAGTGCGGTAGCCACCGACACCGTCAATGGAATGGTCGCTGGCCGTGTCGGTTTCTCCGCCATCAGGATGCGGGCCTCGGGCTGTTCCTGTACTCACAAGGACTCCTCCCAGAACGCAATTTGAGCCTTGTCGAGCGGTTGCGGAGAGTTTGATGGGTGAACTGCCGACAAACAGGACAGGCCTGGACATTGTGGGCTTCACCCAAACAAAAAAGGCACTCGCGGTGCTTGTCCGACAACGCGACCTTCTGCCTGCAAGAGACGCAACTTTTAAAAAGGGCCGACATAGACCAAGAAGAAGTCCAAGAGAAAAAGGGGAGAAAGGGGGTTCAAAATACCAAATCCAGTTCGTAATCCAAAAACCGTTAGTCAAAAATCCAAAATCCGAGTCAAAACGAGAAGAAACGCCAAGAGAAGCACAAGCCACTAAGAAGAACCTTCTGTTTGCTACGCAGACAAAAAAGAACTGAGGAGTGACCGTTGCTCGGCGGGCTGAGCATGCACAGTACCGGCGTGGGGGAGGGGTTCCCGCCAAGCTACTAAGCTCTAGAATTTTCCGAACGCTACTGCGCAGGCGCAAAAGCTCCTAATGTATGAGGCACAGAGACCACGAAGAAGAATTCTCACTGGATGACAGATAAAACATAGTGAGGGACAAGTATGAAGAAAAATATAAAGGGAGACAGAAATAGGGCATGGATTTCAAAAGCATGTTGAAATTTTGAAAGTGCTGGGAAGAAGACCTCAGGATTTTTAAGAAAAATTAAAACACCCTTTATTTCTTTTTATGAATCATTGGCCCTTCAATGTCTGAATTCCTTCTTATGGCTTCAGCAAGTGACTCAATTGCTAAGACAAAAATCAGGGGTGAAAGAAGATGACCCTGCCTAGTGCCTCTGTTTAATCTAGTGGGAGCTGAATCTATTCTGTGCACATTCATGATTGCTTCTGAATCTTCATATAAATTTTTTATAACACCAGTGAAACTCTCCACAAAGCTCATCTATTAAAAATAGCAAATAAATATTTCCAATATTTCCACTTCTACCTGACGAACGCTTTTAACTCATCTAGTGAAATTAGCATAATCAACTATTTTGACAGGTTGGTGTGGTGTACCACATTTAGTACCCTTCAAATAGCATCAGCTAATTTGCACCTTGGCATAAAACCAGGATGCTGAGAGTACTGGTTTTGTATCTTGACTGAAGGTTTCCTACAAAAACAAAATATTGGGACAGATTTGCTCAATGTTTTTCAAAATTTTAGCTCTTCTTAGAGCTGAGTCCAACCCTCTGACATTGTACAGAAGTCTTCTGATCTTATTCCATTGGGTTGTCTTAAATTTTTTTTTTTTGCTTATAGCCCATCTGGTGTGTTTTCAATCTACCATGGGTTCTGATAGAGGGAGGGTTGACTTCACTGTCGGTCTGATAAATCAGATGACAACAGGAAGCAGTCACTACCTAGACGTATGTAGGCAAAGTAGAATTCCACGACATGTTTGAACAAACAAGATAGAGAGAAAGAAAAATAACATCAGCAACAACAGCAATTTTAAATCCAGGAGGAATTAAAAGTGGACTAACATTAGTCCCTCAGTCAGAACAAAATGGACTAATGTCTTTTGGAAAGGGTGGGAGAGGGTAAAGTATTTCCTTTCCACATCTGCTGGAATACAGCCTCTAATAAGTAACAGAAATACTGAGATGGAGTGGAGATTTATATGTATAAATTCCAGCTACGGTCAAACATAATGGTTTTTCAATTCAACATAAAGAGTGGCCCAGACCCTGTGAATAAAAAGCAGAGAAAAATAAGCATATTCCCTGTTATGCTGGACACACCCAAAACCAAATGGCAGATACAACACAGTATTCCAGAAACAGAAATAGAGAAAACATCAAAATAGAGTCATCTGCAGGTATCATGGAACATAATAATGCTGGTTGGTCAAACTGGAAATGTGAGCAGACATGTTTAAAATGATCCATCATAAAGATCTTCATTCTAGCGATTCCCAATTGCTCTTGCTATTTCTTTTCCGCTGCACCAATGTCCATCCTGATATCTGTCAAGTTGTGTTTCCTTGGGTTGAAGATGGATTCTCCCTTCCTATTTCTGCCTCTACATTTTTAATAACAGGGATATCCAGAGTTGTGCATACTTCTAACATTTGCTTACTACTACTTGCAGCCACTGTGCCATCTTTAATGAAGATCAACCTAAAATAAAACCTCCATCTGATTTTGATCTCTTTTCTTTGGAGCAAAGTTGTGAAGAGTTTAACAGCATTTCTTTTCTTCAGCATCTCTGGTGCAAGGTCCTGAAAAACTAAAACTTTGTTTTGGAATGGTTGTTAGTTTAATCATGACTAAGGTTTTCTTTGGACAATGAGCAAACCTGAGGAGAATATTTCTTGGTAGCTTGCTTGCATTGTGACTGATGCTGGTTGCCCTGTGAATGTGTTGACTGTACGATTCGCACAAATCAAGCTCTGGGCACATATCATTTAGCCAAGCAAATCATGAATTTCAGGAGAGAGATCTCTTTGTTCATTCTTTTCTGGGATCCCTCTAAAGCAGAGGTTTAATAGTCTCCTCCTATTTTCAAAGCCCTCACTCTTGCTAGGCAGGAAGGTCATTTTCTGCCTTTAAGTGTTGTAGTCTGTCTTCATGTGAGGTGATCTACTAACGAGCTTCTTTGACTATGTTTTTGATGTCATGAATGCACATCATGATGACTAAGCATTCAGCGTCCAGAAACTACAAAGCTGAAAACTAGTCCTTTTGTAAATCTTTAACTAAATTCTCATGAATTTTTTCCAATATAGAATAGCGAGTTGACAGTTGACTAAGGCCCGTTTTCCTTTTCCTTTACTAGTCCTATGTAGTCCACATGCCATATTAGGATCAAGGATGATTGCCATCCACTAGGAATATTGATTCTTTTGCTGCAGGGCGGAAGCTGTGACTGGTTGCTCCGCTGACCTCTTTGTCTTATACATTGAGGTCTTCTCTTTATACAACTCTATTTATACTACTTCCATTCCACTTTTGAAAGAAAGGCTTTATCCCCACTCTTTCTCTATATGCCCACCATGTTGGATGGTCTGCCACACTCCTATTAGCATTTTACCATCCATATGGAACAGCAGCCCCACTGCCTCCATGGTCATTCTTTTGCCCTGAATGTATCTGAAAAAAACACTTTAGTTGCTCCTTGTTTGCCTAGCCAGTCTCAGCACAGTCTGAGCTTTACCTTTCTTTATACTATTCCTGCAAGCCTGGGCTACACATCTGTACCTTGATGAATAGTTCTTCTCTCCATTTTTTTTAAAAAACTCTATTTTTACTTTTCATTTCTTTAGCCTGCCATGCAGTCACATTGGCTTTTTCAGCTTGTCTGTGATTATACTTTTTGCAACTCTTGAAGAACCCTGAAACTTGCTGGGTGTTTTTTTCAGTTAGCATGTCTAGCCATGGCATTCCACACAATATTTCCCTGAACTTGTTAAAGGCTGATGGGAAAACAGTGCAAATGAATGTCCATTCTTCCATATCAAAAACATATGTTAGATAAAGGAATGCACCAAAGAATTTTGGAAGAAAATCTGTGCTTCACAGACTACAGTAAAGCCTTTAATTGTGCAGATCAAGAGAAATTACAGTTCATTCAAAAAGAAGTGCAAGTGCCACAACATGTAATTGTCTTGACATATAACCCATACACAGGACAAGAAACAACTGTCAGGAGAGAATATGGAGAAATGGAATGGTTTCTCTTTAGCAAGAGGGTCAGAACAAGGCTGCATTTTATCACAGTCTCTTTAATTTTATATGTCAAGCATATCTGATGGAAAGCTGGACTAAACTCAGAGGAAGGAGGTATGAAAATTAGAAGAAGGTACATCAACAATATACAGGCGATATACTTACTATTAGCAAAAAATAGCAAAGACTTGGAATGACTATTGAAGAAAGTTAAGGAAGAAAATGTAAAAGCAGGATTGTAACTGAACATTAAGAAAACGAAAATAATGAAAATAGATGATCTACATAATTTTCAACAGGATGATGGATATATAAATAGATTTTCTGTACCTTGGCTCAGTCATAAATCAAAATGGAGACTGTAGTCAAGAAAGCAGAAGACTATTACTGCGAAGGGCTGCTATAAAGGAACTAGAAAAGATCTTCCAATGTAAAGATATATCACTGAATACTAACATCAGGATCACCCATGAGTTTGCAAGATCTTAGCAGGACTGTTCATAAGAGGGTATCTAGGTCTGTCCTTCACAGGGTCACTGTAACTGGAAACTAACCTGATGGCAATGAACAACCATCACCCCATCCCTCTCACTTCTGTTACATTTTATGTTCAACAGAGACTTTCAGATATTGTTTCTGGTTCTACTCTAGTTTAGGAGAAACAGTTTTCCAGTGTTTGTTTCAAATTTGATTTGACCCTCTTTACTGAACACTAGATAACATTCCAGCTGCCATCTTTCTGCTTTCATTCTGTTCACAAATACTATGTTTTGATTCCTCTTTATTTTACATAGATAAATGTAGGATAAAGGTTCACACCAACACCAGAGTAAAATGACTAAGAATCATGGGGAAGCCATTTTTACAATTCTCCTGGGTTATTTCTTTAAAGCATCTATGAATCATCTCTCATCCTCCTAGTGTCTATGAGCCATACAATGGATAAAATCATTTAAAACCAGATATATTAATTTAAATAAATTTAATTTTAAATAATACTTTAAAAACCACACATCATGAGAACAGTAATGTTAGTATTTGTAAGTAGTCACCTCTGGGATATGAATTTGCCTGTTATTAAGTTCCCTTTGCTTTGGATAGGCTTTGGGCAATATCCATGAGATTGGGAGCCATTCTGGCATGGACAGGTCTGTTTTCTTTCTTTGTACATACCTGATACAACTGTAGGTACTTGATAAACAGTTCTACCAATCTGCATTTCAAGGATGTTATCTGATATTCACAGACTAGCAAGAACAAATTACACTTACTTTACAGAGCTTGCTGTGTAAAGGGGAAATGTCAAAATGTCAAAGATGAAACACTTGCAGATTCATGGTGGTACCATGAAATATGACTTTAACCACTGGTCATCTCAAAAAGCTATCATTTTGACGACTCCTACAATAGTGGTCAGTATTGCAAAAAGGCAGGAATGTGATGGTTAGGAAAAATGAAGCCAAATGCATGGTAGCTATTTCTGAAAACAAATTTTTTACATTTGTAGAACCCATTCTCCCAAATGGATGATGGAGACAGTCATCTTTGCCAATAATAGCTAGACAATACCCATTAGTTGTATATTTATGGCAAATTGGGTTCATTCACTTAACATGCTGTACATCTCAGCCACTCTTTCTAAATTATATTTTGAACTGAATTATTTGTGTGTTTATTTAATGTGCCACCTTTCTCCTGAGTCCCAGGAGAAACAGATTCTGTTCTTCCAAATTCAACTACTAGCTAGCTAAATCTTTAAAAAAAACAAACTATACCACCATCAGAAAACACACCCACCCACACACATACACAACAGACTGAGAAATTTAAAAAGAGGAAAAAAAGTGATCCTAGCTGTAGCACCTACTTGAATGAAAAGGAGTTGAGGGATCAGAATCAAACACGCTGCAGACATCTGTGGTGCTGGAAGTGGAGGATGGAGGGGGTGGGGTGAGTGGAGTTCTTGGAGAGTTTGGTGCGGAAGCGGCACTCTCTGTTTCACTCTCAGGCACACGACTGTAACTGATTTTTCTTGGCTCTTGTTGCAGAGGAGTAGGGTGCCGCATGGTGCCTGGCTTTGGATTTGATGGACGAATACCCGGAGATTTGAGAGGATAGTTATATTTTTTGGGCTGCAATGAAATCAAACAATTAACGTAAACTTTTCTAAGTCAAGTTATTGCTTTATATTACTTTTTAAGAAAACTATTTTGTTTCACATTCAATGAAAGCAATTGAGATTTATAACAAACACAAGAACAAAATCTGAATACTCACAAATCTTGGGGGTGGCTTCATATTACGTGGCTCTATTTCTAGGGATTTGTTGTACAGAGAATCTGCAAATTCTTTTTCCATACTATTTCCCATTGGATTTAAATTTTCAAAAAACCTCTGCAAACCCAAAACATTCAGAAAGATTAACACAGCGTAACATACTGACTGTGAAAGCATCAGCTACAAACTGTCCAGCGACTGCTCTCAACTCCTTCCCATTGGTGACTGGGGGTACCCAAAGACTGCTATGTCCTCCTCCTGGGAGGACTCTGAGGAGATCCCAGGATGTGAATCTATGTGCTGTTGAATGAATTAGTGCTTCCCATGAGAAAACAGTGTGGGTGAGAGTCAAGAGGTCTGTGGGCCTTTTTTGCTTACAACTGGTCTTACTGTCTGAGTGTGTCCGGGCATAAATTTTTTAAAGATAGGATTGTAAATGGTCTAGGATTTTCTTGATTACTCCTGTGGAGGCTTCCCATAATGTCATAGACACAGTCAGTGGAAAATCTTCTCAATGCCAAATATATGCATTCTATTACTTTGCTCTGTGCCTATCAAAATGTCTTCATTTGTCATTTAGTCTTCAAGAAGGGAGACAGAAGGCTTATCCAGAAAGGGGGGGGGAGTACAGAGATTTTCAATTTCTTTTGCTTTGATTCTACCTGCATAGTTGTGGTTTTGCATCCAAATTCTTTCTTGCAATATTCTGGGTTTTCCTTCCTCCATTCTCCCTTGTGTCCATCCTCCTGCCTGCCCCTCCCACTGATCAGGTGTCACACCTAGACTCAGATAATGTTTCAGAAACTGATTTTCAGCAATTTCCACAGAGCCTTCTTTACTATCATTCAGGAATTACAACCAAAGCGCTAAAGTACTTTAGCAATGTTCAGCTAGTTAAGAATTATAATCATTTTGTTTTAGCGCTGACACTCCTCTTTCCTTCACTTGATTTCTGTTGAACCTGTGTCCTAGAAATAATAGCTACATTTTATTGGCAGTAGACATTTTAGCTCATTTCAGAATAATACAAATGGACTGCCTAGGTGAGATACATTCCATTTTGGAAAAAACTTGGTTAATTTAAACTGATTAGGGAAATAGAGAGTGCCAGTGTGGTGCAATTGTTTGAGCAATGAACTATGACTCTGGAGACCAGGATTCAATTCCCTGCTTGGCCACGAAAACCCACTGGGTGACCTTGGGTACATCACACACACACATGCACACTGCCCCAGAAAACCTAGTGATAGGGGTCTCCTTAGGGTCACTATAAGCTGGAAATGACTTGAAGGCACACAGCATCAAGGGAAGTAGGAATAAATAGTCCTTGATAGCCTGGGAATTCCCAGGAAATATTTTGGGATGAAGAAAAAATGTAGATAACCAAAATATAATTGGCTTGTACAAGAACAAAATCTGGGACTCTCTGAGATTCTTTTCCTCTTTGGAGGGGCTCAGAGACATGTAGAACTGAAGAGACAGGACTTGGAATGAGAGAAGAGATGGTATGTTTTCCTCAGTTGGATGTATAACGCAATCCTAAAGTGCCCAGTTTCCTATAGTACCATCTACCAAAATGAATCTGCCATCTTTCTTAAACTACTTCACTTGAAAAAGGCAGAGTTTATTAAAGAGAATAACAACACACTTTGTTCTAGAACTGTGATATGGAGGACTGGTAATTATCTTCTTCCAGTGTGATAAGAATCAGTATCATATTTATTCCCATCAGCTACAAATGTTCGTTCCTTTCCTGGAAACTGTGTAAAAAAATGAATTCCTTCAAATCTTTTGAGTTAGAGGTATCCGCTCCATGGCTCCAATGTGCAACAAATGCTGAATCTCTGTTTTATACAATCTGTCTCTTGATCATGTCCTTTGGTACCGGCAATGGAAAGTATGTTCCCTTTGGTTATTCTGAGAATTGAATTTCACATCCTTCTGTGACTACTCAGAGCACACATGCAGCTGTTGTTGTAATGTCTCACAAGTGACTGAAGTGAAGTAACTCCCACTCACTGATATTCCTCTCAAATCGGTATTGTGACCTTCCAGGATGCATGCTGATTTGCATTCTGATTTGTTAAAATATAAGTCTTGGAAATGTAAATAACCGATTTATAAAGTATAAGGCATAAAGTTCTTTGCATTATAGAATGCATGTGTGTTATTTAGGGCACAGACACAATTCAGTCCCAGGCAGAACACCAACACAGCTATAAATGAAGATATGAAAACGTCAACAATGACTTGATCAGTAATGCTGCCATGTTAAAGTACTAGCTGATGCAATAAGACCACTGATGTAATTTGACAGAAGGCAGCCACAAGTCAACAGGACCCGGTGATGGAGACTCATTGTTTGTATAAACAAGGACCAGTAAGTGTCTCTTACCTCATTGGACCAGGAAAAATATAAAACAAGCCAAGAAGAGATAAAAATTAGGCGACCAAGTGTCTGCCTCTTAGACAGATGTGGTTGGTATGCAGCCCAAGCCAATAGCACTGTTCCTGATTGATAAAGATCAGTCATGCTGATAAGAATCTCTGCTCTCAGTTAGGCTATGCTAAATAGATATATTTCCCATTATTCCAGCTATAAGAATGGATGCTGCTAGATATAGCAATGCCTAAGGATAGCAGTCCCTTGGATGCCTGTGTGTTCACGAGATGCCTGTTTAGAGATCTACAGTTCTTCAACAGATAAGAATATAAGTTGGCCTTCCACTTTCATGGGTTTAACTTTCACAAATTCAATTATTTGCAAGTTTGTAGCTCCTCTCCCTTCCTTTCCCTCTCAACAGGATAAAAGAAGGCAGAAGCAGTGCTGCTGGAGGATGAAAGGGGGAAGTGGAGCTTAGAGGTTGATTGTGGATTGGAAAGTAAGAGAAGGCAGAGGAGGTGCTGCTGGTGGACAGGAGAAAGGGGAAAAGATGGGAAGAGACTTAGATGTGGATCATGGAGTGGGAAGTAAGAGGAAATAGAAAGGTCCTGCTGGGGAATGAGAATGGGGGAAGGATGAGAAGAGGTTTTGATGTAGATTGTGGAGCTGGAAGTAAGGGAAGATAGAGGAGGTGCTGCTGGAGGAGGAGAAAGAGAGAAAGATGAGAAGAAGACAGATGTGGATCTTGGAGTGGGAAGTAAGAGAAGGCAGAGGAGATGCTGCTGGAGAATGAAAAACGGGGAAAGATGGGAAGAGATTCTGAGTTGGACCACAGGTGGACAATTAAGAGAAGGTAAAGGAGGTGCTGTTGGACGAGGAGAAAGGGAAAGGTCTTTGTGACGAACCTAATGGGAAGGGGTCTTGACAACAGAGCCTCCTTGGCAACTGAGAGTGTTTTAGCTGATTGGATGGTGAAATGGATAGTTCAGGGAAGGGGCTCGTGGAAAGAGGAAAAATAACAGATTTTAACTATCTGGTGTGTGTTTGAAGAAATCTGTGGGAGAGAGAACTGAGAAATTGGGTGTACGAGAGATAGTGAATGAACTGAAAGAGAGAAAGCGAAAGAGAGAGAGAGAAATGGTGTGCTGTTTACAAACATTTAGATACAAAACAAATTTAAAGCAACAGTGTTACAATAAATGTTTGTAGTTCTGTGTTCCTTAAAACAGTGTCACAGAGTCTTATTTTGAATCCTGGAATACACACACTACCAATAATATCATCTTGACCTTAGTGCCAACAGTACCACAGTCTTGGAAAATATAAATCACTACTGACCCTTACATCTGGGAATAGGGCAGATTTAGTGAAGGCAATAAAGGGGGAGAGTCCTGAAAGAAAGAAGCCAAGGAGGGAACAAGAGTGAGGAAGGGACTGTGTTCTCAGAAAGGGAGAACTGAGGCAGACCCGTTTGTCCTGGCCCTGGATTGATTCAGAGATCTCCCTGGCTGTTCAGACCTGAACACAAAGAGCTGTCAGGCTGGGTAGGCCGTGAGTGCAAGGCTTGGGTGCACCTTTCGCACTCGGCACTGACGGGTGGTGGTTTTTTCTGTGCAGTTTCCACAGTCTTAGATGAGGATCTTGCCTGGGCAGTAAGAGAAGGCAGAGGAGGTGCTGCTGGAGGGCAGGAGACATGGGAAGAGGGGCCAGGAGCTGGATCAGCCACTGCTGCTGCTGGGGCTGGCTAGCTCTGATTGGAATCTTTATTCATTATTTTTTTACTTTCACAAAGGTCATGCACCGCTAACTCTTGCAAATGTGAAGGGTAGACTGAATTCCTTGGTGGACAGATTGCTGAGCTATACTGTTTAAGCTAACAGTGTTACTCTGTATGTTAGTTATAGAGAAGCCTGTTAAAGAGATGTAGATAGTATAACGGTTCAATCTTTATGAAAGTATAACATCTTACTTGTCATATACTGCAATGTAATGTATGTATGAAGAGTGAGCATCTCTGCTTGGTCATGGAAACCTAGTAAGTGACCTTGAGCAAGTCACACTCTCAAGTTTTAGAAGAAGGAAAAGGCAAGCTCCTTCTGAATAAATCTTGTCAAGGAAACCCTGCAATAGGTTCACATTAGGGTATTCATAATTCAGAAATGACCTGACAGTACACAACAATAACAAAAACAACAACAACGAATGTATGATGCCTTACATGCAATGTAATATAATGAAAGCAATGTGTCCAAACACTGATATGCCTATGATTCTCCCTAATGGGAGTGTGTGTTTGTATATCTCTAATAAATAGCCTAAAAGACTAAGGCCCTTTCCACACGGGGGGAAAAACACGGGGTAACACAGGGTAGGATGACCTCACCCGGAGGTCTACACCATGGGGTGCACTAGTGCGGTTCGAAATGTGGAGTTTCCCCACCTCAAACTGCCCTCGCGCGGCCGCGGGGGTGACGCCGCATGTTTTATAAAGACCACATTTTATGTGGTCTTTATGAAACACGCGTGCGCTAGCCCGTCGCAGCACCCCGTGGGGAATTGCAGGGGTGCGCAAGTGCGTCCCTGCAGAGCTGCCCAGGGGCGGGCTTCCAGCCGGCGCACCTCTCCGATTGGCAGAGAGCCACCGGAAGCCGCCAGCTGCCATTTTGGGCACTGCCGGCGTGTAGAGCGGTGAACGTGCGCTGCTCATCGTGGCAACAGAGCTACCCGGATTAAGGTAAGCTCCGTTTCCGCGTGCACTGCCCCATTTCCCCGCTTTTCACGCCACCCCCCCGTGTGGAAAGGGCCTAAGCCTGTTCATTCTCCTGTGTAAATATCCTGGGATTTCAGTACTTAAGATTGCTTAAGAAAAGTACTGATGTTAACTCTGCCTGTCTGGATTTTAATGTGATCACGAGTTGGACACTCCAGTGTTTCCCCAGTATTTCATGAGGACTACAGGGTTGGAATCAGTTTACTTAAGCTGAAAGTAAATTGAGACACAACAGAATTGGCATTGCATACTGATCAGCAGGAGACTTCAACTTGTTTGTGATTGCTTATGACACAAAACAAAGAAACTGATCCTTAAAAACTGAAAATATTACTTACCCTGATATCAGGTTCTACTCTTAGGCAGTATGGCTGGTTTTGGTACTGCTGAATCTCCCCTGTTATCTCAGCCACCTTCCTCCGTTTGCTGAAATTGATCAGCTCTTTTCCATGTCGTTTTAGAAATTCAGGATTGCCTTCTTCTGTTTTCAAGATGTTTGTTAAATAAATACCTACAAATAACATGTAAAAACTATGCATTATAAACTAGGATTTCACTGGAAAATTATTTCTAGGGAGGGGAAGAGATGGTAGATCCAGAAATGGCATCATCTGGCTTAGTTGTGAGTGTTCGTCTACCGTACACTCTGTCCAGTTAGTTCAACCAGCAACTTTCTGGAGATGTATATCTCTGCCATGACTCAAAGAACTCTCACTTCAGGAAAAAAGAATCAGAAGAGCAGATGGAGACAGACTGCAACAACAGGGAAAGCAATCAAGACAATGTTCTCATAACCTCAGCTAAAATTTGGGGTTACTGTCTCTGGGTTTTTTAATTTGGAGGACACAAGATATTTCAGGGAGGGGGTGGAATGATGGCAAGGCCTTCCCCATTAAAAAGAGAGTGGCTGAATATATTCATTATTGATCATAATTTAATGCTGTGGTTCCTTGACTGACCAAATGAGATTCGGTTATGATGGATGAAAAGAACACTTCTGAGCTCACCTTATCCCTGGGAATGGGGTTGATATTGATTTCCTTACTGTAGCTGACTAGGAAGGGGTTTAAAATCCCTGCTTTAGCAGGAGGTTAACTGTGTTTCTGGAAGAAATTGATCATCAAGAGGATGCTGGAGCAGGTCCAAGTAATTTGGTCACAGGTAGGAGCAATATGATGCTACAGCAGGGCTTTCTAAATGGTGTGTCATGACACATTAATGTGTCACCTGTAGTGTGCTGGTGTGTTGCTTCCCTGGCTGAGAAAGACCCACCACTACCCGAGCCTGGCCTGCTGCTGTCGTTCTCACTGAGGCCTTTTCCCGGCAAGAATTATGGTAGTGGGCAAGAACCGGGTGGAAGGGGGCTGTCTTTTCCCCTGCTGTTGCTCTTGCTGGGACCTTTCCTGGTGAGAGCAATGGCAGCAGGCCAGGATCAGGTGGAGGGCTGACTTCCCCACCCTAGATGTGCCTCTGGGTACCTCCAGTTTGCTAGTAAAACTGAACAACTGTGTTGTGAAATGGTGCATGTCGAAAAAGTGTGTCACCAACATGAAAAGTTTGGAAAGCTCTGTGCTAGGAACTGGAAAGACAAGGGGCAAATGGATTAAATATCTGACATCTATTTCCTGTCTTGATCTGTTGCCTAATCAGAGGTTTGGTGGTTGACCATGCCTTCTGCCTGAATGCAAATTAATGCAGAACAAAATTTCATTTGTCCATGGGCAGGACTGTGGATGAAGGTGACCTGGTTTGTTGCTCTTAACTGTCATCCAATCAACTCTGACTTATAGTGACCCTATGAATGAGAGACTTCAGGTCACTCTATCATCAACAGTTCTGCTCAGGTCACACAAGAGAGACCTTGTTTCAATCTAGTCACCTGTTAGGCAGTCTTCCTCTTTTCCCACTGCCATATACCTTCCTAAGTCTTACTGCCTTTTGTAGTGTGTCATGTCTTCTCAGGACAAAGTACAGCAGTTTAAGTTTAGTAATCTTGGCTTCTAAGGAGAGTTCAGGCTTGATTTACTCTAGGACCAATTTATTTGTCTTTCTGGCAATCCAGGGTATCCACAGAACATTCCTCCAGCACCACATTTCAAATAAGTTGATTCTCTTCCTATTGGCTTTTTTTTTACTGTCCAGCTTTTATAACCATACAAGAAATGGGAAATATAGTGGCATAGACAATCCTGACTTTGGTATTCAACGATATGTCTTTACACTTGAGGATCTTTCCTAGTTTCTTCATAGCTGTCCTTCCAAGTCCTAGCCTTCCTCTGATTTCTTGACTGGAGTCTCCATTCTGATTAATGACTGAGCCAAGGTATGGAAAAGCTTTAACTATTTCAATGTCTTCATCGTCTACTGCAAAGTCAGAGTTAAAGGTAAAGTTAAAGAGTGACCTGGCAAGCATAACTAAAACCTCTGTGGAAGGCATGGGGTAGTTAGCCCTGCAGTTTCAGTTTAACGCAAGAATAGCCTAAGGTACAGGAAGGCAATATTGCTCTGATCTACAGGAACTATCCTTCTTTCTTTCTAGGTGAGCAGCAATCTGGTATATCTGTATACTGTGCCTGGTGAGCAGGACCATTTGAGTGTTTTGTCAATAAAATTTTGGCCAGCAATCTTCGTGCCTGAGCTAACACAGGTGATCTTGGATCCAATGTTGTAGAACTTTAGGATGATGGCCTAAAACAGCCTGGCCATTCTGGTGGCCCTACGAGGTTCTCCCCTACCAACTTTGTTTATTTTCCGAGTAAAAACTGACTAGTAGTCCCCTTTGAAATCTTCAGGGAAGATTTGATTGGCCATTCTGCCCCATTTTCAGTGGTCCTATACTGATTTAGGGCCATAGAGACTGTTCCTTCAAGGAACAGCTGGCACATCTCTTGTATTTCAGGCTGGGTCTGAATATCTGTTAGTTTACACTGCTATTGTTCAGAATTATATCAGGAAATGGGAAGCCAAAAATGGGGTGAAATTGCCAGGCACTCCCCCCATACTTCAGCAGGTGCTACTGGCCATTTTGACTAACTGTTTTACTGGTGGATAACTTTTGGGAATGTGGAGAGATGGCCATCCATGATACCATGGGAGGGCCAATATACCACCCCATGTCTGAAAATTCCTCATCTGCATCCTAGATCTGTGAAACAGAGCATTTTAAAATAATTTTAAGTGGCATCCTAACTTATAACCATGTCTAGAGACCGTTTAGCACAGAAGTCGGCAAAATGCAGCCAATGGTTCACATGTGGTCCCCAGGGCAATTTTTGTGGCCCTCAAGGGTCAAAGAATATATATTTTTGATCCAAAATGACCCTTAGAGGCTGTGGATTTTAAAGAATCCTTGGGCCTCCCAGGAGTCAAAAACCATTTTTTAAAATAAATATGCTTTCCCCCTAAACCAGTGGTTCTCAACCTGTGGGTCCCCAGATGTTTTTGGACTTCAGCTCCCAGAAGCCCTAAGTATTGACCATAGTGGCTGGGGCTTCTTGGAGCTGAAGTCCACAAACATCTGGGGACCCACAGGTTGAGAACCACTGCCCTAAACAGTCTTTAGGGAGTGTGGGAGACATTTCCACCATGTTTTTTTGGGGGGGGGGTCTGCACCAATTTAGGTCCAAGAGAATCCTTTATTGAAATATGAATTGACCTCTGCTTACTTTTTGTTGTTAAAAAGGAGGTCTCCTTGGTCTAAAATGGTCCAAGAAGGCCACAAAACATGGCGAAAATATTCCCTATGCTCCCTAGAGAGCCTCTGGGGGAAAAAACTTTGATATTTCTGTAGAAGTGGGTATAGTGGGAAGAATGCACTCTTCTACGGTTTCCTAGGGAACCAAAGCGGCCCACTAGCTTATGCCTAGTCTGACTGGTGTGATTCATGCCTTGATAACATCCCTTTGGACAACCATAATGCACTGTACATGAATCTGACTCTGAAGGTGATCTGGACCTGAGCTACTATGAAATATGTCTGTAAGAATTCTAACTGGAACCAGATGATATGACTGTACTATACCAGTCCTCTCTTGGCTGTATGGGCTCACAATGAATTTCCAGATCGAACTCAATTTACAGACCCAGCGCCTTCTTCCACTGACAAAGGTCTACATGGCTTGAGATCTGACCAAATACCTCGTTACATGTAAGTTCCTATCTGTATCTTAACATCAACTACAGATCCTCTTCCTCAATGTCTTCTTATTCAGTGACTCATAAGTTGGTAACAAGAGGGAGGGCATTTCCACAGACTGTTCCCTGGCTTTGGAACATTCTAACTTCTATCTTTCTAGAGAGCACATTAAAACTTTCCTGTTTTCCTACGCTTTTTAATGTATTTTTGTTTCCTTTTTTCCAGTTACCAAATTCAGATCTGTACATGAACTGGGTTCAGTAAGAAGGCACAGAAGTTCTTTCTACCAGTGGTATATGTAGACAAAGTTGGCACAATTTTTATGTTTGGACTTGCCTCCCAAAACATCTGGTGATAGTACCTCTAACCTTTCTTGCAAGAGATTCATCGTCTCAAATTTCTATGAATCCTTTGGAAATGTTTCCCAGTTCCAATGCTTCATTAATAACTAAGCCAATAAAATATGTGCTTCTGTCCATGCTTAACTTTCTCTTCCATTTCTTTCCTTGTGCTGATTTTTAGATTAGAAATTAAACCAGTTTTTTAAATCAGATGTAACAGGAAAGTATGGTTTAACAAATCTTGGAAGTCTTCAATATTGTTATATGCATAAAAAGAAAATATAACAGGGAGCATGAAGGTAAAACACTTGTTCTTTATTAAGTCAGAGCATGCCTATTGAAGATTCTGAACAATGTCACATACCAGAATATATTTAAAGAAGAACAGGTTGCTTACCTGTAACTGGTTCTTCGAGTAGTCATCTGCGCCCTCACACATTGGGGATCTTCACACATGCGTGGTAGCGTTTGGAAAGTTCTAGAGCTAAGTAGCTTGGTGGGAACCCCTATCTCCCGCTCATACTGAGCATGCTCAACCTGCCAAGCTAACGGTCCCTCCTCAGTTTTGAAGTCCGCCGGAACAGGACCTGTAGAGGAGAAGGCTGGGCGGGTGTGTGTGATGGCACAGATGACCACTCGAAGAACCACAGTTACAGGTAAGCAACCTGTTCTTCTTCTTCGTGGTCTCTGTGCCACACACATTGGGAGACTGTGTAGCTTACCAGTGGACAGTGGGTCAGGTCCTAGAGAATGGAAGACAACACCGCACTGCCAAAGCGGGCATCTTGTCGAGCCTGACAGTCCAATTGGTAGTGGTGCACAAAGGTCAAAGGTCATGACCAGGTAGCCACATGACACAGCTCCTGCAGGTCCTCTCCTCGAAGGAGAGCTGTTGAAGAGGCCACGGCTCTAGTGGAGTGGGCATGGAGCAAAGTTGGTGGAGGCTGCTTAACCAGCTCATACGCCAGCAAAATGGTCTGGGACACCCATTTGGAAAACCTATGGGTGGACACCTTCTGGCCCTTTTGACGACCATCATAGCAAATGAACAGATGTGGAGTCCGGCGAAAGGACGAAGTGCATTGTATGTAAAAAGCCAGAGCTCGACGGGTGTCGAGCGAGTGGAGAGATTGCTCCAGAGGCGTAGTCGGATCCGGATAGAAAGTAGGGAGGATGACGTCCTGGTTGAGATGGAAATCGGAGACAACCTTAGGCAGGAAGGAGATGTCTGGACACAAGACCACCTTGTCTCGGTGGAAGACAAGGAATGGCTCGTCGGACCGAAGAGAGGTAAGGTCACTCGCTTACCTGGCCGAGGTGACAGCGACGAGGAAGGCTGTCTTTGTGGTTAGGAGCTTGTCATCAGAGTTGGCCATAGGCTCAAAGGGCAGTCGCGTCAGCTGCGAAAGCACCAAGGACAGTGACCAGGGCAGAAGCGGTGGAGCTACCGGTGGATAAAGATGCTGCAGTCCCTTAAAGAATTGCTTTAGGGTAGCGTCTCGGAAGAGCGCCGCAGAGGGGGACCACGTGGCTGGTAGGCAACAACAGCCGCGAGGTAGACCCTCAAAGATGAAAAGGCCAATCCCTGCTCCCAAAGGAGCAGAAGGAAGTGCACCGCGGTAGGTAGGGCGACAGGCAATGCCAGTTCATGACGAGCATCAGCGAAGGTCACGAACGTCTGCCACTTGTAACAGTAAGATCGACGCGTAGACGCCTTCCTGGTGAGGACATCTCATATGGCCAGAGCATCTAAGGGGTTATCCACCATGCGTGGAGACACAGGAGTGGAGGTCTGGATGCAGCACGAGACTGTCCAAGTGGGAGAGGAGGTCCTGTGTCGATGGAAGCTTGGGAGCCCGGCCCCAAGCGGCCGTGAAAAGGGGGCCAAACCAGTGCTGCCTTGGCCAATATGGGGCCACTAGGATGGCGTCAACGCGATCGGAGAGGATCTTGGCAACCACTCATCCCAGCAGTGGGGACGGCGGGAACGCATACAGAAGTTCCTTGTCCCATCGGAACTGAAAAGCGTCGTCGAGAGAGCCCCGACCCAGGCCGGCTCTCGAGCAGTACCGGAGACACTTCCTGTTCCGACTGGTGGCGAAGAGGTCAATGGATGGCTGGCCCCATCAGGCCGCTATTGCCAGAAAGACGGTTTTGGAGAGGGACCACTTGTGGTGACACAAGGTGTCTCTGCTGAGGGTGTCTGCCGTGACGTTCTCCTGGCCCGCCAGGTGGACAGCGACGGGGTGAATCTGCAGCACTGCACACCAGTCCCAAAGATGAAGGGCTATGTTGAGGAGGGTGGTGGATGGGGTACCCCCGTCTGTTCACATAGCAGACGGCCGTTGTGTTGTCCAAGAGGATTTGCACCGTGCGGCCTGCAATGAGATTGTGGAAAGCCTTTAGCGCTTTCAGGATGGCGAGAAATTCCAGGGCATTGATGTGAAGGTGAGTCTCGAAGCCGATCCAGTGCCCTTGCACCCTGAAGTCTCCGCAATGCACTCCCCATCCGTAGAGGGAGGCGTCTGTTGTCACTGTGACCCGAGGACACAGACGAATGGCATTCCCAACAGGAGGTGCCGGAGGGAGGGCAGCGCGCCTGCTGAGGGATCCGCAGGAGGAGGTCTTGGTCGTCCAGTAAAGGGTCGAAGACCCTGATGAACCAGTGCTGCAGCGGATGGGCGCAAAGGCGGGAGAAGTAGGTGACCGACCTCACTGCCATGTAGCCGAGAAGTTGCTGGATTCTCCTCGCCGAGACCACAGGGGTACAGAGGGCAGCGGTAGCAGCTCGGCGCAGAGTGCGGGCCCGCTTCAGTGGAAGGAAGGCCTTGGCTGAAACAGAGACCAAGGTATCTCCAATGAAGTCCAGAACTCTTGATGGTTCGAGGTGTGACTTCTTTGGGTTCACCCGGAGGCCAAGGCGGGACAGAAGAGACAGTGTGAGTTGGATGTCTTCGTACAGCTTCTGCTTGCAGGGCGCCACCAGCAGCCAGTTGTTGAGGTAAGGGTATACCATAACACGCTTCGTGAGGAGGTATGATACCACTGGGGCCATGCATTTTGTAAAGACCTGGGGTGTGGTGGACAATGCAAACAGCAGCACCTTGTACTGGTAGCAGATGCCGTCAACTGTGAATTGCAAATACCTCCTGTGGTGGGGCCGAATTGCGATATGGAAGTAGGTGTCTCGTAGGTTGATAGAGGCGAACCAGTCCTGACATTGCAGGAAGGGCAGGATGGAGGATAGAGTGACCATCTTGAACTTTCGGGTGAGGATGTAGGAATTCACTCCCCTGAGGTCCAGGATCGGTCGCAAGGTAGTGTCCGATTTCGGTACCGTGAAGTACCAGGAGAAAAAAACAGTGGTACAGGCCGAGGACGGAACCTGCTCTACGGCCCCTTTCTGCAGTAAGGACTGAATCTCCTCTAGCAAAGGCGGGTTGGCCGGGGTGGAATAGTAGACACCTCGAGGTGGTATATGTTGAAATTCAATGGCGTAACCAAGACGGACAATGGAGAGAACCCAAGAGCCCGTGGTGATGTGATGCCATTTGTTGAGATGACGGGCCAGACTCGGGTGTTCAGCGAAGCTGACAGGCAGGCGGAAGAGTGGATGTGGTGGCAACCTGCAGCGGAAGTCAAAACCTCGACTTCGTCATAGACGATGACTTCTTGGAAGAAGGCTGACATCTTCACAGGAGTCTGCGGGCAGAAGACGATAACGAGGACTGAGCTGATGTCTGTCACAGTGAACGAGATTGGTAGGTGTAGGACAATCTACGCCAAGAAAAGCTGGAAGTGAAACTGCGACAGGACTGCGGCGTTTGGTGGATCCCCATCCGTTTTGCCATGAGACGCGCCTTCACAAGGTGGCCCATCACGTCATCCGTTGTAGAATGGAATAGTCCCTGTCCATCGAAGGGCAAATCTTCGATGGGCTTCCTGCTGTCCTCTTGGAGTCCCGCAGAACATAGCCAGGCGAATCGTTGAAGGGCGACCGCTCCCACCATCACCCGGGCTGCTCCCTCGACCGCATGCCAGGAGGACAAAATCTGCTGATTGGACAGCACGACCAATTCATTATAAAACTGGATTGCGCTCATCCGATGATCATCTGGCAGATGGGCCAGCAGAGGGTAAAATCTGTCCCAAATATTACGTTGGTAGGCATCGAGGCAGGCATGGGTGTTGGAGATCCTCGCAATTAGGGAGGAGGCCGAGTAAAAACATCTCCCGAAGGAGTCCAGCCTGCGGCCCTCTCGATCAGGCGGGGTGTTGTGTGACCTCTTACTGCCCTTGGTCTGGGAGGATTCAACTACGATGGAAATGGGTACTGGGTGGTTGAATAAGAAGTCGACATCCTTCTTTTGAGTCCTGTATAGGTGCTCTAGGCAATGAGGTATCGGTTGTAGGGAGGCTGGCTGAGCCCAAGGATGTTTCAATACCTTCTGGAAGACCAGCAAGACCGGTATTGGTGCCGCAGATGGTGGGCGTGTATCCACATAATGGAACAGCAGGTCCTGCACTGTTGGAGCCGATCCTGAGACATCAAGGCTGAGGGAGTTGGCCATGCGGAGGAGGATGTCGGAAAACTGCTTGACATCCTCGGGTGCCGAGTCCGGTGTGGGCTCCCTGAAAGCAAGTGGCGGAGATGTATGCGAGTCAGGTGTGGAGTCTGAATCCGAGTCTGACTCATAGGACCGCAAAGAGTGCAAAGGTGACCCTTGGGCCAGAGGCAACTGAGGCAGCAATGCAGCAGTCTATGGAGGTGGAGCGGTCACCGTTGATGGCAAGGAAGACGGTACTGACGGTAGAGCTGGCGGTGGTGCCATGAAGGATGGTATCGGCAGAACAGCAGGGATTGGGCGCTGGATTGACTGAGTGCATATCGGCGCTGTAATCGACTGCTGGAGCGATGGAGGAGCCTCCGTGGTTGGCCTTGAAATAGTAGCCGTGACCCGAGGAGGCAGGGACACCGGCCGGTAGCGTGGTGAAGAGTCTCTAGATCTCCTACGATAGTACGGGGATCGGGATCTCAACTGAGATGGAGACCGACGGTACCGGGGCGCCGGACGGTACCAGGAGCCCGCAGACGGCGATCGGGATCGAAGGCGATATGGGGACCAGTGACACGTCCACATGGTACTGGTCCCTATAGCCAGGGGAATATGAATAATATGATCTCGGCTGCTCTCACCACATGTGCTCATGGCCATACCGTGTGATGTGGGATGCTGACGAGAACGGCGAATCGATCCTCATCCTGGACCTGCCACGATCGGAGGTGGCCTCCGCCGCCGTGGAGATCGGTGTCTACAGGTACGGGCCGGAGAGCGCACTGCGCTATGGCGAACATGGTCACGGGAAGATGCCCTGTGCTGAGACAAAGCCCATGGAGTTTCCAGAGAGAGATCCGGAAGGTCCAGCCCATGGTGAGGGTGACCGTGTGGTATGGTCGGCGTGGACATTACAGGAGGATCAGATGGTGCCAAAGGGTCATCCAGGGCTGGTGATAACAGAACTGCTGGGAGCTGGGCATCGTCACGCTCCGCATATATATCCTGAGGGCCCTCCTCCTCAACCATATCCATCACGGGTTGTGTTGGAGGGGGCATCGGCGGACAGGTTGGCTGCGGAGAAGGTGACCTATGCTTCTCCTTCTTTTTCTTCTTCTTATCCTTCGTCAAAGGATCCAAAGAAGAGGACTGCTTCCACTGGGCCACCATGAGAGGCTTGGGGGGTCGAGCCGCCTGCGAGCCTGCAGGGGCATCCCCCAAAGACGAAGAGGTAACTGTTGTCTGGGAAAGCTTCGGAATACGCAGCAAGGTGGAGACTGGAGGCAAGGAGGACACTACCGAGCCCGGTACCGTCAGGGTCAGTATCGCAGCTGTTGATACCGACGAGGGTGTGATCGATGGTCGCACCGCAGACGAGGGATACAAAGGCATAGCAGTAAAAAGGGTGGTGTTCTCAGCCGCTTGTTTTTTAATTTTTAGAGACTGTTCCCAACAGTGGAACTTTAGCCTAGATGACCCATTCCTCAAGGTCTGCGCCGTGAATTCTTTACAAACGGGACAGGCCCGCACGTTATGGGCTTCCCCAAGGCAAAAAAGGCACTCGGAGTGCCCGTCGGAGAGGGCGACTTTTCGACCACATGAAACGCAAAGCTTAAACGAAGAAGACATAAGAAGATAGGAGGGATTCTCACGAAAAGACGTCCAAGAAGAAACGAGGAAAAACGAAGAGAAAAAAACACCACAAAGAAGCCGCTAAGCTGGAGAACCTTCCGTTCGCTGCGAACATGCCGGCGGACGAAAGAAACCTGAGGAGGGACTGTTAGCTTGGCGGGCTGAGCATGCTCAGTACGAGCAAGGGAGAGGAGTTCCTGCCAAGCTGCTTAGCTCTAGAACTTTCCAAACGCTACCGCGCATGCGCAAAGATCCCCAATGTGTGAGGCACAGAGACCACAAAGAAGAACCATACTTTTCCACTTCTTACGGATCCTATAGTTATTTAAACACCAAGATTTGTGATTTTACTTTCATAAGGAATAAAATCTTACTTACCAAAGAAAGGCACACAAGGAGGGTTAATAGACCTGAGTTTTGCTAAGTATTTCTTATGGTGATCTTCACTCAGTTCATGAGCTTCTTCAAAGATCTTTTTCTGGCGACTTGGGATTTGCTGAAGATACATATACGAGAAACATGATGCTACATTTCGCTCCAGAAGCAAACTACAACTTGCCACAATTATACTTTTGGGTGATGAAGCCAGCCAAGACTGATTTATTGACTGCTTGATTTAGAGTACTTCTTGTATTGCCCCCGCCTCAAGCCTACAAAGTCTAAAAACAATCCTACAATCCAATTTTTTAAAAGATAAAATGGCAGTTTTTACACACTGAATGACATCTGGAGCAGCACTGTTTGGCTGCCTGCTGGAAAAGGAATAGGGCCAGTCTAACCTCCTTGGGCAGAGAGTTCCACAGTCAAGGCACTGGCACAGACAATGCCTTGTTAAGTGTACTCTTCAACCTAGCTTCAACATGAGATGGGACATGCAACAGAACCTCCTCTGAAGATCTCAGATTTCTGGCAGGCTCATATGGGAGGGGTGGAGAGAGTACTAAAAAGCACATACACAGATACATAAACACATAGATACACACATGCACATATCTACTATATAAAAGTCAAAATTTGTCTGTGAGTTTGTTTGTCTGAGTCAGGCAGGTGAAGACGTCATATGATGGGCTGTGTCAGGCAAGAAGACCTCATATGATTGGCTGGCTGTGAAGATTCTATGGAATCCTGAGGTTAGGGAGGGGCCTTCAGAATTCTCAGCCAGAGAGCTCTTGGCCATAGCTGGTTGCTATGGAGATGAGACCTCCCATCAGTTAGGATGCCAGAAAATGTTTGAGAGGCATATGTGAGAAAAATTAAAGTGACATACACAACATAGTTACAAGGTCTTCCCGCCTCATAAAGTAGATTGTATGGGTTCCATACGTGAGGAGTCTTAAAGCTGAAATTCAAATCAAAAAATGCTTCCAGAAAAACGTAAAGCCACTGCAGAAATTCAACAGAAAGCAAAGCCAAAAAAAAGCCAGTAGATCAACGTCACCAGACAACACAGATTGGATTGGGGACTATGGGGAAAAGTTACAGGTACTGGAATAGCTTGGTTGCTATGGAGACGATGCCTAGCAGCAGGGAGAAGGACAGTCTATTCCTTCAGGAACCCAGCCTCTGTATGTTAACAACTACGAATACAGATTGGATTGGGGAACATAGGGAAAATGTACAGGTACAGGAATAGGCCAGTTGCTATGGAGATGAGGCCTAGCAGCAAGGAGGACAGTGTACTCTCTCAGGAACCCAAACTGCGTATGTAAATAACTGAATAAAGATTGCATTACGAAATATCGAGCAAAGTTACAGGAAAATGGAGAAGACAGTTTGGTGAGTTCTTAAGAGGAAAAAAAAACCCTCAGGCAATGCTGGGTAGATATGCTAGCATACATATGTATGTGTGTATGTTTTATATATACTTTATATATTTATACACACACGCACATTTCACAATCATTGAATGCTGTCCATAGTAGGGGAGGGTGGACAGAGGATAATTTACTATTATAACATGTAAACTCATAATAAAAGTATTTTTTTTTAAAAAAAGGATATTCTGCATATGCTCAAAAGTACTCAATTATTTCTGATTAAGAATTCATCATCCTTGAATCACTAACTAATCTTTGTAGCTAGCTACTTAGTGCTGTACTTGCAGTGGATCAGCTTCCTATAAATGAAATTAACACATCACTGCTTAGTAACAATTAAGAATAACAGAGTGAGAATCATGTGTCTTTCCAGATACGGTTATACTACAACTCTCAAAAGCCCCAGTCACAATAATCAATGGTGGAGAATGCTGACAATTGCCATCCAACATCTTGAGGGACACATTATTCCTACTCTTACTTTAATATCACTCTTTATTAACTTTAATAAACAAGATGTTTGAAGGGTTGGTGAACAGTATACACAGTGAGGTTGGGAGGAGGTAGAAAAAAGTGACAAAACTTAATTGAACAGGTTGTAAGCTAAGACCCTACATTTTAGGCGAGGCTTTCCCAACCTGGCAGTTTCCAGATGTATTAAGTCCACCATCCTCAGGCAATAGCTGCAGTATGGGCTTTGCAGTCAATCTGGGAGAAAACTGCAGTGTCAATTCTCCAATTAATTTAATTATGACTTGCTATGCAAATAAATTTCAGCCAAAATTAACAAGGAACCAGTCATGTTTTTTTGCCCTGAATAAGCAGAGCAAAATAAACATTTGTGCTGCACTTTGCTAGTGTTGTAACTTAATATTATCTTTATGTTAAGAAAACTAAGTCTAACAGGATTCCCAGTGTCCAAGAAGAACATATAAATTCTAGCTGTTATTGGTTTTTTAAAGGAAAAATATATCTGTCCTTTCAAGGGAATGTTATATAACAGCAGTTAAAGTTCATCATAGTTTTAAATTTCATTTGACTTACTTCAAAGGTGTGATCCAGCCTATAAATAGGTGCAGAGTTCATAGCACTGACAACCTCAAGAACACCATTAAAGTTGTTCAGTTCTTGAAAAACCTGCAAGATCTCAATTATCCGGCACACTACAACGACTCTTTCCTCTAGATTTTCCGTTTCTACGATGCATCTAAATGTACAGAAAAAACAATTTCATTTCCTTATTTGTATATCAGAAGGATAAAAACAAAAAAGAAATATCTCCTAATTCAGGATTTTCCTAACATCTGATTGAAGAAACCTATTTTTATGAATTAAAATTAAAATGATAACTTCAAAACCCATCTCTGTCTTTCAACATGTATCACCAATTTCCCAACTGTAAGGAACTAGGCTGCACAATAAAATTCAGAGGCAACAAGAGCTCCCTCCTAAGTGGAACTGATAGAAAGCAAGACTAGAGAAATGTTTTTATGTATTTTGAAGAGATGCAATGGGCAACTTCTTCAGTTGATAATTAAAGTAGGCTAATATGAGTCTTAATTAAGAAGTGGGCAGCTTGTAATGGTTCTATAGCAAGTGTTGGATCTGAGAACCTATTATAAGCAGCACTGGGCCTGTTATATATGTTAAAAAAAAGTAACTAAAAAGAAAAGAAAAACGGAAATAAAAAAACCAGAAGTGGTCAGAAGTTATCTGCTGGTGTGGCTTAGTTTTTTTAAAACTTATGGGTGGGGGGATACAAACTGTTAAACCTGCATGTTGCTGCTCCTAGAGGCATTCAGAATCAGAAAAGTGTCATGTTGGGAGCACTGACAGGAGTTCAGATGGAGGGTGCATTTTCCCCATTTCTACTTTAATTACACACAGTAGACTTCTATACGCGTGCACTGAGAAATGAACCCTACCAAGTCCAACTGAATGGACTTCAGTACAATAAACAACCTGCAGATTACGGAGCCATTCTAATATAACTGCATAACTGAAATAATACATTCTGATTTGGTTCTTCGAGTACAAACAGCAGAGAATGTTAGCAGCAATTGTTCTTGCTGCAGTTTCCTGCTTTGAAATACCAATATTTTGCCTGGTTGGATCTTGGAAAACATGTGAGTCCAAACAAAGAAATCTCAGGATACTCCACCCCTTAATCAAACTACGGTCATCCCTCTACATTTGCTAGGGTTAGGGGCACAGGACCCCCGTGAAAGTGGAAAAACCATGAATAACTCTAGGCCCTCCTAAACCATATTTAACACACAAAAAGTATGATCACCATATTCAATCCACCATGGAATCCTTTGAGGCATCAGGGTTCCTTCACAAGGCAGAAGTGGGTGGCTGGTGGGTCTTACTGCCACCTCCATTGCTGCCCCACACCATTTTTAATAGAGACTTACAAGCCTTGTTTGCAGTTTCTCAGTCTCATGAGGCTTGCGGTCCCTAT
This sequence comes from Iguana delicatissima, assembly GCA_948472985.1. Classification (NCBI taxonomy): domain Eukaryota; kingdom Metazoa; phylum Chordata; class Lepidosauria; order Squamata; family Iguanidae; genus Iguana; species Iguana delicatissima. The sequence continues at coordinate 184,054 of CAOKZL010001938.1, read as the reverse complement.
TAAAAATGGCATAGGGAGGAAGCAGAAGTGACACTAATTAATCCATGGATAATCAAATGCGCAAGAGTGAAACTCACAAATGTGGAGGGCTGACTGTACTTACTTTTCAAACCATAAGGTAAGATTGGTGGTATGTCGTATCATCTTGAGCAAGTTAGGAGAATTGATTTCTTTATCTTCTTTTGTCCATACACTTCCAACTAGCTCTGAGGGCTGCACAGCTCTAAAAATGAACACAACACATGAGCTGAAAGAAACAAAGCTAGCTGTCTCTTTATATTAATTAAACAACATTTTGAGTGGGCTATCAGAAATAACTGCCCCATTTCACAAGTAATTCTCACTCAGAACACTGAGTAAATAGACTGATATGTATTGTTTGCTTTGTACAATACTACCATTTGCTTCAATTAGAAATTCTCTCCAATTTGGAACAACATTCCTAACCAATTTTATCCTTCATATGTCACACAGCCTTGCTATTAAGAATCAGGGACCAGGGCAGAGGAAAAGATTACTTGTGATTATAGTGTAGAAAAAAAGAACATTTTTTAAAGGGGAAAAAAGTCTACCTGTAAAGTTCAGATTCAAGTAGAGTGAGCTGTCGAGCAATTTCTATCGGATGCAAAGTGAGCAAGTCAAATGTTTCTATGTGTCCTGGCTTGCTTATATGCCATTCAATTGGAGGCGGTGAGCTTTCAAATGTAATATTGTGGCTTGGCCCAATGGCTTGTGCTTGCTTTTTCCTATAGATTATCTTTGTGATTGACTCAACCCATTTCTTCATAGCTTTCCCTGAAAGGAAAAGAAATATATGATCCAGCATGGTACATTAGAAGCTACCTAGCCATTAACAAAGTTCTAATGAGAAATTGCCTAATATATACATATGAGGACTGAGGGAAAATAATTTCATAATGAAATAACAGAAGCCTCTGTTTCAGCACCGGTAGCAGTGGCCTACCAGATGCATTTGGGAAGCTCTCAGGCTAGATATGATGGAGCTGTCCCTTTCTTTGTGCCTACCATACAGTGAATAGATTCAAAGGTATGCTCCCTCTGGTCATGAAGTGTCACGGATAATCTCCCTTGAATGTCTAATTCCTTTGTTTTAATCCATTTATAATGAACGGCTAGCACGTTCTGTGGGAAATAAACTCCATAAGTATTTATTAATTTAAAGAATATACATACCACCCTTCAATCAGAAAATTTCCCAGGGAAACTCACAAGGTATGTAAGAAGACATATTGTACTTCACAGAATACTACTTCTTGTCTAATTGCTATGAGCTACGAGCTTATTTCCATTTCCCCTATACACCATCAGCCATGGTCAAAAGCCCCTATTATGTATGTAAACATTAGCTGGCAAGTCTTAAGAAAGGGCATTTGATGTCCTGCTAACAGCCCTACTAATATGAGAGAGATTATTCAATTCTAGGACCTCTAGGAAGTACTCAATCCAAATCCATTTCTTAATTCAATTAACATAATTGGCTACTGAGAGTCATTTGTACATTTGTGTGAGCTTCCTATGAGGACCGAGATTCACACTTACAGAAACAAGAATCCCTCTACCCAGATGAGTATAAACAATCATTCTGCACTTCTGTGTATTGAGAAATCTTCCTTCGACTTATTACCAGAGTTTGTGGTATGAATTTTTTTCGTTTTGGTCTAAGACTGTAAACAGATTTGAAACCCTGAATTTAGCAAGACTTTCACAAAGCCTGATCAATTCTTGAAATTTCTAGCTCTGCACACCCTACACCCAGCAATCCTTGCTTAATGAAGTCTTCCTATGGCTAGAGTACACCTGTTCTCCCTGCCGTCTCAGTGGTTCTCAACCTGTGGGTCCCCAGATGTTTTTGGACTTCAGCTCCCAGAAGCCCTGAGCATTGACCATAGTGCTGGGGCTTCTGGGAGCTGAAGTCCACAAACAACTGGGGACTCACAGGTTGAGAACCACTGTTAGATTCACTCAATGACTCCTCTCACATGTTTTCATATATACCACAGAGAAATCTAGATATGCAATTGTAACAATTCACTGGACCACAATCCTATTTTTTCTGTTTAGCTTTCCACTTTTCTTCCCGCCGCCCCCATAAGCTGAAGTACTACTACACAGATGTCCTTTGATCAGTTCTAAACTATATCTTTCATCTTCTATATCTCTTGCTCTCCTCTTCACTACTGGGACAAGCCTCCAAGACTTACCTTGCAACACCCCCTGGATTTTTTTTGGAAAAACACCCCTGTATGATATTACCTGACATCATCTTGTGATTTATGAAGGCACTTCACTACTAAAGTTATGCATGCCATACTCATGTGCACTTGGTATAATGTTCTAGCACCTGCAGTTAGCTCAGCTTGACTTAAAGCAGCCTGTTCACAGAACTACAGGGATTTCCCATGTCATTTATTTCCTAGATGAGTTTAATTCAAAGAACACTGAAAAATAGGTTTCCAGTGTCAATAGACATGCGTATCACAAGAAAATGCGATAACGTTATCTAGACTTCACTTACATATACCCTGACACTTTTAGAATTTTAAGAAGATACTCTAAAACCACTCATGATTTTATAAATCTAAAGCATAAATCGAAACAACACAAAATATTACCATTTTCAATCTCTCTTTGTGGGAGAAAATGTCCTGATCTCCTTTTATTTTAACTTTCTTCAGCACTAATCCTTATAGCTTTCTATTTTCATTAAGCCATAGTCTTCTATGACATTTGAATTCAGAGGTTGTTCAAATCTTTATGCAGTAAACATATCAAGATCCAGCCACTGTCTCAGACCTTGGTTTTTTGCCCAAATTCAGACATCATGGCAAACTGTAGTTTGTTTAAAAGGGGACATGGCTTTTCTCTAGCATCTGAAAAAAGGACCATATGAGTTCATATGGGGAGAATACATGAGTCTGAGCTTGCTACATTTCATTCACACAGTGGGAAAACACTGTTTCCCTTTGTCTTTGAACCAGTTCTAAATGTGAATGTACTATAAACTTATACAAGTAATAATATAACATTCAACATTTCGAACCAGGTCACCAGTTATTGTGAAACACAGTATGTTTGGCAATGAAAACTCCATTTTATCAACTTCAGAAAACACTTAAACACAGAGAGAAAAACAGGTTGCTTACCTGTAACTGTGGTTCTTCGAGTGGTCATCTGTGCCCTCATACATTAGGAGCTTTCGCGCCTGCGCGGTAGCGTTTGGAAGATTCTAGAGCTCATTAGCTTGGCAGGAACCCCTCCCCCATGCCAGTATCGCACATGCTCAGCCCGCCGAGTAACGGTCTCTCCTCAGTTCTGGTCCGCCAAGTATAATGGGACCTGAAAAAGAGGGGAAGGTTGGGCGGGCATGTATGAGGGCACAGATGACGACTTGAAGAACCACAGTTACAGGTAAGCAACCTGTTCTTCTTCTTCGTGGTCTCTGTGCCTCATACATTAGGAGACTGTGTAGCTTACCGGTAGGATGGTGGGTCAGGTCCCAGGTCCTACAGAACAGAAGCCAGCACAGCACGTCCAAATCGAGCATTCATCCGGGACCGGCAGTCTAGCCTGTAGTGACTCACGAAGGTCGATGGTTGGGACCAGGTCACCACACAGCAGAGTTCCTGCAGATCAACTCCTCGCAGGAGGGCAGTAGATGTCACCACGGCTCTTGTGGAATGAGCCCAAAGAATGTCTGGCGGAGGCTTCTTGGCAAGCTCATACGCCAGGTGGATCGTCTGGGCCACCCACTTGGAGAAACGCTGAGTGGACACCTTGTGGTCTCTTCGGCGCCTACCATAGCATACAAAAAGGTGCGGGGTTTGTCTATAAGATGCAGTACTGTCCTTATCGAACGCCAGGGCCCGACGGACATCCAGGGAGTGAAGGGAGCGCTCCAGAAGTGTAGTCGGGTCCGGGTAGAAAGTGGGCAGGATGACGTCCTGGCTCAGATGGAAGTTGGACACCACCTTCGGCAGGAAAGAGATGTCAGGCCAAAGGACCACTCCGTCTCTGTGGAAGACGAGGTATGGCTCGCCAGCCCAAAGCGCTGTCAGCTCTCCTGCCCGCCTGGCAGAGGTGACAGCCACTAGGAAAGCAGTCTTCATGCGAGCAGCCTGTCATCTGCTGTCGCCGTTGGCTTGAAGGGCGGCCTCGTCAGCTGTGACAGCACCAGCGATAGCGACCACGGTGGTAGCGGCGGCGATACCGGTGGGTAGAGGTCCTGTAGGCCCTTCACGAACTACTTGACGGTACCGTCCCTGAAGAGAGCAGCCGATGGGGATCGTGGCAGTTGGTATGCCACGATCGCAGCGATGTACACCTTCAGTGATGGGAAGGCCAGGCCCTGCTGTCGGAGGTGCAAGAGGAAGTGGAGCATGGTAGGCAGGTTGACAGGCGATACCGGCTCTCGACGTTCCTCAGCAAAGGCAATGAAGCGCCGCCACTTCTAGTGGTAGTTGCGGCAAGTCGACTCCTTCCTGGCCACGGTAAAGACGTTCCCGATGACAGGGGCGTCTACAGCGATATCCTTCAGGGATGGAGGGCCAAGAGCGGCAGGTCCAGGTGCAGTACGAGACCGTTGGAGTGGGAAAGGAGATCCGGTACTGTCGGGAACCAGAGGATCCATCCCCGGGCGGCCTCAAACAGGGGCCCGAACCAGTGCTGCCTCGGCCAGTATGGTGCCACGAGAACCACGTCTGCTCGGTCTGCGAGGATCTTCGCTATCATGCGGCCCAGGAGGGGAACGGAGGGAAGACGTAGAGAAGTCCCTCGTTCCACCAAAACTGGAATGCGTCGCCGATGGAGTGGCAATCGTGGCCAGCCCTCGAGCAGTACCAACGGCACTTCGTGTTCTCGCTGGTGGCGAAGAGGTCGATGGTCGGCTCGCTCCATTGCTCTTGGAGCATCTGGACAGGGACCACTCGTGGTGGGATGAGGTATCCCTGCTGAGGGCGTCCGCTGTGGTGTTCTCCTGCCCCACCAGGTGAACTTCCACCGGATGGATCGGTAGCGAGACGTGCCAGTCCCAGAGGTCGAGGGCGATGTTGAGGAGAATGGTGGAGTGAGTCCCTGCCTGTCTGTTCACGTAGCAGACCACCGTTGTGTTGTCGGTGAGGATCAACACCGTGCAGCCCGCGACAAAGTGAAAAAACATCTGCAGAGCTTTCGAGATGGCCAGAAGCTTGAGAGTGTTGATGTGAAGGGGAGTATCGTGTCCGATCCATCAACCGCAGACTCTGAGGTCGCCGGAGTGTGCTCCCCAGCCGAAGAGCGACGCATCCGTCATCACCGTGACCAAGAGGTTGTGCTCCTGGAACAGCATGCCGGACAGGAGGTGGCAGTACGACTGCCACCACAGTAGTGACTGGTGTACCTGATGAGGCAGCTGGTAGTGGCGAGACTGGTCGTCCCAGAGAGGATCAAAGCCCCTGACGAACCAGTGCTGAAGCGGCCACACGTGCAGCCTGGAGAGGTAGGTTATGGTGGTCATTGAGGCCATGTAGCCGAGAAGCTGCTGTATTGTCCTGGCTGATACTGTCGGAGCATGGAAGGCGGTGGACGCTGCCCTACAAAGCGTCCACGCCCTGTCCATCGGTAGGTAGGCCCTCGCCGATACCGCGTCTAGGGTCGCCCCGATGAAGTCAAGAACCCTCGTGGGCTCGAGATCGGACTTCTTCAGATTGACCCTGAGTCTGAGTCGAGTGAGAAGGGTCAGAGTCCGGTGGATGTCTTGATATAGTTTCCGTTGGCAGGACGCCACCAATAGCCAATTGTCCAGGTAGGTGTAGACGGAGATGCCTTTCGTCTGCAGGAAAGACATGACGGGGGCCATACACTTGGTGAATACCCGTGGTGCAGTCAAGAGGCTGAACAGCAGCACCTGGTGCTGGCAACAAGTGCCATCGACCACGAATCGCAGGTACCGTCTGTTCTGCGGGCGGATGGAGATGTGGAAGTAGGCGTCTTTGAGGTCGATGGACGCAAACCAGTCCCCTCTCCAGAGGAAGGGGAGGATCGAGGGCAGTGTGACCATCTTGAACCTCTTGGAGCAGATGTAGTCATTCACCCTTCTGAGGTCTAGGATGGGCCGCAGGGATCCGTCTGCCTTCGGTACCGTGAAGTACCTCGAGAAGAAGCCGGTGGTCTTGGCTGAAGGCGGAAGCACCTCGATCGCTCCCTTCTGCAGGAGGGACTGGATCTCTTCCAGCAGGACAGAGCTGGCCAGGGTGGAGTAGTAGACACCCGGCGGCAGAATATCCTGGAACTCTACAGCGAATCCCAGGCAGATGATGGTAAGTACCCAGAAGTCCGGAGTGATCTTCCGCCATTGGGCGAGGTGCCTGGCCAGGCTCGGCTGGTGGTGAAGGTCTGCTGGAAGGCTGAAGGTTGGCATTGGTGGTGTCCTGCTGATCCCATCAAAATCGTGACTTCATCCCGTACGAAGACTTCTTTGAGGACGATGATGGGCTTCGTCGCGGAAGCCTTCGTAGGGCGGACGAGGTCGACGGCCTGGATGCGGTCAATCGGGGAGAGTGCAGCTGGTAGGCGGAAGAGGAGGAGGATCTTCTCCACGAAGACCTAGGGGCGAAACCAAGGCGAGACTGGGCTGGATGGTTAATGCCCATTTTCTTCGCAGTCAGACGGGCCTGAACGAGGTGGCCCATGGCCTCGTCTGTTGAAGTATGGAAGAGCCCCTGGCCGTCGAATGGGAGATCTTTGATCCGTCGACGGCTGTCCTCCTGTAGGCCAGATGACTGAAGCCATGCGTGCCGTCGGAGGGCAACGGAACCAACCATCAGTCTCGAGGTAGTCTCCACAGCGTGCCTTGAGGAGGCGATTTGTTGATTTGCGACCACAACGGCCTCGCCAAAGAGCTGCGTAGCGGTGGTGCGGGACTCGTTGGGCAGGTTGGCTAGGAGCAGGGCAAGTCGGTCCAGTATATTAGGATGGTATGCCGCAAGGCATGCCATCGTATTCAGGGTCCTGGCCACCAGGGAAGACGCAGAGTAGAAGTGCCTTCAATAGGCATCAAGCTTCCGGCCTTCACGGTCCGGCGGGGTGCTATGTGTTCGATTGCCTCCCCTTCTCTGAGCTGACTTTACCACGATGGAATTGGGTACAGAGTGGCTAAAGAGGAACTCCGCGTTCTCTCTTTGCGTCCTGTACAGATGCTCCAGCCGGTGTGGTATCGGCTGTGCTGACGCCGGTTTCATCCATCGCTGCTTCATCGCCTCGAGGAGCGTTGGTAAGAAAGGCGGCAGTGCGGTCGATGGTGGTTGGGCCTCAAGATATTGAATAACTGGGTCCTGCGCCGCTGGAGCCAGCTCCGTTACCTTCACGCCCAGGGCTGTGGCCATACGGAGGGGGATCGCCGAAAATTGCTGCATGTCTTCCGGGGCGGACTCTGGAGCGGGTTCTCCGAACGCCAGTGGAGGTGACTCGTGTGAAGACGGAGTCGACTCCGTGGCGTCCGAGTGAGACTCATAGGAGTTGGAAGACGGAGTCGGGGACCTCTCCTCTTCTCTCTCCTGCGATGGCTGACGCACAGGTGGAGCCAGGGTCACCGTCAGTACCGCTGACTGCGCCGGTATCGAGGTGGCCACCATGGATGGTATCGGCATTACCTGCAGGGGCACCACTGAGGGCCGAGGGCAGTGGGTGGACTGCGTCATCGATGTCGCTGAAGTCGTCGTCTGGACCACGGTGGTCTGTGGCGCTGGACGAGTTACAGTCGCAGTCGTCCTCAGAGGCGGTGAGACTGTCCTGTAGAAGGGTGAGGGCTCCCGGGACCTCCGATGACACAGCGAGTCGCAGCAGCGCGGTGATCAGCTTGGCATCCGTCTGTAGTACGAACGATGGGCCTCCCTGGGTCGCGACCGAGACCGGTGTCGTCGTGAACAGTACCTAATGTTGGGATGGTACCGGTCCCTGTACGACAGGGAATAAGGATAGTAAGATCCTGCTGGCTTGTGCCAAGGGTGCTCCTGGCCATAGGTAGGAGTATGCAGGCTCCTGGGAGTAGGCCCTCTCCAGGCGCATCTCCCGGTGTCGCAGGGATGGAGGTCTGGCTCTCATGTCAGGAGAGCAGGACGCCCCGCATCCAGAGGCTGGCCCATGAGAGGGCGAGGGTCGATATCTGACCGCAGCATCCTCCCGGCGGTCGGCCGACGAACGGCGATCCGGCGGGGTCACCTCAGCCATGAGCTCTGGCGGCTCCAAGGGCAAGGCCTCCATGGCCTGCTCCTCTTCTGACACCTCGAGGACCTCTTGCTTCTCCGGGAGCTCCTCAGGTTTCTCGGCAGGCTGGGTGGACGGAGGTGTTATAGGGCGAGTCTCCTTCCGGGGAGAGAGCCTCTTCTCCTTTCTTTTCTTTTCTTTGTCCTTCCTGGTGTCCTGAGGGGGAGGATGCTTTTTCTGGGCCGGAGTCAGCAGCTTCGGAAAGGTCAAGGAGGTCTGTGAGCCTGCAGGGTCCTCCCATGCTGACAGAGCCGATATCTTGGGGATCCGTGGTAACTTCATTATCGGTACCGAGCCTAGTACCAATGAGGTGGAAGGTGTAGCCGCCGCAGCTGATGAAGAAGCCGCCGGGCGTCCTGGTTTTTCAGCCATGGTATCAGGTTTCTGGGCATGGAGGGACTCCTCCCAACAGTGTGACTTAAGTCTGGCGGAACGGTTATGGAAGGTCTGATGTGTAAACTGTCGACAGACTGGGCAGGCCTGAACATTGTGCCCTTCGCCTAAACAGAAAAGACACCCACTGTGGTTGTCGGAGAGGGCCAACATAAACCGACAGCAGATAGATGAGGAAGAAGGAGGAGAAGTCCGAAATCGTCAAACACAAGTCCGAGATCCGAAAACCGTAGTCAAGCCAGAAAAGTAGTCAAAACCAGTCGAAAATACCAAAGCCGAGCCCAAATCCAAAGAGAGTAGTCGAAAAAGCCGAAATCCGAAGTCAGAAAGCCAAGAATTGAACCAAAAGCACAAGCCAACGAAAGAGCCTTCTGTTCGCAACGGCGGACAAGAAAGAACTGAGGAGAGACCGTTGCTCGGCGGGCTGAGCATGCGCAATACCGGCATGGGGGAGGGGTTCCCGCCAAGCTAATGAGCTCTAGAATCTTCCGAACGCTATCGCGCAGGTGCGAAAGCTCCTAATACATGAGGCACAGAGACCATGAAGAAGAAGCAGTTGTGACAGAAGATAGAAATATTTAATAACTGAGACAAACCCAATGACTTTACTTGAAAACAATGGCTTGGATCCATTTTCAGGAAGGGCCATTCATGAAAAGAGTGAGTGTAAGCCTCCTTCCATTTATTGGACTGAAACTAATGACTCCAGAACGTTTCTTCAGATATCCTACTGATATAGAATATGGGCATCTTCACTTGACATACCTCACTGAACTGGAACTAAACTCAGAATATGTACATACTTCACTGAACTTCACTGAATTGCAGACTGAATATGGCATACTTCACTGAACTGCAGATTGCTTTACAGATATGTTTTATTACTGCTGGTTAGACTGCATTTTATGTGGTTTTTAGTTTAAGATTTTATGATTCAAAATGACTTTTTAATTTTTTTTCTTTTTTGCAATACTTCAATTCTTCAACTTCCAGCTTCAAGCTGTCAAATATAAGCATAGTTACTTTTATTAAAAGTTTATAATAAAAACAAAACAGATCATGCTAGATAATATCTTGTAATCAAATACCTCTGACTGTGCCAATGAATTCTTCCAAACGTTGCAAAAGATCTACGTCTCTCTCAAAATCATAGAAGTGATGCTCCACCCAGTGTCGGCATACATTTAAAACTCTACAACATTAAGAGAAATTAATATTTGAGGTTAAGGCTTATTCAATGTCTTTTTGACTGTACCTAAAAGAGGTAGAGAATGGGTTTTCTTCTATACTAAATAACAGAATGATATACTGTACTGACGCCTTGTGGAAGTACCACACTGCTGAAAGTACCCTTTGCCAACAAAACTCTGCATTGACTTGCTGGGCTTGGAATAGGATCGTGGCACTACTGGCTACCTTTATTTTTCCAGTTTCTAATACAAGCTCAAGCAGAGAAGAGGAGAATGTTGACACTGACAACAAACCTAACCATGGGGACTTGTGTCAAACTGGTCCAAAGCCTAAACCAATGGCCGGTCATTCTGGGGTTCTAGCACTAGCAAACGTGTACAGCGCATGCAGAATTGGCAGAGGCAACATTCACAGATGAAAATGATACCTCTGTGGGGATTGTAACAAACCATATCCCATCCAGTGGAACTAAAACTGCAATAGAAAATTCAAGCACTAGTTTTTGGTGAACAGAACATCTTCAAAAGAACAGGATTACATGGGTGAACTGAACAGTAATAAAAGAGATCAACAGTCTTTTAAATAATTCTGACCATAAGAGAACTGAAGTTGTCTTAAAATTGAAGGACTGTCAAGGACAGATTACAACAATGACCCAAAATGATTAGTTGTACTGCACAAATATTCTGCCTCACATACCCACAGACTTGAGTTCACATGACTTTTCTGTGAAACTTCTTTCTTCAAAGGAAAAATGTTACCGCAACCCAACTAATCTGAATCAGGTTGGGCATAGTAACGCAGCCCACCGCCATCTATGCTGTTTTAACAAAAACAAAAAAGCCTCCATTGTGCTCTCTAGGAATTTTGAAGGCAATTTCACTAGGTCTTCCTCCAACAAGCTGTTTTAAGCCTTGAAGAAGCTTTTTCTTCCCCCCAAACCAGATATTACTTCTACTCACTCAATGTTTGAAAAAAAAAGACCTGTCCTGGTCCTAAAACAAGTCATCTGCTACCCCCCAACAACCTAGCAAAATTATCTCCTATAACACCAGAGGACTAGGAAGGGGCTTTTTAATAAACAAATAAATAAAAGTATTAATTTCTTAATTTGTAAGGGCAGGAATGGGGGCAACTTGTGTCAGGTACAGCCCTTCCAGGTCCATGGAGAGAACACGTATATAGCCTCTAGACCTAGGAAAATTGACCATTCATGATCTAAATGAACTACCAATTTCAAGCAGTTACATTCAAGATAAAAAGCAGTCACATTCAAGATAAAAAAAGGCCAGAATAGCTTACAGAAAGAGCATCCACATACTAACACTAAAGATAGATATAGATATATAGATACATATAGCTAAAGCTCATACGTATGCATAGGGACTTCTCATGAGCAAGTGCATGAGTGGACAGGAATTAAGTGCTATCCTTCGCTTCTGCCTGTAGCCCTTTCGTACAACATGAAATGCTGTTCTACAAGATCTCCCAAGCTTCAAGGAAAAGCTTTTGGAAAGTGCCATGGTACAGAGAGGTGACTAAAAAGTTCTAATACATATATGGCACACTGCATACAAACCTTTGGGTGCAGGCTGCTAATCTGAAAAAGTGGGATTTGATCTAAATATGAAGGATGTTTAAACATTCTAAGATGAAGGACTCATGCAAAAATAATATTTATGTGTTTCAAATATTTACCGCAGTTGTACAGGTTGTATATATTCTTTTCTAAACCTTTTTAGCTCTGCACTGAGAGGTTGATCTCCATTTTCCATAGCTATGCGATCTGCTTCTGTTGGTTCAGGTTCTGGAATTTCAAATCTAATGTGGAGTTGGGAAGGGAAATTCAGATAATTAAGGACGAATATTAACTGATGCGAAGATGTTAAATAAAAATGTCTACAAGCAATAAATAATAAGACACAGCTACTTCATATTCATTATTCATGAGGTCTCATGACAGAATGGTCACAGATCCTATAGATTTTTAAGCTTTCCAGATTTCCCAAGTGTTGTAGATCCCATACTCATAAGTACGGCTGCACAGATATACAGAAGTACAACAAATATGAAATCAAATATTGTATGATATCTTGAAGTAATATTAAATTAATACTTATTTCCTAGCATAAGCATTTACTGCATCATCATCATCATCATCGCCATCATCAGTATCATTTATACCCTTTTTTCCAGGTAAAGACTCAAAAGTGCCTTACAATAATTTTTTTTAAAAAAATAATTAAAAATCACAGAATGCAAAAGTTAAAACACAAATTATATGATCAAACGAGAATTAAAACAAAGTTAAAATACGTAATTAAAATACATAATCTAGGAAACTGTTCCAACATGTTCCTACCAAACACACATTTTTATTTTACTTCAGCACCACAAACTGCAAGAAGATACATTTTCCAAAAACTGGAGAAAACAATCCCTTGAACACTGAAAAAAAAAGTATATTACCAAGAAAAAATAAGATGCATACCTAAAGCTACTACAAAAACTACTTTTTCAAGATAAAAGCTGGAGTGCCATCATCATTTGAGGCATAACTTCTTCCTGATTTTTGTACACACCTGACAAAAAATTACCTTTACATACTACAACTTTTGTAACAAAGTAATGGATACCTCTTTCTAAGCAACAGAAATGTTCCTATTTCAGAAAAAAAGAAAAGAAAAGAAATTACATTGATTTTTCTTCAGAACACCACCTACCTTTCTATCAGGAGACTCAATAATTCCTGAGGCTTACAAAATGATCGGTATGTTGTAAGAAATGTTCGAACAAAGTTGGGATCTAGGATAGAAAAAAGTATTTCCAAACATTATTCTAATTACATAGTTAGCAAGTTAATAATCATAATCCTAACTAGTAAAGCTCCTATGTCATTTTTACCAGTAGTGGCACTTGGAGGATGCTGAAGGAAGGCTAGAGAAACACAGACTTAGTGTCGGGTTACAACAGCATGTCTACAGCAGACGATTCAATAGAGTTTGAGAGGGGAATGAATGGAATTCTACTCTAGCCAATTCTACAGCAGTCAGTCATGTGTGCCTGCCTACAACAGGTAAGGTAAACAGCAGCTGTCTCTAGAATTCCTTACTGAGCATGCATAAATGGCAAAACAGAAAGAGCAGAGAATATAAGCCTACCCCACCAGCTCCCTCAAGGCATGTTAAAGAAACATTGATCTATTAGTCTGGTCATAACTGGACACACTTGATAAGATGCCTTCAAGATGCATCAAGAAGGTTAAAAGTTTTGTTGTTCACTCATGCAAGGCTTACTCACCTGGTTGTTTCATTTCACATGTGCATACTGATAATGAACCCTACAGATGCAGCTCTGACTGCAGGTCACAGCATTCCTCACCATTCAACATGGGCTGATGGCAGCTGCAGTTGAAAAACATCTGGAGGGATCCATGATATCCAACTCTGCTATAAGTGAGTTTATCAGAAAATAATGTCTTTTTCTTATTACCCAAATTATGGTTAAAAGATAGCTGTTGTTAGTGTTTGTTTTTCCAGTCTATGACAAGCCTCTTATAATGCAAGTTATATATAAATTAAAGGTGTTTTGAGTTTTTTAGGTTATAGTGCAGGAGGATATTCAGCTAAGGGTATGTTTTGCCTCCAGGACTGGGAGGGCAGGGCAAGCAGGCATTTTCTGTGGGAGTTGCTCTTTCCCTTGATGTCCAGGGAGGCCCCAAGCTAGGAAAATAAACACACATGAAGAGAGAGTAAAGATGAAAGTCAAGTTCAAGCAAGAGAACAAGCCTCCTCTATTGGGTTTTCTACAATGTCAGCTATTGAAAGGATGCATCATACACATATCCAACCAAAGTGGTCAGAATGCCTTCTGCTTTAATAGACCAGATGGGGAACCACTGGCCCTCTAGATATTTGTGGAGTTCAGTGATCCAGAAGCCTCAGTCAGACTGGGCCATAATAAGGGATTACAGAAAACCAAAATTTCCTCACTCCTTTCACAGATGAACAGAAAGCAAACAGATAAGCATTTAACTCAGGGATCTCAAAATACAATAAATCCCAGTGTAAGTACGCCTGCAAGCTTGCTTAGCAGAATTATTGGAATACAGATGTGGGGGGGCATCTAAAATGGTGGCTGCATGATTTGAGGACTGATCAAAACCTCCCTAAATTAAAGTAATCAAAGTGCTTAGGACCAGTCTTCTGACTGTGATTTTGGGAGAATCAATGACTAGAACTAAAAGATCAGCAGACTCTTCATTGAAGTTTCTTTTTTCTCCTTAAAGAGCCTCAGATCGCAACTAGCACAGAGGACCTTGCCACCAATTTTGCCTGGGTAATGTGAACAAAAGGCATGGGCAAGATGAATAAAAAAAGTGGGAGATGTAAAAGCACTTCTATGCCACATACTGCTCCTGATTTCTCAGTGTCAAAACCAGATCTCTTTGCAGAGTTTTCAGCTGACAAATACAAGATCACCAATGAGATTGGTCCCAAACATTGGAACCACTCAGCTCCAAACTAACAGACTTAGTAGAGCACATCAGTGAAATGGCAGATGCTGCAAATGCAATGCTACACCAAGGAATGGAAAATGAAGGAAGATTATAATGAGGTTCCTTCTAACTAAGTCAAGATTTTAGAAAACAGGAGAAGACATTTAAAGTTTCAAATTCACAGTGTTCTGGAACAGACAGAACAAATAATATGCAAATATTTCAAAGTAATTGGCTTTCAGCACTAACTGAGTCAGATACAGAATAGGTATACACCTCACATATAGAGAAAATATTTTTCTGCATTTTATTCAATTAAAAAAACACAGATTCACAATAAACTGTTTATTCCGTAACTGTTAGACTATGAAGGGAATAGAGATCTTCAAAGACTTAGCTCCTGAAATGCTTAAAAAAGTTGGTCATTCAAATGTAAAGTGGAAATAAAATACAAATGAGGATTCCCATTCAAGACCTCTGTAAACCAGGGCAATAACCCACTCGTTACCATTAATACAATGGAACTTACAAACATACTGGAAGCCATAGATACACCTGTTTCCACAGAGCAAGAGGAATGAATTAAAGCAGAAAATCCACCATACTGGGCTCTCCCACAATACCAACAGCTCAACTAGAAAGTAGTAGGAAAGCAAAGAAAGAGCAACTAGTTTTGATTGAGACTGATCACCTAAATTAGTACTTCCCAACCTTTTTTTCACTTGCATGCCCCTTGGCAGCCCATTTCCATAAATTGTACCCCCCTCCACCACATCCTTTCTTTGAGGGGAAAAATGCCTCACCAGAGAGTTTCTGTGAACTCTGAGGTGGCGTCCTCACACCTACACCCATGGAAAGAAAGAGGGTCAGGGCAGCTACCCTGCCTGGGCCTCTCCACTTCATCATACCATTACCCACTCAGATATTCTCTGAGGTCTCAGGACCTGATTTGTTCCTAGCTGAAGGCATGGGGGAAAGCAACTGGTGCTGCGTATCCCTCCCTCGATGGATACAGGAAGGAACTGGATGTCTCCAATGGACACAGTCTCTCATAGAGAAGTACACAAGGAACAGGAAGAGATGAGTGTGTGCACACAAATCTCAAGAAGCCACCAAGTGTGGGCAAGGCTAGAGTCATGGCAACTTGAAAAGAAGACTACGTGTGAGAAAGACTCTTTTTAAAAAAGTTTCTGGGCCAATGGAAGCCAAAAGTTTAACTTACATGCCAGTCTTCTCTTTATTCCTATGATTCCACTCCCCCGTCCCTTAAGGTGGTCCCAGGAACGTCAGTGCCAGAGGCAATCAAGAACCGCATCAAGTCGTGACATTGGCAAGTAACAAGTTGTGACATTCTCCAAGAATGGCTTATACTTTTATTACTCAATTTTTTTTGCATACCCCAAAATGTCATTGTTCAAACCTCTAGGGGTACACATACCCCAGGTTGAGAATCACTCACTAAGGCCACCATTTTGACATCTCTAGTCTGTTACTGTTACATTTTGCTGCAGATCCATGATATTAACCATTTGCTCCACAATGTATTGCTAGATCAACATTGGAGGTCTCCAATGATACAAGGAAACTGATACCTGAAGATTACTGAGTTACAACTAATAAATATACAAGATGTCTCACTTTCTGTGTGACAACTGTACAGCAATTTTTTAAAAATCCTCCTAATAGAAAGTGATGCTTTCAACACTTTGCACCCATGCTGTTTTCTCAGCACCTCTAATGATCATTATGACAATATATTGAAGGATAGCCATGTCAACAGTTTCTCCTGCTTCAAATCCTCAAAACCCACACTAGAGGTCTCCATTCCTGAAGGGTTGCTCACCATTATTGCCTCTTAGACCAGCTTAAACATAACATTTTTGTGAAAGATAGTATTAAAATGCTTTTTTTCCAGTGATGCTTTTTTCTCTTCCAGTCTCTTCCAACATGGTAACTCATCATAATTAACTTTGTATTTGGTCACAAAACAAAACAAAACACAAAAACCCCTAGGTTTTACAAGATAATTATCAGACTCCCTCAGGATCTGGAGGACTTCCTATTTCCGTTGTTAAAATTTATAGTTATCCATTTCAATTATGTCATTTGATTAAAACTTTCAGAAATAATTCAACTACAAACTGAGTTCATTGGAACTGACAAGTGATTCTGCCTTCAAAGCAGGCCTCCCAGTATCCTTTATAGATAAGATAATTTAAAATGTTATTCATGCTTACCTCAATACTTTGCAGATTTTGTTTCAATGGATGACTATACTTACACTTCAACCTTCTCCAATTTGTACATTGTTAGCCCACAATTTTTTGGTGTTGTGATCTACCTTCAAGTTGTTTCTCCCTTATGGTAGCCCTAAGGTGAACCTATCACAAGTTTTTTTTGGCAAGACTTGTTCAGGGGTTCGTCCTTGCTTTCTTCTGAGGCTGAGAGAATGTGACAAAGTCATCCAGTGGGTTACCATGTCTGAGCAGAGATTTGAACCCAAGTCTCTAGAGTCATAGTCTAACACTCAAACTAGTACACTATGTTGGCTCTCTCTAAGTTTTTATAGAGCACAAAAACACCCAATCTGAGGATTGGGCTGACAAAGGTATTCTCTACAGTAGGGATTTGTTTAACTGCAGTAAACCTAAGACAACTCAAGGATCGCTGCAGCAACTGGAACCAATTAAGCCTAGTGGGAGTCAACTTAAACAGGCCATCTCATTTGGTAAACACTTTGCAGCAAAAGGAGAAACTCTCTGCTCCCTCACTCCGTTTGAGATCTTCTGCAGAGATCTTGACTCTCCTCAGAAAGAATGTCTGCAGAAATATATCAACAGCTCCTTGAACCAACTTATGGAGACAGGCAAACCTCCAAATTGGGACTGAATGACCTTCAGATGGATCTCAAACTCTAAATGGTCCCATATATGGATCATTCTGCCATAGATACCTTTTTCAGTTTCTTAAGAAACCATTTTAAAAGTGATACACAGATGGGAACTTCACTCCTGCCAAACTTACATTAATTTGAAAAGGCTCCTCACTATATTGCTGAAGAAGTCATGCAATTAAAGGTAACAATATGCATGTGTGGATTTACTAGCCAGTAGTTCACAATTTTTGGATGAGGTGTTGGAGCAAGTTTCAATATAACAAATCAAAAGATTAATCATAATATCATAATAAGTGCTATTTTGGAGACCTTTCTGGAGTCAAATAATAGTTAAACAAATGACTCCAAATGCAATATCCTTGTGTGAAGCCTCGCCCATAGGACTAACTGAATTGTTGAAACTAAGTAGGGATGGGACAACCAAATCCTCAAAACCTGGGCAAGGATTTGAGATTCGCGAATTCAAATCCCTGTGCCAAAATAGGCGGCCCGAATCTTTCCAATCCACCAACCAACCAATTTGTTGGAGACTGGGATGCCTGAAAACCTGGGAGAACAGATACCCAAAGGGAGATGGAGAGTAGGTGAGTTTTTCCCTTGGAGTAATAATGACCTTTGCTAATAATTTCAGAAATTACACCTGGGGTTGTATTCTAAGATATTTAAATTGAACATTTAAGTTCAGCACTTGACTGGAATGTACAGTCTTGAGATTTCAAGGACAGCTAAAAGATTCCTTTGCACAGCTGACTTGCAAAGCTCTCGCAGACACAATTCTGGGGTTTCTAGTTTTACAAGGTGTCACAGCCTTCTCTGACAAAGTGTACTGGTGCATCATCAACCTACTAACTCCAGGATGCCAGAAGAAAAGCCAGTTTTGACCTGGATTATCTCTGTACTGTAGTGGTCCTGTTTACACAGGCAGGAAAATGTGGGATTAATCCACATTTTCCTGACTGTGTAGAAAGGGCCTTCATGTCCTTTTCAATCTGGGGAGATCCTGAGGCAAAATTATGACAATTGTCCTGGCCAGATTTCTTCAGAGGGCTTTTGCTAAGGCTGAGAGAGTGTGTCTTGCCTAAGATTATCCTTCTTCCCCTTGCTTTTTAAACCCTTTTTAAAAAAGGATTCGAAAGATTTGAGATTCGTGGATTCCCAGAAACTTCCAGGGATTTGGAAAATTCTGGATTTGTCCCATCCCTAAAACTAACATTCCTAATACCCTTGCCAAAATGCATTAGATCTACTGACTTCATCTTTCTCAACTGCATTACTTCCTCCAGTAAGGTCTGTTCCTTCCTTTGGAAAGGAATACAGGGCCTCTTTATATTATTTATTTCTGCACTCTTTCAGCTGCTGACTGACTCTTCATGAAATTTATTAGAAACTCATAAGCTGTAAACATCGTAATATGAGACTGAGGCTGTGTTCTGCCCTGCTTTCAGCAAAGTATCACCCAGATATGGGACTATCTGCACTTCTTGCTGCCTCCAAAAAGCTATCAATGGAATTACTACATTTGTGAAAACACAGAGTGCAGACACCAAGATGTATGGAAGAGTTTTAAATTGCTAATGACTGCCACTGTAACTAAATCACAAGTATTTTCTGGTGCTATAATGCATAGAGACAGAAAAACATGCTTCTCTGAATTCTATAAAGAATAAGAAACAGTTTAGAGCTGAATTCTATAGAATGGTTTCCAATTTCTCCATCTTGAACTTTCAATATTGCACAGACCTATTTGAGTACTTTTAATCCAAGACAGGTCTGTGCCCCCCATAGTGTTTTGAGACTATAAAGAAAATGGAGCATACTACTTCAAATTTCTGACAGAATGAGACCTGTTCTGTTGCCCCAATCTGAACTGAATGTTGTATTTCAGTTTGCACTATCTCCTCCCTTCTTCTTTTTTTTGACACTAGTGATAGAAGATTTCTTCCCTTTGGTTGTTTTGTGAAAATGATTTTGTAACCTTGCAGAACTACTTGAAGTACCCATTTGTCCATTGTTATGGCTTCCCACAAACCATCAAAGTGAATTACCTCTTCCTTCAACAAGTATTTCCTCAAATCTGTATTGGTGCCTGCTACCTCTATTGGAGTGACCAGCTTATTTTCTTGGCTGTTGATAACCCTGTTATCTAAAGCGAAATCTTTTCTTAGTCCATTGTTATTTGAAATTTCTGAAGTCTCTTCATTTTTGAGAAATATTTTTTCTGGCATTCTCTCTGGCTTCAATGCCTTTATTCTCACTGCAGCTCACAATGCTGCCTGTGCAATTAAAGACAGTCTTTGAGTGGCTGAGAACTCTCTTAGTTTCTGCCTCCCTTCCATCCAAAATCTTCCAGTTCAAGATGGCAACCAAAAGGCACAACTGAGATTAAATCACCGAATCTCCCTTTCACCCTCTGAGGAGACAATGCTGGTAAGTCTATTCTTTCATTTTCTCTTTATTTTTCATTTTCTTAATTTTTAAGCCCTCTCCAAGGTAATAATTTTTGGCCTTACCAGCACGGCTTTGGAATCCAAGCACTTCTGAGATCTTTCCTCTGTATTACTTTCACTAGATATTAGAAAAAATTTTTTTCTAACACCTGTTCAGATGTATGCCACTCAATGTCCAACTGGATGACTGAAACATTTTTGTTTATAATATCCTGCTATGTAGCTTCCATGCTTGCAGCTAACTGAGCAGTTTTGGTATTAATTTCCTCATCCAGCAGTATTTTCTTTTTCCCCATCCCCATTTCAAACTGCGCTTTTTTCTAAGAGTTCCTCTGCTAAATGCATGCTTAATTTTCTCCAACCTAACACCCAACTACTATAGTTTAATTTTAATTTTAGGGTTATAGTATGAGAGCAAATCTCGACCTGCTGACAAGGCTGAGGAAAAATTAAAGAAGAAAGAGAAGCAGGCAACACTTTACATGGATTTGGAGTTTTGGTCTCCTTCCTTCAACCCTCCTGAGAATATGATTTTGATGGACAAACTATTCCATGATATAAGGACATCTTAAGGAAGTGAAAGTAATGATGCTTTTCTTCAATGCTGGTTTCACTTATTTATTTTGTTAACAGTAACAAGATGATTAATCTGCCTTTTCATCAAGCAGACTTCAGAAAGGTCTCCTCAACACAAATGGAACCTAAACTGTAAATCCTGTAACATTTTATCACAAAGTTCAGTTTTTTTCAAAAAGCATGGGCATGCTTGACATTTGACTGTTTGCATGAGTTTTTATTGATTTTGTTGTATACATGCCTCCTTTAGGTAGTGTCATAACTGTATCCCATTACTATAGTCTGCTGAATCATTACAATTAAAAATAATTAAAAAAGGATACAGGTGTTTGTATGCATGGTCTAGGGAAGGACAGCAAGAAAAGCAAATAGTGCTGTGGGAGACAACAGGGAAACACAGACATCTTGGTGTTATCCATAAATTGGATTCCTCTGATATGGACTAATGACTGTCCTTCTAGTCAGATTTATTCAGAATTATTTTTAGAAGTCTTCTTTGTCCTGATATATTTTTGAACAACTTCATTGTTATTAGTATTGTCTTTGCTCTCAGATATGCAATTATTTAGACGTATGTTTTCTATGTCTCTAGGTTTGTTTTGTGTCTTTAAATTAATTTGTTGTTGTTTACTAAAAGGTTAATTTTCCCACTCCTGAAGGCTTCCAAGAGCAGCAGTTCAGGTGAAAAATGGGCACAGGAAGCCCACTCCGCTCCAATAAACCTGGAAGTGGGACAGAAGTCACCTCTGGTTTTGACTTTTCCCCTACTTTTTTCACACCTAATGGGGCCTGGTTGCAGACACTGTAGACTAGAACAAGGGAGGGTTCAAGATCACTGCACTGCATGAAGGATAACTGGTCTATAATTATCTCACCTGCAGCTTCCCTGTCCCTTCCTCCTTAAGACTTGTCTAGAAAGAGGGAGGTTTGCATAACAGATGGCTTCTAACTTTCAGTTAAAGTAATTGCACTCTTTTTATTTTTTTGTTTTTCAAATCTCTCAAATCTTTGGAGAGCTCCAAAAACAGCCTATCACAATCAAAAAAGGACAGTGACAAGAGAATTAGGGAAAAATCCCATCTTTTCCCAAAGTACTAACTAGTCTTATCTAGTGCCAAAGGCGAAGCCTTCTTGAAGAGAACCCTTTCTTGCATTTAAGAATAGGCCTCCTACACAACTGCTCCTCTTGACATACACCTCTTGAACTCTTCCCTCCCTATTACTGAAAGTCATGGTTACTTATGTCTGCAATGAAATCAACATAAATCCTATTTTTCCATTACTTCTTTACTGATGTTAATACAATGCATTTGCAAATATTACAGACTGCAAATTCACAAAAAATAAAAAAGAACATTTCAATATCCTCATTTAGATATAAGCTGGCATTTACTTTCTAATTTTTGTTTTGAAGTTTTGACACAGCAAGTACACTTTCTTCACTGTATTCTACTGCTACAATGACTTCAAATAGCCAACTTGTTGAGTTAAAAATATGCACACATAGTTAGGCAGGATGTCTGTCCATGTGATAAATCTCTCCTCAATACAAGCATTTGAAAAACTAAAAACAATGTCTAAATAATAATAAATAATCACTCCTTAATGCCTTAAGAGAGGAAATGGACACTATGCTGACGCACATGCGTTCAACATTATCAAAGCTTATAAATAGAACAGAAAAACCCTACAAGAGGAAAAGCTGCAAGTCCTTTTAAAAGTAAAGGCATCAAACCAGGAAGTGGAAAAGAATTTATACCATACATAGAACCCTGAGGAAAAGCTATCATTTGACAAGACACAGAAAAGCTCTATCCAAGCAGCTTGAGAGCTGTCAGCATTGAACTGAAAGGTCAGTAATTCAAAAGGGCTGCATGTCCCATCAGTAGCTACTTCTTCTGAATTCACTTCTGATTCATTTACACAAAATAACTGTCAACAAAACCACTATACTGGGTACAATGAAAGGAGAGGGCCTATCAGATCTTGTATGCAGAGAGGCACCTGTCACAGGAAGAGATTGAAGTCGTACTACCAACTTTCCAGATGAGGATGGTGCAGCAACCTGTAGTGCTGGGAAAACAGCAGAAGCAACGAACCTTGTTATTACCAGACCTGGCCCCTGAAGGAGTGTGAATCTGCTGGGATAACATCATGAGAAACATATCACACCTGGCATGGCCACCAGGACATACCAGTGGGCAGTTCACCCTATCACTCTTGATCTCTGCCCAAGTACTTATGGTGTGAGAAAATAGGAGGTACATTTAGAAGAGGTATCTATTCAATCAAAAAATGAGCTTCTTGGCTAAAAATCTTCATTCGTAATCCATTTGCCTCCAAAAACTGCCAGTTGTGGCAAGATAAATATAGATGTGTTTTTGTTTTTTGTTTTTTACCAAAGCCAATCAATCTCAAATGCCCAAGCCTCCACACTATGCCACTCAGCCTGTTAGCAAGATAGTCAATAGTATACAGGCAGGAATTACCAGGGTGAACACATAGCCCCGTTAGATGTTCCAGTCAAATCCACCAGCCCAAGAATTTAGTTATGTGTTCTGGGATCTTCAGAATGGTTCTGCAGAGACATGTATCCTTGTCAAATGCTCTGATAAACTATGTCTGGGGAGGATCATTACAGAACTGGGTGAAATGCACTATAGAAGTCAAGAATGCCATTAGGTTGAATGCTGATGGCTCAAATACACTGGTTCCAAAACCGGCAAATGTAGTGAAAATGTCTATTCAGCAGTAAAACTGAACTGTATTCAGAACTAAGAACTGTCTTATCAATATCACCCATTGATAACAATCAAATGTTGTATCTCTTCCCTAATACAAAAGCCTAGAACCTGAAGGCACAAAGGACAAGATATACTCCCAATTAAGAAGCCTTCGGAATGAACCAGAAGCAGCCAGTCATCTATGTAAGGAGAGCCAGAGACACACTACAGTCTCATGTGAACAGCAACAACCACATTGTTTTAGAAAAAATCCTGGTGGGATGGATAGCTAAAGACTAAAACATGTTAATGAAAGTTTATGGAGCTAATTGGAAATTTACAGAGACACTAAGAAGGCTGAAAAGCAATATGGAAACAGGCATCTCATAAATCAAGGCAATCTACCCTGCCTTTTGTAGGAGAAGAATGTCTTGTATGACCATGCAAAAGTGATGAAGAATAATAATAATACATGATTTGACATTTTGCAAGGATGGAAAAGTAATCGGAGAATTCTTCAGGCATCTCAGGCAAGTTGTCTGTTCAGTCACCAGCACTGCAATTGAAAAGGAACTCAGTGGGAATGGTAAGAACATTCTGTAGAAGAATGCGCATCCCAATAGAGGAAAAGGGGTTCCTGCCAGGCTGCTTAGCTTCTGAAATTTTCCTGAACAAAGTACTGTGGAAATACAAAGCTCCTATGTGTGATCCAGGGACCACAATGGATAACAACTGTTTCTTGAGCACAAGATTTTTTATCTATTTATTTATTTTTGTTGTTTTTGAATAGGCAGAAGGGTGTTAACTAGACTGAGTTATATTTTTGACATAAACATGCTGCACTGGCCTGTTGCAAAGCAGTAACATTTATTTTTTTAAACATAGATTTTACTTTGTATTTTATTGCTCTTGTAATGGTTCAGATTTGAGATTGTATATTATTATGCTTCTAAAAGTAATGCTCTTTAAAGAGTGATAAAATTGTTCTCATAATTGTATAGACTTTACATTCCATTACTGTTGTAAGAGTTGATATTCATGTAAGAGTAATAATAGTACTTTTGTAATTGTTTAAATGTTACTTTGTGCTTCATTAGTCTTGCAACAGTAATAAAATACAATATAAAATTGAAACTTTTTTAAAATAAATGTTACTGTTTCACAACTAGTCAGCACAACAAACACGCGTCAAAAAATACAACTCTTAGTCTGGTTAACATCCTCACTGTTTTTTATTTTTTTAAGGAATTTTTATTAACTTTCCAAAATACATAAAAGCACATATAAACACAAATATATATATCATTATTATAATCCTTCTGTTCCCCACCTCCGCTTCTATGTATCAACAATTTTCCAGTTAAATCCTTCTTCTTCCTTATACATAATCTTTGTCGAATGCCCCAACATATTTGATCTGCAAATATTTACATATTTAAGAGCGCAGGATTTTTAACAGATCCAGCTCATTCCCTTGTTTATAGTACTTACAATTAATGAGACTTTGGTGGTGCAGCTAAAGGTATATTTTAGAAGAGCCAAAGCTCACAGTTTAAAAACCTAAATTTTATGCAAGAGAACTCGCATGATCCTAGGCATGGGTTAAGGCTACTGGAATAGCATTTTCAAAACCTTTGCTACTAGCAGTTTAAGACAAAGGCAGTGTTTGTATTGTTACTTTCAAATGTTTATAATTCAGCCAAAATGGAACAGATGGCTAATGAATAGTCAAAAACTACCTCTCCAAAGAGGAAGTTTTCCTTAGAATACCAATTTCCTGTGCTGTTTAACATAATGTAACCAAAACACTCAAACAGAAAACTGTTTTTATTTGGTTGGTTTGACTTATTTTTTCACAAGCATGTGCGTGTGGGTGCGTGTGTGTGTGTTTGTGTATGTTTTTCCATTTAGAGATTGAAGAAATTTGTGTTGACACCAAAACAGTTATGTTGGATTTTTTCAAAGGAAGAACATGACTTGTCACTTGAAAAGGAAAAACTAGAACTTCCTGAGTCACTAAGTTTTCACATCACAGCTGAATCTAATATATGATTGTGCCTGAAAGCAAGGATGAAGTATAATTTCTTGTCTAGTGCAAAAACCAATGGATATGGAAATTTGCTCTGCAAATTTATTCTGCAAATCTGAGACTTCTATCTTGAATTCTTAGGTTTTAACCAAAGAAAAAGTAACTACAAATTTATCTGGAGCTGCCTTGCTTGCAGGTAGTTTTTGGAAAGTTTGGAAAAAAAAATAAAAATAGAAATAAATTTAAATTTTTTTAAAATCTATTTATCACCTGTTGGGGGTATTCCTTAGTCTTCATGTATCCTCAAATTAACCTGCCAGAGTTACGTATGGCCACCATACCAAATTTACGTATGGTGGTCATAATTTGCTGGATCACTGGATGATGAGAGGTCTACATAAATATTTCATGAATACAGCAGTGACTGCTGTACAGCTAATTCCACTACTCTCACATAAACAATACTCCTGCTGAGTGGGCCCAGAACTCCTTGTTCATTAAGTCTTGCCACATGCTACAGTCATCATGCAGCCATTCCCTTATATCTCATGTGGATATAAGAGGCTTCTATCTGGGCAAAGCCCAAGATATAGAAGATGGACAGCTAGATATGGTAACACACAACATAAACAGTTTAAAAAAAACAAGCTGGAAAAAAAAGTAAAGAAAAGCAGGTCTATCTATGTTAGCTTACAGAAGTTTCCTGTTATAGCATACTGATGGAAAGGAAGGATTGGAAAATGACTGGAAAAGCAGCTACCTTTTCTCACAGGAATTCCATAGGTCTCCATACATACTGAAATTATGCAAGTATAAAAAAGAAGTAGTGGGGGCAGAATTCAGCTTCCTAAGAATCTCTATTTTCATTTGAAGCTAATTTCTGTCCATTATGACTCCATAAAATACTTGAGGTTACTTTGGTAAACCTTGCTGAAATTTCAGAAGCCAGAGTTGTGGATGAATAAGATTTTTAGTAGTTGGGTACAAAGGGCTTAAGTATGATATCCTGTCCTATAACAATCAAGGCTCACATAAAATACAAAATTGATACTAAAATAATGCAATCATGAGTTTTCCATAGTTTACATAAAAATCATGCTTTCTTTGGAAGAGAACTTAGATTGCTTGGGCTCCAAATTCTTTTAGCACAGAGCACACAACAGCTCTGAGAACATTTTTTTTCAAGGATGAGAAAATATGCAAGTATTCTTTACATCCCTGCAGTCCATAAAGTCTGGTTTCCAGGGAGTTAGTTTCATTTTCTGAAATTGAACATTATATCAAAATGTAGAAAAGAAAAAAAAACTAAGCCAAACAGTTTTCATATCGGCATATCCCACTCCACTCAAATGCACAATGCTTCAAGACACAACTACAGGATCAAAGTGTAGCTCTGTCCTGTGTCTGTCTTCCTTGTTCCCCTTTAGAAAAAGTGTTCATCTAAAGAGGCTGACAGTTTTCAACATTATTTTGTAAACAATGGTAATTAAGAAGAGCATAGATAGGAAGTTGGTACACTAAATGGTACATTAATAAAATTAGACATTTATGAATCAAAGTACTTGATTCCAGACTTGGTCACTGCTTTACAATTTCAATTTATCTTCCACACTTGACAGTAAACAGCTTTTATTCTATGTGGCTCAAGTGATACCTCTATCTTTTTTTTAAGAATTAAATTGATAATATTCTTTATATGCTCACATTTGCACCATTACAGAAAATAAAATATGAATTCATTCTGTCCTGGTAGCACAGTCCATCCCACAATGAAAGTGTGTGGACAGAAACATAAGACTGGAAAAAATTAATCCTCTCTCTAAAGTATAATTGGGTGTCTTTCTCTAAAATATCATTTTCTGTAAACAATGTAGCAGACTGCTTTTGAAGAATATAGATAAATGAATCCAACTATATCGATTTATCCTTCTGCATGTTTACAAGCATTGCTTGTAACAGTTTTAAACTAATCATGTTTTCACTCTTAAAGTGAAAACTAAAGAAGTTTATGATAAATTTTCTTGCTGTTTTATCTCAGACTTTAACGATTCATCATCCAAGCTACTGAACAGATATTGTTAGAACCATTATCACTCAACAGCTACAAGAAGTCTTTTCTTAGGGTTAAAATTATCCCAAGCATACCACTCTAAAGCTGTTGCAAGTTGCTACTTAGACCAGGTGCTGTGAAACTCCCTACTCGGTTCTCTAAGTTAATGAAAGACAGGTTAAAAAATGGTATTCAGATATTTTAAAAACCAGGAAAAATTCCTTACCAGCATACATATGGTATGTAAGTCTCTCTATCAGTTTGACAACCGTTCCTGCCTTGATTATAGGGATTCCCGATTTGGGCTGCATGTTCTCTTCAAAAACAATATTCTCTTCAGAATCAGGTTCTGCAAACCTATAAAGTTCAGGACTTGGAAATCTCATCTGCTCCTCCTTCTCTTCTTGTAACATTGTTACATCTAACATGCGTTCCAAGGTACTTCTGTACTGTAAAGAGATCAAGGCTGCCATCCAGTTGTTTTTCTCTTCAGCCGATTTAGCGGAAAAAATAACACTGTTCTCATCTTTTAAAATGATTTCAAAGGCATGCTTGTATTCATTAGTGTCATCTTTATCGTTGATCTGTACCTTTCGCATGAGAAACTTTTCTTTCAGACGATATTCCGCACTGCTAGCACCAGGCAATCTTGGCTGGCCATGATTTGACTTACAACAAATCATTAGGCCATCAAAGAGAAATATATGTCTTTCATGCTTGGCACCCACACGTGTAAGAGTCCCCTCCATTATAAATTCATTGCAGCATTGTCCAATGTCTTTACCCTCCCAGCCATCAATGTTCTTCTGAATTTCGTTCATTTTCTTGATTGCAAGTTGTTT
Source organism: Iguana delicatissima (assembly GCA_948472985.1). Taxonomy (NCBI): domain Eukaryota; kingdom Metazoa; phylum Chordata; class Lepidosauria; order Squamata; family Iguanidae; genus Iguana; species Iguana delicatissima. The sequence continues at coordinate 156,150 of CAOKZL010001938.1, read as the reverse complement.
CCCTTTCATTTGTTGACTATAGAAACGGCACGCAGATTCACTTTGAAAGAGGAGGAAGACATTACTAATATGGTAACAAACCCATATATAATAATAGTAATGCATTTATACATTAGCCTCCAAAAGCAATTAATGCACGTCTCTCTGCTAAAATTAAGCTGGAGAAATGAATTATGTGAATTTACTGAGATACTTTAAATTACATAACAACTTTTAAATCTTACAGTGTATCACCAGAGTGAGAATGCTAGCATTCCTGTTAGCCATATCAACCATTTATTGCACCACATAGCGTAATATATCTTTCTTCAAAACAAATATTGTAAACACTTTAAACAAAATCTGACATCATACTCTTATTTACTTAATTGTAGCATAAACTGCCCTAGTTACCACAACATGAATTTGCATGAAAATTTGTTAGACATTTTAAATTGGATTGGCAAGATATTTTTGTTTCTGTAAAACTAATGAAAAGCTAATTTTCTTTCTGCTTACCAGTAGATTTTCAAGTTGCATTCACTAGATGTGTGAAGGACATACACACATTGGAGAACTCTGAAACAATAGCTATCTGGACTTTGATGTCACTTCCTCTGAAAAAGTAGGCTTGTCACAAACTACTTTGTCCATTGTTTACTGAAAGAGGAAACTGGAAAGCCTGAATTTATAGCACAGCAGTCCAGGGCTAAAAGCAGAGAGGAAAGCGGAAATGTGTTTACCTAAGCCTTCTCTTTGCAAGACTTTTGGAGCATATCCTTTCCATACTACTCTGAAGATTAAGCAGGGCTGTAATTGCTTGTTTCAAACACTCTTTGTCCTCTTCGTCTTCACTTTTTTCTTCTAATTGCTATAAGCATGAGAAGAAAAATAGTTTACAGAACTATGTAAGACTTTAAATCTGATTTCATATTTCGGTGGCAAGTACTGTCTTTTCCTTTGTCATGATGTTAACAAATTTACAGACCACAGAATAATTAGTGTTAACAGTCTTGAAGAAGCCTATTCAAAAGTTCATGTCCTTGTCTTTTGAAAAGTTTCAGAACTGAGATAAAGCCTCTTAACTTTGACTTATCCTAGGGAGACAACTTGGCTATGCAAGAGGATATGTGCTGGCATGCAGCTGGATAGATTCAGTCAAGGCAGCCACAGCTGAGTTTGCAAGACCTAAGAGGGATTGTTGGTGACAGGGGGAACATGGAGGTCTCTTATGCATAGGGTCACCATAAGGTGAAGTCTGCTTGATGGCAGTTAACAACAACAACATGTGCTTTGAATGGAAAACTGAGATCTTGTTAAGTGCAGTATCATGACAAAGTCTGAGAAGTTGGTCACTCAGCTTTGATTACCTTCAGACAGGGCTGAAAAAGACTATTTCCTGAAACCACAGAAAGCTGCTGCCAGTCAGTGTAGACACTACAGAGGTAACTGCACCAAGAATTTGTTTCTGTATAAGACAGCTTCCTAGGCACCACAGAGGTCTGTTGTAATAATAAAAATGAGACAATCCCAAATATTCTGCTCCAATATTGCTGGCAGGACAGCATAACAACATATAACATTTTGGAAAAATAATTATTCTTACTTCAGTTACATAAACCCAGAAGAACCACTACATTTCATAGAGAGAAACAAAGAGCAAAAAGACCAGCAAGAAGCTAGGGACAAACTTGCACAGAAGTACCAATCAAGGCTGGGTTATTTTAAAAAATCCAAACTATGAATTTATCCCAGAATGCTGTTAAATCCATGATGAACATGGCTCAACTGTGACTCTGATTAGAAAAGGATATCCATGAAAACTAAGTGATTGGATAAAGGGGAAACTAGAGAAGCAACTGTGAGGAAGGATCCTCAGCTCAAAAACTATCTGAGCTTGCATAGCTATCACTCAGATGTTCCAAAAAGCTGAGCTATGTAGAAGAGTAGTGAGAACACTGATGAAACAAACCTGTATCGAGGTCCACTTGGAGTATGCAAAAAGGCATGTGGGAAATACAAGCAAATACGTGGACAATGGTACTTTGATCTATGAGAACAAAACCTAATATTTTAGCCTTGACACAAAATGTTTGTTGTTTTGTTGTTGTTGTGTGTCTTCAAGTTGCTTTCAACTTATGGTGACCGTAAAGTGAACCTATTACAGAATTTTCTTGGTAAGGTTTGTTTGCCTTTGCCTTGTTCTGAACCTGAGAGAGTGTGACTTGCTCAAGGTCACCCAGGGAGTTTCCATGGCCAAGCAAGGATTCGAATTCTGGTCTCCAGAGTTGCAGTCCAACACTCAAACACGCTACCATGCTGGCTCTTGATTACAGTAGTATATCCTAATATTTAATACTGTAAAGCTGCCTTGAGATAAGATTTTTATGAAAGGAAGCATATCAACATTTTATAAATGCAAGTGTGTGCACCAGGTGCAATTCAACATGATACATTGAACTGTCTCTACCTGCTAGTAAATGCATTCCCAGAACAGAACATACATATCATCTTTCTAGTTATTTTGTACATGTAGCGGCTGCCTGAAGGAGGAAAACAGGCAGCTGTTTAGGACACCAATCTATAGTAGCAATGATTTATCCAACATAGAAATGTCTTTCATTTTCTGCCTGTGTAGTCCAACAATCCAAAACTCATGCTTGGAGCCAAAGATCTTGTTGTATCTGCAGACACTTGCTTTTCTGAAGGAGGGATAATTTGCCCATTCCCTTGCTTTTGTAGTCAGAAAACTGGTATTTAGAAAGTGGAAAGCCATTCAGAGAGCTTTTTAAGGAGCACAAGACAATGCAAAAGTTGAGAAATACTGCTGACCTCTTCCAATACAAATGAAAGGTCTCTATGTAGCAAAACCTTTGGTTTCTAGCTTCTGATTTATATCAGAAGGAAAAAATTTTACCTATGAATTCCAATTATCATAAATCTGGAACCAATAATGTATCCCAGTTTAATTACGGAGATTAGCTGCAAAACCAAAGTAATTCTTTAACTTTCCTATAGTCTGCTCAAGCTTCTTTTGCTGAAAGTCAAAAACCTCACCACTATGATTTGATTGGATAATCTACTGATTTTTTATATTTCCATTAACAGATGTTATAAAGAATCATTATGAAAAAGAAATAATAGTATAGCTTATGGGGATATTAAGGAACATGTGTTCTGCAGATTCCGAGAATCTGGATTTTCAGAAGATGAAATTTGTAATGTTTCCAATTCAGCTAAATATTCTCATAACACAATAGATCAGTGGTTCTCAACCTGTGGGTCCCCAGATGTTTTTGGACTTCAGCTCCCAGAAGCCCTGAGCATTGACCATAGTGGCTGGGGCTTCTGGGAGCTGAAGTCCACAAACATCTGGGGACCCACAGGTTGAGAACCACTGCAATAGATGAATATTTTAGGTAGGAAAAATCTGCTAAAATTAAGTGATAACTCAAATTATGCCAACAGTTATATATATATATATATATATATATAAAAAATAAAAGCCCTTAAATTTAGATTTAGGCTAGAGAAAGTAAGAAAAAATAAAATACAATGTTTTGCCACAGTTATCAGGTCTTATGTACACAAACTGCAGAGGAAAAGCAATTATATAAATATTATTGCAAGATACTTGGCCTCAAATGAAAAAAAAGAGGAATTCTATGTTCCATCCACCATCATTGCAGTAGCTACAAAAATGAATTTAACAGCAACAGAACTTTATATACAAAGTGTGTATATAAATACACACACAGATACACTCCTGAAATTAAATGCCCACATCTTATAGAAGCAGGTTCCCATTCAAGTTTTGTGCAGAACAAGTTAAGGCACTTGCACCTTTTCAATAGAGAGGGATAAAAATTATGGTTGACTTGGTAGTGCAGATATTGTGAAAAGGCTTATCATATATGCAGTCGAAGCAACTGTATTTTTAACACACACTTGTTTCTGCAGTAACACTCTTTAAATTTGACTACTAAACTCCATGCACCAACTCCATCTAATGTCTAATAAGGAAACTGCAAAAGCACAGAAGAGGTTTTAAAATATGTATATCTATACTCTACTACTAAACATGGAAAAAGAAATTCAAGTCTTTCACTAAAATTAAAAGTAGGTTCTTTCTTTTAATGGATATGATGCAAAGCACCAAGGATGGTATTCTGCTTACACATGAGATTGTTTCAGCCTCCCCTTCTAGATGTTGTTGACCTTTGAACTAGCACTATGAGGTATTACTGTCAGAAATCCAATCATGTATACATGACAGTGGTTATACAAATAACCTTTGCAATACTAGATGGAATATTTTTCTGCTTACCTTTAAAACTTCAAAATAATGAAGGCAATGGTAAACAGGAACTAGAAGTAGCCTTGGTAAAACATACTGAACAGCTTCTTTAAAGCCATCTCCTATTGACTGGAAATAAAAAAGTTCTTTCAATCTTATGAACATTTCTTATTGCAACAACATCTGCAGTGTCCACTGTACTACCTTACATACCTGCAAATAGAATGCTGCCCCAGGCTTTGATAGCTGACTGAGAAAATGGTCATGAAAGCCAGTCCGTAAAATATCTTGAGTATATGATTCATAAGGATCAAATGCGAGTTCCTAAACAAAGGATTACAGAATATTTTAGTGGACTCGAACACCTTTTGAAAGTTACCATGCAAAAATACGACTCAGCTATAAATTCAAATATTTTCCTGGGAAACCTGTAATTAAACTTTACCTTTTCAACAAACTACAGACACCCAAAAGAACACAGTATGGTCCAAATGTCATGAATTTAAGTCTACAAAACAGGGCTTGATGCCTCAACAACAATTTCTCTGTCCTCATCACATTTCTACTCTACTATCTCATATGTTTTTATTCATAGTTTCCAATAATATCCAGAATGAAACCACAGAAAGGCAGAGAGTTCCATACTACTGGTAATTCCAACTACAGTAAACCCAGTAAACCTTAAGTATGGGCTCACCATTCAACAGTAAGAGGAGGAAATAATTCACTTTGCAGAGAAGTGGGAGCATATAAATCCATGTTATATTCTTAAACCTAAAAATCAAGGCCTCGAGGTACAAATTCAAGATGTTCACCGGAAAAAAGCCTCAGAAGTGGTAGCTTTGCAATGCCACAAACAGAAACTCTTTTGGGGTGAAAGTACTGAATGCGAGCATTTTGGTTAGCATTTGCAACATTGATTTAAAGCAGAAATGGAAAGAAGACTGGGATCTATTGACAGGTACAGGCAGCCCTCCACCTTTGTCGGTTTATCTTTCACAGACTTGATTATTTGCCAGTTCTCTCCAACCCCTGCCTCCCCACCTCAAGTGCTTATTTTCTAGAGGAACATTCCTTCTCAGCAGCTCCAATCAGGCCAAACAGATTTTTAAAAACTCGTCTCTGGTCATCCTCCTTGTCCTCACCCAATTTCTCAATGCCACAAAGCCTCTCCCAATGTCCCCTCACACCCAAGGAAGGAGATGGGTAACAGAGAGGAAGTAAAGGGCCACCACGCCAAGCTATCTCCTTTCTCTGACCAGGTTTGGACCTTGGGTGCCTCTTCTCTCCCCCCTATGTCTTGGCCCTGTTTCCACTGACACACACAAATTTTGGTTTTTGTGGTTTTTCCACTTTTACAGGGGTTCTGTGACTAGTAAATGTGAAGGGCCACCCTGAGAATGTACAGAATGCTATTCTAGGTTGATGTCTTTTGCATGAAGCTTGAGTTGGATGAAATCTAATAAAAACAAAAGAAATGCTTCAAGTCTGAAGTCTACTCACTCCTGGCTTAAAACACTTAACTAGAGCTATTATCCAAGAGCAGAATTTTTATCTAGTTGGCAGAATTATTAGTTAATTTTCCTATTAACCAATTCTGACTTCTAATGGGTGTCTGGAAGAGGTTTCAAGACTAATGAAGGTAAACATACTGAAATTTAAATTGAGACAAGATAGAGCTACTGTTGATGGGAAAATATATTGTCCTGAATGGAGATCTGTGATCCACCTTGGATGAGACTGCAGTCTTCCTGAAGTTCATAGCTTGGGGTTCTCTTGGACTTGATACTATATATGAAAGCACAGCTACAGCTGGTGGCTAGGAATGAATCTTACCCACATAAGCTGACATACCAGCTATGACATTATCTAGAAAGACCAAGCCTTGCTTCAGCTACTGCTGCACTTGCCACACCCAGATAAAACTACAATAAGATAGTCTACTAAGGGATGTCTGTAAAGATGGTTTGGAAACTTCAACTAGTGCAGAACATAGTGGCTGGTTGATGTTAGCCAGTCAGAACATGCAACACCAATCTTGTATCTGTCATACTGGTTATTACCGCATTGCTAAGTCCTGTAAAGATTTGAAGTTCTAGTTTGGAACTTTAAAGGTCCAAATGGGCTTTAAAGAGCAGACTAGGAGTGATTTATTTGAAAGATCACACAAACTAGATATATAGGATATTTTTTTGTTGGGTATTACATTCCATAAAGAACTTTTCTTCCCATTATCCGGCCAAAGAGTGAATAAAGTAGGAACATACTGCTCTTGCCAGAAGTGGGACAAAACTATACTCTCTTCCCTCTCCTCTGTTGCTCCTTTATAGGGAAAGCTTAGAGACAAATGTTTCAGTTCCTGGTGATACACAAACTTTCAAATCCAAATTAGTAATGAACTCTCAGGAGCATCTGGTTTCTGATCCAGTCTACTTTTGAGAAATCCTGCTGAGAGTTGGACATATTCTGAATCTGTCCAAATCAGCACTATGCATTTTGGTATCCTTATCTGAAGTATATCCCATACACAACAAATAGCTGGCCAGCATTTGATTCCACTAACTGGTTCCCCTGTCACACTGCTTTTACTATTTAAAAATCTATCCAATATTCAACCAAAATCTTTCTTCAACTTAAACCCACAATATTCAGTCTTGTATTCTGGGGTGGCAGAGAACAATTTTCACCATCTTCTTTGTGACAGCTCTGCAGACATTTGAGGAATTCTATCATATTTTCCCTTAGTATTTTATTTTCTCCAGGCTAAACATATCTAATCCTTGAAACCTTTCCAACTTATCTACATTGGTTCACATAAAGCGTGCTGCGCTGAATTAGACACAGATGTAATATGGAATGATGATTACAGCAGACAAGCTACAGGAAGAAGGAATCTTCATTGGAGAGAAATTGAGAAATTAGCACCATTATAACTGCACTAGATTTCTACTAAAGTTTTACCTAACAAACCTTTGGTTTTTTTAAACTGATGTTCCTATGCACAGTCATCTGCTATCTAAAAAATAACCCATCCTTACAGTTCAGCCTATCAATCAACAGAAAGTCCTACTAATATGGCATCAGATTTTTGTTTTGTTTTATATGCATGTTATACTGTTACAAGAACATGGGCAATGATGTCTATAATTACTACCACATACCTCAGCTAAATCTTCAAAACAGCTTCCTACTAAAGGATGGGGACTGCCTTCATCTGTCATTTCTACCGTGTCTTCAATATGGCCCAACAGCTTCACACTAAGCTCATGAATATCTGATATGCGACTGAATATATTTTCTACATCCTGCAAAAATGAATGAATTGATAATTAACAACTGGAGGTGGGACTTGAGATTGACACATTAAAACAGCATTTGTCAATTAAAGTTAGAATAATTACTGCTAGACAGAAGGTATTACAGCAGTGGTTCTCAACCTGTGGGTCCCCAAATGTTTTTGGACTTCAGCTCCCAGAAGTCCTGAGCATTGATCATAGTGGCTGGGGCTTCTGGGAGCTGAAGTCCACAAACTTCTGGGGACCCACAGGTTGGGAACCACTGTATTACAGAAAATTAGAATTTGCATACTCTAGATGCTAGGAAGTAATACTGAAACACCACAAAAAGTGAACTTTCATAGCAAACATTTATTTACTATTTGACTAACAAACACCCCCCCCGGCAAAAGCTCCACAAATATGTGCCTTCCTCTTGGACAAAGGGCTCTTAAGCCCTGGTCTTTTGTTTGATTTGTCAAGCCAACAAAACAAAACACACATCTCACAGAAAAATTAATCCCTTTTTCAACTCAGCAATCCATTTCTGTTTACTCAGAAATTTATTGCACAAGCATATATTTTCAAACTCAGATGCCTTTCAAAACTATTATTAACTGCAGCTTCTGTTACAATAAATAAGTACAAATGTTAAGTGACTGAAAATATTTGGTTCTAAATTGATAGTTGATGAGACAGAAGTAACACTTCAAGGTAACTTGTCTGTATGTGTCGAGAGTTTTCTCTCTTTATTGATATACCATCTTTTCTCAAATTCCAGAATACAAGCATGTCTCAGTTAAATAAGCCTCCAAGAAAGAAGCTTCTTTTCACAAAGCCTTTTTATGCCTACCCAGCAACAGGCATAAACACATTTCAAATTCAAGATAAACCAGAATCCTGAGGATCCCTGGCTTACTATGATGTGTGAAATGGGATACTGAGAGTATTAAGATGGAAATCAGTTTTCCGAAAACAGCTGTGCCAATCAAACCGACGATCCAAGAAAAGATGCTATCTGGAAATTAACATGTATCTGTTTGATACTGCCTGAGACCCAAATGCTTTACAACCAAGTAGCTTTATACTATTCCTTCAGCTATTAAAATGTTTGTGCTCCCTATGACAACACTCTGCTAAAACAGGGTCTTTTTTTCAACATTCTACAAACAAATTTTGTAGAGTACAAAAAAATATAATATACTTACATGACCTGAAAACAGCTTTGGATTGGAAATAAAAGGTTCTCTGAACACTTTTATTATGAGATTTAGCTCCCTTATGTATTGTCGAACTTCCGCCATGAATGATTTCACAATATCATAGTATGTTTGTTCTCCTGAAGTAGAGGGTTCTTCATCAGATAATGTCAATGTACTAATATCCTCTACATCCTGGTGGAACATATCCATCAATACCTGTTCATTTAAAGGTGGAGGAAAGAGAATTAATTTGGGGGCAATATAACCAAAGTTAAACAAGCACTGGAAAAATAAAATTAGAACAGAAGAAATAAAATTAGAACAGAATTGTACTTGAAACTGGCTTGCTACACTACAGATATATTAAAACAAAGATCTAGAAAACTAGCAGATACATGTCTCAAAATAAGTTGTATGATTTACCCATAGATCCAGTATATGGATCTAGCACTGTGAAAAGAAGGAAAACAGGAAAATCTTAAATCCCCATCAGAAGATCTTCCATCTTCTATGGAGCACATTAAAAATCCATGCATAATCCAACTGAGCAATCAGAGTTTCACTCTAAGTACAATCCCCCTTCCACATTCACAGGTTTGACCTTCGCAAACTTGATTATTCACAAGGCACTTGCTCCCCCATTCTCTCCCTCTCACCTTCCTGCCTTTTGCCCGGGTGTATGCCTTTTGCCCAGTCTTCCTTCCACAGACCTGGGCAAAAGGCAAGCGAATGGCAGGAGACAGCCCCATGGGTGCCTTCTTTGGTTATGTCACTGCCCACTCCCATTTGCTTGCCTATTGCCTGGGTGCTTGGAAGGCAGCGCACTTAGGCGAAAGGCAATTGAATTGGGCAGGAGTGAGGCAGGCATGCAGGCACACCTTCTCTGAGCATGTGGCTACCTCTTCCCATTCACTTGTCTATCACTCAGGTGCCTTCTCCAGGGCTGTCTCTGATCATTCACTTGCCTATTGCCTTAGTGCCTGGAAGGCAGTGCGCCTGGGTGAAAGACAACTGAATGGAAGGAGGGAACAATTGCATGTCTTCTTTGGGCTTGCAGCTGCCCCCTCCTATTTGCTTACCTATCACCCAGGCACCTGGAGGGAAGGTAGCGTGCCTGGGTAGAACACAAGTGAATGGCAGAGGAGCCCTGGAAGGGAATGGGACAGAGAGTGCTCACTTTGGGGGGGGGGGTAATTTTCTTTTTCTTTTTAACTTTTGGGGGGATTCTGCATCCCAAACCCTCAGAAAGTCAAGGGGCCACTGTACTAAATTGTGAGAGTGGAGATACGTAAGATATATTTATATATTAATTGTCATTTCAGGAACCATGTAAGAAAATATCGCCAGAAGTAACAGAATACACATAAAAAGGGAAAACAGATAGATAGATATACAGATGAAATATAAAGTTGTTCCAAGTGATAATTTTAAACAATCCTGCAATTTCAGAATCTTGTGACAATCTTCTTGAGGATTTACCCAAGGAAAGTGATGAAAAATTCAATATCAGAGACATGCACCTTCTCCCTTACTTGATCCTACTACAGAGAGTAGGGAGAGCTTCTAGAATAGTGCTAAGAAATGGTGCAAAGGGGTCTCTGTGTAAACCAACCCCCCATCCATTCACAGAAGTGTCCACTGAAGCCCCTTCTGCTCCTGGAGACCTTCTCATTATAAATAGGCTCTGCTAGATGCAGTACAGTATACAGTAATTGGAAATATATATTCTACCCACCTTATCAGCACACATTGCCACTTTGATGTCTTGTTTTGTAATTTCATCATGTCTTATATTTCTTACATAGTTCCCAACCAACTTTAAGATATCTGCTGAAATGTATTCTAATACTGCTACTATGTAAAGAGATACTTGGTGGTCAACTTTATAACCGAGAACTTCCTGAAAGAAAAAAATAACTTTGTAATACTGAGTTACATGGGTACACATCTAAGATATGCATATTTCTACATATGTTTCTATACAAACCCATTTAATCAAGTGTCAAATAATAAAATCATTTACTAGACAGCATGTAATGGGACTAGGCGTAACACTGAGTTAAAGTAGCAAAGCATCAGATTTTTAATTATACAATGTAATTTCACCACATTTCTTTTCACTAAATTTCACATAACCTATTGCAGGTTTAAATTCAACATTATGCCACTGAAAGTCCATTAGCGCAATAGGACTTCCTCTCCTTCATCTTCTATCACAAAGGCAATCCACAACCCCCGACCCCACTAATATGCTTCCATAGCTTCCCCAGACCTCTGGAGTAAATTCTGAGGGTTGGTAGAGGGAAAGAGGAGAGATTTCATTTCTGCTTCCCAGTTCTACTAACAAACGCAATTCTGTCTGTGGAATGACAAAATTCCAGCCACTGCACCTTTTTTCTGGATGACTCTTTCAAATACAATGAAGATTTAGTATTGGAAATATCAGGAGATCTGCAGTGAGGTCTTTTAATGAGCAGTACCATTTCACTGATAGAATAGGGGAATCCACTGTAACCTGAAAGAAATAATCTCTTTTCCCCATAAGGCCCCAACATATCCTAAAATTAATTCTGGGGAGCTGAGAAGCTGTCTGGAGCTGTTCAGGAAACATGGAGCACTAAGAGAGAAAGGGGAGGAATATTCTATTGCAGCCACTAGTGGAATGTCAGATTTAGCCCCAAAGTGCTTGCTTGACTCAAGAATGTATGTATTCTTTGTCTCTAAGTAGAGCTGGTTACTTAAAGCAGATGCGTAAAAACCTGAAATACTTTTCTAGGTCTAGCTACACTTCTATTCTGAAACAGATCTTACTAGCTGGAACCTGAGGTCTGAAAATTTACTTATCACAATGAGTATCCCTTCTGTTACAAATATTACAAATCTCCATGTATGCTAGAAAAAGATTCTTGCAGCCATACTGGAGTCCACACATTTTGCCTGGTGACTACATAAATAAATAAACACATACCAAAATGAAAACTGCTAGAATTTGCCAAACCTAGTTGGAATCAGTGCTAGTTAGAATAAAGATAAAGATTTGAAGATAAAATTCAGACAGAATTGAAAAAAACAGCTTCTGTATAGAAGCTGGACAAGAACAAACATCACTAATTCTGCAATATATTGTATACCATAATATTAATAATACTTACTTTTAATAAGGGGTGAATTTTTTCTACTGGGAGAAACAATGGATTTCTTCGCTTCCTCTTTTCAATTGCAGACTGAGCATCAGCTATTGCCCACTTATCAATAGGATGTGGAAAACTCTTTTGCACTCGATCCTTTTAACACAAAAATTAAGAATTATATCCAAGTACGTAACCAGTAAATAACATTTCTCTGACATATCCTAAGTAACTGAAAGCGCTTTTATTTTAATTTTTTAACTACTTCCACAAACAAAAGTGAGTTACAAGGCAGCTAAGAGAATACAGTAAGATCAATCAATACATAAAATCAATCATAAAAAATAAAATGTGAAAAATAAAACTACTCAATCACAAACTAAATTCTTACCAATTTCCAAGCAAATAAACATGTTTTCAACTGGCATCTTAAAACACAAAAACAAATAAACAAAAAATATTGGTGAAAGCAATTTTCCCTGAGAAGGGTATTCCAGAATGTGGAGACTATATAGCAATAGCATTTATTTCTATACCGCCTATCAACTAAGTGTTATCTAAGCAGTTTACAATGTATTTTTAGATAACTGCCCCCAACAAGCTGGGTACTCATTTTACCGACCTACAAAAAGATGGAAGGCTGAGTCAACCTTGGAGCCTGGCTACCACGGAAAAGATTCTTTCATTTATAATTTCATAGCAGTTGTCCTACCAAAAGCATTCATCTGGTAATAGTAATACTCTAGCAGGCTAACAAGGAGGAGGTGCTCTTTAAGGTATTTGGGCCTTAAGCCACTAATAGCTTTAGAGTAGAGGAGGGCAAAGTACAGCCCTGGAGCCACAAGCGGCCACCACATCTGTTCTTGCAGGTCTTGATCCTCATGGATTCCACAGATCACTTTTTCTGGTCAAAAACATTTCCTTTCTGCGAAGCTTTCAGGAATGGCATTTCACCCTTTAAATAGGCTGCAGCACCCCCTACGTTATTTAACAATAAAAAATACCTGCTTTGGAGTTTTTTTTCCAGAAAAACTAGTAAGTTTCAAGTTATTTCTCATTTTGGTTTTGCAGGGGTATTTTTGGCAGTCCATGTGGCCCCTGGAGCTACTGAGTTGTCTACCCTTGTTTTAAAGAAAGCATTATACCTTCAAGAATGAAGGAAGAGAAGAGGCAGCCACTGAAACTTCTAGTGATAATGCTATTTCAAAAGAAGCCTTAGCTATGCACTATGTCTTTCAGAGGAAGCAATACCACCAGTTAACTTCTGAGACCCTGGAGTTGCCTGCCTACAGATCTTCTGAAGGATTCAGCTTTGGTTTATTAGTATTCATTATTAAATTATGTAAAATAAAAGAGCAGATAGCAGAGTCTATAAATATTTGCATATAACTGGTATACATCACATATCCTAAAGATTAAAAACACTATCAATTTATTTGTATACCATTTCTCTACAATAAACTTGCTGTGCCTAAACTGGCTTGCAATATAAAAAATAACGTTTACAAATAAATATTATGATCTTAATATAATATCAACAATTCAATGATTAAGTACAGAATTATTTAGTACTGTACCAATAACAAAAATATCAACTTCATGTTGATAGTTAAAAAATGAACTAAAAACTGTTTTCCTACCTCTACATCCTGGAAGCTTCTGGGCTGGGCTTGGCACAGCATGTTTAACAACTGCAGAATTAACTCCTCAACATACTGCAAGGCATCTTCAGTAGACGACAATTTAGGGTGGACTTGCATCTGAACCTACATTCAACACAAAATAATCAAACTTACATATTCTACTACAGTCTTCAGAAACATCTCAGAATTATGAACATTTTAAAAGATACTAAATATAGGTTATGCAAACTATCTGTTATACCAGGTTCACCAAGGAGCTGAGTTTTTTATTTCTGGATTTTTCTAGATCATAAAGAAAAAAATGATTGCACTATTATATGTTCTCTTTCAAGCTCACCTTCCTGTAGCTATATAAATATTTATTAATGTATATAAACATTTATCATCCTACGTTCAAGGATCTCATGGCACCATGCACAAAAATGAATGTTAAGAGTTTAAAACAATATAAAACAGAGAAAAATACTCTTGCTTTATTCTTATGTAACAGTCTAGAAGTAAGAAATAGAGGGGAACCGTTTAAGCTGCAGGTGTTAAGTGGCCATTTAAAACTGGAGAAATGAAACAGGTAACTGAAAAGATGGAACAATATTATGGCAAAGATCAGGAGCATTTTGCAGGAAATTTCTGGTTCAAACTTCATTACAAATGAACTCAATTGTAAGGTGAAAGTTATTTAAAGGGAATGTTTGCAACAACATGAGGGAACGTTCCTCCATGAAAATGCCTGCATACAGAATACTGGTCCACCAGAGAGAAACATTCTGGCTACAGAAGTACCTAACATATCTGTAAATTCTGAAGCCACAGGGAAAATTGAGAGAAAATGGAGATTGTGGAAAAGGTGAAATATATGTACTATTTTATGACTTTAAGAGTATGAGCAGAACAATCAAGTCAGATAATCAGTTAAAGCGTATAGTGCTATTAAACAATTCCATCTTACTCCACTAACGTTATTATGAAATTATAACATTAATGTTATTTTATAATCTTACATCAAGCTTCAGAGAGAATCTGTGCCATCTTCACTATATTCACTTTGACTGCTGCAGATGCCAAAACATGGAAGGCTTGTATAAACTGAAAAGCCTTATTTTCTATCTATTCACTCAATGAAATAAGACAGGAGTCTGAGGCCTCCAGGAGCCACAGACTGCCTTAATTCATGTCTACTGACAACCCATGTTGTGACCTCTATGACTATTCCTAAGCCTTTAAAAAGCCATCTAAGAGTGTTCAGATGTTGACCGGCCAAAATAATGCTCAAAAGAGGTGGTAAGGCTATGATGCCGGTGTCCCTCCACTGGTGAGCAGGCTCTGCCACTGCAGGTGCCTGTGCTAAAGTTGCAAAGAATTCAGAGCATCAAAAGCTCTCACTGATTATGTTATTAGCAGTGGTTCCTAGTGTTAAGACCCCCAAATGAAGTGCTCTTGCAAAAGGAATTAGCCACTTAATCAAAATGTGCTATTCTTTCCAATGCGTATATGTGTGTGGAGAACAAAATAAAATGATCTGCTAAACTGAGAAGAAACTGTCTCTTAACTTTTGCCCTGGCTGAAGGAAGTTGGCAGTGTTCTTCCTTAGTCCCACTTAAAATTGCTTTGCTAGTGGCTGCATTATATCTTTGATTAGCTGAGTCCATAAAAGCTGGGCTGCAGGGATTTTGGGCACATGTGATGCTAGCTTGAAACTTGGGCATACGCATGTACACATACACACATAAGCCATTCCTCTGTGAACCACTTTTCAAAGGAAGACCAGAGCAAATATGTTCTGAATAAATGCTAGTGATAGAAATTAGTCCAATTCTACCTTTCTGCATTCTGCAGAAGTACTGTCACTTCCTAGTGACCACCAATACACAGTAATTCCATGTCACATTTACAGCCACACACAATTTTCTTGGTGCAAGCACAGAATAGATTCCACAGCTATTATTAACCACATCAGCTTTCAACAGATGAGTGCTGAATATGTTTTGCTTAAGAAATTAAATGGCTATTTAATGAAACCCCACTGCACTGAAATAGGTACTCCTACACAATCCCAAACTGGTTACCTTTTATTATCAGCATGCAGTGTTCCTCAAACCAAAGACCATGACATATCACATTAGATGTGCCACTATGATAAGGGATGAATTTAATGACACATCCCCCAATTGTGAATTTAACCTTTTTCAGATGAACTAAAGCTTGAGAGGTAAATGTTCTTAAAGTAATTTTTCCCTATACTGAAGTACAACATTTTCTTTCCAGGGAACAGAAATTCCATCATACAAAAGAGTGCTACATATTGCAGTTATTATAAAATAATACTGTTTTTACAAAGGTGTTTCTGTAGCCAATATAACGTCAACTGACATGTTTACAATTCAACAGCACTGACTTAGGCTATCATCCTAAATAAACTTACAACAGAGTAAGTCTCACTCATCTTAGTAAGATGTATTACTAAGTAAACAGGAATAGAATTACACTGTTAATTCTACCTGGTTACTATGGCATCGGGGTAAAGTAGATTCGAAGAAAAAGAGACAACTGCATAAATAATTTTGTGAAAGCATTAAAAATAGACACTGAAATACTACTGTTGCAAACAAGAGCGACTAGTACCCTGAATACTAACATAAAACAAGCAGCTTTCTCTAAGTCTAAACCTCTCCAACATGTTTATCAAAATGTTCTAAATCTAGAGGAGAACCATTTTTAAATGCAATTTTTTCAGCCACAACCACTCTGTTCCAAAGTTCCATTACAAGAATTTCAGTAGTATCACATATACATGCAATACTGTACATGTTAATCCACCTCATGACAACCACTTCATTGCATATATTAGAATTAAAATAAATCTTTGCTTTACTGGGCTCACAAATAAAGCCAATAAATATAAAAGGTGACATTTATACATGACACCCAGTCGCCATGTAAATGTAGCTCAGATGCACGGAAGTCCCTCTTTAGATGAGGTCCCACCCACCCCCCATTCTCCTTCTTGTACTTCTTCTCGGAAAATATCTGTATGATAGAAGAGAACTGGTGTGACATAGAGATCTGTAGGATTTACTGAAGTCAATGGAACCCAAAATGCTGAAAAATCAAGCTAATATTATTGAAGAGAAATGATCTTAGCCTGATTTTTCAGCATTTTGAGGCCCGTTGACCTCCTTCTCTTTTTCTTCCTCCATACTAGCAGTTCAGTCCATGCAGACATCTCTCAAATCAATGTACTGACAACCTTAACATTTGGATGTCTATCCCAAAGACAATTGGAAAAAATCTCACCTTCCTTTCTTTTCCTCTGGACTAGCCGAAACTATACAGAGGTCTGCTAAATCAGCATACTCATATTGGGATATTAACTTCAAACCATGTTGATGCCACAATATTTGGTATGAAATTCCCTCTGCAACTCTTCATCAGCCAACACCATGCAGAGGTCTCCTTGATTAGTATACCAAAAACTCTAACATCTAGATATTAACCCTAATCTATGTTATCTCTAAAATCTTTGGAATGGAATCACCCTCCTTTGTTTTCTGCCCTTCACTCTATGCAGAAGCATCCCAAATCAATGTACAGTACCTAAAACCCTAAGTTCTGTATGTTTACCCCATATGTGCTAACCCTAAGATCTTTGAATCAACAGCCCTCTTCTTCTCTCCTCTTCTTCTGTCAGACTACTCCATGTCATTATACTAATAACAGGACATTAACTCTTATCTGTGTTAACTTCAAAATATTTGAGATGGAACCATTCTTCTTCCCCAGTCCATGTCAAGCAGAGGTCTCCCAGATGAGTATACTGAAATCTTTATCATATGGATATTAACCCTTATCTGTATTAACCTTAAAACCTTTGGAATATAATTTATTCATATTTTACTCTCTCCTCCTTGGCCACACTAGATTTCCAAATCAATGTACTGAACACTCTTGGTACAGCATGTTTTTTTTAAATTATTTTTGCATGTTTTTATTTCATATAATGACAAATAACTGTGTGTCTTTTTTCTGGAAAAAATTTCCCTCACCACACTTCAAATTCTTGTGCAGTTCAAAAGGGTTACAGTTTTGCTGTATTCAGGCCAAAATAAAAAAAAGTTCCTGCATAGTTGCTAATAATTGTGAAGTTGTTGTTGTTTTTTTAATTCTTGCCTATGTGGGCAGGAACTCCAAATTTGACTATGGTTGAGAAATTAAAAAATTTCATTCTCATCCTTATTAAATACGTTACAGCTCAGAAATGGGCAGAAAAAGAAAACTTCACGTATAAGAAGGAAGGAAACAGAGAGGATGGCTGAGCAATTGTAAATATTACACGTTTCTTCTAGATTAATTTGTTTCTTCCATTTCTAACATTTTATTGATAATCAGTGAGAGTATGTGGAAGAATCTATATGTGTGTGTGTGTGTCTGTCTGTCTGTGTATATATATATATATATATATATATGTACATACAAAATCGGAAGAGAAACAATTTGACAATTACAAAAGAGAAAAACTAAAGATAACATGAATAAATAACACTGCTGTGGCATACATGGACATACTACTTCTATAGTGGTACCAGGTTACACACAAGTAAACTGCAATGAGCTGAAGACTAACTTTCTCAGTCTTCTCTTTCTCTGGTTCATCAGTGTCTTCACTTTCATTTTTCCTTAACCACAGTTTGCTATGTCCTTTAGACCTGAAGCTGTTTTTAACTATGTTAGCTGTTAACTATGATTACTTTAAACAACCCAGCTGCAGTAACTGTAGTTTCCAACTGGCTGCCTTGAAATTACCCCAATTAAGATTAACCACATCTTACTGGGTATGGATGGCAGTAAACTATAGTTAACAAAAAACAGAAGCATGAGATTCCAAATGCCTTGTAGTTATGTGTCATTTTGTTTTCTGTTTTTATCATCCTGAGAACTTAATTTATACTTCATGACTGCATACACACAGGTTTTACACAGTATATTTGTATACCTTACCATGAGTTGTGCAAGACAATGAAGCACCCAGCCACTAAGACGTCATAGCACTTTTTAAAACTGGGTTAAGACACAGAGGCAAAAGACTGCAAAATAACATAACTCTGAACAAATTTCCCTGTCTACACAAGCCCTCCTTCATTACACTGCTCTTGTCTTAGTATGAAATAGTCTGCTATTTTCTTAGAGAATAAATTTAACAGTTTAGTGAGATATATGAGCTGAGTGAGAGACATTTTCTTTTTAAGTCTTCCCTAATTTGACATGTAGCAGCTTCAGATTCACCTCATGACCGTCGAGGGGGAGGGGGAGCAAGAGCAACACGAAAGCAAGTTTTCAAAACAAACAAGTATGTACAGTTCTCAGAGTGAGAACCATGCAACTGTATGTGTCTATCTGGATTACTGTAATGTACTCTTATGTGGGGCTGCCTTTGGAAACTGTTTGGAAATTCCAGTGGGCTCAAAATGATGCTGTCAGGTTACTGACTAGAGCAGGTTATAGGGAACATATACTTCTTTGCTGAACAACTCCACTGGCTGCTGATCCATTTCTAGGCAAAGTGCTGGCTATGATCTTTAAAGCCCTACACGGCTTTATTACAGACTATTTGGGGGAAAAAGATATCTTCCCATATAAGCTCACCCATGCCCTAAGACCTAACAGGGGAAGTCTTTCTCATGGTCCCACCACCATCCCAAGCATGTCTGGTGAGGACACAAGAGAGCCTTCTCAGTGGCTGGACCCAAATTGTGGAATTTCCTTCCCCAGAAGGCCCAGTACACTTCCTTTACGTGATCTTTCCACTGGCAGGTAAAGACTTTTTTTTTTAAAAAAGGAGGTATTTGGTTTTTAGTAGGTTGCAGCAAATACCGCTTTTAAAGTAGGATGCAATGTTTTAATTTCAAAAACACATTAGAACAACATTAAAACAGAATGATTATTTCATTCTGTTTTAATGTTGTTTTTAACTTGTATTTTTCATGGGTTTTCAACATCAAATTTAGTTTACTTATGTTTTTACTTTTGTATTAAGAACTTTTGAAGCTACGCTGTGGGATTTTTTTAGATGCCATATGCCAATCTGAATTCCGTGATGGGAGAAAGGTGAGGTATAAATTAAGCAAACAAACAAGCATTGCTGGTGAAGTAGATTTCCTTATCCGATTCCTTCCCAGAGCAGTACTTCCACCTCCTCACCCAAATGTTATACAGATGGTTGGGGGTGTACGCTATGGAACAGGGAAACAGGAACAGGAAAAAAGGAGGGATCTATGAAAACTGGACAGAGAAACTTTGCCTGAGCAGATCATTTCTGTATTTTCCATAAAAATTAAATCTTAGTTCCAACTCAATAATGTCTTCATTAGTTATTGCATCCACCTCCAAATTACTGTTGCAGAAATAAACTATGAAGACCTTAGGACTGATACACCTGTCATTAAATATTCACCTAAGTTTTTAAAAAGGAGGCTGCCTAAACTACCTACTCACTTCACAGCTAGATAGCATAGCTACGATAAATTTCTCACATCCTACTGAACAGTTAACATGTTAAAAATGGATCATTACATGATAAAGTTGGTATCAAAGCCGACTTCCAATGCAACATCTCCAAGGCAAGCTGACTCCACTTGCCTTGGAGCCTCACGAATTAAAATGGGTCAAATAAACAAACAAACAAGCAAACAAATAACATTATTTTAAACAGCTTAAATTGATCTATTGTGTGCATCCTATTGAACAGTTAACATGTTAAAAATGGATCATTACATGATAAAGTTGGTATCAAAGCCGACTTCCAATGCAACATCTCCAAGGCAAGCTGACTCCACTTGCCTTGGAGCCTCATGAATTAAAATGGGTCAAATAAACAAACAAACAAGCAAGCAAACAAATAACATTATTTTAAACAGCTTAAATTGATCTATTGTGTGCGGCCCTGAGATCCTTGGATATGACACTGTGTGTGTGTATGTATACAGACACACACACTTCAATAAAATCATCCCACCATCATGCAAGAAAAGGAAGTGTTATATGCACTAATGCCCAGGGTGCATTTAAATTAGAAATCAAATCCAATCATAACACACAAATCCATAATCCAATAAATCTTACAGACTAGATGTCATCTAATACAAAACTCACACTGCCTTTTAATTTTGTTCCATAAGTAGCTGAAAAATAAATGGATTAAAACATATTTTTATTGCAAAGTGGCTCAGTGAAATTGGTCACTTCTGTAAACATTCACATGAAATAAGTTTAAATGATTCCTTGGAAAAATTATGCAAGCAAAGATCCAGTTGATTTTCTCTGTAACCAACTCTATTCAAATTGTTGCAGTACAAGATGCCCTCATGATCTCCCCATCTCAAATGGTCCCTCGGCTTATTATTCCCAGCCATACACGTATATATTTGTTACTTACACGTCAGGTCCTAGGGGCCAGAAGCTAACCTTCCTAGAAAACTGTTCTGGGAAGCAAACAAGACTGGAAAAGATCTTAAGCCTTAAAGCATTCTGTTACCACACACTTTCTCCATGCTTCTGTCATCTCTTGGTTGTCAGCTAGGCGGGTGATGACAGGGGTGAAAGAAGTTTCAGTCTAGGGGCTTCACAGACAATACAGTTATTCCTCCACATTTGCTAGGGTTGGAAAAACTGTGAATAATTCTAGGCGCTCTCAAATCATATTTAACACACAAAAAGTACGATCACCATATTCAACCCACCGTGGATTCCTCTGAGGCATCAGGATTCTTTCATAAGGCAGAAGAGGGTGGCTGGTGGGGCTTACTGCCACTTCCACTGCTGCCCCACACCATTTTTAAGCCTCATTCATAGTTTTTCAGTTTCACAAGGCTTGCAGTCCCTATTAAAAATGGCATAGGGAGGCAGCAGAGGTGATAGGAAAAAATCTGTGAATAATCAAATCTACGAAAATGAAACCCGCACTTGTTGAGGGCTGATTGTACATGCATGTTGATAACCTAAAAAGAAATTTTGTGGACGACCAAATATTCAAGAATACACACAACGACACTCCTGTTAGCATTCACAGGCTTACAATCCTAGAAGAAACACCTACCCGTCCTCCTCTGGGATTGTCAGCCATCTCACATGAATGTCAACATTCGCCAAACTTTTGACATTAACACTTATACGTATCCACAGTACACATGTTCTGTGACCTATCGACACATACCGTGATCCGCATCCACCTCGTCACACTACATGGCAGCGGCAACCCCCCACGCTGTCTTTTTTTTTTACGGTACTAGCCTTCCTAGAAGAAGGGCTGCCATCCTTCCCCTCTCTCGCTCACCTTTTTCAGGGCGGGCACGAGCAAGCCCCGCCACTTGGGCGCGTTCTCTTCGCTGAAGAATTCATACTGCAGCGGCGGTGCCTGCATCCTGCTTGCCCCGTCCCGTCCCCTCTGCAGGGAAGCGACGGGAGTCACTGCTGGGGCCAACACCGACGTCGTGCCTGGGCCCGGAGCGGCGGTCGCGGGCGACACCCGGAGCCTGAGCAGGACAGAAACGGGGGAGCCGCCGGGGGCGGCAGGGGCAGGACCCAGCGTCGGGGGGCGGCGGCGACATCCCTTACTCGGTCACCCGCCGCCCGGCCCGGCCTTGTCTCACTCACTGCCGGGGCCGGCCTGGGACAAGATACTACCGGGCATCCTCTCTTTCGCTCTGACAAGACGGGGGCTGTGAAAGGAGCGGAAGGCAAGGCCAACGGCCGCCAAGTGACGGTTGCTTAGGGGAGGGAGGGGCAGGGTGGCGAGCGCGGCTTTGAACTCTTAGTGGGGGATCTTCCCTTGCCCTGACGGTTACAACCGCCGGCGCGTGCGCACTGGGCACAAAGGCCGACGGGGCATGCGCAGTCGCGCCGCATTCACTCCTCCTTTCCCACTACCTTTTCTTTGGAAGGCTCTCGCTCTGCCCTCCCTTTCCCATTTTTCTTTCTCCTCCCTCCCACTTTCCTCTTCCTCTTCCGCGCGGAAATATCTGAACCAGAAACAACCCCATTCTGCCCGCCCCCTGCGCAAAGCCTAGTCCAGGCTTGCTAGTCGAAAACCGAATACTTGGACTGAAGCGTTTTCATTAGTGGAACAATGCGGGGGAAGGAGGAAGACGAAAAGGAGGGAAATGCTGTTATTGCGCCCCCTGCGGCCCGGAGGACTGAGTGTGATCCTTCCAGTGACTTGGACGTTCCAAAGAAAACAAAGCAGACTCGAACCGGACGCGTTGAGGTGGTTAAAGTGGGAAGGGTACAGCGTCGTGGGCTGCACGAAGCTACGAGTGTGGCCATTTCCGCACTAGACTGTTAGAGCGCTATTATTCCACTTCCAACATTCTATGGAATCTTGGGGTTTGCAGTTTAAAATAAAATATATACCGTTTACAGAAAGTCAAGAGATCTTGGAGCACCTTCGTAAGAAGTTTGTAGCACAAGCTCTTGTAGGCTTATTCAGTCTTAGAGCTGCAACAGGATCCTTTAGTTACGGCTAACTATACTATTTGTTAACTTATTACATCTGGGTCAAATCAGACAAATTCACTAGTTGTACATGACAAGACTGAAGTTGTTTAAAAAGCCACAAAATTTCCCACCGAAACAACATTCAAAAACCTGAATGACAGCTTCTCAGGAGACCAAGCCATACATCTATATTTGGGAAAGTTCTTTTCTAGAATATTATTTTATTAATTGTCTAGGCTGAGTTCTAAAATACTGATTATATGGAAGCTTTATGGCTTGTGCTTTCTTTCCCATCTAGTGGCATATGACTGGTAAATTTAATTGGTTCTTCCTATTGGGGTGTTGCTGTTTGAGTCACAGTATTCTGTTTGGATGGTTACTAGGGGTCCTAAAAGAATACTTAAGAGGGTTTTTTTGTTGTTGTTCTTTAATATTATTCTCAAGTGTGTCTAATGCATCTCACTGTTTTTAGCATCAATTTTTCTAATAATGGGCCTATTCTGTCTCAGCTTTTACCCATACCCCATTATTTTAAATGTTCCTTCACTTTCCCCTCAAATAAACCTGTGGGAATCTTATGGTTGTCCTCAGAAACTCCACTAATGACTACTAGGAAGATTCTGCAGCGGCACCTTGTTCTCAGCCTCCACACAGGGGTTTTCAAAATGTCTCCTCTTCTTAACTCCACATTACATATTATATCTTAGTTATACCAAAGTGTATTCTCTTTAGGCACATTCAGGTAGTTTGGCAACAGACTCCACCTTCCCCATTCAACACAGATGCAGATGCTCCGGAATGGGGTATTGTAAGAGATGATGAAGGTTTCTTTTATTTCGATAACACTATAGCCTCTCCTCTTTTAATTTTCCATGTAGTATTGGGAGAAGGAGGGAATTAGAGGAGATGCCATCCTGAAGAGGGAGCAGGAAAGGACTGGTTGCTGATCTGTAGCCATAGTTCTTCAAGGGATTAGCTATGAACTCACACGAATGGCTTTACTGTGCCTGTGCAACAATCATTCAGAACTTTCTAGAACTGTTACTGTTTTGGCAATAGTCCCTCCTTCCCTGGTCCATGTAGCCAGCCTGACTCGCAGTCAGATCCTCAGTTATCTGGATGCTGAAGCAGCAGCTAGGGTGCTAGGGAGAGCAAGACAAACAGAAAGGATGGGTGTTGTGTGAATTTAGACAACCACTCAAAGAACTACAGTTACAGGTCTTCCTCCTTCATGGTCTCTATTACTCATGCACATGGGAGACTAGTAAGCTACTCACCATAGGAGGTCGGAGTGTCATGTGACACAAGAAAACAGCATGGCTCTCCCAAAGGCGGCTTCACCCCTGGGCATTGCATCCAGCCTGTAGTGAGTAACAAAGGTTAGAGGATGTGAGGATGTAGCTGCCTAACATCCTCCTTTCTGCCTTTCAGAAAAGGAGATGAGGTGTAGCCACCACTTTGGTGGAGTGGCTATGTACATGATGGATGGGCAAAGCAACCCACTGAGATAAAACTGGCAAGCCATTCTTGTTCAAAGAGTTAACATACAAAGAGTCTCTGGGACTTGCAGAAAGCAGTAGTCCTGTCTATATAGAGGGCTGATGCTTGCCTAACATCAAGGCAATGGAGAGCACAGTCCAATTCTGATCAAGGATTTGGCATAACTGCAGGTAAGAGAATGTCTTAGTTCAAATGAAAAGTCAGTATCACTTCTTGTAGAGAGGAAACGTCTGGTCTAAGGACTACTTTGTCCTTGTGGAACTTCAGGAAAGATGGGTCTGTGGAAGGACACATAGCTCTCCTGGCAGATGTTATCACCATCAAGAAGACAGTCTTCCAGGTAAGTAGACAGATGTCACAAACCACCACTGGCTTGAAAGTTTTCTTAGAGAGCTGGGAAAGGACCAACTCCAAGCTCCACTGAAGTGTAGGCCCCGACACTGGTGGGTGAAAATTATTGTAGCCCTTCAGAAACCACTTAACCAATGGGTTCTGGAAACAGAAAGGCTTGCAAACAATCTGGAAGTTAGACCAAACTGCCACTAGGTGAATGGAAGAGAGCGAGACCTCTATTGGAAAACTAGAGGGGGAATTCCAGCATATGATCTCTCTACGCAACAGAAATGAAAGACATTTCTTCCACTTATACACAGGAACATTGAATGGCAGGCCTGTGCACAGCAGTGATGATTCACCAAATAGGTTCAGAAAGAGAGTGTAGAGAAACACCCTTCAAGTTGTCAGCCTGATGATGTCCTAGTTTAGATGTCTCACTTGCCCATATTGTAGTGTGGGAAGGTCTGGTTGATCCAGTAGCCTGAGGTAAGACCCCTGAGTGAGCTGCAAAAGTGGGGCAAACCAAGGCTGCATGGGCTACCACAGAGTGATCAAGATCCACTTCACCTTGTCTTTTTGAATCTTGGCTATCACTCCAGTGATAAAGGGAAACAGAGGAAAAGCATACATGATGGGGTCTCCCCAATGAAACAGGAAGGCATCATCATGCAAGCTCTTCCCCAGTGAGCCCTGGAGCAGTAGATCTGACACTGCCCGACACTGCTGAGGCAAAGAGATCCACTTCCAGAGAAAAGATTGAAGATTGTCTGAAGCATGTCAGGATGAAGTCTGAGTTTGTGACAAGAGACTGGTGCCCTGCTGAGATCATCTGGTAAGACCTTATTTTCTCCCAGCAGATGAATCACTGAGATTGAGATACTTTTGTCAATGGACCAGTCTCACAGATGGCGTGTGAGATGGATCAGTGTGCTCAATTTCATTGCACCCTTTTGTTTAGGTCAGTGGTTCTCAACCTGTGGGTCTCCAGATGTTTGTGGACTTCAGCTCCCAGAAGCCCCAGCCACTATGGGCAATGCTCAGGGCTTCTGGGAGCTGAAGTCCACAAACATCTGGGGACCCACAGGTTGAGAACCACTGGTTTAGGTAGTACAGCACTGTGGTATTGTTGGAGAGTACCTGACTAATACTGCCATGCAGGAGAAGTTCAAAGGTCTGAAAGGCTTTCTCCACAGCCAACATCTTTATAGAGTGTTGATGTAGAGATCACTCTCTTCAGGTGTCCAACACCTGAGAAGCCTTCCATGTGAGTTCCTCTTCCTTCCATGGAAGCATCTGTGGTAACCACTATTGTGGGCTGCAGAGGAAGAAATGGCATGCCAGTCTGAACTTTCCTGGGATCAGTTCACCACTCCAAGAAGTGATGAAAGCCCTTAGTATAGTGAGATATAGGTGAGGGGAGCTGACAAGCGAGTTGAATCAGGGGTTGCTAATACGCCAGAGGACAGGATCAAAATTCAAAATGACCTGGATTGATTGGAGAGCTGGATAGATTGGAGAGCTGGGCCAAGGCTAACAAAATGAAATTCAACAGAGAGAAGTGTAAGGTCCTACACTTAGGTAGAAAAAATGGAATACAGAAATATAGGATGGGGGACAAGTGGCTGGATAGCAGTACACGTGAAAGGGATCTAGGAGTCTTCATAGACCACAAGCTGAACATGAGTCAGCAGCGTGATGCGGCAGCCAAGAAAGCCAATGCAATTCTTGGCTGCATCAAGCGGAGTATGGTGTCTAGATTGAGAGAGGTACTGGTACCACTCTACTCTGCTTTGGTTAGACCTCATCTTGAATACTGTGTCCAGTTCTGGGCACCCCAATTCAAGAAGGACATAGTCAAGCTGGAGCAAGTCCAGAGAAGGGCAACCAAAATGGTGAGAGGCCTGGAAGAGATGCCCTATGAGGATAGACTCTTCTGCAGACTGGGTATGTTTAGTCTGCAGAAGAGAAGGTTAAGAGGGGACATGATAGCTATGTTTAAATATTTGAAGGGATGCCATGTAGAGGAAGGAGAGGGCTTGTTTTCTGCTGCTCCAGAGACCAGGACAAGGAGCAATGGATTCAAGCTGCAGGAAAGGAGATTCCACCTGAACCTCAGGAAGAACTTCCTGACAGTCAGGGCTGTCCAGCAGTGCAATATGCTGCTTCGGAGTGTAGTGGAGTCTCTTTCCTTGGAGGTTTTTAAGCAGAGGCTAGATGGCCATCTGTCGGGAATGCTTTGAGGGTGTTCCTGCATAGCAGGAGGCTGGACTGGATGGCCCGTGTGGTCTCTTCCAACTCTACATTTCTATGATTCTATGAGGATAGGAACCAGACCTTCAGCAGACACATTTTGATACCTGTGTAGGTTGTCATAGATGTTATGGAAGCCATGAATCCAAGCAGCACCTGGATGTCTTTGGCACATATCCAGCAAGTACACTGACATCTTAAGAGTAATTTTTAGAAGTATCTGGTACCTCTTGTCTGGTAGGTAAGCTGCTGAGACATGGAAATCCAGAATGGTTCTGATGAATTTGTCAGTCTGGGATGGTTTCAGATGAGACTTTTCATGGTTCATAATCAGATTCAATGTGTCAAGGATGCAGAGTATAAGATCAATGTTGTCAAAAAGCCAGGCTCTTGAATGAGCAACAAGGAGTCAGTTGTAGGGGAACACAATGACACCTTGTTGTCCAAGCCAGGTTGCCAGGGAAGGCAGCAGCAAAATAGATGCTGGTGTGGGCAATTTAGTTTGAATCCATTTGTAAACCAGGTCAAATGGTTCAGTCTCTGGTTATTTTACATCTAATTCTAGGCCCACGTGACCCACAACATTTGCTCCACAAAGGTACAAACATCATCTGTGGGGGAAACATGCTCTCCCAAGATGGTAGCGAGGAGAATGCATTGCTGGCATGCCAGATGAAATAAATGAAAAGTATGAATCAGAATCCTCCAATGTCAATGACCTCTGAAGAAATTGGCCACATAATTTGGAATGGGGAAGGACAGGCCTAAGAAGGAATCCTTGATACCAAAGACTGAACCCGTTTAGGAGGTACCAATGGAGGTGACTGGTGATGCATAGGTTCAGAAGGTTGGTCTGAAGGCAGCAGTTGGGCCTGAGGATTGGTATGCATTGGAGGAGGCTTCACAGTATGTTGCTCTTGATGGGGAGTCCATGGCTACTTAAGATGATGCTACCAAGGGAGGATTTGAACATTGATACTGACTGTGTTGGTGGTAATTTGGTGGTAATTTAGGCTATGTCAGTGGTGAAGTGGGTCATGTTGGTGGTATAGCAGATGCGATACATGGGAATAGTGCCAGTCCTGTTCCCATTCCTCATAGTAGAACTCTACCAACAGTACAGCAAATGCCTATGATGAGATGTGTATCGCTCTTAACCCCTATGGCCATCGCCCCCTAAATTGCACCTATCCTGACAATGCTCGGATTGGTAATGGTATTGACAATGCTGTGAGGACCTGGACCAGGACTATTGGACCAAGATTGGGATGACCCCATCCTGCGAGAGGTATCAGAAACTGACAAAGTTCACCAATGACACTGAACAGAATGATGAGGCAAAGGAGAGGGAGGAGACAGTCCTCTCTGAAGGAAGTGGTGGCAAAGGAGAGTGGACGACACAGTCTGAATGCAGTGGTTCAGGAGATCTCTGTGGTGCCACAGATGGCAATTTAAACTGTTTCTCGTTCAGAAGCAGTACCAACGTGTACCACTTGTGCAGATTGTGCAGATAGGGGCATGAGGTGCCTCAAATCCACAAAGATCAGCATCAACATTTCCCTCTCCTGCACCAATTAAGAAGGGGAGATTGGACAGACTGGTCAGATGCATGCATCAGAGATGGCAACCTCTTTTGCCCTTTTCTTCATCTAAGGTTTGGGTTTGGAAGTCAAGGCAGAGACCAAATAGACCAACTTGATGTCGATGGTACATGAGATTGAGTCTCCGTATCAACAGACTGAACTGATACTGAAGACTCTTTCAATTAGAGTTGGATGCAGGCCACATAGAGGCATCCTTAGCTTTCTCCAGTTGGACTCTGAAGTAAGAACCTCTTGATCACTACACAGACCAACAAACCAAGGCCAAAGAGGATCGAGGTGATAGGGCTCTGTGGTGCAAGGCTGAAATGGCTGGCTCATGTAAGAGAGCTTTGAGCCTGGATGAGTAGTTTTTATGAACTTGTAGAGTGAACATCTTAGTGAACACATGTCCCCACATTGTGGACTTCACCAAGGAACAACAAACTGTGAATGCCCATCCCTCTCAGGGATTTTAGCCCCACAGGAAGTAAACTTCTTAAATGACCTGGACAAAGTCATAGTAGGTCACTGTAGCCAAACCACTAAACTGAAGAAACCACTAAGCCGAAGAACAGTACTGAAGTCATACAGCCAGAATAAGCCAAATTGTTGTCTAAAGAGTAAAGCTAAAACATAGTCCAAGAAGTAAAAAAACAGAAAAGTATTTGAAAGAGAAGTAATCAGCTCACTAACAGGTTCTTTGATGTTGCTGCTGCAGTGGACAAAAAGGAACTGCGGGATTGAAAGGGAATCAGGCTAATAACATGGACCAGGGAGGAGGAGCTAGTACTAAAATGCTTATATAACAGCTTCAGAAGGGTCCAAACAATGCACACTGCAAGTAAACCTATTTGTGTGAATCAAAAAGACAACAAAGAAGAAGGCCAGGTGCATGTGCCTATGTTTGGGTCTAACCCATTTTGAAACTTCATTATGTAATTCGTTGTGCTACAATCCTGAAACCATATTTTTAATACTGCCTTTTATCCAGGGCTTCCTAATTCAATCCATACTAGATGAGGACTCTCAGAAATGATTTTGACAAAATTAAAGATTTTGTTAACATCAGAGAAGGCAGTTGCATGGATTCCAAGGTCAAATAGTTAAATATTAGTTAAGTAGTTAACTACTGGTTAAATAAATCTTTTTAGAATATGTTTAATGATACTGTAATTTTTTTTCCTATCAGGTAAGAAAAGTAAATATATATTAGTCTTTCTACATTTTCATTGCAATTAAAATTTTAATCATAATTATAACCAAGGACATCTACTAGCTTGATAACAGCCATCCTCACAGTCTCTGTCAGCTTGTGAGGTCATGCAAAGAGGGGATCAACAAGATTTTTTTGTGTCTGGAGGGGGGTTTGTGTCATTCATGTTAAGATCAGTTGTTTGGAAGTTTGCTTGTCCGTTTGGGGCATGTACTCTAACAAATAGGGGTTCCTTCTGAAAGGAAGAAGCTAGGGAAAAGCTAGCAACTGAGAGCTCTATACAGCCACCATCAGGGTCACTGTGAGGGCACCATAGTTTAAGAAGGATACTGACAAACTGGAACACATCCAGACAAAAATGGTAAAGGGTCCCTATGAGGAATATAGCCAACTACTGGGCTGGGTATGTTTAACCTGGAGAAGAAAAAATTGATAGTTGTAGATGACTATCATGTCACCTATCTGAAAGGTTGAC
The DNA here is from genome assembly GCA_948472985.1 of Iguana delicatissima. NCBI lineage: Eukaryota > Metazoa > Chordata > Lepidosauria > Squamata > Iguanidae > Iguana > Iguana delicatissima. Next base: position 125,786 of record CAOKZL010001938.1, on the reverse strand, counting down.
ATGATGGAGTAAAGCTTACTTTCTTCTCCTCCACAGAATAGTATCCAAAACAAACAATTCAAATTATAAAACATTATTACAGTAATAATGGGAGATTTCAACTACCCGGATATATGTTGGCAGTCAAACTCTGCAAAGGCGGCAAGGTCCAGCAAGTTTCTTACTTGTCTTGCAGACAATTTCATGGTCCAGAAGGTGGACGAGGCGACAAGGGGATCAAATATTCTGGATCTGATCCTGACCAACAGGGAAGACCTTGTTAATGACGTAGAACTGGTTGGATCTTTAGGAGAGAGTGACCATGCCCTATTAGAATTTGGCATTCAGCGGGGAAGAGAAGACAAGTGTAGCCAGGCATTCGTCTTAGATTTTAAAAAAGCAGACTTCTGTAAACTGAAGGAGCTGCTGGCTGAAATCCCGTGGTCAAGAATAGTCAATGAGAAAGGAGTTCAGGATGCATGGGAGTTCTTTAAAAGGGAGGTACTGAAGGCACAGGCTAAAACTGTGCCATTAAGGAGGAAAAATGGAAGGCATCTGAACAAACCGGAATGGTTGACTAAAGAGCTCTCAGCTGAGCTAAATATTAAGAAAAACATGTACAGGAAATGGAAGAAGGGGGAAATCACCAAAGAAGATTATAAGCAAGTAGCCAGGAGATGTAGGGAGAAGGTCAGAAAGGCTAAAGCACAGATCGAACTTAGGCTGGCCAGAGACATTAAAAACAATAAAAAGGGCTTTTTTAAATACGTCCGCAGCAAAAGGAAAAAGGAGGAGACGATAGGGTCACTGCGCAAGGAAGATGGTGAATTAATAACAGGAGGAAGAAAAAAGGCAGAACTCCTCAACACCTTCTTCGCCTCAGTTTTTTCCCAAAAGGATAAAAACACGCAACCTGGCGGTTGGGGAGCAGGTGAGGAAGTGGGGGAAATGCAGCACAGAATAGATAGAGAGGTAGTACAGGAATACCTGGCCACACTGGATGAATTCAAGTCTCCAGGGCCAGATGAATTGCATCCTAGGATTTTAAAAGAACTAGCAGAGGTCATTGCGGAACCTCTTGCTATAATCTTTGAAAACTCTTGGTGGACCGGAGAAGTTCCGGCAGACTGGAGGAGGGCAAATGTTGTCCCCATCTTCAAGAAGGGAAAAAAAGAGGACCCAAATAATTATCGCCCAGTCAGCCTGACATCAGTACCTGGAAAGATCCTGGAGCGGATCATCAAACAGTCAGTTTCTAATTACTTAGAAAACAGTGCCGTAATTACGAAAAGTCAACATGGATTTCTCAAAAATAGGTCATGCCAGACTAATCTTATCTCTTTTTATGATAGAGTTACTTGCTTGATAGATGAAGGGAATGCTGTGGACATAGTATATCTTGATTTCAGTAAGGCCTTTGACAAAGTTCCCCATGACATTCTTGCAAAGAAGCTAGTAAGATGTGGGCTGGACAGGGCTACTGTCAGGTGGATTTGTAACTGGTTGACTGACCGTACCCAAAGGGTGGTCACCAATGGCAGATTCTCATCCTGGAGAGAAGTGACTAGCGGGGTGCCACAGGGTTCTGTCCTGGGCCCGGTGCTGTTCAATATCTTCATTAATGACTTGGATGAAGGAATAGAAAGCACGCTGATCAAATTTGCAGATGACACCAAATTGGGAGGGGTTGCTAATACGCCTGATGACAGGATCAAAATTCAAAAGGACCTGGACAGATTGGAGAGCTGGGCCAAGGCTAACAAAATGAATTTCAACAGAGAGAAATGTAAGGTCCCCCACTTAGGCAGAAAAAATGGTATGCAGAAATATAGGATGGGGGACACGTGGCTGGCTAACAGTACGTGTGAAAGGGATCTAGGAGTCTTCACAGACCACAAGCTGAACATGAGTGAGCAGTGTGATGCGGCAGCCAAGAAGGCCAACGCAATTCTTGGTTGCATCAATAGGAGTATGGTGTCTAGATCGAGGGAGGTATTGGTACCACTCTATTCTGCATTGGTTAGACCTCATCTTGAATACTGTGTCCAGTTCTGGGCACCCCAATTCAAGAAGGATATGGATAAGCTGGAGCAGGTCCAGAGGAGGGCAACCAAAATGGTGAGGGGCCTGGAAGCCATGCCCTATGAGGACAGACTTAGAGAGCTGGGTATGTTTAGTCTGCAGAAGAGAAGGTTGAGAGGGGACATGATAGCCATGTTTAAATATTTGAAGGGATGTCATGTCGAGGAGGGAGTGGGCTTGTTTTCTCCTGCTCTTGAGACCAGGACAAGGAGCAATGGATGCAAGCTGCAGGAGGGGAGATTCCGCCTGAACCTCAGGAGGAATTTCCTGACAGTCAGGGATGTCCGGCAGTGGAATGTGCTGCCACAGAGTGTGGTGGAGTCTCCTTCTTTGGAGGTTTTTAAGCGGAGGCTGGATGGCCAACTGTCGGGAGTGCTTTGAGGGTTTTCCTGCATGGCAGGGGGTTGGACTGGATGGCCCTTGTGGTCTCTTCCAACTCTACATTTCTATGATTCTATGATTCTATGATTCTAAATATTGAGTAGACATTATGAAGCCTTTCCTGATGCTAAGAAACATTAAGCAGTGGAATGAGGTATCTTGGTGGTACACTTTCCTTTGTCAAAGGTTTTTCAACAGAGGTTGTAGAGCCACCTGTAAAAGGCTGCTTTGGTGTGGATTCCTGTATTGGAAGTGGGTTGGTTAGATGACCCTTAGGGTGTTGTCCAATTCTACAATTCTATTATTTTAGTTAAGCTGTTTTCCCCCAATCTTCAGCTAGTTAATTTCTTCAGAAAATGAGTGCAGACGGCAATCCAGATGTACAACAAACATGTTAAAAAAAGTTTATTTTACATTATATACATTAGGAAATATTCAAAAGCATTACCAACAACATCAATACAGACCATAAATCACTTTTAATGTAGTTATTCTTAGTTTATATCACAGTATAAAGAACATATACAAAAAAGCCAATATGTGCATTTCCCCACTACAACTTGGCATCTACATTACTGCATTGGAAAACACTCAAAAATCATTTTGCTCAAAATTAAAAATTCCTGTGATGTGTAATAATCATTTAAATTGTTTGTGCGAGGTAGTAACTAAATCATTTTGGCCAGGTGTTAAGACATTAAAAGGAAAATGTGAAAGACAGCAATAAGGCCAAATACTTTTTATAGAAAAAAAACTCAGACCAAATAAAGACAATTAATTAATCACTGTGTTAACCAACAACTCCCTTTCATATGAAGATCAGCTGTTCTGTGGGTGCATCCCCATATGGCAGTGAGTTTTAAGCCACTTGCCTTCAGAGAAATTAATCTGTCTACTGATAAACCCCTACATATCGCATAGGGTTCTTGGTATAGTGTACACAGTTCACATGTGCTGCTCAGCTTAGCTTATTGGGCATGATTCTCACTCCAGATGAACACAGTGAGATCTCACCCTACAGTCTCTGCTCCCCAATGACTGCTCATGGCAAGAGAAAACCAGTAGAGGAAAGCATACTTTTAGGAACATTCCTCACTATTTATTACTGAAAATCCCACTGCTATGCCTCTGAGGTATTCCAGGGTTGCCTGGAATATAGCTTGAAAAATCACTGTCCAATGAAAGTCCCACTACATAAAGAAAAGAAGAGCAGATTGATCCCAGAGTGCACAGTTATCCTATGACAATTGGCACAGGAGCTATGCAGATCAAAATGGGCACAATGGTAATTAGCTGGGGATGCTACTCCTGTCCTACCACGTAGGACATCCACATCTTAAATGAGAAAAACATGCATTATCTTCACCTTAATGTGAGTGCTAATGAGTATCTATGAAGTACTGCACAGAGTACTAACCATGTGCAGTGGCCTCTTGGGTGTGGATACCTGGATCTAGCCCCAAATATTGCAACCACTTCCACAATGTGGAATACTTTAACATTTGCATAATATGGGTGGCACTGAATAACAAAAAAATCAAAATGATCCTTATTTAATCATTGTATACATTTATCATTATGCCAAGGTACCACTATTTGGGATTTATTCCCATTCAAAATATTTACTTTATTCCCCCAAGCGCAGAAAATAATTAGACAATTTTCCTTAAATATAAAAATACAGGTGTCCAACTGGCTAGTTTCACAAAGAAAACTATCCAAATAAACTAAAACACCCAAATCATATCTACAAAGTCACAGCTTACTTTTGTGACTAAATACATCACATATTAATACTTTGTGCAACCAAACACCAGTGTACTTGCATAAAATTAAAAACAAGATTGTAACAGGATTACAGCCTTGGTTACAATGTCTAAAAGGTAAGATTTATTTGTATTAATTAGTAAATTACATAATAAAATACAATAGTGTTATTTAAATGCACTGTGTTTATCGCCAGCATCCATTATTTATAAAAAAAAAGTGTCCTTAAAATAGTACCCCAAAAGCAATTCCATGTCCTCAGCTATCTTTACACATCTGTACAAATAAGTCATTTTGACCACTATCTACATAAAATCAAGGATGCCTCCATTTCAACGGAAAAATAATGCATATATGTACAAAGATTACATAATGGTGAACCAAGCACTTATGTGGTATAAATGCGCTAAATGTGTCCGTATCATTCAGGCAAACATTCTTGCACGCATTCATTCACACACCACAATAAATTACAAAGTAAATGAAGTTGGGGTACTGCTGCTTTTGTGCAATTTCAGCCATCCGTAAGTGTTGAAGCAGTAGTGTTCTCTTTTCAGAATTAAATTGCCATGCATGTTGCCTCTCAGTAACTGTTTTCATGACCTGCTAAGATGTATAAATTGCTGTTGGCAGTAGGGTTATCTGTAGGCCTACTTTCCAGTACCACAACTCTGGGAGAAAAAATAAGCAAAATATAAGAGTAATGGCAACTATATCAAGCCAACTTGATGTATTTATGATAAAGGACAGGTAAGCCTCAGGTTGTGTGGGCTGCACTTTAGTACTCCAGAGACAGTCTCTCCTTCTTCATACTGGTTGGTTATGCTTCTTTATCCAAATCATAACTTGGAATGAGAACTAATGTTTTTGCTACTGTTCATTCAGCTGTCCAAACTAAGTGGATGAGTATCAATAAAAGCAAAGCACATTACTCACAGTTACTACCCTGTCTTCCTTCCCTAAACACTGTCAGAGACTGGATCCTTTAGACCAGTGGTTCTCAACCTGTGGGTCCCCAGATGTTTTTGGACTTCAGCTCCCAGAAGCCCTGAGCACTGACCATAGTGGCTGGGGCTTCTGGGAGCTGAAGTCCACAAACATCTGGGGACCCACAGGTTGAGAGCCACTGCTTTAGACCCAATCTTCACTGTTGCCCTGGTGGAAACAGCAGATAAGTGAACAGGTGGCTGTTGTTCCTGCTGCTCCTCTAACATGCTAACTACTACTGGTGGCCCTGAGTCTAGTGGTTAACTGAATCAAATACTACTCCTTCCTTCTTGAAGAGTGGTTCCACTCAAATTTCAATACATTATGACTGAGGCTGATCATACCTGTCAGATCCAAGGAGTCTGAAAATTCTTGTATTATCTGAAATTTCTTGTGTGATCTATATTGAAAAGCAAAAGAAAGGCTGAATTGAGTTTGAATCACTCAAAATTTTACTAATTTATTAAAATGTTTCTACCCCACTCTATGACATATAAACAAATGGTTCATGAATTAACCTTGCCATCATTTTATTTTGCAACATTAAATAAAATAACAGCACACCTTCTGTATAAGCAGGAGTTTGTTCCACAAACTTCCAGGAACAGCAAAACTCACAATTGCTTGCACCCTGTTATACTCCATGGAGGCAATGTGCACCCGAACGCTTCAGCATGTCCACGTGCATGTTGCCACCACTTTAGGTATAGAACATGATGCAGTCAAGGACTCTCAAACTTGCACATCTGGAGACCATAGGTAAGGAGGGCCCACTGTACATTCTCTCTCTCTCTCCAGATCAGGGCTGAGAATCATGTGGCCTTGCAGATGTGGGACTGCAGCTCCCAGCCAGCACAGCCAATGGTGAGGAATACTGGGAATTGAGTCCAACAACCCACCACTGCTCTAGATGTATATATTTCTGAGAAAGTCCTGTATGTAAATACAACATGCTGAAAGCATTTTATGATTATTCAGTAATCTTTAGAACACACTCTATACTGTATGTCTTCATTAGTACTTTACTTTTTTCAGATGTGGACTCAAAGATGTAAAACCCAACTGTTCATCTCAACTAGAGTGAGGTCCTGTTAAATCAGTGGTACTTCCACAAGTGCAGACTCCCAAGAAAGCCAGTGTGGTGTAGTGGTTCAAGCTCAGATTACGACTCTGGAGACCAGGGCTTGAAACCCTGCTCAGCCACACCCACTGAGTGACGTTGAGCAAGTCATAATCTCTCAGCCTCAGAGGAAGGCAAATCCCCCTGCCAAGAAAACCCCATGCTAGGGCCGCCTTAGGGATGCCATAAGTCAAAATGCTTCAAGGCACACAACAAAGACTTTCAAAGTTGTACAGTCGAAGGCTTTCATGGCCAGAATCCATTGGTTCTTCTGGGTTTTTCAGGCTTTGAGACTGTGTTCTGGTTGTATTTTCTCCTGACGTTTCGCCTGCACACATGCACACGCGCACACACACACGCACACATATATATATATATTCTCCACTCCACTTCCAATTCACCATTCCTCTGAAGATGCCAGCCACAGATGCAGGCGAAACGTCAGGAGAAAATACAACCAGAACATGGTCTCAAAGCCCGAAAAACCCACAAGAACCAACTTTCAAAGTTCTTGGGCTCCTTCACACTACACTATGACAGCACTATGTTCCACTTAAACTCCACAATCCTGTGGGATATGCAGTTTAGGGAGAGGTATTTAAAATTCTGAGCTAGAGAGCTCTAGTACCTCACTAAACTACAAACCCCAGGATTCTACAGAATGTTGCCATGCCAATTACTATCACTATCATCATCATCTTTTTATGTGGTGCCATCACTATACATGGAGCTTTGTAAGTAAAAGAACAAAACAGTTACCTGCCTTCAGGCTCACAATCTATCAAGACAAGACACAAAAGGAAAAGGGAATGGCAACATGGGAGGGTATTAACTCCAGCAGATACTGTCTCTTCTGTTCTCCCTCCAAGGCCACAGCAGTGGCAGTTGGGATGGAGGGAGGCTAAACATACCCAGCTCCCTCATTTGTTCCTCATAAATCGTGGTTTCTACACTTCTGATCATCTTGGTTGCTCTTCTCTGGCTACATTACAGCTTGTCAACACCCTTCTTGAACTGTGGTGCCCAGAACAGTATTCCAGGAGACATTTGACCAAAGCAGGAAAGAGTGGCACTTTGATTTTCCTCAGTCTGGTAATTTTGCCTGAATCTTTTCTTCACATGCCTAGATTGCATTTCTAAATGCTCAACTGAAGTTTTAAGTGGAAAGTAGGGCTGTAATTGTGTAGTGTGAAAGGGCCCCTTTTTGATTCAATGAGTCTGTTCTAGATGGCATTAAGGACAGGATTTAAGCCTAAAACTAAAGATTGTGTAAGGCTACTCAGTAACTTCACTGATGAGCTGAAGTCTGATGTGGACAATTTCCAGGTGTTTTGATCTTCTCACTATTTTTAAAAGGAAAACTGATTTTGTACTTTGCAAAATCTTTCTAAAGGATGAAATATTATGGATACTAAGAACAAAACAATGTTGCCTTTAATCTTATTTTTCAAGACAAATCAATAAAACTGCACTGGTTTTTATTCCATCATACAACATTTACCTCATTTGATCGAAAACTTCTGCCTTGCATTCCATGCTTCCAGAAAGCCAAAACACTGTCTTGTAAACAAACTGGCAAAAAGAGACCACATTGATTAACTTTCTACAGCCAGCCACTCACACACTTAATGGCATCTAACTTGGATTTATCTGACACACATACATTACAGTGAAATTTTAGGATGCAATCTGTAAACGTGTCTGACCTACATAAAATCTTCGGTCTAGTTTAGACAATTTGAGTTAGTAAGTAACAGGACATTCTGCTTTAGCCAAAAGCGAAAGGAGAAGCGTCCCCTCCGTCTCTCAAGATGTGGACCTCTGGCTGATTCTCTACTAACTACTCCATTCCTTCTCAGCCCCTTCTCCACAGCCTATTCCATTCAGAAGGTTCCCTTGACTCTACATGTCTTATGTGCAGAGGTGCAAAAAGAGTAGGAGGAGAGAACCCATTTTCTGGCAGACCTGTTATTTCACACATAATTCCACATGTCCAAAATATTTTGTGAGTGATACCTGACCAACATGGCAAAAATTAATGTTTAACATAGCTACTTTGTGTTACTATAGCAATCAAGAGAGGGGGTTAGCTAACCAATTTTAGAAATCGATAAACCCCAAAATGTTTGAATTAGGAGGAAAATGTACATAAGAATTAAAAACTGAGTTTATTATAAAAGCTGTGTAACATCTCTGTACATTGTGCTCCTGTATAGGTTATCTTTTATTTGAAAAGTGATGTACATCCAACATATTTTGAGAAGGATGAATTTATGTTTTGTCCTAACTTGCTTTTAAAATTACAGTTGACTTTTGAAATATATAAAATGAATACTCTGCTATGAAAGACCTTAGAGGTCTGGATGCTTCTTAGACAGCTGATGAAGTGTGAAAGTCAATTTTACTTACCTATTGATTCAATCTGGAAATCAAATGTAAGTTCCGAAGACAGTTTTCGACTAGATTTCAATCTGCCTTGCAAATTTACTATTTTTATACAGCCTGAAAAATAAACAGCAGATTTTTCCAGTGGTTTTCTTTATACCATGCCCCTTATTTGAATATATACATCCACATCACACTAGATACTTACAATCCAAGCAGACTAAAATGGTATCTCTCTCCAACTGTGTCACATGTACAACATTTGTCTGTGTAGTATCTATAATAAAACAACAAGATTAATTGGCATTCATGTGTATATATTAATTCAAGGCAGATGCTCTGATTCAAATATTAAGTTGAATACTTCTGTAAGACTCTTATAGGCTAACTTCTTAAAAATCAGAATCCATGCATATATGATACTGAAACAGCCTATGGTACCATGTGTACAGATACCATAGGTCTTCCTGAATCATGTGATGCCTTTATATTTGAACAGAAGACTGATGTGCTGGAGCATTTTTACCCTACCATGTTTTTCGCTGTTCTTATTTTTGTTCCATTTTTAATTCTATTTAGGTGAGTATCATGAAAGAAGTGTGCCCTCCCCTGCACTTAAGACTGAGTGATTAAGGATCCTTGTCACATGCCAGCTAACATCTTCTGGCCACTTGAGTGCTCAAATTGTGATGCTGGTTGAACCAGAGAGAATCCAAATTAGCTGACAAGTGATAAGGACCCTCAGTCTTAAGAGATGGGATGAGGAACTGTTCCTATTTCATGTGGCACCCCAGGTGGAAAATATATCCCTATTTTATACCTTTTTTTGAATGAGAAGTTGGTACTTACTGTGAATATTCATTTGGAGCAATCCACAACACTTTGAGTTATTCCCCATATGCCAGCTGGCCAGGCAGGAATTCTCAGGCCAACATTCTTTTCAGTTGTGAACATTACTCCTTTCCCCTTCGACATCAATTTCAGTCAAAGCCTTGCCTGATAACCTATTGCTTTAAAGTAATTTTCCTTTTACTTTCCTCTCTACCTATTCACATGCAGCCACCCACTGGGTAGGGGTGGATTGCTCCTCCAACTATCCTAGAATGAATATTCACAGTAAGTACCAACTTTTCATTCTCAGGATAGTAAGAGGAACAATTCAGAATACTTTGGGAGATACCCAAGCCCCCAGTAATTAGGGTGGGAGTGGCTGCCCTGCTTGCATACTTTTGCAGCACCATGTGACTAAATACCTCACAGTTGTTGCCATCGACCTCACTGAGTGAGCCCAGATATTTCTGCGGGGGCTCTGCGCCTCTGCATAATCATAACAGAGAAAAATGCATGCCTTCAACCATCTCACTAGCATCTGCTCAGAGGCTTTATTCCCCAACTCTGGGGGGATGAAATGACACACATAAGGCCTCTGTTCACCTAACTGGTTTAGTCCCAATTGGTTTGGCTCCTTCACTGCACATCTAACACCTAATTTATACCATTCCTTCTCCAACACATGTGATGATTTAGGACAAAAATTTTGTATATTTATATACTGGTATCAAGCTCTATTCACCATAGATTTTGAAACAAATATTGGATATAACGTATCAATCATCTTATCTTCATCTATTCTACACAAGTTCTTATTATCCGAGAGTGCCGACAGTTCTGATACTCTTCTCACAGATGTGATTGCCACTAATTTATATGACAATAAACTTATTGAAGCATCCTCCAATGGTTCAAATCTCCAGGAACAAATTTAAATCTCAGTTGGGAAACTGATGTAGTGTTCATGGTGCCAACAAAACAGCCCCTCTCAGAAATCTCTTAATATGAGGATGAGCTGCCAACATTGTATCCTCCAGCCATAACACCATGGATAATGCAGCCACCTGATGCTTCAAAGTGTTGGGTCTCAACCCTTTTTCATTCCGTCTTGAAGAAATTCTAAGACATGTTTTACAGCATTGGCGTCCATGGAGACCATATTTAAAAAAACAGTTTCAAAAGGTCTTCCAGGTCAAGTCATAAATGTTATTTCTTGAGTCCCTTCTTGATGACAATAATGTGTCCATCTTTTGAATATCCATGACTACATAATTCCATTTCATCCTCCAGCAGCCAAATTTAGCTAGTTGGGATGTGGATGTATCGCTGGCCCCTAATGTAGTAAACTGGGCCTTCAAAGCAGCATCCCTGTTTCTACAGACATTTGCATCCACGTTGAAAACCATGGGTGACAGGGCCAGTATGGAGCAACTAGCAGTACTGTTGCCCCCTCCATCCTGATCTTTCTATCACCTCCTGAATTATTGGCCTTGGAGGAAAGACGTACAGCTTCCTCTTTGGCCATGGCTCCTGCAGTGCACTATGATATTATCCACCTGTGTCTCCCTCTTTTGAAAAGTACTACCTTTGCTTGAAAATCTGACAAGATGCAAATAAGTTGGCTTGGAAAGGACTCCACACCTCCAAATGTTGAAAAACTTTTTGGCTTAGGGCCCATTCACCTGGATGAATAGTATGTCTGCTGAGATAATTTGCATGTATTTTCAGGTCACCCTTGAGGTAAGTGGCTGATAGTGATTCGAGATTCACTTCCACTCATCTCAATATTGTGGAGGATTCCTGAACTAGCAGTCTCGAACACACACCACTCCAGTTGGAAATATAAATTTTCACCATGTGATTGTCTGTTATCACTTATACATGTCTGCCCTTGAGTACCTTTGCTAACTTGAGGAGATTTACAGCTTTTAATTCCAGGAAATTTATACTTTGGCACTTGTTCTGCCATGACCAAATTCCCCGAATTGAGTAACATTGATAGTGGGTACCCCAGCCAGAGAAGTCTGCATCCACTATTAGAGATATCCTTGAATTAATCATAAAAGGTAGAACCTTTCCTATCTTCTCCTTTCTTTACTGTGACAAAAGAGGTAACCCAACTCTGTATTAATGCCTGCTCCTAAATGTGTCAATTTCTTAATAGGTTCTAAACCTCAAGGTTTATGATAAAAGCTAATCTCTAAAACTCCAGGGCTCTCCCTACTACTTCTCTAGTAGCTACTTCTCTAGACTCTGGTTCAACATGTCATCTAAATAAGAGAATAGCTGGATCCTATTCTCTCTGGCGCCAGCAATCACCGGGATTAATACTTTAATGAAAACCCTTGAAACAGGAGTGCTCTAAATTGGTAATGGCTACCCTTAAACTGACAGTGTAAATACTTTCTGTTTGCCATTGGGACATGCAAATACATTTAAAAAAAAAATCTACAGAAGCTAACCTTTCTCCTTTCTGCAAATTTCCTTTAATTGACTGCAAGGCTTCCACTTTAAATTCCTCATATTTACAAAACTATTTAAATACTTTAACACACGGTGAACAATAAACAAACAGCCCTAGATTTTTGCTGTTGAGGCATCATCTCCAGATGAGGGAAAAGATCTGCTCATTGGTCTGTTAGCACTGCTCATCCTCTGAAACTCGCAAACTTTTAGCCATAGGGGAGCTTAATGTTGGCAAGTCTCTTTCAGATCATGCTGCTCTCCAATAGCAACCCTGCTCCACACTTGGAGACCTATGGCTCACTAGCTACAATGTCTTAGTGCTGCTTAGATTGCACTGCTCATCCCCTACTTACTATTGGCAAGTCTCTTTCGCTATCAGCTCTGCTCCATACACGGAGACCTGTCACACATTTGCCACGATGTCTTTCATGATAATTAAATCACACTGCTTGGCTCTCTGAGACCTCCAGGCTTGCAGTTATGGCGAAGCTTAATACTTTCACGTTTCTGGCATTTCAGTTGATCTAGAGGCCAGTCTTCTCAACACTGAAGCTCCAGAACTGTCTTTTTTACTTTGTGGATTATCCTGTATTGCATCATCTATTCCAAAAGTCAACAGCACTTTCTTAAGCACCCTTTTAAACTTAGCCGTGCTCCTTGAGAAACTCATATTCATTTTAGTATTTCTGCTGTACAACGTTTTTTTAAAATGTCACCTGCTTCCCCTTGCATGCTTAATGATTCATTAAGTTAAGATAATCAGTTAAATTCATTGAGCTAATTGTGTTTTTGTTGTGTAGTTCTCTGAGCTTCCATCTCCAACTTCCTACTAGTGAGTTCTCTCACTTTCTCCCTCCACTCACTTTCAATCTGGACCTTGGTCACTTCTCTGCTTCACACCAGGCCTCTGAGAAGCTAACCCTCCTCCCAGAAAACCCCCTGAGTTAAGTGGATGCTCTGACCTAAGAGTTTTCCCTATAATTCTCACTGAAAGAAGACAGCTTCTAAGCACATTCCCTGTACGTATGCTGTCTGCTGTCACCAACACAGCCCCTCCCTCTGGCCAGGGCTGGATTCTTCAGTGAGAGAGACAATAAGAGTAGATCACTCTCTGTTACTAGGCTGCTCTGCTAGCCACACTCCCAGGCTTCAACACAGTGGACATCTAGTTGGTATTTGACTTTATGTCTTTCACAGCCACGACTTTCTGGGAAGCGGTCAGTGAGCTGGCATCAAGTGGCCCCTCAAATGCCTTCTCCTTCTTCTCTGGTATGGAGATTACTTCGGTTTTCTCTATCTCTTCCTCAGCTGGCCTTTTTCTCATAGTACCTTACATTTCTCACCCAACATGACCCTACTGTCTCAAAATTAATGATTTAACCACAAAGGGGGATTAAATGCGACCAGCTGGCAAGGCAGGAAATGAAAAAAAGATGTCAAAGGAGAAAGGAGTATTGGTTGTAACTGAAAGGAATGTTGGACTAAGAACTCCTGTCTGGCCAGCTGGCACGCTGAGAATAACCCAAAGTGTTGTGGATTGCTCCTTCTAAGATCCTGAGAATATCTTTAACAATACTAGTATATCAGTGTATTTTGCAGCATGTCAGTGCACTTTTCAGTCTATCAGTTTAGCAGGAACAACACAAGGCTTCCCTTCAAATGATGCAGACTGTTAAAAGCAGTCTATTTGGGGCATTATCTCTACTAAGCCTATGCAGCTAATTAGCTATTTAATCAAAATAATGATCTTTATCTGTATGTCAAGCACATGAGAAGTGTCTTTATTTAGTGATAGTGGTACCCTTAGAAGTCTTTTCACTGCCTCCCATCTAGTGTCCTACTAGCAGCGCTATTCCCGGTCAGCTACTATTATTTTATCTTTATTTATATTTCACTAAGCATCTGGCAGTTTTTCCAGACTAAAACCTAGACCAGTTTTTTAAAGGAAACATCAAAGAAAGAAGGAACACACTCCTATGGACCTAATTGCCTAAATTAGTTCTTATACTATATCTTATACTCTGCAGTCATAATAAGTTAAATTATTTTACAAGCATATGAATGGGTAGCAAAATTGGCAACTGAAAAATCTGGCCTGTAACAATCAAATTAATATCTCATATCCAGGTCTGGAGCTATTTGGTGGGTAGCTTATTCTGCAAGCAGGCAAGATATGGCTCAGTTGACACAGCAACTGGCCCAAATATTCAGTAGCAGCTATTTATTTATGTAGCTTTTAATTTCTGTTTTCCTAGGGATCTATTTTGTGATGTCTCTTATGGTCTCTGCACTAAAAAAAAAATTCTTCTATATATGGCAGTCCTTTCTCTTTGAGTTTCTTGTATTATTGCTACCTGGGTGAATTTCTACCTCCTGTTGAACCCAAGCCTTAATGGTTCTTTTTCTGAACTCTTTTTTTATTGATTCCCCTGTTATGTATTTTCATGAGCCACCTTCCAGTTTCTTTCAAGATACCTTTTACCTGGATTCACAGTTATTACCTCATTATAAACAATATATTTGCAGACTTCCGGGAGCAGAAAGCGAGACAATGTATTTGAATAGGCTGAAATGATCAGCTGACTTAAAAGGCATATGGCATTTTTTGAAGCCAAAGTGCAAACTACAAACATAGTTTTTCACAAATCATTAAACAATTGATTTCCCACAGCATTCTCTGAAAGGGAAAAAGAACAATGCTGGGAGATGGAGGAGGAATGAAATTCAAATTAGGAAAATAGTTTAGGAAACATTCTTGCAGCACCACAGACCTAATCTGAACCATTTCCTCAACACTGTCTATTATGGCTTCATTCAACATTTTGAGAAAAACAACAACAGGGACTCTGATTGATCTGCCCCATGGCTGTAATAAATCTAGTGACTCAAACTACATGTATGATCATCACCAAAGATGAACCCATTTTTGAAGGGGTATTACAGTGAATGATCCACAAACAGATGTGAATCAGCTCTGCAGATCAGATACGAGAGCACCAAAACACATCTAGTTCAACCCTAAGAGAATTAATATTACTCCAAAGAGCACAGAAACCAAGGTACGATTTTATAAGGAATCCATATTTGAAAGTTTAGATTCAGAAGCAAAATAGAAAACAGTCTGGATTCAAGTATATTTTAGTAAATGGAATTTACTGAGAAGCAGTCATATCTGTAATGATGGGTATTGATCATGCTCTAAGGCAGCTAATTGTAAAAGGAAATGTGAACAGAATAATTCACAAACCTGCTTCAGTAAACCATGAAGAGGTAGAATTTGGGTTGACAGTTTCAAACTTCACCACCTGATTGAAGTCTCTTCCTTTACTCACACCAACACAAACTAAAGGGAATTCCTGTTCAGGTACTACCAGCATTTCAAATAACCTCAGTGGACAAGGTACAGGAAAATCTATATGCTAAATTAAGAAAAAAATATTATTCACAAAGGAATTGCAGAAATGTTTGTATGACACTGTTAAACATTAAGCGCTAAATCCAACTATTAGTTCCAGCTAGAGCACCCCTTTTGAAAGAATAGGAAACTAGTTAAATTAATGCTTATGTTATGTCCTATTGCTTCACTAAGTACTCTCTAGTTAAGACTAACAATTAGATTTAATGCTATTATTTCAACAACATAACATGATCAAATATGATTAGCAGTTTAATTGTAACTTCAATCCTCTTTTATGAAAGAGAAAACAAGCAAAATTCTGAAAGCAAAGTTGGAATGCAGATTTTGCCACTGGTATAAAGACACCATCCAAAAACACTATATGTATTTCTCTACACCAGAGAACCTCAAAGAGTTATCACATATCACAGGGTGACAAGTCTTTGAACATTCTAGATCAACATTATTCACTAGCTAGTGAACCTCAAAAATAATCACGATCTATGAATAATTCTAGCCACTAGAATCACTATACCCACTACAAAGTTGGCATAATTTATCTCCCTTGATGAAGGGATGTCAGGAACAGAGGGAAACAAAGCCTTTCCAAGAGGAATGCCCCGTCCTCTTCTGCTGCCAGTTGTTATATGCACACTGAACCATTTTTATTCCAGCATATGAGGAACACAAACGGTATCTGCTCAATAAAGAACTCCTCCTATAATGTCAGAGGCTAACTGGTGGAACTGCATAATTTCAGTCAAATATCCCCCCCGCAATACAAAATATCAACATGCAGGAGTCCTTCAACCTCCTATAATCAGTGGGTCAGATCTTTGTTCCAATCTTCTCATGAGGCAGTGTTACTACAGGTTTTTGTGCTAGGACCCTGAGGTGTGGGAATAAACTGCCTGAGAAGATGCTCCAAAGAATCTCACTGTTTTTTTAGAATGGTATACTGAGCTCATCTGTTCCAGCAGGCACTTGGGGGTTAACACTATATATCACCTAACTGCCCAAAGTACTTTCTCCCCCAGAGAGGAAAAAGAACTGGAATACAAGCAGATAAATCTATAGCAACAACAGAGCAACAGAAAAATGAAAACTATTCAGGATGACAGCTTTTGAAATCTGAAAAAAGAATTTTTGTTGCTTATTAGACTACTGGAAGTTTTGCAAGAAAACTCACCTTGATTAACATGAATTTCTGCATTGGTTCAACCCATTCCAATAGAACAATGCTGGACTGTAGAGCTCCACAAAGATATTTGTGTCCTGTGTAAGGATTCCTCACTAAAAAAAATAATAATGTTGAAATATATTGGAGTAACACACATACAGAGTATAAATATGTTTTATGGAAGAGACCTAGCCCCCAAAAGTGCTATCCTGAATTAATATGACCTTCACTTGATCATACAATAGTTGTTATCTGTATATTAGGAGGCAGAGAGCCCAAAAGGTGCAATAGTTTGAGTGTTGAACTATGACTTTGGAAAGCAGGATTCAAATCAGTCATGGAAATCCTCTGGGTGACCATGGGCATGTCACACTCTGTCAATTTCAGAGGAAGGCAAAGGTCCTTCTGAACAAATCTTGCCAAGAAAACCCTGTGATAGGTTCGCCTTAGGGTCACCATAAGTAAGAAACGACTTGAAGGAACACAGTAACAAAATATAAGGAGATGGGGAATCCAGGGAAAGTTCAAAAGAGGAATTTTTCCACTTGACTGATGTTGCTTCCTTTCTATTTTACACTAGTTAATTCCACCACTCTCACTGGAGTATGATTGCCCCATACGGATATTACAGAAAAATTACAAAATTAGATCCCCAAAATTATCCTGTCCAAAATTCTAATGCCACCATTTTGTTACCAAAAATATATCAGAACAAATTATAAGAATACCTTACAAGAGGCAAGTGCAAGAAGATATGTGCATACTGCACTGAGATGATATTCACACTCACCCACACAACACTTCTGACACCATTTAGTATCCGGGATTTTTGTAGAAACGGCAAACTTCCTAGAATATGTAAAGAATAAAAAATACAAATTAAACTCATAGTTTTCCTTCTCAACATGATAAGCCTACAAATTTAATTCATACGAAGGAGTTTTCTGCTCCAAATTATGCTAGGAGGGTGGAACTGGCAAAGTCAAGTCCACAGTGGCATATAGGGTGTGTGTAGATTAAACCTGCCTTCCAAAAATGCTATACCACCAGCTGCAAACTAGGGCAATAAAGAATACAATTCCAATATGAGTAATTCAATAGGTGCAGAAAGTTTCATATCGCCATCATATTGTTACAGATTCTCCCTCCTCTCTGTAATGTCTAGGAGCTGTTTTCATTGGTGACTTAGGGGAAGGGCAGAGGCCAATCCATCTCTCCATAAGTTTGGATAAGCATTTCCCTTTTTCCTATTTTCTTTATTGTCTTTAAAAATATTTCTATCTCTTTAATTGTGATGTTAAACATATTCTTTCAAAGAAATTACACACATAACTGCACACACATATAAGCACATGAACTAACACATAATATAAATATCCACACTGCAGTCCTTGAAACCTTCAATGTTTGAACATATCAGTTATAAAACACACAGAAAAATCTCCTACCAACCCACACTTTTAAAAATATCGTTTTTTCATATATTTTATACCTTATAATTTAATTGCTTAATTTATTTGTTAGCAACCTGAATGACAAGTTCCTATCTTTTTAACATCAGAGTACTTTTAGATGATCAGTGGTTGTTTGCAAATGTAATCATTTGTAGATTTAAATCAATTCTATCCTAATAGAGACAACATTTCACTTTTCTTTTAAATCACACCACATGTACTAAACACCTCACATCTCAAAGGATGTTTGTGTTGTCATCCAACAGCTGTTTTGTGAGCTGCCACTACTATTAAGTTAATTAACAATTTCTGCATTTAAATTTTCTCTGGCTCCACCTGTTATAATCACCACATGTTGTACAGCTAATACTGAAATGCTTTATGCACCTGTTCAAGTAGACTGTAGCCTACAAAAATGTTTGGCATAACATATTGGTTTGGCTCAGGACTTTTTGTTTTTTTGCACAGGTTAACATGAGTTAAAGCTAGATTTTTGGCTATACCATAATTTAACATACCTGTATTTACAGTTGCATATATGACTAGTCTACAAGTATATAAGTAGATTGGAAAGTCACTTTCCTCCAATCCCCTTCCGACAGCTATTCTGGATTCAGGCTTGTATTTTCTGTTTTAACGAGTCCTAACCTGTTGTTCTAGATCTGCTGATAGAAAGGTCTTCGATCCAGTGGAGGCTTTCACTGTACAAAGACCATCTTTAATTATTCCTTTCTTTCTTGCAGACCCCCTCCTTCATACATCCCATTTCTTCTATAGTTTTAAAAACTGACTTAAAAATGAATTGTTGGCATTTCGTAGTGTTTCTCAGCCAATTCAGGGTACACAGTTAAAAAATATTTGATATTTTTATATATTTACCTGGGAAGTATTCTGTCAGGAAGTTTGTGTGCTGGTATAGCAACTGGTAACTTCTGCATTTGTCGTGCGTAGTCAAACAATCCCGGCAAATTATGGGAATAAAGTTGAGAAGCTTTACCTGTAAATAAAATACTCAACATGTATTTAAAATTTAAACACAGTGACAGACCACAGACATTTATATGCCAAATGATTAAAACAAATGTTTCCAAGTCTCACCAGATATTGACAGTAAGCAATTGTTCATTACGTACAGCCATGTACATCGTCGGGGAAATAACTGATAAAAAGAAACAGAATGTTGGGAATGTACTTTTGAAGGAGAGATCATATTAAATAAACAACTGTCAATTGATGCAGTGACCTACACCTATCCAATGCTTACATGTTATTTATTGTTTACTAAATCAGTAACCTATCATTCAGCATGAGGTTCCTAGAGCAGTGTTAAAAACATAGGTAATTAAACAGTAGGGACAACTGGCACTATTGCTTAGGTCAAGGGTTTGTGAAGTGCTGCTTCCAAGCTGTATAAGACTCTTGGGGCTCCAAAGCCCCCACAAACCCCAAGACTACTTAAATTTTTAATGAATTTCTTTTTTTTTCCAGCCCAGCCTCCCACGGCTCAAAGCTGCTACCAAACAGAGGTTTTGCTATCCCAGCCCTCAAATACCTTGAAAACCTACCAAAAAACCCATGAAATCAACCCTAAATCAGCTGAAACTGAAACAAGGAATAACACAGATCATTTCCTATTTCTATTTTTGCCCCCTTTTTTTTGGGGGGGGGGTGTAGCATGGAGGCCCTTTAGGAGGGCAAAACCACTACATTTTGCAATGGTTTTGAGTTACAGAAGAGTTGTGTGACAAATATCCAGGAATTTAAAAAAAGGAGGGGGAGGGTTATCATGCTGGCAAAGCCCACTGGTGAAAACTCACCCCTGCTGCCTCTGCAGCTGTTCCCCACTCAGTTTATGTAGATAGGATGCCACCCACCTAACCACCAACACCCCCATCAGCATTGGGGTAGAAGGTGTATTTAGAACCCTGCAAGGAAGGAAGTTTGATAGCAAATTAGATGTAGTAGGCTTTGCCTCTGATGACATCACCTGAACAGGGAGGTGAGAGCAGGCACTCTGTATGGTTTAAACTTTAAGGAATGATTTTTGGAAGGAGAGTTCTTTATAGGACTCCCTCTTCAGGGTAAGCTCTGTGAATACCTCAGTCTTCCTATATTTTACATGCAGCTGCACTTTATATTTTTGGATTCTATTATTAATTTTTGCATTCGTGTTGTGACTTGATATGTATATGCTGTTAATTGCTGAAAACTTGATTTACATATTTTAATGCTTTGTTATTTTGTTCAGCAAGCACTGTACCAACACTAACCTTCTTTAAAATGTCTTTAATAAGTCTCTATAACATTCAAACCTACCCCCCATGATACATTCATCCAAATTTGTATCTCTTTTATACCTGTCAGTTGTCAAAATGGGCTTTGTAAGTGTATTATTTACAGATCTAGGAGATTTTTGAATCACCTGGGTTCATGGGATGTCACAAATCTAAACTTTTTTTTATATCCTCTCAGCAACAGGTGAAATTTGAACAGATATTTTCAACCTCACAAGGGAAGGCCTAAGACAGCTTTAGCTAAAGCTACTCCTTAAAAAGAGAAACAAAATATATTGAACTACACCAGGAAACTGGTCTTAGATTTCAAAGTTTCACACCTCTAGACAGGAAAAACAGAATGTGATCATGTACCTGTTCCATTGATGTTTCATGGAGCTCATTAAGGTTTAAGGTATAAATGCCTTCCTCAGCACCAAATATCAAGTACTGATCTACAAAAAAACAAATGTATTTACTTATTAAAATGCTTCACTTTATCAGGCAAATGCATCTGAGAAGTGGCTGTTGTTGTTGTTACTATTATTATCATTGTCATCCTGATCCCCATCCTGTCTTTTTCCCAGTGTGGGACACAAGGCAGCTTACAAAGCTGAAAGAGGTACAAGCTAAAAGTTCACATCATACAAGACTTAAAAGCAGCAGTAAAAAAATGACCATTAAAAAGAAAACAAACAATAAATATAAACAACAGCAGCGCATTTTGAAACTCCCTGAGCAATCACTCTTTACATGACTGGAGAAACAAAAAAGGCTTCATTTGCCTATGGAATGACAGCAATAAGGGCACCAGCTTAAACTTTCTTGGAAAGGAGTTCCAGACCCTGGGAGCAGCCACTGAGAAGGTTCTCTCCTGGGCTCCCACCAAAGGTACCTGTGAGCGTGGTGGGACACAGAGAAGGACTTCCCCACAAAACCTGGAGAAAGCTTTCATCCATAACAAAAAAGGTTTGATAATATATGGATGATAGTTCCCCAGGAAATCCATATTGATCTAATAAATAATTCCAGAAAGTGCTGTAATGATTTCAGTCTAACCCTTGATGCCCGGAACAAGCAACAAGAAATTAAGACTTCTGACTTAATATTTCCTTAGAAGAGAATCCTCTTAAGGGCTTCCCAAGAGATAACTGAAAAAGCAGTCACTTTGCTAAGGCATGAAGGAATACAGCTTGAGAGAGAGGAAGTGTGTGAGTACCCAAAGGGCAAAGAGAACTCTGAAACCTTTACAGAAACCCTTTCTCTTACCTCTTTGATCAAACACATAGGATTACTTTTATAAAAACTTCAGGAATATACATGTGAGATTATTACCTCTTGTGTCAGGATTAATCCACGAGGTTGCACAATGAATTTTTAATGGACATCCATTGAAAACCTTTGAAAAACAGGCACCCATCTGTGAAAAACAAAATCATGCACTATTTATAACAGAGGGTTCATCTGCTGCATTGAATATTGGCTAACTCCAGTCCCTGTAAAATTATGCAAGAGAATTACACACTAATTACATTAGTGTGAGAATTGAACACAATGAAATCATACATTATTGATAACAGAGGGTTCATCTTACCTACAACTTCATTGAATATTGTCTAACTTCAACATTCTGTGCAAAATTATGCAAGAAAATTACACACTAATTGCTAAACATGTGTATTATTTCAAAGCTGGCAAGGTCTTTCTCACTCTCCTGGCCACTCTTGATTCTTTGTTTTCTTTTTCTGCTTCTCTCCTTTTTACTGGCTATCCTTGTCTCATCTGCCTATACAACCATTTGATCTACTTAGCTGCAGAACCAACTTCTTTACTGGTTCAAAGCACTGTCACCTTTTAAACACTGGATGTAACTGTGGTGCTTTAGACTTACATAAAAAATGTTGTATTTATTAGAGAAATTAAGATAAGGTAAGGCTATTTATGTAATGTAATATATATAACAAGGTAAGTGATCTGCCAGGAAGGGGTGAGAGTGAGGAGTTACTGGCAACTGGCTGAATGTCTGAGGAATTTTAAAAGGCTGGTGTGTATGACAGTTAGAGAGTAAGAGAAATGCATGGCTAAGTTAGGACTATGACAAAGAGAGAGGTTACAATAATTAGTAAGGATCAGATATAGAGATTAGTTAGACTTAGGTCAGTTAGCAATATGAGTAATGTGAGATAAGTACTTAGGTTCAGTCAGGATTTAAATGTATTAAATACATCATCTTTAACTTTATATTGAATTTAATACATTATTTTTGCATTATACACTTGTGTCTCTGACAATACTACATAAGGCTTATTGGAATGCTCAAGTTCAGACATACAGTGTCTGTGATGGTAGCAGTTATTCAAGGGTTGTGATGTCCAGTGTGGGGATCAGACAAATAAAATCTTGCACAGGAACCAAAAAAGTATCTACAAGATATTCACATCTGCTGCTGCAGAAGTGGGATAGGAAGAGGTCCCCACGCTGGCTGAGATAGGTAATGTGGAAAACCCTCACAATCTGTTGGCAGAAGTAAATGGAAGTTCCCACAATAACATTATAACTCTAACACAGAATCACATGGGTTGCCAGAGCTAAACAAATGAAGTGGGCAAATGAAAAAGCCAATGTGGTTGCACAGTAAACTCAAGGAGGAATTTAAAAGAAAAAAGATCATATAATAAGAATGGAAAAATGAAGAATTATCAAGGAAGAATGAAGAATTATCAAGGAAGAATATAGATGTGTAGCCTAAGCTTGCAGGAATAGTGCAAGGAAACCTAAAGCTCAAAATCAGCTAAGATTAGCCAGGCTAGCAAGGAGCAACCAAAAATGGTGTTTTCAAACATGTTTGAAACAAGAGGATGATGAAAGAAATGGTGGGACCACTGCCCAGCAAGGCTGGTAAAATGCTAACAGATTACAGTGAAAAGGCAGAACTGCTCAATATCTATTTTGTTTCAGTTTTTTCCCCAAAAAGAGGCCTATGTAGTTTCCTGCATCAGCAGGGATCTTGGTAAAGAACCTAGGTTACAAATTAAGATTGCTAAGGAGTTAGTCAGGACTGAGAGTGAGAATGGTACCGAGAGACCAAATGCAAAGAGACCAGTACCAAACATCTTAGTGGTAACAATCCCTATGAGCTGGTATGTACAACCAGTATGATCTGCATGGCTCTCTCCACAGATGTTCTCTATGATACTGACTGAGGTAAGACATGGATATAAATGGAGAGTCCTCATGCAGCCCACAATCTTGGTACAAGGGACACAAAGTGTAAGGATGGTTCCAAGAAAGGGGTAACTGGGCTCAACTAAAACAATGCTGACATCCCAGGATAGGGGACAATGGAGGTGAGACAAATCTAGGTAGTTCCTGGAAATCAGCTGGAGAGGGAGACCATGAGTATACAGTCTCTATTTGAACCGTAAGTACCAAAGGTGTTGGTACCAGTGCAACAGCAGAAACAGCTGCTGAAGGAACAACCACAAATGTAGAAACCATCAGTGCCAAGGACAAAGCTGAGGCCTGAGAGCTGCTGGTTTGCTCTGCCATCTTCTTTTTCTTATCCTTTAGTACTGGTGGGTCCTCAGGAGCATACCACTTCTTGGTCTCTCTATACTTCTGGTGAGGAGTGGCACCAGAACTTTCCCTGGCCACTGGAATATCAGTGGACTGTGGGGCGCTGGTCTCACTCACAGTCATTCAGGAATAATGTGTTGAAATTGATAAAGATGGTGTCTTTGGTAATGAGACCATCAGTACCTATGTCAGTACTGATGATGCCCAAGACTTCCTGGAAGCATCTCCAACCTTTGAGACAAGAGTGGAAGTCGCTGCCTGCTCCCTCACCTGAGGAGACTGCTTCCAGCAATATGACTGCAGACAGGAAGTCCTGTTGTTCAAAGTCTGCAAGGTGAACTCATGGAGATCTTGCAATGTTTGATGTTGTTTCCTTCCCCCAAGGAGTACAGGCGCTAAAGATGAGTATCAAAAAGGGAGACCTTGAGGCCACAAGTCACACAAAGCTTAAAGAGAGAAACAGAGGCCAGAACAGGGAAAGGAGCAGGAAGAAGGAGGAAAGGGAGTAATTCCTTTTTTAAAAAAAATATTGGGAGGGTAACAGGAAAGAAGAAGAAGAAGAGAGATGAGATAAAGAAAGAAAGAGCAAACACTTCTCAGCCCCAGACACACTGACAGAAACTATCTGTTTGGCAGATGGAGAAAAACTGGGGAGATGGTAGCTTGCAGGCTTGGTCATGCGCGCTATGTGGGAGGGAGCAAGGTTGCCGCGAAGCTACTCAGCTGTGGAACGTTCTGACAGAGTTTCTGCACAGGCATGAAGAACCCATTGTGTGAGGCACAGAGACCACAAAGAGGAAGTGAACAATTTCAGTGAGTACACCTCAATATCAATTAGAAACATTAGGCAAATTTGAAATCAACTTCATTTTCAAAGAAGGCTTTCTAAATATTTGTTAGACTTCTGCATAATAAATATAATGATGAGAAAACAAAGTACTTGAAATGTGATCTGTTTCCAGTTTCCTTGGGATGAAAAAGCGCTGGTTACAAAATCCCTCTCTCTACAATATATGATCGGTCATAGGGATTTAATCACATAGGATCATGAGGGATGCTATGTTCATGTGACAATCCCCTAAATCAAGCCATCCACTTCATGTTCAAGTGAAAGATATGTGCATGTGACAAATTATATCTATTGCAATACAATACAGAAAATGATTAAATAGATTCATGTTATTTTATTCCAATCAGCATCCAAATTAGGAATTTGAATCTTTCCAGGTAAAGGTATCCAGAATCAACCGTATTAAAGCAAAGGTATCTAGAATAAACTGAAAGTTATATGAAAAAGTGCATCTCCACTGGGTTTCAGGATAAAATTCTCTCCTAAAATCATGAAGCTTTAAATAATTATAAGTTATGCAGAAGAAAGTAGGGCAAGTTGCCCCTAAAGAAATGAAAACTGAAACTCTGTTTGACAGTGTGGCTGCGTACTCCAGACTGCTCTCTAACATTTATCCTAATCAAAGTATGTTAAACCATCTGGGATCTTCAAACTGGAGACCTGATTACCTTCTAAAAAGGGACTCTGTCATTAAGTAGTATGCTACAGTGTATTTAATTAAGAAGCTATCAAATGAAGTTTCATTATTCTTCTCATGAAACAAGTTCAGTTTTGTCATAACTATACAGTACTGGAGTAAATATGACAAATTAATATTCTTCAATTCTTGTTATTGAGAGTAACAGCATATAGCTAACTGGACAAAAAACACATGGTTCGAACGTGAGCAGCTAGGGAACAAAAACATGTTTCAATGTTCAAGAAATGTACTTAAGATTATAATCATAATTGCCACATGAATTTAAATCATTTTTTTTAAAAAAAAATACTGTATTTCTGTGAGAGAAACTGCAAGAATTGCAGGCCAAGCCTGGGGAACATTAAAACACCAAACATTAAATGCACCATCACTTCCTAATTACAAGTGCTAAACATCCCTTTCCCTTGAGATGATCCTATTACTTGCAATCCCAGGCCTTGATCTACAGCAGGGGTGAGCAGATTGCATGTGGCTGTCAGGGTTGTTTTTGCGGCCTCTAGTAGTCATTCTTTTTTTATTAGCAGAAAAGAATTTGTTCCAAAATGCCCCCAAATGACCACTAGGGGATGTGCCAGACATTTCCATTGTTAGGGTGGGTAAACAAACCACACCTCATCATATCCCCAGGTGGACACTGAAGTGAACCCCCAAAACACAAAGCAGGAAGAAAGAAAAGAAAAGAAAAGAAAAGAAAAGAAAAGAAAAGAAAAGAAAAGAAAAGAAAAGAAAAGAAAAGAAAAGAAAAGAAAGTACACATACAAAGCAACTTCAGCCAAAGGATCCCTGCGAGTATCAAAACCGTGTTTGGTATTGCCAACTAACAGTAGTGATCCAGAAGGATCTCTTTATTCTTCCATGCTTCCCCTTTTATACCATTTTCATGCTTACATAAAAGAAAAGATTCATGCATCAGCATTAGCAGAGTCACAGCTTGTACACAAGTTATACTTTATCTGACCCCTAACATTCCCAAGTCTGTTTGTTCCAATCAACATTCTGGGTCATTCTCAAAGACATCTTTGGGATGTCTTCCCCTTCTGCACATACTGATCACCAACATGTTCTAGGCAGAACAAACAACTGATGAGTCCTGAGTGTCCAAATATTAATCATCAATACCAAGTGTTAATTCTATAGCAAATTACCATGTACCAAATTTCAAGTCTAACACTATCACACTGGAAGCCCTCTGGACCCCTCCAGGTTATAATAAATGAAAAAAATTCCAAAGGAAAAAAAATTTGCCTTAAAAATAATCTAAAATGCCCTTTAGAGGTTCAGGAAGGCCCAAAAATATGAGAATGCCATGTCCCCTAGAAAATATTTGGAGGTTGTTGTTTTTTTAGCAGGTGCCTTGGTGGTACGGCCTTCCAAGGTCTTCTCTGGAGCTCATGCAGCAATCCCCACTTGCCCTGACCCTAGCAATCCCCAGTTGCCCCACCCTGGTCTACAGAACACTAAAGCAAGTAAGACATCCTGATTCACACATGTATGGATGGGAACACACAAAACAAACTTGCCAGAAGGTCCAAGAAGAGCTAGAACTTTTTTTTAACGCTATTTGTGGAAGAGGCATCAATGCTATCCTAATTTATACAGAAAAGCTGAAACACAGGAGGGCAATTTATGTTCCTCAGATGTTGCTGGACAGAATCTTCCAGCATTCTTCACCACTGGCTATGCAGACTAGTTGAAGAACAACATCTGGAAGGCTATATATATCGCTTTGTAATGAATTAAAAAAAGAGTTCAGCAATTATTAATTTCAACTGGCATCATATTTCTTATACCAAGTATGAATATTTACTCTTCAAACAGACACTGTTAAGTAAGAATGCTCTCAAACCACACTTCAATTAGTATGACTAGATCATCTTATTCTAGACTTAATACTTACATGTACTTTTGGTGTAGGAGGAAGACCATTACTAATAGGTTTCTAGGGAAGAAAAAGCAGAGTTGAAATGTGACATTTCAAGACAAATTCTGTGTGGCAACTAAAACACTGAAAAGAGCATAGTGCAGACAAGGCAAAGACAGAAAGAATATTTGAAGAATCAAAGAAAAAAAACCAAGAGGTGCTTCCCAAGTTTCCAGAAACTCCAACAAGGAGACTCTTTCTCAGGTGCACTTCTCATTTTCTTTCCAGTCCTCAAACAGACTTGAGAACTTTGTTCCCACACCCCACACCCAACCCGGATATGCGAAGATGATTGCTACCAACATACCCCACGTACCACAATGATATTAGCCTGTAGGATTCTGTAGGATGCCTGGAAAGTCCAAATGACTGTTTGCACTGCCACATGATAGTTACAACAGACAATCCCCCTTGCTTGGCTGCCCCCATTCCCTCATGCCCATATGATCACCAAATGCTCAGGTGAGAGTGGGAGAGGAGAATATCTGACTGAAGCCTCCTTGCTCAGTTGCCCACCCTCTTCCTTCCAGCCAGATATGTGGCTGTGTAGGTTGGGAGGCTGGGGGAGAGTATTTGACTGAGGTCCATTTGTCAGTGACTAGCCAAACCTCCTCGCTTGGCTGTCCAAGACCTGCCAACCATGTGAGAGAAAGCAGCGGAAGCTGAGTGAGATAGCTGGCAACGGGTGATCCTCCTCAAATGGCTACTCACTCCGTTCCCCTCTCACCAGCCACTACATAGTGAGGGAGCAAGAAAAAGGTGAATTGGGTGGTGGTTTTGAAGACATTTAAGCAGCAAGGAGAAAACACTTTACAGTACTTGTTCTCACATACAGGAACAAATAATTTAAAAAGAAGCAAAACCAAAGATGGGCCATTCCAGCAATTCTGTTTGCCACAGCAAGTATCTCATCATCTCCTGGTGAGTGTGGCAAGAAGAATCTCATGCTTTTTCTCAAGCTTGGAGTTAGTGAGGGGGTAGGGATTGTTCTCATAATCTGGAAGTGCAGAACCAGCATGGAGAATGTCCTTATTACTCTCCTACTCCAAACTGGAGAGGACACTAGGAACTAAAGCACAATAAGGTCCCAACATCTACTGCTATCCTACTCAGCTCTCACATTTAGAGATGGGAATGTGAGAAGGGATAGCCTTTGCAGCTGAGCCTGGCTTTGGAAGCCAAGTGCAGCTGCAGTAATGATCTTCTAACCTGATGATGAGCAGGAGAGCCGGGGATTTTCCTTTACCATTTACAAAGTGCTGCTGAAGGCCAGAATTGGGAAAAGTCCCTTTTTCCAACTACAACTCTCAGAATCTCCTAGCTGGTATGGTCACTGGCCATTACTCAACATTACTCAAATTACAGTTTTTTAGAAATGTTTTAAAAGCTTTGCCTAAGGCCAAGAAGAAAAATAGCAACAGGTTCCTAGTGACCACAAAAATAGCCTTTGCTACCAGTACCAACCAATGTCACTTGATCACTGCACATACTTTAACATCAGCCACATTCCATATAACAACAAGTAATGGCAGCACACATTTGTACAGTGCTTCAAAACTTCAAGTGTTTCATGTGCACAATCTAGTTAGAACACCACAACCCTATAAGTTTAATCAGTACTACTGTCTGACTATCTGCAAATGAGATGATGGAAGTCAAGCCTAAGTGGTTTGCTTGAAATCATCTAGTGGATTCAAGGGAAAGACATGGTTTCAAAGTTGATAAAAGTTCATTTAAAAAAATCAGATTTTAAGAAATGTCCACTGGATTATAGTTCAAATATATTACCATGATGATTAAACAGAATATTCTTTGCTAATGATTTAAACTGTGTTCAAAATTACTGTTTCTCTCAGAAAAGCAATTTAAATCATGATGTAAATCTGTTTGATTTAAAGAAACCAATTCTGGAAGACTGAAACCAGAATCTATTCAATGACAATACAGCAAATGCACAAGCAAGCATGATGGAAAATGGAGAGGAACCCATTTTGATGAAATAGAGAAATAGAAAGGAACTCATTTTAATGAAATACGGCAACAGAAATGTACCTACCAATACTTCCTTCTTTTCCTTCCTTGATATGTTGGTGTGTCTATTCTCATTTGGCTCTTGATGCGGAGATCCTTCTCTGTCACCATTTAATTGTACAGAACTCAATCCATTACCTTTACAAAAAATGTTTCAAGGCAATTAAGAAAAAGAAACATTAAAACAAGACTACCAGTAAGATCACTTGAGACCATTTAATGTGCCAAATTCTGGCAGCAAAAGAATAAAATGGCATTCTTCTTGGTAGCTGACACCCAATTTTGGCACTCTTTTCCAGTACACTCTACTAGATTCAACTAAGTTCAAACCACTACATGTTTCACAAGTACTTATGGCCCACTTGTTTGTGCTGGTCTTTGGGACTATACAGTAAAATTGGAAATGGAGGAAATGATTTCAAATGAACTGTAGAAAAGCCTATTCAGCTGCTGCTATTATTAATGTTTTTGAGCCTTCAAGACACAGCAGGCTGTTAAACTAAATAAATTTGAAATTCTTCAAGGAGAGAGTTCCACCGATGCCCAAGCACCGCAATGTCTATCTGCAATGCTTTTGGGGGAACAAACATGATATTATCACAGGCATGAACCTAATCTTAACAGAGAAAGCGCCAGAAGTGCTGAAACAAAAAACAAGCAGGATTGTATGAATACAATAAAGTACACTGGCCCCTTGACTTTCATGAGGGTTCAGGATGCAGAACCCTTTGAAAGTAAAAAAAAAAAAAAAAAAAGTGAATAACTCCCCCTTCAGTGAGCACTCCCCTCTTTCTCCTCCTGCCTTCTCTCTGCATCTGGCCCAGCAGAAAGGCAGTAGAGTGCAGGGAGAAAAACATTCCTCTCTCCAGTGTGATGCCTGTTGCCTATGCAGCCTGCCTTCTTCCTGCATATGCATGTGAGCTAGAGGCAGGAGAATGATGGGGAAAGGAGGTTTTTTTTCCTCTGCTCTCTCCTGCCTGCCAACATCAGAGTGTGCTTCCTTCTTACTGCGTGCCCATATGGGCAAAGGGCAGGAGAGGGGAGGGAAGGTCTTACCCTCTGCTCTCTCCTGGCTGCCGCCGCCTGCATAACCTTCCTCCTTCCTGAGCACCGGAAAGAGGCAAGAGAGTGGAAGGAAGGGAAGGTTTTTTCCCCTGTGCTTTCCTGCCCACTGCAAGTGTGCTCCACTTTCTGTCTGTGTGCCTTCATGGGCAACAGGCACAAGACTGGAGAAAGGGAAGATCCTTCCCTCTGCATTCTCCTGCATTTTCCCTGCACACATTGCCTTCTTTCTGCATACCCGCAAGGCAATAGCTAGAGAATTAAAGGGGAAAGTCTTGCGTGCCCATGAATCTTTCCCCTCCCATTCACTGGCCTTTTGCCAAGGTAGTACACCTGGGCAAAAGGCCAAGGAGTGGGAGCAGGAGAATGAGGGGAGGCAAGTAGGCACCTCCCAAATAATCAAATCCATGAAGGTCAAACCCATGAATGGGGGTGGGGACTGTATTCAAAACATATACAACATATAGAATAATACTAATCAAAATTACAAAGGCTTTCCAATGAAAACCATTTCAACCAAAAGGATTTTCTTCAAAATACAAAGAATACCTAACAGCAACTAGTTCTGAGAGCTAACTCTCATCTCAGTAATATGTAAACTTCCCTTAACCATTTAAATGGGAGCAATACTCTCACAAGCAACGCTGTAACATGAGTAACACAATGACAGAATTAAAAAAGACTAATCTTGACAGACAAGATCTTAATTCATTTTCCATGTTAAAGTTGTAAAAAAAGCCGCCATAGTCTGACTTTCTTTCCACCTAATTCCTGCTCTTGAAATTTGCTCACATGATTATATAAGGTGCTACTGAAACATGTATAAAGGAATGCAAAATTTAACTGCATCACAGTTAGTTTAACTTATAAATAATTCTGAGAAACCTCCAAAATTCACAACACAATGCATTACCTAAAGATTTCTGTGGAGGTAACCGAGGAGGTGGTGGTCTAGGTGGGACCTGAGTGTTTGCTTTTGCAGGGCTCTCTGAAACAGGACATCTTTTTATAGTTCCTTGATTATCATCTTCAGAAGAATTCATTTCCTGTGGTATGCAGATGGATTTAGGCTGAAAAGGTATAAATTATTACTCTAAGATATCAATATATATATTTTTTAGTAATTGTACCATGACAGGCCCATCTTTAAGCTTCCATACAAATTCACAAGAATGGCATAAAGGAATGCAATTTTCTTCAGTAGAAGTGAACACATAGTAAGCAGTAAAATATTCTGACTGATGATGAACAGTTCAGCAAATGCCTGCGCAAAGGAAAAAAGAGCAAGGTGTAAACTGGATAGTGGGTTCCCAAAACCTACATTTATCCACTGCTTATTAGCCAAATACTGCGAAAACAGGAACTTACTGGTAATGTTTAAAATTGATACGAGTTAATGACTGCAATTCAGTAAAGTAGTTTCTGCATTTTCAAGCTAAAAATAATCTGTGCATTGAGGGATCTGCTTAGAAAATGACTTTTGAGGGGAAACTAATTGAAATTATAGTAGCATTCAAATGTAACACTGGTGTGGGCATGAGAAAACCAGAAGCATTCATTACCAGTTTAAACTAACTATAGTTTGTTCTTTCATCCAAACTACAACATGCTATACTTAATTTAGAATTTGGTTTTTGCATAAGAAAGCAGAAAATATTTGCCAAAACAAGGCAAGTCAAGAAAGTATGAAAGTGGAGAGTGAAAAGGTAATGGAGGAGGGATACACAGCTCAATCCTGGTCAAAAGACCAAGATCGGTATGTCTGAACCAAGCTTCCTGTGGGCAATGAGAGCACTTCTTACCTTTGGTGGTAAAGGAGGTGGCACTTTTGCTTTCATAGTTGAACTACAGGAAGGAAATTAATTATTACTGATATATATTCAATAAACACATAAAAAATAAGATATTCAAAGTCTGTTAATGTACTTTTCAAATGATCTAAGCTGGGATGGGCAACATAAGAACTATGGTCACTTTAATGTGGCCCAAGCGTACTTGACAGACACCAGAGCATTCCACTTTCTATTTTTAAAGTCTTAATGTGGGTATTTGTCTATGCATGCGCATAACCCCTTATGTGTTTGTAGGAATGAGTCTTGTCATCATGAGCTTAGGTGTATTTAAACACACAACAGCAAAAATTATTAAGATTCAGAAACAAGGCACATAAGCAAGCCAAATTCACTATTTTCCACATGACTGTTAAACTCAAGTATCAAGACATTTTCCAAGACCAAATATTACACATTTGAAGGTGAGGCTCTCAAAACCAAATATTCAGTATAGTACAACTTCCTTGCTTCAGTTCAAAACCCACTTTGTTAAAGAAAAGGATATGCAAATTACGCTAAGTGGTAATATAACATAAAACATAAATACTCTATACCCTTTTATATCTGTAAACTAATAAGCAAGTTGCCCAACCCAGATTTAAATTCCTAAGGAGACCATACATTGAAATATACAGTAAGTATTTTTCCACCACATTTTTAGAGCCCAAAATCAGGAATCTAGCACCTACTGCAGAAAAATCATCAAAACATGATTAAACACCAATCATGGGGGGAGGGGACAACAACTTGTGTCAAAAAGTTGATTTATCAGAGGATGATTGTGGGAAAATGCAGAAGCGATATCTAAGGTAGAACATGCTATAGATTATGAAAGTTTAGTTAGTCTAATTTTAAACGTTATAATCTCACATACAATGAAATATGCAGTTCCTACTAAAATCAATGGGACTTAAAGGATAGGTTGTGCTGAACCTTAGTCAGGCTTTTCAAAATAATAAGCTATGGTGAAATTTGTACTTGTAAAGTATTAGCTTTTCTCTGATCAATTTTGCACTGCAGTTTGGCCACTATCAATTAAAATGTGTAGCAAAACAGTTTGTCAATATACAGACAGATGTACTTATTTCTAAATAGGCTCATTACTCTTAAAGAAAAGCCTGCTCAAAAGTCCAGCCTTGGATAATGAGATACCAGTAGAAAACAAACTCTGCATACTAAAAATATTTTATTTACCCAGAGTTTGAGTTTAAGATATTGACTTGATTCCCTACATACTGCTGTGGAATCAGTTTTTGTTCTTGTGACTGTTTCTTTCCAAACTCCAATACTGTCCTGTTAAATAATAGCATGTTTACGGTCTTCTGGCAAGCACAGAAAATTGCACAACTGAAGGCAACAAGGATGAATTAAGGCTGCATTCCAGTACATCTACTTGAGAATAAGTCCAACTGAATACAACATGATTTATTTCTAAGTAGATATGCATACAATTGCATATTAAAAGTCATTAAATTTAGAGTGGGCAACTGCAATAGGTCAAGAGGCCAATCTTCTGTCTAAGGAACTACTGAGGAATGACTGCTAAAATGCTAAAAACCCAGAAGTGATAGAAATCTATTACTAGCCTTGAAAAACAGGGTTTGGGGGCAGAAAGAGTATTAAGCAGTAAAGGGAAGCCTTCCAGCCTATTTAAAGGTGAAGTGCTAGCACTGGAGGCTTCTAGGAGGGACAATACAGCATGCTCCCCCCACTGCAACCTCCATGTACAAATTTGCCATCTCATGCACAAGTGTCACATCCCTACACTTAAAATGGTGGCAACATGCACATGTGCGCTGTCACATCTATGCTCATGTTGCAGCCATTAAAAAGAATGGGAAATGAGCATTTGAGTTTTTTTTTGTTTTACATAGGAGTTCCTGGAAGGGAACCCCCATGTTTATGGAGGGCACACTGTACATGCTTTTTCTTTTTCTTGTTCGGCCAGAGGTTAAGGGACACAAAAACAGCCTGGGTGGGGCATATGCAGGTGCAAGGCCACATCCTGTCCAACACCACAGTAAATTACATATATTCTGGCCAGCTTCAAATGGTGGCAGAATGCCCATGCCAGTTCAGAGTGAGTGTCACACTGAAATGGAAATATAACATCTGGGTCATAAGATCAATCCTCTAAATAAGATGCTATTATATGTCTGTAAGGCCTTTGACGCTAAAAGAACAGCATTCCCAAAGATGATTCTTCACATACAGAGAATGAGTAGAAATAAAAGCAACAACAAATTGTTAACTGTACAGATTTTACTCAGGATCGTACCACTGAATGGAAATAGCTACCAGCCTGGGCCTTGCCAGGGTCTCAGTTCCTAGTTGAAGAGGATAGAAAGCTTCAGTCCAAGGAATAGAGAGGGAAGTTTTTCAGACAGTTGTGGGACCACACCACCAAGCGGGGAACATTTTTTCGGCAACGGGCTGCTTAAAATTGAATTTTGCTTTTTGTGGTGCAAATCTGTGTAGCTTTTAGCAAGAAATTATACATCTGGGAAGATAAGACCCCAGTATTTCAACCTGTTCTTTAGCTAGGCTGTAACTTCATGTCTACTACAACATGGCAATAGCTGGACTTATTTCTGCCTGCCAGGAGGCTGTAAGGCAGGCCGTATTTACCTAAATGGGGGTGGGGATGTGGTCTCCCAGATGTGGCTGGACTACAACTCCCACTGCTCCTCATTACTGTCTATGACTGATGGCAGCTGCAGTCCATCACCATCCAAGAGGCAATTAGGTACTCACTCCTGGTTTAAAATACTATCTAAACAATTCCCATCTAATCAAACCCTGAACAAGAGTAAAACGTTCACAGCAGAATATAATTTGTACAATCTTTCCTTAAGTGGCTAAGCATTATACATAACGCATACTATAGCTGTATTTCTGATTAACTGAACTTACTGTTTAGAATCATCACTGTCCACCTCTTCCTCGTCTTCTAGATGTGCCACATGTCCCCTAAGGAATCAAAAGCTGCTATCAGAGTGGAATGTAAATTATCAACTTGTCTTCAGTTATCTAAGATTGGTTCTCTGCATACCTAAAAAGGCTATGTTTCTAGAGAGTAAAAGACAGTCACATGACAAACAAGCAAAGGGTCCTCTGAAAATGCTTGACAAGAATATGGTCAAACAAGTAGCATTAGACAGAAAGAGATACAAGAAACATATATATTTGAGTACAAGAAAAAAAGACTCAAAAGAATCAAGTGAAAAAGAAGGTTAAGAATTACCGCTGATGCAGTTCTTCTTCAACTGATTTGAGAAGGCTCCTTTAAAAACAGAAGTAAAATTCAAGGACTGGACACATTTAGCAGAAGCACACAAAATTAGACGTACTTTTTATACAATTTGACAAATGCACACCATGAAGTAAACCACACCAACTATTTGCAAGAATAGATGAAACATTCAATTTTCCATTCAAAGCAAATAATCTTCAGATAATTACACAGCACTATTAAATAGCACTCAACTGTGCATCAGTATCCTAATTATTATACTTGCCAATCTTTTCTATACAGACAAGGGCAGATGTAGCTCATCCTAAATATAGTTCCAAGTGAAACAAAAAAGGGAAAAAAACCTATACTAAAATAATGGAATGCCATGCCATGAGAAAAAAAGACCGGCAAAGCTGAGGGTGATCAAAACCTGACTAATTTCTCCTTTTATCTTAGTTACATTAATTCTAAACTATATACTTTAAATTAGTGCTACTCAAAGTGGTGGTCAGTGAACCACTGCCAGTCCGTAAGTCATCAGCAGCTGGTCTGCAGAGAGTTTCCAGGAAAAATAACACTTACAGCTAATGAACTTAAATATGGTAACAATGCCTGGCACAGTGGGGGGAAAACTGCTCTCCCCACCAGATAGCCAGAAGAACATTGCTTTAAATTGCTGGTTTGCCGCATGAAAGTCTTTACTAAATTATTTATCATGAATCACAACTTCCCCTCAAAGAGTTCCATGATCATAGAAGCAACAACAGATATTTAACTAATGCTATAAAAAGGAAAAAGGAAGGGGAGAAAAATAAAAGAAATGCGGCAGCACCTTTTAAGACTAACCGGTTTTATTTTTGCATCAGTTTTCCTGGATATAAACCACTTCTGCAGACGCAGTACCAAGCAGTATAATTAAATACTCTTCATACCTGTGGCCTTAAAACCACTTGTTACTACATCCAAAGAAGTGGGTTTATATCCATGAAAGCTCATGCTCAGGTGGTGTCACATTCTGCCCCCCGCTTCCCTCCTCCTTTTTATGCCACAAGAGACTAAGATGGCTACCTCTCTAAAAACGAATTAACGCTATGACACTGAAGACAATCCCCACATGCACACGCATACTCATGCACATTTCAAGAAACATATACGAAAAAGCAACCTGCCAGCACCAAAAATCCTGAGGACAAGTACAGTAGCTAGATGCTTGATTCAAACACCTATTAAATACTAACTGGTACAAGTTGCAACTGGTTTCATAAAGATGTTAAATTCTTGATTTAAGTCAATCAGCACACCCACAAAACAAAAAGCCAAGTTACTGTACTTACTTATTTGCACCCAAGAAGTAACTGCCCTGGGGACCTTGGCCATATTCCAGTTGCAAATCCTATTGAAAGAAAATAATTGCACACAAAATTAAAACAGAGATTAACAGATGTTTCATCTCACATCTCCACCCATTTTAGAATTCTAACACTTAAACTGTTACTGCTATTCTTACGTGGACAGACAATGCACTGTATGTAACAGAACCTCTCACACTATTCTAAGGAAACATTAGGTTTCTAATATGAAATTTATACACAGGAAAGGAAAGGATGCTGATAGGAAACAAGAGACAAAGTTAATAATCTTTTGTATAAATGCACACTGACCATGGCTTGGATTCAAAGATTTCCTGCAAGAGCAGCAAAGCCCTCATATTTGTACCTGGGATTCATTCATTTCCCCTTTCCACTGCTCACTTGCCATATCACATTCCTTATTGTGCTATGAGGTTTCCCAATTTATCAAAGCCCTTTTCAAAGGGTTCACAAGACAACAGCTGTAAGGACAGCTGTATTCCATGACCTGAACTATCATGGAGATGCAAGTACATAACCATTTAGAGATTTGAAGAACTATTAGGTCTTTATAGTGGCATCTTTTTCACTTTCAATTACTACAAGAACACTCAGAATCTGTTTGATGATGGGTGGTGGAAAGGAATGAGTTAATGTCTTGGCCACAGGAAATGCTGGCTATATAATACAACCTTAAAGTGCCTGAAACATTCTACAAGCCACAAGCCATGCATCATTCCTGGGCATACTGAAACCAAGACGTAAGACTATCCAACATGACCTGTCAACCACAGATCACATAAAGCAGACTGGAAGTCTTCAAAGATATAAACGAACATGAACTACAGTGAGTGCTCACCAATGGCTTCTTTTCAGTCTAGAGAGAACAGACTATTAGGGTGCCACAAGGTTCTGCCCTGGGCCTGGTATTGTTGAACATCTTTATAAATGATGAGATAGAGGGCATGTTTATCAAATTTGCAATAACACCAAATTAGTAGGGGCAACTAATACCCCAGAAGACAGAAGCAGGATACAAACTGATTTTTACAGATTGAAGAGGTAGGCCAAACTAACAACATGGATTTCAGCAGGAACAAATCTTACAAGCTACATTTAGACAGGAAAGCAAAATCCATACATAAAGGATGAGTGATACCTAGCTTGGAAGCAGGACATGTGAAAAACATCTAGAGGTCTTAGTAAATATGAATCAACAGTGTGATGCCATGGCCAAATAAGCCTGTGCAATTATAGGTTGCATCAACTGCAGGATAATATCCAAATCAAGGGAGGTAACAGTACCACTTTATTTTGCTTTGGCCAGACCTCCTTGGGAATACTGTGTACAGTTCTAGGCACCACAGTTCAAGGATACAGAACTGGAATTTGTCCAGAGGAGGGCGACCAAGACGGTAAAAAGTCTAAAAACCAAGCCCTATGAGGAACAGCATAGGATTCAGGGTATGTTTAGCTTGCAGAAGAGAACAGTGATAGGTGACAGGACAGCCATCTTTAAATATCTCAAGGGATGTCATGTAGAAATAAGAAAAAAGCTTGTTCTGTGCTGCTCTGAACCAGGAAGTGAACCAACAAATTCAAAAGAAAGAGATTCCATCTAAACATATACAAAGAATTTTTTGATGGCAAGAGCTGTTCACCAGTGGAATAGACTGCCTTAGAAATTGTTGGACTTTCCTTCTTTTTAAACAGAGGCTGTGTAGCCATCTTTCAGAAGTACTTGAACTGTGGATTCTTCCATAGAAGAGAATTCAACTTGATGTCCCTCACAGTCACTTCTAACTCTACTATTCTATGCTTCTATCTAAGACTTGCACTATAGAAACAGGTCTTCAAAATCCTAGAAGACTTAGCTTTAGTGTAGTAAAATAAACTACAGCCCTTGTCATTTTGCAGAACAGCTTGCCCATCTCAGGGAGAAAACAAAATGAAAGGCACAGGTCTAAATCCAGTAGCTCACTGGTGATCATGTGACCAACATGGCAAAAACTCTTCTCCTACTACAACCCTCATAATCTCCTGAAAATTGGCTGTGGGTAGTTTTCCAGCCCTCCAGAGCAGGCTTTTAGGATCTATGGGGGATTGCACTGGGAAGACGAGACTGTGCCCTCCCAGTTTTGCCAGCTTCCATTTCCACCAGTGGGAGTCAACTGTTGGACAGCGCCCATAAAAACGGACAAATTTTGCCATCACAAACATCTGGAAGAACATCCAGGGGTCAGTTTCCATTGCTCCTATCTCTTCTCATGACACACTATCTTCACCCATTTCCCCAAGCTTTCTTACAGATCATAGCTGTATGCCTCATTCCTATTCTTCCTCAATCACCACATACAATGCTCTAGTATGTGCTACTCTCCTCCATGAGGGTGGGGAAGCTGTGGCTCTCCTTGTATTATACTACAATTCTTAGCATCTTTGACCACTGGCCATAGTGACTAGGGCTGAAAAGCACTGGAGCTCAGTAACACCTGGAGGAGCAAAGATTCCCCACTCCAAATTATCCGGAAAAAGGTTGCTAGATAAAATAACCCTGACTTAGTTACAGCTTAACCAGACGGCTTCTTTGCTCCCTTCTAGCTTTATAATTTTATGCGAATATCCTTCAAGGGAAGAAAAACTCTTGTATTTTGCAATGACCTTGTGCCAAAGAACCTGAATCCATTAATACTGCTGTTTAAATTAAACATTTAAATTAAACATTTAAACAGGAAAGATTTGGGAATACCATTTGCAACTCTGGAAGAAGTGACAATCTCACAAAAAGAACTACTTGGAAAGTGATGCAAAAGTCAGGAATTTCAAAAAAGCTCTTGGATCCAAGGTATTTGGAAAGAGAAAACTGCATTTTGCGATCAGTTAACTGAATGGTGACAACAGCACTAAGTAAGCCACAAGGCCTTGCAAAATAATCTCTACAATCTTAGCAATTACTACAGAAAGACCTAAAGTGCAATAAGTTACAATGGCCCCTCCATTTTCATGAGAACCCTTGCAAAAGTGGGAATACTGCAAATAATTCCCCTCATGCTGCCCCCTCTGATTCCCTTTTGGGGATCTCCCTCCCATTCCCTTGCCCTTTGCCCTCGAATGAATACCTTCCTTCTCCACAGCTGGGCAAACGGCAAAGGAACTAGGAGATGAAGGTATGTGTGCATCTTCCTTCTTGCTGCACGGTGCCCCCCTCCCCTCTGCTTGCCCTCTGCCTTGACATGCATTCTCCCCACTCAAGTAAAACACAATGGAATGGGAAGATAGACATGCGTGTGCTGCCCTTCTTGCATGGTGCTGCCCCCTCCCATTCCCTTGCTTTTTGCCCAGGCATGCCTTCTCCATGCCTGGGCAAAAGGCAAGGGAATGAGGGGAAGGCACATGTATGCTTTCTTTCCTGTGTGCAGCTCCCTCCTCTCCCATTCCCTTGCCTTTTGCTCAGGCATGGAGAAGGAAGGCATGTGCGTCTGGGGGAAAAGCAAAGGAACGGAAGGAGGAGAATGGAGAGGGAGGCATGCGCCCGCCTTGCAAATAATCAAATTTGTGAAGGTCAAACCCACAAATGTGGAAGGAAGACTTCATATGTTTATGTAGTCTTTATGTAGTTTATGTAGTCTTTTTATGTAGTTAGTGGTCCCTTATCACTTGAGGAGGGAAAATTATTGGAATTATTATGTGCCACAGAGGGCTCTCAATAAAGTAAATGATGGTGTGGGAACTGCCATAGCAACCTGGTAAGGCCCCTGTCTTTACCTCCTTCATACAACACTGCCTTCGTGTAAAAGGGTGAGGGTTTTCAATGTTTATTTAGAACCACTTAATAGTTTTACGGTACCGTGTTTCCTGTGTTACTTCAGATACTGCTTACAACTCAAGTCAAGTCAGTATCTACAAACATAAACTGTAACAACTGTAAAGTAGCATGTTGGAATTCATATGCAGGTCAAGGTTGATATATTTGCTCAGTGCACTTTTTAGATAGGTAACTCTCTGCTCAGAAATAGTTCAGTAATACCTTTAGACTTCCATAAAGGACACAGTTATCATAGAACAGCCCTTTGGCTAAACTACCACCAAACTACCCAATCTAGGTCACACTCTGACCAGTTCCTACCAGGGTTCAATTACTCTTCTGCCTCTCACTAGGCTTCCACTAGAGAACTAATCCTCCCCAAACACTCACACTCTCTTACTGACTTAGAGACTCTACTCCTTCCTAGGCTCTCAGTGAAGGTACTTGACTTTATATAACTTTTCCTCTCAGCGACAAGCCCCTTCCACACACTACTGGGCTGGGTTTCTTTCCTGAGATGCTACTTTGGATGCCTATCAATCTGTTTCCAGATTGCCTTGGCACTTGATAGCCACAGCCTCAAAACATTGTCACAGATAGATGGTAGTCACAAATCAAAAAATACCAGTGAAACAGTTGACAATCATATTTACAGCTGTGAAGGGTTGCATCCATTGGTGTCCCTCTGCCCACAGAAAAACATTTATGAGAAAATATAGTCCCTCTCCCCAGGAGCCCCCCTGCCCCAACAGCTCCCCCCATATGCTCCATAAGGTTGAGGAATCCTCCAAACATAATAGGCGGAAGGAGGAAAGGAAAGTTCTCTGGCAAAAACATTAGTCCACTCAAGCAACCCTGGACATTGCCCAGAGAGAAACAGTTGTAATAAATGTGCATAAAGATAGAAAGTGAAGATCCTATGGCTAGGCAGAGGCAGAATGTCTCTCTTAATTTGTGAAGCACAAATCCATGACAATATGTAGTCTGCAGCAATGACAGAAAAGTTAATAAGAGAAAATAAGCAAACCTCTACAAAATGTAAAGAGATCCTTCATCTGTCACTGTACGTTAGAAATCTCACAGGAATATTTTTACCAAAAGTGACATCTGTCAGTGTGGTTCATGTTTGGCTTGTTTAAAGACCTAAACTTTTGTTTATAGCTATTTTACTAACCTACTGTCTGCTAGCATTGGAAGAGTAAAATTTGAGCATCATATTATATTTTCATGTCTTCTAAACTACTGTTACTATGAGCTTTAAAAATAACCTGTGTTTCATCCCAGATATATTTACGGCACAACATTAAGAAATAAATTCTTTTGTATACGGTCTCTGCATTTTTCCGTAGAAAAGTAGAATGTCTTTAAAAAAAAAATTGGACAAAAAGAGACAATAATCATTGTCAGCTTAGCATGCACAGGGATTCTCAAAAGCAGAATGCTCAAATCATATTTCTGGAGCACATGCATTCAGATGAAAAAAAGCTACACATACAAAACAAATTCAGCAATTTTCACACAAACAATACACAAAAGGACAATAATTGGTTAAGTTATATGAACAAAGATTGACTATCCAGTACTGCCACACTAATCTAATTCTACTGCTAGTTC
This sequence comes from Iguana delicatissima, assembly GCA_948472985.1. Classification (NCBI taxonomy): domain Eukaryota; kingdom Metazoa; phylum Chordata; class Lepidosauria; order Squamata; family Iguanidae; genus Iguana; species Iguana delicatissima. The sequence goes on along the minus strand of CAOKZL010001938.1, from coordinate 83,509 downwards.
TTCCAAACAATATTTGGGACATTTAACCATCTCAGATCCAAGGGAATCAAACAGCACTAAATTCCACTAATTCTGCTCATAATGATTGTGGAATTAACACTGACCATTAAGACACATTAAAAGTATTCACAAACTCAAGTCATCAGAAGTGGTGATTGAGGGTAAAATCCAGTTACAGTATATGCTATTTACTTCAACAGTGTATATTCTGAGCTTTGTAACTGCAAAGATTAGGGCAGATAACCATAGCAGAAATATTCCTCCTTAGAGCTGGGATTGTTCATTGTCACTTTTTAAACTCTCTTAAAACACTGCCCTTGCTCTGTACAACTATTCAACAGACTCAGACTTGGATGCTGGTGGCTTACACAGCCCCAACTGTACTCCAACACAACATATGATATGGTCATTTTGCACAATCTTTTCTCTTTAAAAAAAAAGTACAGAAAGGGACTATAAGATTGTACATGCATAGACTCTTACCCCACATCATAAGCTGTCATGGAGGGGGGGAAGAAGGGATATGAGGCTTGTTTTTCCTTATCACACACATCAAGACCTACTTTGGTGTGTGAACCAACAGACTCACAACTTTTCTTTGATGATGGTTGCAAAGGGGGATTTCCGGTCTTCCTCCTTTTGATAGATCCCCTTTCCATGCTAGACACACAGTTCCTAGTCCTGGACACCAGTCACTCTCACCCTGCTCTAAGGCTCCCACTTAAATCCCTCTTTCAGGTTTGGGCTATGGATCCCCAGATGATGTTGGTGTTGACCAATTTGGTTCCTGTGATGGTAAGCATGCCCCCTTTTGCTCCAAGCTTAAGAAAGCCTGTCAGAGTCAGGTCTAAGATAGTAACCAATAGCTCAAGTTACAGACAGTTAACAAACAGAAAGGTTGCTTTACAAAGTTCCAGTGCTCAATTCCAAACATACGATAATATTCAAATGGAGTTATGTCAGACCTTTCCCTTCAGTCAACTCATACTCCCAGTACATATCCACTTCCTTGATTCTCACAATTCACTCCTGCAACTGTCACTAACACACTGTCTTTTCTTTAAAACAAACAACCACCTCCTTTCCCTCATATCACAGAGTTCTCTGTGCTGGGACTGGTTGCCCTCTGTTATTCACAAGCGTGCTTCACAACCTTTCATCCAAGAGTCCTTCAGTAACATTTTTGTAGGTTCTCTTCCTCTTTGCTTTTCCTGTGATAGTATCACACCTCTCTTTGAACAGAATGGATCCTTCCATTTGCAGATGGAAGCCATATTGCAGGGGACTTCCCACTGAAGGCGGAGGGGGATTATCTTCTCCTTTTTGTCCCTAAAAATCTGTCCTATCTCCCACACTGATTTGTAGGGTCCTTCAGTCTTCTGAAGCAGCACAGTGATGCCCCCACAGTCTGCAGAAGGAACTAGAGGAAGCTGTTCATCAGTGCCAACAAAACCCTATTGAGAACAAGTCTGGATCCAACCCACTTTATCAAAGCCAGCTCTTGAGTGTTTATCTTCATGTTTCACATATCACATTAAGAGTGCAACCCATATAGTGATATGATTCATGTGACATGCTTAAGACTAATACTGAAAGAGACCAGATTTTTAAGGCTGGATCTAGAGACTATTTCTGATATTAAATGAGCCTGCCTGACTCTTAAGATCTTCAGGAAAAAGCCTTCTCTTTCTCCTGCCACCATCACAGATGTGGTGAGGGTAAGGTAGAGAACCTTCTCAGTGACTGTTTCCAATTTGTGGAATTCATTCTTATGGGAGAGTCAGTTGTTATCCTATTCTCTTTATGCCAGCAGGCAAAAATCTATTTATTTAGACAGGCCTTTGGCAATTAAGTTACTTTGCAGGATCTTTTTAACGGGGTATATTATGCTAATACCTTTAATATTATGTTTTAAAGTGTTTTTAATCATTATTAACACAATGGTTTATTTTTTAAAAAAAACTTTTTGTATCAAAAAACTTTTTGTATCAAATAGGTTTTTAGTGTACTTTGTTTTAACTTGAGGTCTGAATACACTGTCATACTTTTATTTTAAAATTATTTTAAAATAATTATATGTTGTACTATAGAGGAATTCTGTTTCACAGAGTTGCACACTTAGCGCTTTTATGTTTGCGCAGCTTTGTACTTTTTGTATTTGGAAACACTGTAAATGCCAAAAAAAAAATACTAACTTGTAAAATAAGTACCCTGTCACCTAGCTGATGATTATTATTGAGAAATCCAAGATGTTAATATTATCATGGGACTTGGGTCTGTTTGGATTTGATAGCTTAAAGCATGGGTGGTAGATATCAGGCTTCTGGGATCTATTTGCCTTTTTTTACTGGAATTCTAAGGTCTACTAAGCAAAGCCAGACGCAAAAGAGTGAGCCAGGAGACAGTCAAAAGCAAACATAAAAGCACTAAGTGTGCAACTCTGTGAGCCAGGAGACAGTCAATTATGTATCTCATGAACCCATTCAGAGGACAGATGTGCATGAGTTATCAAAGAATAGGAATTCTAACATATCACTCTTTTTATCTTTTAAAATCAAATTTTATTACAACCAAAACTTTACAAGTTACAAAGAAATACAAAACATTATTCAATACCAATCGAATCAGAATGTAATCATTCAAACTATTTCTTTCTCATGGATCTTATGACTAATACATTTCATGGTTTTAGGTAATAGTTGTTTCCAATAATATCTCATTCAAGGGTTCAAATATAGAACACCTTTCCAGAGATCTTGGTGGTGGTTCTGGTGCTCCTCTCAAGTGTATGCCTGTATGTATAAAGTTAATGAATCGGAGCCACTTTTCAACAAAAAAAAAGTCTTGGATTGTGTCTTATGTGGTCCTTTTTACATTATTGGATAGTTTCTCAAGCAACCAAGTGTTCCATATGCGTTTCCACCATTTCTCTAATGTTAGGCTGTCTGTTTTCCAAGCAGAGGCTATTTCAAGTCTGGTTGCTACTAGGAAAAAAGTTATTAAATATTTGTATTTTAATTTTTTTCTTTCCTTCAAATATAATCGTAGTAATCATAGGTCAGGGCAAAACTTTATGTCTTGTTAGTAAAAACAAAGATTAGTTTTAACAAGTTTTGCCTAAATTCATTAATAGTTTGCAAGGGAGCCACATATGATATGTACCAATGTCATTATATCCCTTCCAGCATTTTGGGCTTAATGTTTAAGTTAATCAAAGTTAATGTTTGATTAAGATAGACATGTGGTCCGTCTATAAGCACATGGAGCCTTCTTTTCTGCTGGTGTTTCCTTCTCAGCCACTAATCTAGCTGTAAATGTGGACAGGATGTAAAGCAAATCAACTAACTGTCATGGGTGCTAGTTTCTCTGCCAACTCTTCTTGTGTTTTAGCTCTTCCATTGGTAAATAAATCCTACATTGCATAAATCCCTTTCCTTCCATGTCTGAAAATAACAGTTTATCTGTGCTGCAGAATACAAGATGGAAAAGAAAGGGACATGTAGGAAAATGTTCAGGAGATAGTATTTTTTTTCCATTTGTTCCAGACAACTAAAGAGGTCTGAACTCACAGGTTGTCACTTTGTGTACATCTCTTCTTTAGCTTATTGTAAAAAAAAAAAAAAAAAATTATTTGTGAAATTGTTTTGAAGTTAAAGCTCTATCCATTTATCAGAAGGCTCTTGTCTAATGAGCTGGGCAACTTGTTGTTCTGGAATAGCTAGTCTTCCCTGTTTGGTGGAAGCGAACTGAGTAATTTTCCTAAATCTGGGGTTTTTTATTTTGAAATACGAATTTGCTAATCATAGCTTGTCATTTTTTTAAAAATCTAATTCAAGAGGATCCAACAGGAATGGATTGAAAAAGAAAATGTTATTTATACAAGAGGGATCCAAATATAAAACACTCAGAGAAGGAGGTATTACAAGAGACTGACCAACTGTCACATGATCACACAAGTCAGGATCTGAAACTGTTCCAATTACTACATCAAAAAAGAACAGAGCTCCAAGAGGTTGTTGTGGCTTTTCCGGGCTTTGAGGCCATGTTCTATTAGTATTTTCTCTTGACGTTTTGCCTGCATCTGTGGCTGGCATCTTCAGAGGATCTGGTGGCATGGAAGTGAGACAGAGTATATACACTATACTTGTGTAGTCCTCTGGTGGGAAGGAGCAATTTGCATGTGTTACAGTTGGCCTGTGTGATGGCCTATTGTTAAATGGGATATCCCCCAGAGTTGTATTGTTAGTCAGGGGATATGTATAATAGTGTGTTAATTACATTAACCATCGATTGTATTGTTTCTTGTAGAGGGACCTCCAGAGTCTGAGTGGTATTCATTGGCATATTTTGAGTCTTGATTTTAGTGTTCTTCAGTACTGATAGCCAAATCTTGTTTACTTTCTGAGTTTCTTCTTTCCTGTTGAAATTGTCCATGTGTTTATGGATTTCAATGGCCTCTCTATGTAGTCTGACACAGTAGTTGTCAGAATGGTCCAGAACTTCTGTTCTTTCAAAAAGCATTCTGTGTCCAGGTTGGTTTATGACATGTTCTGCTACTGCTGATTTTTTTGGATGCATCAGTCTGCGGTGTCTTTCATGTGTCTTTCTTTGATTCATGTTTGGACACTACGTTTTGTAGTCCCTATGCAGATCTGCCCACAGCTGCAAGGTATGCGGTACCACTCCCACCCAGGGACTACACAAGTACAGTATATATACTCTGTCTCACTTCCATGCCACCAGATCCTCTGAAGATGCCAGCCACAGATGCAGGCGAAACGTCAGGAGAAAATACTAATAGAATATGGCCTCAAAGCCCAGAAAACCCACAACAACCTATGCATTCTGGCCATGAAAGCCTTCGACTTTACACAGAACTCCAAGAATTGAATTTACATATACAAACCTCCTTACATTATACCAAAGTGTACTTTTGTGAAAACAATAATAAGAAATCCAAACTTCTAGCTAAGATGAATAAATGAAAGGCATGAAAAAAAATAATTACAACTACTAAGTCAATACAAGGCATACTGAAAACCACTACAAAAGATATAGTTGGAGACTTTATCAACTATTATTTTAATTTGTATGCATCAGAATCAGACTGCTCCCCAGAATCTCAACAATTCATTCATTAAATATATTTTAAAAATCTCTATCATATAGTGCTATCATTGACAGTCCAATCACTGATGATGAAATTAAACAAACAACTTCCAAGTTGAAACCAGGTAAATCGCCAGGACCAGACAGCTTCTCTGGAGAGTTTTACAAATTATTACATACTGAAATGTCCCTTTATTTAAAAGAAGTATTTAATGAAATGTTGAACCAGGCCCTTTGCCCACCTTCCTGTCTTTTTTTGAGAATTACACCTAGTCCAAAACCTGATGAATCAAATCCTCAACCATCTGCATTTTGGCCCATTCTGTTAATTAACCAAGATGCAAAATTTTTTACATCAATTTTAGCTGCCAGGATAAATAAATTCATTGCACGTTATGTTGGTTCAGATCAAGCTGGTTTTGTTCCCAATCGTAAACTCTCTGATGCTACACACAGAACATTAAACATCATATCTCATTCTAATCCGCCAAAGGCTCCACTTGCTTTAACGTTGCTAGATGTTTTAAAAGCCTTTGACAGGTTGCACCGAAAATACCTATTTGTGATTTTAAGGGAGAGGACTTTCAGTATCAATTTTATTAATATTTTAAAAGCCTTATATACCCATTCAAAATCATTAATCTATGTAAATAAGCTAGATGCAACACCACTGGAGTTACAACATGGCACTAAGCAGAAATGTCCTTTATTATCATTATTCTTTGCACTGGTGATGGAACCTCTACTGAATTCTGTAAGGCATGATATTAATATAACAGGTCCTATCATCAGGGAGAAACCTCATAAAATAGGATTATATAAACACTTATTATGTGCTAACAAGTCAACTTTGATTTATCACGTTCCAGTCATCAACAACCTCGTTCAGTCTTGCAAACTCAGGACTGTGGGCTCCTTGACTGAGTCAATCCACCACCGTGATAATGTGTAAAACACTACCACTTTAGAGAAATGCAGAGTGATATAGTGAACTAGATTGATTAAAAATCCAAAAAAAAAAAAGCTTATCGACATTAAATTGGCAAAAATATTTAGCAGTCTCTTCAGCAGGGACAGTAACACTGCAGGAAACATTGAGACTTCCTTTGGCAGTGATCCAAGTACTGTTATGGAAGTTTGCCTTATCTATGGGGATGATGGAAAGAAAGAAAGATACAACATTTTCTTTTCCTTTTTAAATGGCAAAAGCCACTCTGATACACTCAAGTTTTTGCAAGAGTCTTAAAGGGGACAAGGATGCCCTGACTGTCCTTCATTTGTTTATTAGCACAGCATTTGGCATGAACGATTTGAGAATGAAGTTGTCAAATGATCCTGTCAACTCCACAGCCTTCAGAACTGATTTATGAAACTAATTAATTCTAACTTAGTCCTTTCATATGTAACATTCTGACAAAAGAATCAGCATGAGCAAGAATCATGTTTGATGAGACATGCTTCTGCTACAAAACCAGGAATGTTGTCTGGCTACAAGAAGAAAACCCTGTAAAATGTGATTCATATCTCTATTAGCACCATATTTCAAGCCATTAGAAATAATGCAATGTTACACATTTCAAATAAGATGGGTCTAATTTTCAGACAATGCAAGAAATGTCCATTCTACTGGATATCAACACACTTTAACATAAAAGATGGTGAATATGCAGTCCTCCAGATATTTATGTATTGGATTTATGCCCAGCCTTTCATCAAAGATGGATTCTCAATGTGCCTAACAGTGATAAAATCAATAAAACAAATTCCACATAAAACAAATTAAAACCACAAATAAAAATTCATTAATTTTTCACCCAATCAAAATCCCCTTCCACAAAAACTCAGTTTAGTTGACTGTGTGTTTTTTGTACTGCAATACCCTGGAAGCCTCACTATTGAAGTTGCTTGGCATGGCTGATGGGATGTGTAGCCCAACATCTGGAAGAATACTAGTCCCCCAACCTTACTTTAAAAGCACCTCAAGAAAGGAGCAAACGCTGGATGGCACATTGAAAGTCGCTTATAATTCTTTAAAGACCAAATTAGTTTGCTAGGCCCAAAGGACATCTGTTTGGCAGTTTAGTATTATAACAATGACATACTTTTGGGAAAATCACACATTGTAGGGACAATGTTTATGTGAACCTTAGAAACTGGGTCAGCAGGAATGCAGCACCTTCAGCAAATGCGCAAACAAGAAGACTGCAGTCATCATAACAACACAAGAGGCTGAGACATACACATCTTTTTAATTCAGCAAGACAGACACTAGGACAAAGTTCCAGAAGATACGTAAAAATTTCATCATGCTGTACTCCTGAACACATCTGCCTCAATGTGATACAATAGGACTTAATTTCAAGGAGACATGCATTGAATAGAACTGTTCTTTTAAGAACTCTTTCAAAACATGTTTTGAAATAATGTTTTAAAACCGGTATCATTTTATATGGCTTGGAGGGTAACTATGAGTAACTTGAGTATACCACTTTATGCAGACCTTTTAAGATTTGTCTTTCTGTTTCTATTCTGTAAACATTTTAAATGCTTTCATTAGAGTGGAAAAGAGGTGTAACAAGCCACAAGGGAATTAATCTGTTATGAGTAAATTTAGAAGTTGATTTTGGGAAACTGTGTTTTTTGACTTTAAACCTGTGTTTGTATTAATCGAACATCTATGGCAATGTGTAGGTTGCAAGAACATAACTGTACAGAAACACATTACCGAAGACAAGTTTTGTACAAGGCTACTGATATTCCCTAAAGACCACTGCTATATACAGACCAGAGCTGGAGAGTTACTTTTTTGGACTGAAACTCCCAGAACCACCCCAGCCAATATAGCGACTATAAAGTTTATGCCACAGATTTAAAAAAAGCCTTTAGGAATCATCTCTCTGCAAGCCACAGTGAATAATGAATCACAAATCAGTGCATTTGTTCCTAAGCAGCTCTCTAAATATTCTTGAAAAGCTCTTCATCTTTTAGGTGAAGTATGCTTAATTACACACACAGTTTAATCAGCAACATTTGATAACAGAACTAAAATTTACCACTCAGTAATGATGGGGTGTTTTTTTTAACTGTTCCAGATTTAGAAATGGATGTGCTTAGCCTCAAACAGTGGAAAATCCAAAACTGCAATCAACTTAAGTTCAATGCCTGAGAAACACTATTCATATTTACAGGCAGATAGGAAAATTCGTAACATAGAAACTACTTTTGGTGCTTAATGATGATTTAAGATTCTTTAAAGGTTAACAAGCATTCTGAAAATGTTATTAAGGCAGTGAACTTGTTATCTACTATAGAAAAGTTAGAGTTTGTCTGTCTGTCTGTCTGCGTCAGGCAGGCAAAGACTTCATACAATTGGCTGCCTGTGAAGATTCTATGGAATCCTGGGGTTGGCAGTTCAGGGAGGGCCTTTTAGAATTCTCAACCGAGAGCTCTTGGGCCTCAGGCCGGTTGCTATGGAGATAAGACCTAGTAGCAAGGAGGAGGACAGTTTGTTCCCTCAGGAACCCAACCTCTGTATGTTAACAACTCTGAATACGCAGATTGGATTGGGGAATATGGGGGGAAGTTACAGGTACTGGAGAAGACAGTTTGCTGAGTTATTAAGAGGAAACTAAAATCTCAACCACATCTAATTCCTAAGACAGTGGTTCTCAACCTGTGGGTCCCCAGATATTTGTAGACTTCAGCTCCCAGAAGCCCTGAGCATTGACCATAGTGGCTGGGGCTTCTGGGAGCTGAAGTCCACGAACATCTGGGGACCCACAGGTTGAGAACCACTGTCCTAAGGTAAGGTAACGTAAGGTAAGGTAATTCCTAAGGTATTTCTAGTAAGTATTACCTATGATAAAATAAAATCCCAGGCAATGCCAGATAAATATGCTAGTTAACTATAATTGTGATTTCCACAAAAGAAAGCAGATGCCTTTCAATTGGAGAAGACAATATAAGAAGTTAATACATATTTCATTACACATGCTGACTAGTGGATCCACTCCCTCCTCACAGTGAGTAATAATAGCAGAAGGAGTAAATTGGGAGCTCTTGTATTCAAATAAATAAGGAATCTCTCAGATTCTGTTAGGACATTCATGAACTCACTTTACAGAGGTCTTTACAGAGGTCAGAGAAAATTATATTCCAGAATAAGTACGTACCTTCTCCCCTCTGAGCAGGGGGGAAAAAAAGGCTTGTGCCTGCTAGCAATTCAATCATGTATTGTTACGTTCAAACAATGTTTGAACAACCCTATCAATACCACCCTTCTGAATTCAGAAATCTCAAACCTTTCTAAAATCTGCAAAGGAACTGAGAATGTATAACTATCAAGAAGACAAGCTTGTTCTCACACTTCTGACATTTCTTTCTAATTGCACACACAATGCTGAAATGTTTTTTGGACAGTGCATTGCTTTGCAGATAAAAGGGGAGGGAATCTGTAAAAGCTCACCCCATCTTCTGCTGGTAGGGAATGGTCCTGCCAGCAGGAGCAAAGTCTGGATTCAAGCCAGAATTAATGACACTACAAAAATTCAGGAAGGTTCTTAGAGGGAAGAATATGTATGTCAAGATAATAAAACAACAACAACTTACTACATCTAAATGAAAAGCTGGGGTTCACAGTAAGCAATGAAAGCTTTTGACAAATGTTTAATCTTGAAATGCTAGCCTTTACTCAGAACAGATAAGCAGCAAGTAAGTATTTGACAAAGAATATGTCAAATTATGATATGCCTATACTGTTTCAGTTAAAAAGGAGCATCTCCAGAACTCAAAAGATCATCGTTAAAATGTAAAGAATACCACATGGCTGAAAACAGAAAACTATTTTCTTTGAATCTTAAGTTTCAAAGCTCACTGTCAGTGTTTTTTTTTAATATTAAATAATGTTAGAAGAAATGGGAGAAACTGAAGAAATACTTACACGTTGTGTTCTTCACGATGCCTTGAAATCTTTCCTTCCCAATAATATTTTTTATCTTTATTGGTTTACATGCTCAAGTATTGCTGATTATTAATATAATGTTAGCTAGGTTAATAGAATAATCTTATAAATTTGTTCCAGTATAACTTTTGAAAGATTATAAAAACATTGTTGAGAAATGTGAATGTCAGATTCAACAATTAAATTTTTTGTTAAAATAAAGTCATTTTATTGAAGTATCTGCTGAGTTTAGCAAACCTTTTTTATTTTACATAGGACAAATGGTAAAAATATATAACTATGAAAAACAAAAGACAAACATACACACAGACAGACAAAGAAAAAGCAATAGATGAAAATACCAGATTAGATCTTGCAGTGTAGTATATTTCTTCTGAACTGTCCAAAAAATCGTTACTGTCGGGCTGTTCATCAGACAAAGACCAGAAACTCAAGTTAATTACTTTTAGACTGAAAGACATCTACGTACAAAGGGATATTTTTGCTTGATAGCTGGCTGTGTTATTTACACTTATTAAAATTTCTAGAACCTTATACAACATTGCAGCTGGATTAGTATAGTCTTTAGACATGTACTGTGACTGCAGAAAAAAAACTATAAAGGCAAGTAAAAGGTGTGTGTTTATAACCACATTTAACAGTTATCTACCTTCCTGCCTCAAATATGGTTTTCATACCTATGTCCCCAGTCTTTCGCAGATGGATTTCTAAACAGCTACAAAATACATGTAAATCCTCAAAGGCCAAAAGTGTCAAAGACACTTTGATATGCACAGCTGGCTTGACCAGGCCTAAAATAATGAATCAGACCAGCTCTACAACCTTAAGAATGTTTACTATGAGGCAAGTCAGTTTCAAGTAAGTTTCAGCTTAAATGCAATCCACTTCTGCCACACTATTGACAGGTAGGTATTGGGAAAAATACTAAAAACAAAAAGATATCTTGCTAGCACACTGTGGCTTAAAAACTGTGAACCATGAGACTTCAGGTACAGCGGTGTTCATACAACACCTTGTTCCTCTCCTTAAAAGACAAATTGCTTTTGAATTTGTAATACACTTAGCTTTGGAAAGGGGAAAAAAATCCACTAAGTTAGGTCCTTTCTGTGAGCCCTAGTAGTTCTCTGGGTCCCACACATAGTCTCAATTTTACTTGCATATAACCCATTAAGATTACAAAATATGGAACCATAAATTATAAACATCTGCATAAGAGTGCTAAGTAATAAACAAGGCAGAAGGGAAGATGGATGAATAAATAAGTGAATAAATACAATACTTCAGAAGCCCTGTTGGATACAAGTATTGAGTCAGTTCCTTTATTCTATCTCTGCGTTCCACAATTACATCAAAAGCAACATCTATGCAATACTTACAACCCTAGGAGCCCTTATTTAGAAGTTCCGCTCAATGAAGTGGGACATAGCTCCAAGCAAACATGCACTAGACTAGACAACCAAATCTGGTGCTGGTATTTTAGTGGCTTATATATGCACTTAAATTCACTTTTCAGGAAAGCTAGTAGACTCTAGTGAGAACCAGCATGGTGTAGTGGTTAGTGTTGGACTAGGACTGTAGGAGACCACAGTTTAAATCTCCTTTTGACCATGCAAACTTCTGGGTGACCCTGGGCAAGTTAAACCCTTTCAATCTTATAGGAAGGCAACAGTAAACCTCAGCTCAGTAAATCTTGCAAAGAAAATCCCAAGATGAGTTCACTTCCAGGTTGCCATAAATCAGAGCCAACTTGACGGCACACAACAATAACAAATAGAACTCAAAGAGAATTAACCTCAGGTTTCACAAAACCTCAGGGAAGTAAATATTAATGCAGAAACCAAATGAGAAGTACAAATTTGAAATCAGTTGCTTGTAAAAGAAAGACAAAATGCTGAGTTTGCTGTCCTAGTAACATGTGGCAGAACTTGCAACGGAAAAGAAAAACAACTGATCTATTAGCTCAGTTAAAACTACTCATATATGGGAGGCCTTTGTACATAGGAATGAATAATTATGCAGCAATCAAACAAGAGTGTTGCGAGGGAGTTGATATATGGCCAAGAAGTTAGGTTAGTCACAGTTTCCCCAGCATGATGCATCAAACATACATACATATGAAAATCTTGCACAATCACCTATATAGGAATTTAGTGATATGTGAAGAAGCCACACAGATATGAAGAATGCAGACCGAGAACAAATGACTGAACAGAGGCAAGATGAGCTAATACAGAAGAGTTAAGCACTTCCAAGACAGAATATGACAGCAACTGATTCTCAATAACACTGACGATTCAAAAGCAATACACTATGGGAATGAAAGCTACATAAATTGAAATTTTGGTGAAGAAGAAGTATGAAAGCAGAAGGGACACTGCTGCCAGAATGGATCTTCTTCACCAGCTTTACCAGTTGAAGGAACCTCTGGAGCCTACAGAGGAGAACATGCAGGGAAGAGGAAATCCTGTTGTGCAAATGGAGGCTTATATACATGACACAGGACAGAGCCCAAGCTGTTCCAATATCTACACATGGAGTCAAGCAGTACCAATCCTTAAAATTGTGAGTACACTGAAGTCAGAAACAGCTTTCTAGTCATATGTTGTGCAGGGCTGTGGAGTGACAGTCATGGAGTCGGAAGGAAATTTACATTGTTAGTCAGAGTCAGCAGAAATGTACCGTCTCCAACCTCAGCTTTAAAATAAAATCTTTTAAGTGTTATGTTATGTATCATGTTCTGTTTGTCTTAATTTTATATATTCTTAAGCTTTACAGTACAACATATGTTTCTGTTTGAAACCCTTTTTCAAAATTTATTAAATGCCTAGTTTGTTGCATATTTACCATCATAGCAATTTAGAAAAGTTTTCTTGTTCAGACATTTTAACCAAATCAGTATATTTTATGTACTAGGAATCTAAGTAGCTAGAGGACAGCTTCCTATTCTTATTCCAGCACCACTCAATGTGAAAATTAGAATGTGGAACCTTCACATTGTCTCCTTGCCTTAAGGAATAATATATTGCTCTTGACCAGAAGCACTATGAAAGAGGTTGAGAAAAACAAACGAAACCTCTTAGAAATAATCACCAACATAGGATGACTCATTTTTTAGGCAAAAAGAAATGTCATGCAAAAACAGCAGTCCACAAATTCAGAGTATGCCTTAACAAACGTTTCGGGAAAGGTGGATATCCTGATTAGAATTCAGTGTGAAGATAAGACAAGTATGTTAAATTCTGCTAAAAGTGACTCTCTACATAAGCAAATCTTAAAATTTGCAACCATCTGTCAAGCCATCATCTGATAGTTATAGTCATACGACCAAGAAAAGACATTGATCTGCTTAAGAACAACATTCTAAGAAGAATTTAGATCAATTATCAGTCCAAGTACTTAAAAGTGCCTGTCAACTAAGAATCAGCTTTTAATCTCCACCTTATAGCAGACCTGACAGATAATAAAAGATAATGCAAAATAAACATGACAGACATCTAGAATAGTGTTTTTCTATGGAGTGATCACGTACAAGGCTGTCTGGACAGTGTCCAAAGAGATGCTCAAAATGCCAAAATCAGAAGATGCGGCTAGCCAAAGGTCATTATTTACTGATGGTAGGAGAAGGGGGTTGGGAAAGGATGGAAGAACATGGCAGGAGGCATAACAGTCAATTCCATTGTGCTACTTGGTAATTTTTTAAAACAACACAATGTCCTGGTTATTCCTGTTGGATGCTATCAAAAAGGAATTTCAGGACACAATATTGGAAGGTTAATGTGAAACACTGTTGCTTCATTGTCCCCTATGCTAAAGTAGGGAAATCAAGGGAACTAATGGTGGGGAACAAGAGTTAAGATGAAAGTCACTGAGCCCCATTAAGCTGCTACAGCTACAACATTCTGCTGTGGCAGAGACCAACTGTGTCAGCACAGAAAAGACAACTGAAACAATGCAAAAGCCTGTGTTCAGCTAGGAAGAGTGAGCTGGGGCACCCACATCTCTAGGAATAAGTAGAATAGTTTAAAGGTGCCTTTGAGATCATTTTCATAAGGCTCACTATGATCACATACCTTTAAATGGTAAGCAATTACTCTCTTTCCCAGCACCACCGTCTCTTATCTTCCCAGCTATATTAGTCTTCAGGCAACTAGACTGTTGTATCCCAGATTCAAGGTTTCTGCCTTCATATCGTTAGTTCTGTAACCTTCTATTAATTGAACACTGTACAGTTTATGTTCTGTTTTCACTGCTTTTACTGTGTAAAGCTCCTCAGTCTTTCTTGTTCTCCTGTAACTGCTTCTCCCAACTGCTACTACATATCCTTCCATGCAAATGAGGAGCTGATTATTAATATACAAAAGACTAAAGTGTTTAAGTGGAAGGAAATTTTTGGAACCAGATACTAGCAAGACTGCAAAATGATTGAAAATACACAGCAATAAACTAGAAGGAGGGACAAGCATTATTAATAAACACACATTATTAATAAAGAAATAATAAAGAAACCAAGTTAATTCAAACTCCATTCTTCCGATGTATCAGAAAGCTGAAATTAGACTACACACTCACACAGAATTGGTGACCTGCCAGATTGCAAAGCAGAATTCCCATAAGTTACACATCCATAAGTTTTGGTCTGCTGTGTTTCATGGCTAGAGGGCTATGGTGTTTTGGGGAACACAAAGTTCCGCAAAACTAGGGAAATTAGTGACTTGTGACAGACTTGTGACTCTACATTTTTAAGCCGCTGTACAAAGATATACTATACAGAATGAAACACATGTTTTTTGGCATCCTCCTCTTTTCCTACCCTACAAATCACCTTTTTTCATCTATATGGATGGCATGGCTGCACATGACAAACAATGACAACAAAAACCTACACCTCTTCATTACTTACAAACTCATGATGAGGTTCTGTTTCCTTCCTTAAAGGTGGATCAAATTTTACTTGGCCAACTATTGAAGACAACAAACAAAGATAAGGAAGGGTAAGGAAAAGAAACGTAAAATACACGTATGTTTAGTGCTTTTTAGAGACAATTTAAAAGACATAATATGGGATATGGTCGTTGCTTTTTTTTTTTGATTGGCTGAGAAAAAAAGAAGCAGCAGAGCCTGTAGAAGAAGTTAAGCCAAGGCAACAAAACAGGCCAATGAAAAACGACAATAGTTGAAATAAGAATCAAATCCAATTGCTGGCTCTAATAAGTAGATCAATTGAATCAATGCAATCTCCATAAGCTGTGACTTATCATTAAGGAACAGATCCAATGGATCTATTCTGTGTGTGTGTGTGTGTGTGTGTGTGTGTGTGTGTGTGTGTGTTTTACATGCCTTCAAGTTCCCTGTCAGCTTATGGTGGCCCCATAACATTTTTCATAGGGTATTCTTAGGCAGGGAATCCTCAGAAGTGATTTTGCCGGTTCCTTCCTCTGAAATATCACCAAAAACACGTGGCCTTTGTTGGCAGTCTCCCTTCCACGTCCTAACCAGGGCTGATCCTACTTAGTTAGCTTTCAAGATCAGATGAGACCTGGTGCCCCAAATTATCCCTAACTTATCTTAAAAACATAATAATCAAGCTTGAAACTATAAATATCAGCTGTCTGAGGCTCTCTCAGTAGAGATATTCCTTCTAGAATTGAGTTTTATATATCTTTTCATTCTAAATATCGTACACTTTCACCACAGCAGGATTTAAACCTAAGAGTGAACAGTTTGCACAGAAATGCAAGATATAATTCCCATGTGCCAACACAGTCATATCACTCCCCTGAAAAATCCTGTAGTCTAGAGGACATGAAACAAAGTCTGCTTCAGGAATTCTTTATGAGAAAGAAAACTGGTGGATCACTAGAAAATGATTTATTTTCTTTAAAGGGGAAGGCATGACTGATAAAAGTTAACTCTCCCATGATTGTAAACATCACTTTGCATATCTGTTATTACAGAGGAAAAGACTTCAATGTTTAAAAAAAAAAGGAACAGAGATTTATTTGGCAATACTTCACTGAATTCTGCATAATACAAAACTGTATTAAAAAGAACTGTTGGCTAGGGGAACAAATATACAGGGAAAACATACTTTGTGAAATAACTCCCAATGTTAATTCCTAGTGGGTCCCATAGACTTCGGCTAATACCTAACTCTTGAACATTCGTTTCAAATAAACCTCTCCTGGAACAGTGCATTAAAAAAAAAGAAAAAACCCTAGTGGTTAATACCTCTTTACTATTTGTGCAGCAGCAACAAAGTAACACTATGTGAAACACAATTGATCTATTTCTTGCTCTTCTTTCTGCCTCTCTCTGTCTGTTAAGGAAAAAACCCAGCCAAGTCCAGTCTGCCCCACTACATTTGCCCCAACACATCGAGCAGAACTGGCTAATATTTTCTCTCATTCCTCTCTTCGGCTAGGAGATGGCGGGGGAGAGCACAAGCTTAAAGCTTTCAACAACTCAGCACAAAACATGCTGAACTCATTTGGATTTATTTATTACTGAATATTCTTCAGATTATATCCCCAAAGTTGCCTAGGTGGGTCTTTCAAAAAGCCAATTTTACTACCACACACATTTTTCACTTTCCTGACATTTTTCCTCTGTTGCCCACCAGAACTCCATTTTTTCCAACTCCTGGTTTTCTTCTACTGTCGTCTGTTAAAATTATGTTGCAACTCAGCTAGAATGCTTAATCCGGGACAGAATGGCAATGATCAAATATAAACCACTTCATATGGAAGGTACAGTCACAATTAACTTTTAAAAAATGCATGTACGTACTTACAGTTTATTTCAGAGCGTGTTTTTTCTTCTCTCACATTTCTACTTGTTGAGTGAATTCTATGAAGCACAAGAAGAGGCTAGAAAAAATATTATATTAAAAATACAGTTTAAAATTAAAAATATTCTATATACATGTTATGAAGACTCTTAAAGATACTTTGCACATTAAATAGCAGAGCTAAGATGTAGCTAGTCACAGACATTTGAAATTAGCTTTTCTTCAATAACCAAGTCTACGATGCTCACAAATTAATGGGGGATACCTTCACTAACTTAAACTGTAACAGAAATTGTAAATGAATGAGAGACACCTTTTGCAATATTTGTTGCGTGTAAATATATATGTGTGTGTGTGTGTGTGTGTATTGTGTGTGTGTGTGTGTGTGTGTGTGTGTGTGTGTATTTTGCAAGATTTGTTCAGAGCAGGTTTGCCTTTTCCTTCCTCTAAGGCTGGAAGGGTGTGACTGGCCCAAGACCATCCAGTAGACTTCCATGGCTGAACAGGAATTCAAACCCTGGTCTCCTGAGTTCTAGTCCAATGCTCAAAACCACTACATCACACTGGCTCTCTTTTGCAACGTTAACAGTGCCTTTTTTGTAGCTGGGGGATGTGGCTTCACTAAACGGTGGAAGACATACATCACATGGTTCAAGTGCTGGCTTGTGCTCTGCTGTAGACACTGAGGCAACAACAAAGTAGACAGCAAGAAAGCATGTTTTGTACTACAGGGCAACAGCTTGCAGCATTCAGAATTTTTTTAAAAAAGAGTAACAATAAAAAAAGCAACTGTTCTAGTTCCTTTTGCAAAACGCAAGCAAGTAATGAGTTGTAACTACAAAAGTAGCCATATACGGTAAATGTATATTACTGTAACTACAACAAAAATGAACTACCAAAGATGTAGCAAGTGGAACTGTAACTATTTTTTAAACATAATTTCTCAAGATCTGTCCAATACTGCTAGACATGCAGAGGAATTCGCCGTAACTGCAATCTCTGCTATGAAATGGTGAAAGTACAACAAAGTGTACCACTATTACATACAGCAGTATAAAGACGTTTTGTAATCCACTAGAGCTTGAGTTTAAGCAATTTCAAAGTTGAACTCACTTCAGAGAAGAAACAGATACTTGTGAATTCCAAATTAAAGCTCCATTCTCAAAAAACTGCATTAACTTCAAGTGAAAAAACCACTCTGATGCAAAGTGTCTATCCTGTATTAAAAAGTACTTCATCCAATGAGACATGAGCATTTGGTAGACCAGTGTCTTTCCTCTTGCCTTCACTTATGAGTCAAAACCTGTCTATTATTAATGGCAAGCTGCTAATTTAACAAAGGCCTTGGGCAAGTTTTTTTCCAGACTTATTCTTGGACTTTAGAAGATGATCCTTTGTCAGAAATGTCACTTTTCTAGTATTAAATTTTTATTGTTAATGCATTGTTTAGTGAGCACTCTTTAAATAAGGTTGTTATTAAGATAATAACATAGGTAGAAGAGAAAAATGCTGAGAGGACGCAGAGAGCCAACAGCTAGTTTCCAAAGATCATGTAACTCCTTCCTCTGTTGCTAGGCAATACAGAGGATAACCCATATATGATCCTCAGCACCATTCAGAGAATAAACAGATACAGACAGACAAGATGGTAATAAAATTCTATATATTTTTCACAATTAGTTGTTCACTGTCTGTACACTCAGTGGTATATTTACAGTCTCTAAACCTCCAAAAAACTATTAGGAGTGGACATCAATATAGAAATTACGTTTTAATAAAGTTCTGAATTGATCTCAGTGGATTGCTTGACAAAGAGACAATTAAAGTTTGTGTTACACAGGAGGTTAGATCAGATGCTTTCAATAGCCCTGCAATATATATATATATATTTTACCTCTAGCAGTTTTTGGAGACTTAAATCCAAATAAGTTTCAAGATGTATTTTGAAAGGTACAGAAGGCTATGACACCTAAGAATCCATCTCAGCATCACGTTACCAACTTTTAAAAATCTCTAACACTGATTAAAAGGTATGTTGATCTGACAATGAGAAAAAGATTAGCAAAGCTAGCAGCTGTAAGAAGCCCTGAAAGTGCCTTACAACTTCAGGGCTCTAATAATGAAAATTCATGAGCTCCCTAATCAATGGCACAATAACATGTAATAATGTTACTGTGAGCATCATCAAGAACCATAAGGTAATTGTGTGTACTTGCATCAAAAAATTTAGAGTGGCAGCAGGACTGTATGTTTACGGTGCTAAAATAATATGCTTACAGTTTGTAAAAGGATTTGACCACTTATAGGAACAAAAATAAACATAAGCATTAAATGAACATCAGAATTATGTTTACAATCAGAAGGGTGGTTTCAAAGAAATCAACTATCTCAGAGACTTAAATGGTGTTAGAAGGAGAATCGAGTTTTTTTGGCCTCTGAAGATCTTAAGAGTTGCCCAAAATTCAGTTCTCCAGGGGTTCTAGAGCTTTCCAGAGCAGGTTTTTGGACTGCTGGAGGGGGCAGTTATAGCATGGAGTAACAGACTCAAGATGGATTCTGCTGTTGTGCCAGCGGAGGTCCAGCACTGAGATACACCCGAGACTCTTGAATTGCATAAGCACTAATGAAAGTAGGATTCTTACCTCAGGATCATCATCATCAAAATCATGGAAGGTGGAATGATCAGGATTGTTCATTTTATCCAACAGTTCAATAGCAAGGGTCCGATTTAATGGCTGGGTAACAAAAGGGTGCTAAAAGCACAAAATGCAAAAGGAGAGTAAAAGAAGGGAAACTGCATGTGGATACTGTTTTAATACAAATGAGAGATCCTTAAAATATACTGGGTGCGCTCCCCTACAAAGCTTCCTGCAATTAGCAAAGCTAAACTTCAGGAAGCAGTTTACGCAGCTTACATCTTCCTTGCATGAAAGCATAGGGACAGGCAGACTAAAGGAATGTAGATGGAGCAAAATAAGACCACAGCACTATATCACTGCCAAAAAGAACAGAAACAAGCACCAAATTGCAAACAGACAACTTGCCAACACAGTATTTGTTGAATGACTTGCTAACACACACATACACACACAGAATTGATGCAGCACCTCTTTAAAGAAGTAGCAACAGTGAATGCATACCAAACTTTTAGAAGAGTTTGAAAAATGATATAAAGTTATACCTGCAATAATTTTTCAGCTGTAGGTCTTTTCTTAGGATTCTTTGTAAGTGCCATTTTCACAAAATGATGGAAACTATTTGACCTTTAAAATGAAATTATAGACTTTAGAAATGAACGCAATGATCACAACGATCACAACACAACATAGCAATAACACCACAGAACTTACCACTTCATTTTGTCCTTTAGTTTGGGAGGCTGGAAGTTGCTTTTAGTCATTAAAAAGAGTGCTCTGGAAAGCAAGAACAGTGGCTACTTTTAAAAATCTATGTCATTATTTTACATCCAGAAGAGCAGCGATACACTTTATTTTCAGACAGAAAAAAGAAAGACTTGCAAAGGAGCTGCAGTATTTGAGGCTGATTCAGAACAGCAAACAAATTAAATCACTTGCACCAAAAATTAAGAGGTAGCATTCAGACCTATGCCAAGAAAACTTGATAGCTAGGTTGACTATATTTATTAGAAATATTAAGCATGCAGATGTGCAGTTCTGCACCTTATGTTTATGGAACACAGGTCCAGGAAAAAGTGGCAGTTCCTGCAAGTCTCTTGCAAAGATAATTCTGCTTTTTCTACTAGCTCTTTGACATGTGATCACCTCAGCATGTTGTAAACCTGCATTCAAATAACATCCAAAGCTGTTCTGATTTTGTTCTGGCAGGTCTGCTCAAGGTGTCTGGCATGCCGGCTATATCCAGTAGCAGGATAGCTACATGCAAAGATTCAGGGAAAAGTTACCAACAGGATGCAAGTGATAATTAAATCCTGAGGTAACAATGAATGGCCCCAGTGGGTCATGGTACTCTCAAGGAAGAACACATGAGCACAAAAGACAGGATTATATCCAATATCTTTTCAGAGGCACATAACCACTTTACAGAACTATCACTGTCCAGGGCACATCATTCTTTTTCTCTCCTACTGTGTTCAGTCAAACTAGCTCTTGTGATCTCTGAAACAATACTGTCTTTAACCAATCTTAATATGGAAAGTAAATTTAGAAACTGCGGGCAAAATAATGCCCATTTTAAGATCCTGGAGAATCCTAAAATTAAGAAGACTTCTATACAGTGGGTACTTTTTAAAAATCCATGTCATTATTTTACCTCCAGGAGACCAGCAGCACACTTTGTTCTCAGACAGAAAAAAGAAAGACTTGCAAAGGAGCTACAGAATTTGAGGTAGATAGCACATTCCCATTCTTATTCACAACTCCAGAGCACAGGCCTAGAGCTATAGGGGAAAAAATGGGGAGGGAATCCAATTTCTTTTCCGCCTTCTCTTCTTCTTGCATCATAAACAGTTGCCAACACTGATCTTGAAGCCATCTGTTCACTTCATAGGAAGGTTATTTACTTATTAGATAAATCTACGAGCCACATTTCTCTGAGGTAATTATGCTCTTATTATGTTCTTCTTAAATGTTCCCTAAAGCTTCCAGCCTTAAGTATAATTACCAACCTCATTGGATGCAAGTCAAACATCGGAGGCTGAAGCTCTGCTAGTTCTATAGCAGTGATTCCAACCGCCCAGAGGTCACAAAGTTGATTGTATCCACCTTTCCTTTCAACTGCAGCAACCTCAGGGGCCATCCTAAAATAAGAGAAAACTTGTTTAGTAGAGACCTTTCCATTCCCATATTCTGAAAGAGAGTGCTGCCCAACCACTTTTCAGTATTTTTCAATGTTAATTTCCCTTCTGCTCCTTATGTTTTTAAAACACAGACTATTGCCTTCAGGAGTCCCAAAGCTCAACGAGGGTTAAGGGTGTAAGAACACATCAGGCTGATTTTCTTCTGCTCAACTAGTAACTCTAATCTTGTCAAAGAACTGTGTGTATAAATGAGGCTGAGAAAATCTTGGAGAAAATCATCTAAGAACTCAACCACAATCTACCTTGCAACTCCACTGCTTAACCTTGTAAAATCAAGAGAAGACACAGTTCACAAATCCCAACTTGAGTAAGCATGCAGATGTACCAGAAGTGGACAACAAGAGATGGAAAAACAAAACAAAACACCTACTTCCAGTTGCTGAAACTGAGCTTTTTCCCTCCTCCATTAAAGCAGGGCACAGTGAGACTACACATTTTCTTTTAAAGGAAAACTGGGCTTCCTAGAATGTGGCAGTGCAACTCCCCTCCACAGCCGATAAAAAACATCTTTTTCACCAGTGCCATGCCACTGAAATTCAGCAGCTGGGGGGGCAAAAGAATGATGGACTATATGTGGCCCATTGACTGTATGTTACCCATAACCGGTGCCCACACAAGACCTTTCCCATTCATTTCAAGTGCTAGCTTTGGATGTACACCACTTTGGGTGGTATCCAGTGGTTTCTGTCTGCCAGCTGTATCAACAAGACTACTGGAACTGATTCCCCATCTCCTTGATCAATGTCCCATGTATCTCCGGAATTTGCTCCACAGGATTAGAATAAAGGAAAATTACCAATATGGAGTTCCAATGAAAGATTTCCTTTTGGCAATGGTAGCTGTTATTTGTGCTGCTACTCCAAAATCAGCTAAAAAAAGATTGAAGACAGTAAGTGGTGTCACAATACTTATTGTGATTAACATAGCCATTAATTTTCCACAGTCAAGATCTATTAGAAACAAGCTTTGAAAGCCTTTGTAGTTTCTATTTTCCACTAAGCATTTGAAGACTAAATTAAACTGTTATTCCCAACCAGAATAGATCCACTAAATCAACACAACTTGCAAAAGCAGCCCCGACTCCTTTAATGGGTCTATTTTGGTTGGGACTAACAATCAGATTTAGCCTGTTATCCTCAGACAAATAAATAAACACACACACACTTACTTTTATTAAAGCCTCCAGACAAGGGCCACAATAAAACATTTCTTGTGAATTCCTAAGTACTTCGTAATAGTTACTAAGTATTTAGTAACAGTTAACTGCATTTTGAACAAGCTGCCTTGCAACCTAATCTTCTTGGCTTCTATGTCTTTACCAAAATCTTTGGAAGATGCTTCATAATGGTTCCTTAATTTTAATGGCACAGATTATGTAAAAGTAAACACTGGTCACAATTCAAAAATGCTACAAATGCACATGGGTCAAAAAAAACAACTGTACAGAGCATTCCAGTTTTCAGGAGAACAGTTCTGATAGGTGAAGACCAAGCTTTTTAAATAAATAAGCACATAGATAGTAGCATGCCTCTAACTGTGGAAGTTCTTGTAATAAAAGCATCAAAGCAATTTGCCATGTGCACATACAACTTATTTGGCCATAATCTGATGAAATCTTTACACTTTCATCAGCTATGAGAGTAATAGAGATACAGTGCGCTGAACTGTTTACCTTTTGGATGTTTTCACAGTCTATACAATTACTGAAATTCATTATATAAAAACAAAACTACACAAAAATTCTTACCTAATTTCACATGGCCATTGTCCGTTAAAAGAATATTGGCTCCCTTAAGGGATAAAACACAATATACAGATTTTTATATTTCTTTTCAGTATTATAATAATGATAGTATCCCATCACATAACAATCACACAATAATCTAAGGATTTAAAATAAAAATGTTTGAGCAAAAACATAACTAGTGCCAGAATAACACTCATGAATGCAAAACAGGAATGGTTTCACACACACTCCGACTGCAGCCAGTTTTAAGAGAGAACCACTTATACACAAGACAAATTAGAACAAATGCTTCAAAGAGAATGCCCTGACAAGTTGCATCAGCTTACAATGATATACGGCACAGTACCAGCCTATCATTCTATTCAGAGATTCTGGGAGTGGAAAATTTCCCAACACTACATTTTTCTGTGGAAAATTTTTATCACACACGCACACAGAGTCCCTAGTCTTCTGGACCATTGCACTGGGATCAGTTACGTTAAATGGGCTAAATGTAGGACACAAACTTCTAGTTACTCTTCTAAGAAGACAAGCATTCATAAGCCCTAATTATCACATGAACAGGTTAACAAATGAATACATTGCTAAGTTTATTTCTATTTTAAAAAATCTCTTGCTTCTCAATCAGATATAAGCACAAGTAACCTAGACAAAATGTGATAAGCTGCTTGTGCCCACATCCACTCTTTAACGAAACAGAATGGTGAACTAGTTGTACTGAATTAGATTTTTCTCAACTTGAAATGGAACTGAGATGTAGTGCAGAGAGTGGGTTAGTGAACAGAAGGTACTACATTTGTATTTCAGCAAAAGAAAGTTAATCTATTGATACAGGATGTAACAGGTACAGCTTTCTTTAGATATGCGCCCTAAAAATAGTGTTCTTTCACATGCATAAGAGAAGTATATGTCATTTTCTTTACATTATTACAAATATTTCACTAAAATTATTTTCATGTAAAGCTTTCAGTGAGTTTGAATATAACTTTAAACCAAACATGGTAAATAAGATAACACTGAGAGCACTGGAAACTTTCCAGTTCTACTTTTTCAGGAAAACTCCTATTGCTGCTTCTATTATAGAAAACTGGAACAAAAATATGAGTGCAGCAATATGCTGTATTTAATACTGGTTTTGCAAGTATTAAATCCTTGGTTTTGCCACTGGAAGAGCATTTAAACACTACATTTAGATCGCTCCTTTAAAAATGCTGACTACAGAGAAATAAAGCTTGGCAGCTTAACTATTTTAATACTAGCTGACTTCAGTGGATGGAACAAGGCTTTCCCTACTCCCCAGTACATTCCACTCACCCTCCCCCCTTGCTCTCCAAAGAAATTCCATAAGCTTAACAGGCCTACCAGAGATGATGAATAGTTTACAATTAAGGAGATGTAAATTACTGGTTTAATCTGAATTTCCTATCAATATTTCTTCATATATTACACGAACAGATTACTTTGCAGGCTAACTGCCCTATTCAAGTTACCTTATATTAACCAAGTTATACTTACTATCAACTAGCTTATTCTTTCAAATAAAATTAGTATTTACAATTTAATAAAAACAGTATCTATTTTAAAATTCAAGTATTACTTTGAAATTATATTTGTGTGTGTGTGTGTTTGTGTGTGCATGTGCATGCATATGTGTATTTCATCCTGCTTCCAGGAGAATGACATGGCAACTATGCAGAGAACAGTAGGAACGGAGGAATCAACAAAAATTAAGGACTTGTATTTGTATACTAAGAGTGCCTTCTGCTTACTCAAGGCATCTCCAGATCCAAGCAAATTTCCTGACCAGCATACACAACTTTAGAATAGAAGTCTGGGAAGATTAAGGACTGCTGTAGAGATAATGCAAACAATCCCACAAAAACTGTGGTTATTATATCAGGTGGAGGCTGCAGGACTGCATATTCCCATCTCCATCACTAAATCCCACTCTCAGAAATCTTATCAACAATTAAAGGGTTACTTTATGTTACAATTTAATGTAAGACAGTTTCCTATAACTATTGTAGTTAACTATTATACACTATATAATAGTGCCTATAATTAAAGGAATGGGGAAACTGGAACAAAGGACGACTATTTGTACTCTTGGACTAGTTAGGAAATCATTACTGTTACACTGCATCAGTCCTAAGTACCAATTCTAACATTTGAAAAAGCACCACTGATAATACAGCCATACATTATTGAAGTCAGAAGCCAAAGCCATCAAGAAGATAATGCTGAACTGCATCCAGTAACAGAGGTGCTAGTAAAATGTAGGTTGTATAGAAACTGTATCCAATAGTACCACATAGATACTGAAGAACTAACCTCAGATCAAAAAACACTAAAACATATTCAGTGAGAATGCACTGAAGATTTGAAAAATGCATCAATGTTCTGAACCACTGGGACAAAAGATGCATGAACAGAATGATCAGTTCCCATACAATGCCAGTTTATTCACTCAACAGTAAAATCTGCAAAACTGAGGCAAACGCTTAACAAAATGAAAGTTAATGGCCACAGAATCCTGATTAGATTGAGGTGGCAAAACCTGTACTTTGAATACAAGGAAAGAGCAGACAGTCAACAACAGAAATAAAAACCAGAAGGAACTATGACCTTGAGGCACTTGTTTGTGTCAGTGTCCCAGACACAGAGAGGTGGGGGAAAAATGGTATTTCCTTCAAACATTTAAATTATGGTTCAGACCCAAAAAAGCATGAGCACAATAGCCCTTTCCTCCTACCTTTCTTACACTACATCTAAGGGCCCATCAAAAGCCAGTACTAAAACAGACAGATGGGATGTTCAAATAAATGTATAAACATATAAGCCCCAAGACACTCAAATAAAAATATAAACATGAAATATATGATTTAAGGCAATACAATTTAACAGTACAACAGTTTTTGTGGCTCAAATGTCAAGGAGCTTCTTGAACTTTATTCCATCTACCTATTTTAAGAGTTCATAAGAAACGAGTGCTGGAGCATACTCCCCCTTTGTGTTCCCATCAAAAACCAAGCCAGAGGTTAAAGAAGCCTCTGGCATAACATGGGACTGCAGTATGGGAGTGGGAGGAGCCCCTAGCATGAACATATGCTTGTGCAAGGGAAACTTCGGACCCTACCTCACATCTTCCTCAACTTCAAGAATATTTCTTATCTAGCAATGTACAATAATTACAAAACACAGATGTTCCCATAAAAACGCAAGTTCCATTATATTGTCTTTAGTGCCTCTTCATAATACAGCACATTTTCTTCCTTCATATAAGGCATTTCATAGTATCCTCTATTTAAAAATTCTTCATCTTTCTGCTTACAGAGGTTAATATCTGAACTCACAATTTTACACACCTGAAGAAAAGAATTTAAAGAACATACTTACCTTTATGTCTCTGTGCATTTTTCCTTTACTATGAAGATAATATAATCCCTATAATTAAAAAAAATGGTTAGAAAAAATTGTGTGTGAATGTCTTGTTCTAAACAAAAAAAACCAACCCCTAATCAAATGTTTGAAAATGAAATAATATATTTCTACATATTTTATTTTATATTGTTTAGACCGGGGTGGCCAACTTCATGAGGTCTAGGGCTGCACCTCTCCCCAGGCGTTTCGTATTTTTTTTAATTTAAGTTTAAATTAAAAAAAAAGATAAGCCTCGTTACATCCTCAGGCAGATATGCAAATAATATCATTCCCATCATTTAGACCCAGGGATTGTCTTTTTTTCAAACTGGAAGCAATAAGAAGTTACTTCTGGTTTTTGAAAAGGCTCTGCCAGGCCTAAAACAGCTTGCAGGAGAGGCTGACAAAATTGGCCCCATGAGTCCCAGATGGCATGAATGGCTCCCCCTCCCAATAAATAAATAAATAAATAAATAAATAAAAAAGAGGGGGTCACATCCTGCCATCCCAATTTCCAGCAAGATCACTGCACAACCAGCTCATGCTTGAACATATAACACAACAAAAGAAGAAGCAAACAAAGACAGTCAAATTCAAACTCTCCTGTGAAGGTAGATTTATAAAAAGTTATTCTCCTGGATATTTTCAATAACTGAAAGTTAGGGAAAAGCATTAAGCCTGAAAGAAATGCACACAGGTATACTGAAGCTGATGCATACGTCACCACAAGAAAAACCAGTGCTGCTTCTTTCTCAGTAAACATATTGAGGATTTCAGTTCCACATGTTTTCCTTCATTATACATTGGCTGTGGAACACTTGAAAATAGTCAAAAGTACACATTCATTATCTCTATGACTATCAGAGCAGCTCACCTTGCGCCTAAGTCTGAAAGTCAAAACCTGTGTGTAAGATAGGCATGTCTCCTTGCAGCACCCTAAGCCAAAATACACAGAGACATACGGACAAAGCTGTGAGCTGCAGCACTGATTTTTTCCCCTGTCAACAGAGGCAGGGAATGGCAACTATAGACTGAACAAGCAGTTTTGTTTTTAGAGAAAAATCAAGAAAATGAAGGGCGGTGGTTTGACCTATAACTGATACACGCATCATTCATCCAATAAAAACAAACTGATGTATTATCTTTTTCCTCTAGACTATTTCTATCATAAAGGCTAACAACGGAAGTATGTTGCTTACCTGTAGTGTCTCTCTGCTTACATAAGCAATTTGTAGTTCTGAAAGAGGTCCAGTCACTGGAAGAGAAAAAGAACATCCCCCCCCACACACACACAAAAAGGGGAGGGGGAGACATGATTACATTTCATTGATAACCTTCAAGATCACACTTATATGTCATTCTTTCACACAAGCACAAATATGGTTAATGTCTCTGGCCATGAATAAAAGAGATACTAAAAATATTACTGTTATGAGTTGTTGCCCTTTGTAAATCCTTAAGTATTATTTCCTATTTCCGTGAGCTGGTGGTGCTATGTATTTTTTAAAAACCTTGATGTCTGGAACAAAGCAACCTGTGAACATCCTGATATTACTTGAAGAAACTTGACTATCACCTTCATTCTACATAACTAATGGCGAAGAATGATAGCAGTTACAATCCAACAACAACTGGCACTCCACATTCCTCATCCTTTGTTTATCATGTCCTTTGTTAGCTATGATCCGAAAGCTGCGAGCTCAGTTTTCATATATAAGGTATAACTATACATAAAATATACATAAATTATATTCCACAATTTTTTGTAAGATTATAATTACGTGAGATGAACCAAATTCTAGGTGGAGATAACATCTGCATTAGCAACATTTAAGTCGCTGAAGAATTCCATAGCAACACAGGGAAGAGAACTTGCTGAAGTCTTTTGGATTTTACTACTTCCAAATTTAATTGTTGACACTGGCCTGGTATAAGAAACAGCTTGGAAATTAATTAAGAGATAGAATATTTCATGCTTTAAAAAAACAGGTTTGCAGCCAAAATCAGTAGTAACAGGAAAGCATTAGCTCTGAACATCTGTTCAGCCACAAACGTAAAATAAGCTCATTTCCTAAAACACAGGTGGCACGATCACAAGGACATCAGTCATTGCATTTAACAGAGAAACACAGGAATGACTAGGCACAAAGAAAGAACACAACAAGCTGGTGCAAGTGAAGAACTTCTTTTCGTCAGACCTAAGTTATACAGCCAACGTGGTTATCAGAAAGGTCATACAATCACTCAACCTCTAAAAAAAAGGCATCCATTTTGCACTTGCTAACCCTCTTCCACCCCCAACTCTTAGAAGTGGGGAAATAGAATCCAAAGAAATAGGGAAAGAGGAAAAGGTCAGCAAGAAAATGCTTTGCATCTCACTGACAGCCTGACCATGCAGAAAACTGCACAATCACATAATACTGGATTGTATCTATTCATCAGCTGAAATATGGCCATAAGTCATTTCATATGATCCAATCCACACTCTATGAATGTGACTACACACTGCGTGGGCCCATGTTTTGTGACAGCTAGCACAGTTTTGGGTCCTGAGCTCTGTCCTCAGTACACTGAGAGCTGCATCACACAACGTGGATGGATATGGAACTTCTTACCATCACATGGTCTTCTACGGCAACAGTAAGTCTACAGCCACAGCCCTCCGTTTAGTGGCTTACTGTATGAATCAACAAGGACACTTGGCTAACATTTTCCAAGTTCTGCCAGACAGTCCACACACCTAAGAGAACTCATTTACCAAGCGTAAAAGAAATTTGTTTGCTAATTTTTTCAAAAAATTTCTTTTGCTCCAAAGAATTTTTAGGGGTGGGGAATTTCCACCTTTTGTCCTGCCAGGACAATTTATTCCCGGGAGAGGCCTTTTTTTGAAATAGGAAGTGAGCAGGAAATGACTTCTTTCTTGATGTTAAAAAAAAAGGCCTCTCCTGGGCTTAAAATTATCCAAGAACACCTCCAAGCATGGTGAGCATGCCTCCCATACCCCCTTGATGGTGTTTGGGGCCATTTGGTGGCAAATTTGTTTTATTGCAGAAGCTGGTGCAGCAGGGGGTAGCCCTCCAAGATCAACTAGGGGGTTAATGCTGCCTCCTAGCCTTCCACAGTTGCCCACTCTTTGTACAGATTGTCTCCAGGTTTGGAAACAAACTTTTTTATGTCCAGCACTCAATTATCTAAAGAAATAACAGAACTCTCTCTAACTTCTATTTGCAGATTTTTTTAAAAAAAGATCCGTACATCTCTTAAACGTACCATGATAAATGTCCTGCAGTGAACCTCCCCCACAGAACTCCATGCAAATCCACAGTTTATCACGTCTAAAAATCAGAAATTTTATTAGTTTAGCATACTTGTAAACACTGAATGCAGTCTTAATAATTAACTAGGACAATTTACAATATACTGAGCAAATATAATTGAACATTTCTTAGATATTTTCAGGCTTATTGCACAGAACACAAGCCTGCACACAACAGAAGATGTCTTCTGCCTTGCACAGCTTTCTCTGTCTCTCTCAATTCCTGCAGCAAGCTCCAAAATGAAAAAGCATTCTTCTGACCCCCCCGAGGTGTACACTAAGACCACATGCAGAAGTATTCCTTACTCACTGATATGTAATAGGATTTACTACCTGGAGGATCTCCTGAAGGAGATGATCCAAGTATATTTTGTTTGGCGGGCCGACCTGAGAGGGTTAGTGGGTATTTCATTCGCAACTAGAATTGTTCGCACTGTTTTCCTGTCAATTTTACACCTCATATTTTTAAAAATGAAATAAGCCACACTTCAACCTCCAGAATAGGGAGGGAAAAATCTAAAATAAATATAAAACTAAACAAGGCAACACATAACACACCTACATTTTTCATAATACTGCCAAAATACAGAAACACTGACACATTACTATTAAGTAGTACTGCATAATGTAAAAACATACAAAAAGGTACACATTAGTATTTTAATGAAACTCCTCAAAACTCATGGTACATCTCAGTTTCCTGGAACATTTACGATCTCTGTAGCAGTATAAACATCACATTGTTTGTCATTTTCTTTCATCTTGACATAATGAAAAAATAATCATTCAAGTTTTGTTCTGCTGTTTTAGACAACTCTTCTGTTTATTCAAAATCTTACAGCAGCTTCTCCCATAGTACACTCCCCATACTGGGAGGCAGATTGCACTACAGAAAGGTCTTACCAATCTAACCAGTTTATCCTAAAGACATATGACAAATGAACTAAATATTTCATGAATTGGAAAAGGAATGTTTTTCAGTATAAAATGTGTTTTCAGAATATCAAGAACCCACTCATTGGCTGCATACCTTCATAATATTAAATCACCATCTAATGCAACATGCACCAGCTGGAACAAGCCTGAGTGACACTTGGACATACATGCTCCTCCCTCCCATCCTCCTCCTGGGTGGCTAGTATCATCTACTTTCCATTTCCCTGTAATGCGCTTTGCTGGGGTGTTCAGACTAGGGATTGTGCTTTGCAACAAACTTTGATCAGTTGTACAACAAACCAGGTTTAAACTATGTTCTTCTGAACCCGGTTTGCTATAAACCACATTCACTAACTAGCATTTATTACAAATCACAATTACAAGTTAGCATGCAACCGTAAGTCACATTTCAGAGAAATCGAAAATAAACACTGGAAAAGTCCTTCTCCTGCCTATATAGGAGGAGCATGAAAAAAGCATGCAGACTCCAGTCTTGCCTAGGCATAGCTCAACTTTTACACACAGTGGTGGTCATCCTAAAGTCATACTACATTACTTTAATGCTGCATTTTGTACAGGGGGTCATCCTAATTACTTGCTAAGTTAAAGACTTGAGCAGAACCTGCAGTTTAATCAATCAAAGCAAGGTTGCCTGCAGATTTAACAGGTAGTTAACAAATGGTATACTGAAGACCCACAACACTGAAGACATTCATAATTCATTAACTAACAAGAGATTCCCAAGCTGTAATAAGAGGAACTTAAACCCAAGCAGGACTGCCAACATCCCACCTCCAGTCCACTTCCACAACACATATTCTGTAACTGTAATATCAGTGGGCACATGGAAATTTGGTAGAAGAGCTTTCTTCCCATCTCCAGCTCAATGGCAGGAATAGCTTCACCTGCTAAGTTTCTACTTACCAGGTAAATGAGATCTACCAGGAAGAAAAGCTGCCAACTTGATCATCCAGAAAAACAGCTAGGGATTAATGCTTTGGCCTTTAAGGCAAATATGCAAAAAGTACTGAATGAGAGTACAGTAAGGATTTGTTCAATCAAGGGATGGCAGCATTAATTCACTAGTCAGCATGACTAACAGATTCATTTTTCTAATCAGATTAAAAGGATCATCCAGACTTTCAGACCACAAGAATCCATCTGGCTTCTCCACTTTCTAGACTATGTCCCATCCTCATCCTTCTTGAGATGGAGGACAATTACCCACCATGTCTGAGGGACAAGGTACACAGAGACTTAGAGGAGCAAGAAAGCAAAGACAGGGTATCTGTGAGGCTGAGAACAGAGTCTGCAAAGTCATTTCCAGAACAAGGACTAAATTGTCCTGTGTAGACTCATAGCTGCAAGAGCCAAGGAATCTGAAGTGATTTGTTATGGATATGAAAAAGCAGACAACCCCAAACTCCCTAGGGAGTGCAAGATGCCACAGTTAATTAGAAGCTGGTACTGCTAAATTTCCTACCCCAATCCACCCCCAACTCAGGGTCGTGAAAGGTCTTTTATTTTTGCAAGCAGTGAGAATTCTTAGATGAGTAAGATATACCATAAAAATTATACCTGAGATAGCTGCCAAAATAAGCAACAATGTTTGGATGCTTACAGTCTTTCATCATAATGATTTCCTGCTGCACAACAGCAAAATCTTCTCCTAGGGGAAAAAAAACACACTCTTCGTCATTCAGA
Source organism: Iguana delicatissima (assembly GCA_948472985.1). Classification (NCBI taxonomy): domain Eukaryota; kingdom Metazoa; phylum Chordata; class Lepidosauria; order Squamata; family Iguanidae; genus Iguana; species Iguana delicatissima. The sequence continues at coordinate 50,693 of CAOKZL010001938.1, read as the reverse complement.
AATAGCAGTGATAAAACTGGCTTACCTTACAAGAATGTTATAAAAGATTACAGTTCAAAACACTGGAAATGCTTGAAATGGGCATTCACATAAAGGACACATACATTTATCTTACTTCCATGTTATTAACAGCCCACACATTCAGATACTTTTTGTATTAAATAATACTGAATAATAATTAACTTTTTTCTCTTATCTTGTTAAATTCCACTACTGAAATACAAGGTGATCTAAAAGATCAAGTGTGATCATGAGAATGGAACAATATGCACCGCTGTGGCTGGAAATGTCTGCTTTATGTTGAATTTTCCTCCTACTCCTTTCAACTGTCTTTTATGTCACAACAGTATCACAACACAATTGTGTTTCCTTGCCCCAGAACACTAGGTGCTGCTAGTGAGGGAACACCACAGTAAAACTACCTAAACTTTATTGCAAGGGTGGGAAATTCTATGTAAAACCGAAGACCTTCACGGCCAGAATCCATAGATTGTTGTGGGTTTTCCAGGTTTTGAGGCTGCATTCTATTAGTATCTGTGTAGATCCTCTGATGATCCTCTGAAGATGCCAGCCATAGATGAAGGTGAAACGTCAGAAGAAAATACTAATAGAACATGGCCTCAAAGCCTAGAAAACCCACAACAACCTGTGGGAAATTCTCTTTCAGCTTAAGGGCCAAATTCAATTTCAGAAAAATTCTCAGGGGCCACATTCCAGTAGAGACCAAAAGTATCAATATATTGTAGCCTGAAGTTTTTAACTGCCTGCAAATAAGCCTCAGAAGTTGACTTTTGATCTTTCAGGAACGGTTTTTCTTTTTTAAACTGAAAAAATACCAAATGATGGGGCCCTGGAGAAGGGGGTTCGGCCATTTGGGAATCATAGCAGGCCAGATTCAGCTCAATGGTCCAAGATTTCCCACTTCCACATTACAAGTGGTCACAGTGTTTTTATTTTTAACAGTAGGACTACACTGAATATTAGATATCATTTCTTTGGAAGAGCTGCTACACATGCAAGAAATAGACTGATGTGATTATTCATATAGAGAGAAACTGTACATACATCAGCATTCATAACTAATGTGTGTTTGTTCGTGTGCACCTTCAAGTCACCTGTCAACTTATGATGACCCCATGAATTTCATAGGGTTTTTTCTTAGGCGAGGAATACTATGAGTTGGTTTTGTCAGCTCTTTCCTCTAAAATAGTGTGTACAACACCTGGTATTTGTTGGGCAGTCTCCCATCAAAGTACTAATCAGGGCTGACCCTGCTTAGCTTCCCAAATCAGATGGGATTCTGGTGCTTTCAGGTTTTTAAGCTCCTATGGAGGCCTATTTTTCTGCAAATCGGGAAACAGAAGCCAAGAGTTTATCAACATTAGAAAGTATGCACGCTTATGGCGCATGGTTCATTTTGCTTTCGAGACTGAGATTTTCAAAAGGTACAAAATCTTTGTCAAGACCAAGTACAGAATATACATGCATACTGGGACTGACACAGTAGAAGCAGAGACCAGAATAGCAGCTATGGTGAACGTAACATGTTACATCTGTGATTAATTGAAGCCCTGCAAATCTACCCACTGTTCTCATGTTTAACCAAGTACCATCCACACATTTTTCAAGCTCTTTCCCAAGGCTGTAATTCTACAATATAAATGCCTACATTTATATTATAGACTTCTACAACCTATGAGATCCAGCACTACTCTAGTCCTATGTTACAAGAATATGAGACATACATAGTTGCTGGTTGTGATCTTCATCATCTTCATCTATTTATATCATTCTTGCTCTTACCACTGTATCTACCTTTCTAGTTCTGTTCAAAAGCCTTCAACCTCCTTGTATGTTTGCTTTGGCACAGATTATTCTATAGAAGGAAGTTTATCCCTTTGCTCTTTCCTTCATGCCCTATGGTACTGGTCTCTAGGTGTCCTGTAATTTAAAAAGGTCCTTGAAAGATGTCCAAAGCATTACCTTCAGCTACTTCCTGCTTAGAATATCTTCTTAAATATAACACAGGATTTCATTTTCACAGAACCACTTTATGAGTATACAAAACAGAGAAAATGCTAATGCTTTTTTTTTCAATCTTGCTAGCAGATGGCTATGTTATCTTTTTCTTATTGCCACTTCTTTTTTAAGCTTTATTCAGAACCTGCAACAGAAGTTCTACATTTTGATAATTAAGTTTGAAAAGTTCACAAATAGAAGCAAAGGAATAATCTATAATCATTCAAACTTGTCAGCCTAAATTCAACTGTTAGTCCCAACTAGAGATATGACGGGTTGGGAGAAAAGAAACAGAAACATTTGGGAGATTTTTTTTTAAATCAAAGTTTTTATTCCCAGAAACAATGGATTATGGAGCATTTTGTTTTATAATTATAAATAAAATAATTAAGAAAAGATATTCATGCATTTACTCCTTCCACTTTATTTCTAAAAATGTATTAGCAGGTACACTTTTCTATAAGTCTAAGTGGCCTAAACACCCTAAAGGTACCAGATCCAGTCTGACCTTGGGAGCTAAGCAGCGTCAACCCTGGTTAGTACTTGGATGATGGACTGTCAATCAACAGCATGTGCTGTAGGGTACATTTTAAAGAAAGGAACTGGCAAAACCACTTCTGAATATTCTTTGACTAAGAAAACTGTATAAAATTCAAGAGGTCATCACAAATCAACAGGTGACTTCAAAGCACATACACACACATATACAGTTTCTCAAATTATTGCAAATCCTGGTCTTGGTTTCCCTTTGTCAATTCTTTTACAGGAATGAAGGCTTTATGTTTGCTTGGCCCTAAGGAGGACACAAAGTGATTTTCTTTGTTTTATTAATGTTTATTATTTCTTTAGTTGTTAATGTTTTTTTTGTTTGCTCCTTATAAATTGGCAACAACAAAGAAATTCATATAGGAAAGTGCTCCTCACAATTCAGTACTTTTCCACTCCATTTTTAACAATGATATTTTAAAAAGTGAATTCAACTTGTAATTATTTCTTGAATGAACTGTACCTTTAGTATCTCAAACATAGTAATTCTATGCCAAAGTCAAGTTAGACACAATGCACATCACATTGCCAAAGTAACAGAGGGACTTTCAATCAGTAAAGGAGGCATTGCATTTTTCAGCCTTTTCTGAAAACTGCCTTTTTCTTGAAGGAAAAAAAAGTCCCCCTATATTTTCAGAAATTTTACATCTTTAGACCCAAGTAGAACAGGCCCACCAAATCAATGGAAACTTGCTAAGTCAATACTCAGTGCAAGTTCCAATGATTTAATTGGTCTATTCTAGTTAGGAGAAGCAACTGGATCTAGGCTTTGTTATTATGTGCATTCAGGTTGTTTCTGACTTAAAGCAACCCTAAAGCAAACCATAATTTTATTTATTTATTTATTTATTGGCAAGCTTTGTTCCGAAGGAGTTCGCTATTGCTTTCCCCTGACCTGCCCAACCGACTATCTTCAATAATGCCTTCTCTCGTAGTTGCCCAATTATTTATGCAAGACCAAAGAAATAGCAGGGACTTCTAAACAGTGGCAACTAACTCTTTCTGCTGATGTTTTTATTCTGGAATTCAACCAGTTTCTTTTAATGTGATTTCTAATTCAGCTACTTGCAACTCACTGCTCCTAGAGAACACATTTTTCTAACAATTTAAGCTTAGAAAGGAAACAGGTCATTCCACAAATGCTTCCTCAGAACTAAGTTCCACTGTGTTAAAAGAGTTTCCTATGAAAAAGTACACACAGGATTGGAGCCTAAAAATATGAACAAACATTTAAAATTATTTGTTCTTGATTACCTAATAAGAATACTGTGCTACACAGAAAAATAAAACACTTTACCTTAATCCAACTTTGCTCATATAAAACTTTCCCCTATAAATCCAAAATAGGATACCATAAAAACACTATACAGATGGCCCTCCACTTTTACAGATTCAGCATTCACAGATCTGATTATTCATGGGTTATTTTGTTTATTTATTTCTTAAAAAATGCTTACTGTATTTGCACTTGACATAGAAGGTGACCAAGCAATCATGCTGGAGGAGCTAGAGATTCCTAGAGAAGTGTTCTCAGCTAAAAGAATTTAATATTCACTGTTTCTGTTTTTATTCATGGTTTTTCCACTTTCAAGGGGGAGGTCTTGAGCCACTATCCCCAATAAAGTGGAGGGTTGACTGTAATTAACTCAATCAACATTTATCTTGCCATATGCTATACATATCCAAAATGTTAACATTTCAATCACTGTTCGGGGACAGTTTGCAAATTCAAAGAAAACAAAGAACCACCCTTCCTTCACTTGCAATTATAAGTGGCAGACCCTTCTTGACACTATCCCAATTGTCCCATCCAGACAAAAGTCTCCATATGGTACAGAGACTAACTGAATACTCTTTAAAAGAACTTTGATGAGGTTACATTTATAAGCACTCCAGAAAAATTACTCATTAGTAACATTATCTGAGCATCACTGCTTCACTGCATCACTTTTAAAAAACAAAGTACAAAAGGAATGTGAAGAAAACAAGGCAAGTTAGGGAAAATGCAGGAAATGTAAACATGAAAGTAAGAAAACCCCAAATACTTACCTGGTTCTAATTTTATTACTTTAATCGCTGCCAGTTCGCTTGTGTTAACATTCCGAGCCTATTTTAAAGGCAAGAAGAAACAAACAAACAAAGGATTTTTAGATGCAGGAAAACTAACACTTTTTAAACAGAAATTAAACTGTTGGAATCAGGAGACTCAAACTTAAGCCGAGCCACCTGTGGATTCCTGGTGGGTTGAGAGCCAAAAATTAAAAATTAAACAAAATTAATCTTCTCTCCTGTTTATATACAAGGGAAAGGCTACTGAATACTTATTTTTCTGATGATAAAGAAATGTAACAAGCCAGCCAGAACTCTGAGAGAAATATTAACCACAAATATAAATGTGACACAGTTATTCATACTGTAAGAGTGGCACCATTTGCCTGATAAAAGAAAATCTACTTCAGGTTGCGATAAAGTCATTGAGTTCTATCCAATCGCAGTCTCGCTCAATGCAAGGCATTGCCCTTACTCCCTGCAGCCTCCCACATCTCTCGAGAAGTTGTTCCCAAGGAGTCAGGGACCCTCTGGAACACAATGAATACAGCACATAGGGCTGCAGAAGATGATGGCAGAGTGAAGAGAATTTTCCAAACTTCCAAAGGAAGCACTCCAAGTACCATTTCATCACTGGATACAACCAGTGATCAAGGTGTCTTGTTGCCAGTGTGTGCCTTCAAGTCATTTCCAACTTATGGTGACCCAATCATGGGGTTTTCTTGGCAAGATCTGTCCACAGGAGTTTGCCTTTGCCTTCCTCTGAGACTGAGAGAGTGACTTGCCCAAGATCACCCAGTGGATTTCAGTGCCTGAGCAGAGATTCGAACTCTGGCCTTCAGAGGCATAGTCTAATGCATAAAAAAACTACACTATGCTGACAAGTTCATTAAAATAAACTAGCATTTAGTGCCAGCCATTAATATGTTAGCATAATCAAGTCTGTAATCTTAAACACACTCACTGGGGAATAACCTACCTTGAATTTAGTAGGATTTATTCCTCACTAAACATGCTTAAAATTGCAAAGGTTCTAGAAGTCCTTAAAATGTATAGCTAATAAATTACTATTAAGTGATTTAAGATTATAAAAAGAGAGCTGGGATTCGGACAAACTGCTCATTTGAAGTGCTTAAATACTCATCTGAGCTATACTAGTTTATACTACAGATTGGATCTCATGCAAATGAATTTTATAAAGCAATAACTTAGCAAGCCACGGAGCATGTTAAACATATGTCTGGGATAATAATTATACGTCTACTTTTCATTTTCTATGTACAGAAAGGTTTTCCTTTAGTCTGAGGTTTTTCAATGGCTTCTTGCACCTGCAGTCCATAATATATAGCCTAGGCACAGATTTATGCTTTCAACCAGAATTAGGCCTCAGGGCAGGCCTGTAAGATTACAATCTAATTGAGACAAAATGCAGGAGAGTCACGAAAAGTGACCTGAAAAAAGACTTTGAAGACAGGGGCCTAATTCAAATTGCTAATTCCAGCTAAAGCAGACCCACTGAATCAACTGCTGAATGGTATGACAACAGTTATGTAAATCCTACTAATTCAGTGATTCTACTGTAGATGGCACCAGCAAATGGATTTAAGCCAAGATTTAAAACCAAAACAAGATCCATTACACTATTTAAAAATGTTTACTACACATAGCTCCAAAAACATGTTCAAATCAAAGTTAGTACCACATCATTCATTAACTATAGCATCATGGAGTCCAAGACTTAACACTTTTTCCACCAGCTTAAGCCATTTTTCTAGCCATATAATTTTGAGTTATACACAAGTTTTTATTAACCAGGTTCTTTTCAGTATGTGAACAACAATAAATACAACATCGTAATTAAAAGAAAATACATGGCTAAATACTGTTTGAGTGATTCAAAGTGCTTCTCTTCCTAATATGGAGGACAAAGGAGGTACTCCTGGATGGTACACCTCTGCCAGTCAATCCAAAGTTCTGTCCAAAGGAGGTAACTGCAGGACTATCAATCAACACTATCAGAGTCACTCAAACACAAAAACAAGCAAAAACAGAGGTAGTTAGGAGATGATCCCACTTGCTCTAAAATCATTCAGGCCACTTTCATTTGAGCAATAAGAGGACACTATTTGCAATCTTGTTTGCTAATCATGAAAGCACGATCAGTGTCTTACCATCCTGGAACCCAACTGTCTCAGCAGAAGATGGATAATATAAATTCCAGGTGCAAAACACAAAAATGGGAGGGGGAGGCAGAAGAAAACCTACTATTTTCCAAGGACTCCCCCCTCCTCGCATCTGAAAAATGATAGATTTTGAAATATTTTACTTTATAATGATGCATGAAAGGTTTACAGCAAAGCAGTCATATACTGTCATTGACCCTCTCCTAAAATGATGTCTGAACACACTTCAGACTTGATGTTAGACAGTAATTTTTTAATATTGCAAAATACAGATCATCATAGGCATCCGGTCCAGGAACACATTCTGCTAGACCAGTGGTTCTCAACCTGTGGGTCCCCAGATGTTCGTGGACTTCAGCTCCCAGAAGCCCTGAGCATTGACCACAGTGGCTGGGGCTTCTGGGAGCTGAAGTCCACGAACATCTGGGGACCCACAGGTTGAGAACCACTGTGCTAGACATACAACTCCTGTAACATGATGGCATGGCTTTGCATAACACAATCTCTGACTCTTCCCACTTCTTGGTTTCAAATTTTGCCTCTTCTGCAGCATGGGAAACAGATTCTTCTATGTGTGGAAATTCTTAACACCATGCAAGAAAACAAACTAATATGGGAAATGGTAGAGAAGACTACCCTCACAATCCAGGCAAACTTTCAATTTCTTAAAAACTTTATGAAGATGACAAAAGAAAAGGCTCAGGAAAAAAATAATCCAGAAACTGCCAATGGTGACACTAAAAATGAGACTGATCTACAGTGGCCCCTCCACTTTTACAAGGGCTATTTGTGGAAAAACTGCACGTAACTCCTCCTCCAATCCACTTCCCATTCCCTTCCAGGGCTCCCTCCTCAATTTCCCTTGCCTTTTGAGTCAACTCACAAATGTGGAGGGAGGACTGACTACACGATTAAATTGGTTGGACAAAGTTTCAATAAGAAAAAACAGTCTGCACTGAGTTTGGGGATTGCCTCTTTCTTCTCAGCTCTTTGTCAGAAAACGAGTTTATCTGCAGGACACAGCAGAGAAAACTTCATTCAGAATATATAAAACGTTTTACTACACTGTTTATAGTTCCTTTTGTTTTTCAACTTTACACTTTTGCCTGCATCTCATAAACTGACAAGAACCAACAGATACTAGAATTCTTAGATTACAGCAATTTATAGTTCCATTTGGAATAGAAAGACATTTAGAAGTTAATCCAACTAACAAATCCATATTGCTATCTGGATAAACATTTAAAAATTTAACATATCAAATCTGATAATTTTATTAGCAAATCTACACAAAGGCCAACGTCCAGTAGCTAATTCCAACTGCAGTAAACTCAGTGAATAAATGGGATTTAAATAAGGGTTGACTTATTCTTTGGCAGTTTATTTGAGCATCTACTCTAGTCAAGACCAGAATTGGATTTAGGCCAATATCTTTTACATTCTTACAGTGACCGTACATCTATAAAAGATGCATTAAAAAGTATTACTTATTTATCAATTTTTGCTAAGATTTCTTTTTCCATACAGAAATTTCATACCTTTGGTTCTGATACAGTTGATTGGAAGCTACATTTCAATTCCTAAAATCACTACAGTAGTTAAAAAAGAGAGAGAGAGAGTGAGAGAAAGAACATTTGCAGTGCTTTCACCAGCTGGCAAATGTATGTTACTAAGTAATAAATTCTGCATCACTGCTCTACTTTCTGGCTGAATTAAAACCAGTTTATTAAAAGAGGAGTCAGTGAAAGAATGTGCTTTCTTTTCTTGAGCCTAAGAAAACCCTATGAAATTCATCGTAAGTTGGGTATCTTCAAGGCATGTACGCACACATGCACGTATACATACACCTTATTTGCATTATTTTCTCCATACTTTAAATATGGACAACCATAAAATACTTTTTCGTATTGTATAAGCGGTGGATCACAATGATATTTGAAGTGTAAAATACACTGTATTTCACAGTCATGTCCCCAACTGCACCCCCCCCACCATGATGCACTTTTAGGGCAACAACCCCTTTTTACTTAGGAGACAAAGTGCCTGCATAAAAATTTGGTTGCTTGCTTCCATTAAAACAGATTATCTTCCAATTCTGCCCTGACTCTAATGCTTGATTCTTTGGAGTTACAGTAGATTATATCAGCAATAATTAATTCCCGTATACCATTTAGCAGCTTGCAATGATATTACAGCAAATTTTGGTATAAGATGAACTGTGGGGTAAATCCTCCCATCCTTAGGACTGTAGCATCATTTTTCCCTAGTGTTAGTACAAATTAATAAAATCACGCAAGATTTTCACCACATTCTAAAATAACGCAAAACTGAAGCATAATGCAATCAGCAGCTGGGTCAAATTCATCATTCCACTTTCAGCAATGTTGCTGGCTTGACAAAACATCAACTGTCAACAACAGAGTTAGAAGCTAGAAACAGGCCTCACTTGTCATCGCTATTGCTGTCGCAGAGAGACCTTCAACTTCCAAAAGCCAAAGGAAGGTCCAAAACCGGCTCTCCAGATTCCTCTCAAGATCTGTTTCTCATACAAACTTTAAAAATCTGTGTTGTATCTACTCTGTACAATGGAGATCTTGTTAACTTTCATTGGCATGCATGGTGGCTAAGATACAAATCCAATAAATGAGGATTAAATGTGTAATAGGCCAAAGCAGTTTAGTTCCAGGAGTCCCTGTCTGCACAGTTTCTACAGGATTTTAGAAATAGAAAATAGCAGTATAGTCACTTATATATCTACTCAGAAGTAAATTCTGGAGATTTCAGTAATATTTAGTAACCATACATTGGACTGCAGCCGAAACTGTGTTATGGCATTCAATCTTTACATCTGTTAAATACTTGATTCTCCTCTATAACTCTCTCTAAAGAGAACATTCTGTTCATAGTTGGAAGGTTCTCTTTGCCAAGTTTTACAGCAAATTATCATAGCTCAAGTTCTAACAGAGCAGCCAATACATAGGTAATCACCAATTTATATCACCAGCAAACAAAAAGCCATAAGATCAACAACTTCTACAATATCCCATCCTGAAAACTACTTACGCTCATTCATCAACTTGATGAAGATTATGTCATGATTTTTAAATAAGTTAACCAAGAAAATTTCAGGCTCAGCAGCAAGTTTGCTTTTTCCCCCGTTAATTTTGCACTCCAAATTGTTTTACTGGGAGAAAGGATATTTCTTTTTCTGCAAATTGACTTGTGGCAGTCACTTTGTAATACAGATCCTTATGGTAAGTTCACAGTTTCCTTATAGTAGACCAAAAATCAAGCTATCTTGTATTCTTAGTTGCTTTCTAAGGGAAGTTTGTCATTCTGTCTCTGGTGGACTGTGATAATCTTGGGATGAGTTACTGGATCCTACAGTGGCAATGGTGGAATACTGCATTTTTAAAAAGTAGGATCATTATTTTGTTGAACCACACAGAAAGAGTGGGGACTTGTGACCCTTCAGACAATACTGGGCTGGACTTCCCATCAGTTACTGTTGGCTATGTTGATTTGGTCTAATGGGATCTAGAGTCCAAGCACATCTGGACAGCTGCAGGTTGCCCAGCTTTAGGTTACTGGTTTTGTGAGATACTTATTTATTATATATTACAAAGTGACTGCCAGAAGCCAATTTGCAGAAAACGAAATCTCCTGCTTATGATTTGCTAATTTCAAGTATTTTAATAAATTATTTTGACCTTTTACAGCAGGGATGAAGAACCTGCAGTAACTCCCATCACCTCTGACTATTGGTCATGTAGTGGGTTGAGCATGGAATATGACTCTGGAGATTAGGGTCTGAATCCCCACTGAGCCACAAAAACCCACTGGGTAATGTTAGACAAGTCACATTCTCTCAGCCTCAGAAGAAAGACGAAAGGCAAACCCCTCTGAATAAATCTTACTGAGAAAACCCTGTGACAGGGTTGTTAGGCCACCAGAAGTTAGAAAGCACAACAACAATATCATGCTGGCTAGGCCCAATGTAACAACTGGGGCACAAAACAACTGAGCAGGAGTGCAAGTTCCCTATCTTGTTTTAGAAACATGGCAAAAAATAAGGATTCCAAGTAATTATTGTAGTGTAGGATGCTTATTCACACATAATTAGACATTAGGTTTTCAAGTATTTTGTATAGAGTTTTGTTCAGCATCTACTCTTCTAATATCTCTTCCTGGTCTTGTCCTGGCACTGTTTCCAATATCAGCAGTGTAATAACACATTTTCAAGGCTCACAGAATCTATGAGTTTGTCATTTGGCAATTAACCGCTGGACGAAATAACTCCTGGCACAACTGACAACCCTTTCCAAAGTTGGCAATCCATCTAGATTAGATTGTGCAATATGAACTATTTTCCCTACCTTTAAGGAAGTTAAATCTCAAACTAAAGGTCATGTCCTACAGAATACTGTTAACATGAGAAATATGAATATGGCAAAGACGTATCTGTGAACATGTTTATCATTCAGGTGGATCTGTCACATAGCTGCAGTTGGCTGTAGCCGCTTGATAATACTCAATGCATCTGCATTGTATCTGCGCAGTGTGGTATATTGTTTGAATGTTGGACTAGGGACACTGGAGAACAGAGTTCGAATCCCCGTTCAGCCATGGAAACCCACTAGGCAACCTTGGACAAGCTATATTCTCTCAGCCTCAGAGGAAGGCAAAGGCAAAACCTCTCTGACAAATCTTGCCAAGAAAATCCGATAGGTTCACCATAAGTCAGAAACAACTTCAAGATACATGACAACAACAATCTGACAGCATGCCCTGGTTTTGTTACTTCGGACTATGACTCCAATCAGCCTGAGCCACCATAAACCATGACTGGGGATACTGGGTGTTGCAGATGCTAGGTGTTGAGAAAAGCTGATTTATAGGTTAGTTTTAGGGCCACCATAAGTCAGAAATTACTTGAAGGCACACAACCACAATCGTGTAAAATGGATGAAAGAAACAAACAGTTTGATGGATTAGAAAGGTGAATATTAGCCAAAAGCCAGGCATCCAAAAATTCTAGTGAACCTGGGAGGTATCCATTCTTTCTAGAAGACACTAAGACTCAGCCTTCTGTGACCCTGTTGTTCAAAGGCAAAGCATCCTTTTAACTCTCTTTCTAGTCAGCTGTACACCTAGCTATTTGACAGACAAATGTGATGAGAGGTAGTGGTTTGTGCACATGCATGTACTTAACAATATTTTCCTAAGACCTCTGAGCACAGGATTGAGATTACAATAGTACCATTTTTAAAAGGCAGATTGTACCTTGTGCATGCCTATACCACCAAAGAAAACTTTAAGAACCTGTTAATCTCATACAGGAATACATTAGAAGCAATTTTAACAGCTACCAGATTTAAATCTCTACTTTTTGCTGGCAACCATACTTGTGGAACTCTGCTAATAGCTAGTACTACTTTAACTACAGATTGTTTTGATTAAAGAAAAATTACAAGTGACTCTCTAACTCAAGTTGTATAAGTTTGAGATCCTTATAGCACACACAACAAAATCAAAGGTAATGTATGGATCTTATCGACCTAAGCATACGCTTCTTTTTTTGTGTGCCTTATCTAACATGCCAAAATTGCTTGTAAAAAGATGTTTTCCATAGGCTTTTCTCCCAATTTTAAGATTAATAGGAGCAGAATTCTGTGAAGCCTCTTTAAAAAATAATTTAAAATGAACATTTTTCTATCATAATCTCTATTTGTTTTTTTTACATTGCTCCAAATGTTTTACCATACTTTCTCAGTCCATTCTCAAAATTACCCTTGCAAACTAGTATAACCCTAAAATACTGTTGTAACTTAGCTAGAGATGGCAAGCTAAGACTACAGATTTCACAAACCACAAGGAAGATATAAATGAAGTTGAATCTGAAATTGTATCTATCAAGTTATAGTTCAGCAGTATACCTGCTGACATGTACACCTCTCCTCATGTGTAGCATTTTAAGTGGCATCTAATCCAAGCATCCTAAAAGGATGCAAAGTATCAAAAGTCAAACACAGGTGATGAATTATAGCTCAGTCCCACGGGAAAACCTCGTGACTTCAAAATGTATTTAAAGCACAACTCTCACCACCTCCAACAGTCATACCAGGTAAGGATGATGAGAACTGTGTTCGAATACACCTAAAGGATAACAGAGTGGGGAAGGCTACTAGAGAAACTGGAATACCAGCAATTCTTCCAATATTCAAGGGGACTTACTTCCAGGCCACTGGAAGTGTATCTGTTTTAAGTTTTGTAAACTGCTTTGAGTCCCAAGTCTGGGAAAAAGGAAGGATATAAATGAACAAAGTAATAGTAACAAGCACCCTGACACTGACAACCATGATGCAGATTACAGCCTGTTTTGCTAATATTTAAACTAGATATGCTTTCTCAACTCAGGTATTCTGTACTCTGCCCAACACAACTCTCATTCCTCTGGGTTCCATAGCTCTGTATCTATGGGTTTTTTTTAAAGTTCTAGAGAGCACCTGTTCCCAAACTCCAAGTAGGGTTTCCAAACCTTAGAATGTCTACAAGAACCTTTAGATAATGTCCACAGTCTATGTTCTCTGACACTGAATGTTTATAATTATGCAAGTTCTTCTTACTATACCAACTTGCATTTTTATCATTATTTAGATGGGCAAGGCAATTAAAATATGTGACACAAACTAAAACAAAACTGCATCATAAATCCAAGTAGTTTTCAGTAAATCTTGCAGTCTAGGGTAGTATGGCTACAATTACACTGAAAGGCATGCTAGAACACTGCTGTGAATAAGCTCCAAGAACTCTGTCAAAATGAAGTGTTGATGAATAGCGGGACAATCACTGTGTCATGGCTTCACATTAGGGCGGAAGGTAGCCAAAAAACACATCATACCTATGTTGTGGAAGTCTGGAAGCTGCAAATACAGTTCTAATCTCTCTTAATTTCTCACTGCATGATTGTGCCAGGAGCTATACCCTTGTTTGTCAAGAAGGCTGGAGAATACTTTCTGATTAGAGATAGGCAAAACCACCTCTGAGTATTATTTGCCAAAGAAAAGCCTATGAAATTCATGGTCCCTCCGTAAATCAACAGGCCACTTGATGGACACTGACACATAGATACACTTCACAACACAAACCTGGCAGGAGTCCAGGACTAATGTCCCCAACACCAAAAGTCCACAGTCTCCCATACTCAGGACACAGCAGCCAAGATATCACTTCTCAGAATGGAAGACTGATCTCAGAAATGTGTGATTTTTCTAAACAAGAAGCTCAAACCAGGGAAGATAAACCTTTATGCTCAGATGTCTCAGAGAAAAAGAGAGCCCTGACTATTAGCTTCAGGAGCAGCTGAAATAGATTTGGTTTGACAAGCCTGGAGAAGAGAAAGTATGGATTATAGGGTGTGATGGGAGAAGGGAAGTGCTGAAGGGGGTGGCAATGAGAGGATCAATATGATCACAAGCTTCAGAAGTTATATTCTGCCTGAGAAGGTTTGAGGAGTGAGTTAGATGGGGTGGGTATCTGAGATGCAGGTTTGTACTGACGAACTTGGCTGGAATGACTGCATCTAGACCATACATCCCCTCCGGGAAAGAAAACCCAGCTGATAGGTTGCAAGGAGAAAGAGGGTCTTGCTGCTTAGATCTCAGCCAGTGGAAACAGAATGTGAAGGTGGCTTGGCACATAAAATAAAGATTACGGCCCACCCTGTCAACATGCAGACATTGACCTTTATAGTTGGTTCTTATTACAAAATTATTTCCCACTACCCTCTTCCTCATGTGTTGGACAAAGAAGAGAGGTAGCCTGTACAATTTTGGCTATGACACTGGGTTAGTAGCAGGTGGGGGAAAAAACCACTTCTAGACTGGCATGTTTTTCCAAGGACACCGGGTTGGCTCCTTCCCAGAGAAGGATACTGGTGCCATAATGACAGATCAGAAGAACCAGATCTGTACTGGCAGACACTCGCCACAACAAAAATGAAGTTAGGAGGGAGCAAGCATAGGGAGTGTGCAATCCCCTTTGTTCTCACAAGGGATATTGAGAACATTATTTAGGAAGGCAAAGAATGCGGGTCAGGACTGTACGGTAAAGGGTTTTGTCTAAAAATCCTACAGACACCAGTACCCACCTGATCTTGAAAGCTAATGAGGATCAGCTCTGGTTAGCACCTGGATGGAAGACAGCCAACCAATACCAGGTAGCGTAGGATACATTTCAGAGGCACGAACTGGTAAAACCACCTCTGAGTATTCCTTGCCTAAGAAAACCTTCTGAATTTCATGGTGCCGCCATAAGTCAACAGGCGACTTGGAGGCACAGACACACATTTCAAGAGCAGAGTTAAGTTGTGTGAAGAGCAACAGAGTCTTAGGGCACCTGAAAGACTAGTACTTTTCCCTTGGCATAAGCCTTCGTGCATTCCAGCCAAGGAATTCACTCATGTTCATGGCGAAGGGTTTATTTTTTGACAGAGGGGGATTGAGAAAAAAAGCCTAAACTGGGGTCATTTCCGCACTAGCCTGTTATAGTGCTATTATTCCACTTTCAACATCCTATGGGATCCTGGGGTTTGCAGTTTAGGGAGGGGCCCTTTCCTAAACTGCAAACCCTAGGATCCCATAATAAGATGTTGACAGTGGAATAATAGCACTGTAACAGGCTAGAGCGGAAACAGCCTGGGAGTGGGGCTGCTGAAAGAAGGCGGGGGGCTGGACCAGAAGGATGAAGAGGAAGGGGGCCCGATGAAGAATTCACATACACCCCCGAGAGTGGATGAGGCGGGGAGGAGTCTCTGTTGACAGACGACTCAAGGGAGGGGGGAGAAAGCGCGTGAGAGCCGCGGGATACCTCAGGGAGAGGAATGGGGGTGGGAAGCGGCCGCCCTTCCGCCGCTTACCTTGTAGACATCGCCGTAGGTGCCGCTGCCGATGCGCTGGATGAGCTCGAAGTCCTCCTGGGGGTTCCTGCGGGACAGGTCGCACACCCGCCCCCCGCCAACACTCATGGTGCGCCGGCGCAGGGAGAGGCAGCGGCGGCCCCCTCGCCCCGCTCCGTCGCAGCCACCGGGAGGACGAGCTCGGGGGGGCGGGGAAGGGAAGGAAGGAAGGAGAAAGAAGGGTGAGAGCGGGCGGGCGGGTGAGGGGAAAGGGGGGAGGAGGAGGAGGGACACAACGACTCGGACGCGATCACCACCGACGCCACCTCCCCCTTGCCTCTTCAGCCAACATGGCGCCCGGAGTCACCGCCTGCGCAAGCGCGCCGAGCCTTTGGCCGCCCGGCGACTCTCTGGCATAGGTTGGAACGGAGCAGGTGGGGGCGGGGGACGGCGCGCCGCGCTCAGAGCACGCGCCAGGAGGCGGGGCCGAGGTGGCCGCGTGAGGTCGCCTCTGTCGGCCTTGCCGTGTAGTAGAGGCGGCGTGGGCGGTGACGCTCGGAGGGGGCGGGGAGAGGCTCCAACCCGCCTCGCTTCTGGGGGCCTTTCCGCCCTACCCTGTCATAGCGCTGTTTTTCCACTTTCAACATTCTGTGGAATT
Organism: Iguana delicatissima; assembly: GCA_948472985.1. Lineage (NCBI taxonomy): Eukaryota > Metazoa > Chordata > Lepidosauria > Squamata > Iguanidae > Iguana > Iguana delicatissima. The sequence continues at coordinate 34,342 of CAOKZL010001938.1, read as the reverse complement.
CTGGGGTTTGTAGTTTCCTGAGGGCAAAGAGCTCTCTGGCTGAGAATTCTAAATGCCCCTCCCTAGAGTGCAAACCCCAGGATTCCATAGGATGTTGAAAGTGGAGTAATAGCACCATAACAGAGTAGTGCGGAAAGGCCCTAAGAAGCCCGAACCAGGGCAAAAGGGAGCAGGCTCGTTCCCTTTGGCTCCAAGACTTTTTCCTCCGCAAAATAGCAATAAGAAGCCGTTGAACTTCATGACATGCAGTGTTCACAGTCGGGAAGTAATATTAACAGGTTAGTGTTCTACTTAAAATACCAAATGAAAGTAGTGGTTTCAGTTTGTTGCAGGAGCCCAGAGAACACAGAGACCACAGAGCAAGAAAAAGAGTAATTTATTACGCGCAGGCTTTGGGCTGGATGTCTCCAAAAGACCAAAAGCCCTGAATTCAAGTTTCACAGCTCTTTTATAGACAAAGTTCACGGCATACACAAAGATCACAGGCAAAGATCGCAGGCATGTCTCGGTCCGCCCCTCCAGGGTCACAAATACCACATGCTGTTACTAGCTCAGACCCCGGAAATAAACAACACCCTGGCTACGTGATCAACATCCTAGCTACGTGATACATTGGCTCTCGTGACCTTTTTACCCTTCTTAAATCTTTCTCCGTTCCTCTGACCTAAGCCCCCAGCTTCTATTTTATTTCTACTTTATTATTTCTAATTCATACCTATATCAAGTTAACTTAGCCATCTGTTTCTACCTAAAATTAACATACAGTCCACATTCATAAATTACATGATGCACACATTGCAGGGGGTTGGACTAGATGGCCTTTGCCGCTTCTTCCAACTCAAGATGTTATGATGTCTGTCTGTATGAAGGGCAACACAACACAAAGGGCAGGATTTTTCTGGCATCTTGTTCAATTTTTAAAAAGGAAAAAAGTTCCAGCCTTCAGATAAGGGCAGCCCTTACAACTGGCAGGATCTATAAGGGACAAGGTTTCTGGCCCTCAAATAGAGGACATTCCTTATAATAAGGGAAACCTGGCAACTATCATCCCTGAAGATAAGCAGGATCATAAATCATACATCAAAGGGCCTTTCTGTCCTACACTGTTTTAGTGCTATTATTCCACTTTCAACATCCTATGGAATCCTGGGGTTTGCAGTTTAGGGAGGGGCATTTAGAATTCTCAGCCAGAGAGCTCTTGGGCCTCAGTCAGTTACAAACCCCGGAATTCCACAGGATGTTGAAAGTGGAATCATAGCACTAAAACAGTGTAGGGCAGAAGGCCCTAGTCTCTCCATGAGTAAGAAGGGGACACTGGATTGGTTAATTTGTTTTAAATATTTTCATTTATTTCTGTATTCAGGTGGTTTATTTATCCTGGTTTTCTTTCATTCTGGTCTTTCAAGAGAGTAACGATTGTATAATAAAGACAGATAAAGTGGTTTATAGTGCAATTCTAGACATTTCTAATCAAAAATAAATTCCACAGAGTTTAATATACTGACCCCAGGGAAAATGGGAAACTTTGTAGAAAAGGGTTGATAGGTAAGGGTTAGTGAGTTGTTCCTGAAACTGATTTTGAGCTTATTAACCATTAATTAAGCTGATAACCCTTTTCTACTACTTTCCCATCTCAAAACCCTGTGTAGATAAATACAGGATTCTAGCCTTAGGGAGTAAATCCCCATTGAACACAGTGGGGCTTCAAAATCGACTATGGTTGTGCTGTTGTGTGCCATCAAGTTGTTCCTGACTTATGGCAATCCTAAGGGGAACCTACCACAGGGTTTTCTGGGGCTGAACGTGTGTGATATGCCCAAGGTCACCCAGTGGGTTTCATGGCACAGTGAGGAATAGAACTTTGGTGTTCAGAGTCATAGGCCATTTCCACACTAGACTGTTAAGTGCTATTATTCCACTTTCTACATCCTATGGAATCCTGGAGTTTGCAGTTTAGGGACGGGCCTCAAACCCCAAGATTCCATAGGATGTTGAAAGTGGAATAATAGCACTATAATAGCCATAGTCCAGTGGAGTTTTCAGACCATTATACCATGCTGGCTCTAAACTAGGGTTGCTAGGTGTCTTTTATGGTACTGGATGTCCCTAATTTGAGGGCCAGAAAGATAATCTCTTACAGGTCTGGCAGGTGTCCTTTACTATAAAGGGTTTCCCCTGTTTGAAAGTTGCAAAGCTTTTCCTTTAAATAAGCTGAAATGCCCAGAAATTCCAATTTTGGGTGTGGGCCCATCATAAAGATAGAAATCTATACATCGTGTAATTTGTGGATATGTACAACCTTAATTTTACACAGGCGCATGGCTAGATTAACTGAAATAGATAGAACACAAACTTGTCAATAGCTGTTTCCATACTGTCACTGTCAATCCTGCATGTCAGGAATTTTGACTTACCCTTATTGCTATTTTGAAAACCTGGCAAAGAGGGAGAGATCAGCTCCTTCTTGGAAGTATCAGATCTACACTCACTTATCCAGCTCTGAGTTTGGAGCAGGTAACTAACTATAATCTCTGAGGAAGCCAGGGCTGCTGTTGCAGTACAGTGCGTTCTGTGGAGACAGGGTTCTGTTACCCCTTTGCCTAACCCTGTCCCAGGGTTTACAACTTTGATATAAAATTAATCTAACCCACCAGAAAGGTCACTCGGATGTGCATGTAGGCAATAAACAGTCATACGATCTAAAAAGAAAAAAAAACCTAGACCAGGCCAGTAAATATCCCCAGTCACGTAGCAACAGAAAGACCTCATGTTATATTGCCCTGATGGACAAATGGCATTTGACCTTTTAAGGAGTCCACTTGAAGGGAGTCAAAGGGTTAGGCACTGGAAGTAAAAAAAAAACTTATCAAACCGTCTCCAGATGCCCACACCACAGCCTCAAAGCGGAGGAAGATCCTGTTATTTAGATGATCTTCGATATCAGAAAAATGCCAGGTGTGGAGATGTCTTGCTTTCTGCCCTGTTTGTTTGTTTTCCCTGGGAAAGGATTTTGGCTTCAAAATAAATTTTTCCTACAAATAGTCCATGTTTTAAGGCTAGAGAGGACAGAGAAAAACACAGGACACAGAAAACAAAAGGACACAGGAGGAGAAAAGGCGATTCAATGCTGTGGTCCCTGCCTCTCTAACAGAAGACTTCAGGAGAGGTGCAGTATATTCACTATCCTATTTTCACTTTCTAAGTCTATTAGCCCTTGAATGAGTGTGGGTGTGTATGAGCTTAAGTACAAACGATTGTTAGTCAATAAAGCTATTCATTGAATCTCTTTGTGTGATTTCTGACTGAGCCTGACCCCGTAAACATTGGGTTAAAGATCCTAATTACCCTGCCCTCTTTGCATTGCTAAAACAGTGCTCAGAGCTAATTTTTCCCCACAAGAGACAATTTGACAGCTTTTGGGAATTCCCTTAAGGGAGACCCAAGCAAGCAGGGTAACAGTTCCACACGAAAAGCCCTTCAAAATTTAAGCAATAATACAGCACAGTTACATATATCTTCTCAGGAGTAGTTCCATGTGTACAAATATGCAACACCATATAACTTCCATTCTTCTGAGTCAACATATATAAATTGGACCAACCCAAGTGTTAGGTAGAAGGAAACAGCAGATTTGGGGTGTTACAGGAAGGCACCAAATTGTTATCTGTGAATTTATTAGTTATTTGTTTTTATTTCCAAGGAACGGAAGAGGTCCTTATTAGATTTTCAGGCTTAGTTGTTAGAATCAGAGCTTTGCAAAGTTACTTTTTTTGGGGAGGGCAGACTGTATCTCCCACAATATCCCAGCCAGCAGGCCACTAGGAAAAGCAACTGAATACAATAATTGTTGTGATACTGAGTATGTTTTTCTTCCTTTGTTTCTTCTGAAGCTATATAGAAATACAGAGTGTCACTGTCAGCCACAATGCTGCTTGAGGCAAAGGGAAAAATGACAACCGTAAGGTGACATTGATTGAACCTTCTTGTCAGGAATCTCTCCCTGCTGTGCCGCAGCCAGCAAGGGAGGATGAAGGTCAGGAATACTTTCAGGGAGAGTCTGAATATACCAAACACCAGGAAAACACAAGCCGAGCCAGGTCAAGGTCAGTCCAAAGGTTCAGGGGGCAGGGATCTGTCCAGAGGGTTTCAGGGAGCAGGAGACATGGAAGTCGCGAGGCTTGCTAATAATTTGCTGCAAGCAAGGAGCAGCCATGCTGGCAGACTTATATAGTCACTGTGAGAGGATGCTGCTTGTTTTTGTTTCCTCAACCTAGTCCATGCAGCCTCCCTCTGAGCAGCCCGTTTCAGCCTTATGTGTGATTGAGGGCTGATGGGCACAGGTGGCTGCAACTCCTCTGCATCACTGCTGGTTCCCTCTCTGTCATGAGCTGGCTGGGGCAACTCTGTCTCTGTTTGACCTTCCAGTGTAGGGGGAGTTTGCAGGTTGACTTGCTCACTCCCTGGCTCAGCCCCCTGCACAAGTAGTTACTCCTCAGTCACAGCAGCAGCATCTATCACGCTTATTAACCTTCTCAGTCGCATAGGGACGGGGGGATGGGGTGCGATTTGCCCCAGGTGGCAATGTTTTTGGAGCATCCTGGCCTACAGCTACGCCCCCTGGCCATGCCCCCACACACCGTGTCCACCCCCCCACAGTGGCCACACCCCTTGTGCCTCGACCCCTCCTTCCTCCTGCCCCCCCTCCACACACCCCAAGCTCCACCACTGAACCTTCTTTCAATATTGACAGTGTAATAGAGTCCTCCAACACACCTGACAGCAGTAGGCCAATTTAGAGGGTGCAGACCAGCTTCTCTGGCACATGCAGCTCTCTTTTTTGAGAAAGGATGGCCGATGTTAGGGTTGACAGATCTCAAGGCATGGCCCTGAATCTCCAGTTTTCATGGGTTATCTCCTGGCAAGAGGCGAACATACAGATTCTCCAGTTTCACTGGGTTCACCTCCAGGCAAAGAGAAAAATCTTTGTGCAAATCTCCTGCTCAGCTCATAGAGTAGCAGCTTGCTACAATTAGCAATTATTGATTTGCTTCTGCAAATCGTAAAGATTCTCCGGGGGGGGGATGTCTATGCTTTTGCTTAGTTTATTACTTTTCTCTCACTATTGTGGTACCAGGGTTCACTCTCTGCTATGCTCTAGGTCCATATTCTGTCTAGACACAACAAGAAGTCTAGATGAAATTTTCCTGTCTCCTTCCCTTGTCTGTGGGTTTGAATGACAAGCTGTGAGCAACTGTGGTGGGTGCTTAAAAAATAACAATTACTGACGTCACCATGCTTTCAAGCTTGTCCTGGAGTCATTGTGGGCTGGGACAATCCTGAATGGACAAGCTTAAAGATCACAAGGCTCAGGAGAACTAGCTGCAGTACCAACTGTTTCCAGGTGTCTCATTCTGTAGGCCAGGGGTTTCCAAATGATGTGCCACAACAGGTTAATGTGTCGCCTGAAGTGTGTTGCCTACAATCTTGGAAATGTATGTTATTATTTATAAATCATATATCTTAAAAAACATATTAAAGGTTTTCATTAAATATGTTGTGTCCCCATAGATTTTGTTATTACAATTTATGTATGTGTCCGTATCTCTTATAAAGGGTTAGTTTAACCTCCAGTTTGCTAGTAAAACTGAATTACTGTGTCGCAAAATGAGATGCACATCTAGAAAAGTGTGTCACCAACATGAAAAGTTAGGAAAGCTCTGCTGTAGGCCATTTCTGCACTAGACCTTGATGCCCCTTCCTAATCTGCAAATCCCAGGATTCCATAAGATGTTGAAAGTAGGTTAATACCACTATAACAGTCTAGTGCAGAAATGTCTGTCAAAAAGCAGAGCCAGACTTGTTGACAAACTGTGGTAAATTTCAGAAGTGTTTGTTTGTTTCCTAAAGAGAGAGGATTTAAGATATCTTTGGCTACCCAAATGGCAACGTTCTACAACGCTTGCAGGAACTCCATTCATGGTTTCTTCTCATCTATAAACCTGTTGGATCCGGGACACAAACACAAGAAGAAAAATGGAAAGTGATGATGCTTGCCTTTAAAGCCCTAGGTAATTTAGGATTGAAATACCTGAAAGAAAAGTTCTCCCTTTAACAAATTTGCTCTTATCTTTGGGATCTTCAGAGGATATTATTTTCTATTATACATTTTTCAATGAAAATATGTTTAGTGACAAAAGGGAAAAGAGCCTTTTCTGCGGTGGTGCCCCAGTTGTGGCAACTTCCCCAAAGAGATGCAACTGGTGCTGGCCTTTCTCCCCAGGCATTTTAATCTGTTAATCTGTTCTAATGTTTTAGCTGCCTCTTATTTTTATTAAGATGTGCTACTATTCTATTCTATATTTTATTTTGCATGAGCAAAGCCAAGTCGCAGAGGGACATGGGGGGGCAATTTGCCCTGGGCAGCAATGTTTTGGGGCATCTGGGCCTGTAGCTCTGCCCCCGCATGCCCTGCCTCCTCCCACCCCCCATCCACACACTCCAAGCTCTGCCAAAGTCAGCATAGTGTAGCGGTTTAGGCTTTGAACTACAAATCTGGAGACCAGAATTTTAATATGAGAAGAAAAATCAGAGGACGCTAGACATAGTAAAACAATAAATTGAACATATAAACATTGCTATACTTGAGGTCAGTAAGCTAAAGTGGTCAGGTATGGGATATTTAAAGTCAGATAATTACATGGTGTTTTAGTGATGAAATTAAAATCTAAGAAGGAATGAGGTGGCATTAATAATGAGAGATGTAGCAAAAGCAGTCAAAGGATATAATGCAAAGTCTGACTGAATCATATCAAGAAGACTTCAGGGAAACCCAACAATATAGCCATAATCCAAGCTTATGCTCCAACGACAGATGCAGAAGAAGAAGAAATTGAAAGATTCTGTGCTGAGTCCAAGATCACACACTAAATCAGGCATTCTTGTTAATCATAGTCCAAAAGGACATTTAAATGTTATGTGCTTCAGACTTTCCCTTCATCTCTTGAGCACTTAACATCTAAGCATCGTTCTGGCTGGAGTCCAGTTGCATCACTAGCCACAGTGCTACTTGTAGTTGTCCTCTGCAGTGCCCTAGTAGCTTCTTGAGTGCCATCCAACCAGGGAGCTTAATCTTCTGGCATTATCTCTTGTTTCATTTTGAATTGTCTCATCATAGGCTTTTTGTGGTAAAAGACATTCAGAAGGGGTTTACTGTGCCTTCTTTCTGTGCTGCACTGCCCAGTGTTAACTACAGAGTCACTGCTGTTATCTCAGATGTCCTCCCCTGGTGTCCCCCAGCTATACCATTGCTGCCCAGTAGCATTTAATCTGGCTCCTCTGCAAAACAAACAAACAAAAAAAAGCTAACATGGGACACCCTACCATCAGTAATGCTGCTGTCAGCATAGCCTCTTGCCTCACAGAAATGTACAATTCCACCACTGCAGGAAGGTCCTTCCATTGGCATATAGAAAATCAATGAAACAAACACATGTTGGCTATACATGTCTTTTGACTACAGTCTCTGAATACTTCATGGTGCATTAGTTCTTTCAGTATTCCAGAATATCTTTCAGTGTTCCAGAGTGGAAAACCTCTTATTTCAGATTATGAACTTCACTATTTATAGGTTTATTTCCAATTGCACAGACAAACTTAATTCAACTTTCTTTTTTGTATTTTGTGGCACCACAACAAAACAAGTTGTAAAAAAGACCTCCTTCTTCTCCTCCTGTTCCTTTATATTTTTCCATTTTTTTTTTCACATTTCAGCCAATACAGCTGAGAAGTTGGATCCCATTGTAATATAAACTAATATTTTGTTGTCCCTGCCCCAGCTTGTATTTAATTTTCTGTAATTCTACTACTTTCAGATTGCACACCAATTTCTCAGTTATATCTTTCCATGCATTCAAAACGAGTCTCCCCAAGTAAACCTTGTGAAATAATTTGCAACTAGAACAGTAATGTAAATAGCACATTTATTTGCAGTGTATCAGCCTACCAAATTAAGATAGTCACTGTCTTTTCCATATGTCATCCCTTCTTTCATAGCATAGTCCAGCTTGGTCAATTCTTTAAAATGTAAAGAAGGATATATTCCAAAGTATTTTCATGCTTTATCCATTAACTATAGTTGTACGGCTAGGACGGTTTTTCTGCCTCTTTCTGTCAATGTCACATGTAGCATTTAATCTTTTTTTACAATTAAGTTTATATCCAGCTGAGACTTTGCCATAGATAGTTATTTTGTTCTTTCTGTCTGGAAAACACATTAAAAGTTTCTTGGCACGCAAAGCCATAACATCTGCAAAAGGACTCTGTTTGCATTGTTATGCGACCATCTTTTATCGCCTCTACATCTTGGTTACACCTGTCAGCTATGGCCAGAGGCTCTTATTGCAAAATAGCAAAAATAACACTCTTGTCTCTGAAAACAGAGAAACTGCACAAAGACATGCACTGTAAATCTGGCCTTTGCACAAGGATTTAAAAAAATAATTTAATAAAGCCATCTGGACTCTGAGGACTAGGTACTCACAATCTGGACTCTGTGGGTACAGATGACATATATCACTAGTACTAGCTAATGAAGGAACCAAGACAGTGTTAATGGCAGCCCTAGGGGAGGTATTCGCTGCTTAGAAGGGAATGGAATCAGTCACTCATGTCAGTTTCTCTAAGCTCAATGGATGTTCAGGTCAAGGAGCTGGAAAACCTGTTACTCACATCTATTGAAACTTGTCAGAAGAGTTATATTAGTACTGAAACAGCTGTGTCTGCCCACCCCATCTCTTTTACACTGAGAGTCAAATATGCTAAGGGAAGATGGTTTCAATCTGTGAACCTCTGGGCCCATAACTGCCATCACAAGTTGGACAGAACTTGTAGCTAGAAGGTGATAATGGGACCCCATGCAGAATCCAGATTGACAAATGGTAAAGGAACTTTCAGTCCCTCAGTCTAAAGAAATAAGAGTGGGGAACTATGCCTGTTTCAGAACACATAACCCTGGTTAGCAACTGCAGTCCACCCTTCACAATTGCTGGTTTAACTTTCACAGAATTGATTGTTAGTGAGTTTCTCCAACCCCTGTTCCCCCTCCTTCAAGTGCTTCTTTTCCAAGGGAACCTTCCCTCTCAGCCACTCCGATCAGGCCACACGGCCCTTTCAAAGCCTGCTTCTGGTTCTCCTCCTCTTCCTGCACCAATCACTGCCTGGCCAACGAAATGAAGCCTGCATCCTCATTTTTCAGCCTCACAAACCCTCTCTCATGCCCCCACACCCCCAGAGGAGGAGATGAATGGGAGAGAGGAAGTGTAGGGCCACTAACCTGACCTACCCCTTTTCCCTCTCCTTTCCTTGACCTGGAACATTTCCGCATGACACTCTTATAGCACGATGATTCCACTTTCAACCTCCTATGGAATCCTAGGGTTTGCAGTTCCGGGAGGGGCCATGTGGCCCCTCCCGAAACTGCAAACCCCAGGATTCCATAGGAGGTTGAAAGTGGAATCATCGCGCTATAAGAGTGCCGTGTGGAAATGGCCCTGGTTTGGAACCTGGGTGCCCACCCTATCCCCACCATGCCTTGTCCCCTTTCCCAAAGATACACCCCCCTACTTTTGCAGGGTCCTGCACCTCTAACACCAATGAATGTGGAGGGCTGACTCTGGTATCCAGTGGGCTAGTGTAAGTACAAAATGATTGGCCAACATGTGCCCCCCCAAGTGGCTTGCTGGCATTCTGGAATTAAAAGAGAAGCTTGTGGGGATTAGAGGTGAGCATTTTCCTACAGCTGCCTTCACAGATCTTGCTTCTGCTTCAAAGCTAGCAATCTGGTTCAGGGCCAGCCAACTGATTACTTATCTGCAGGATACTCTACAGTAGAGAATAATAGGGGTTCCGCAGGTAGATAAATAGAATTGCTCACTTTAAGTTTTATACTGTTAATAATGTAGGTTTCCCAGTAGGTTGGTATATTGCAAAAAGCAGAAGGAGGAGGACATAGGCTATTTCTGCGCTAGGCTGTTATAAAGCGCTATGATTCCACTTTCAACCTTCTATGGAATCCTGGGATTTGCAGTTTCAGGAGGGGCCACTCCCGAAACTGCAAACCCCAGGATTCCATAGGATGTTGCAAATGGAATAATAGCGCTATAACAGTCTAGTGTGGAAATGGCCAAGGTATCAGGCAGAGCGTTTCTACAAAGTGGGACTAGCCCAACCAACTAGACAGACTAAGGCTGGATAGTGAAGAATGGTGGATGGCAGCCTGCTGCAGGAAATTAACAAGCTTGCTATCCTCAGTTTTGGTGCAGAATTCTGTCTTGTAATCAGTACAACACTTAGATTCAACAGCTCATCCATTTGTGTGTGTGTGTGTATTTTGCTTTTGTATATGGAATGGAGAGGCCATCTTGTTAGTCTCAGACAGCAGAATATCTTGGCCTAGCATCTGAGTAAGGTGCTATGTTCAGAAAACAGCCCATGGTTTTCTGAATACCAAGCATGTGCTTTGCCATTGAACAAATGTCCTTCCATGGGCAAGGGACAGGGGAAGCCTACATAAACCCTGGTGCTGTTGTTATTATGTGCCTTCCAGTCAACTCCAATTTAGGATGAGCCTGTCTTAGAGTTTTCGTGGCAAGATTTATTCAGAGGAGATTTGCCCTTCCCTTTCTCTAAGAGAATGAGAGAGTGATTTGTCCAAGGTCACCCAGGAGATTCAGACTCTGTTCTACAGGGGTATATTTACACTGCACCATTATAGTGGTTTTATACCATTTTAACCCTAGTCTCCTACTAGGACATGTGTGGCCAAGCAACATCAGAGTCTGGTCAAGATGGTAAAAGTTACTAATGAGGAAAAACACACAAGCTAAAAGAGTCTGCAGCAGTTTTCTTTTGCCTGAGACTACTAGGAAGGGAAAGATTCCACCACCTCCTTTCCTCTCACGCTTGCTAAGTTCATTGAGCACAAACGATTTAATTGCACTTTGAACTCAGATTGTACAAACTGAAGTAAGCTGAGAAGAAAGGGGGAAAGTAGGAAGAAAGAGAAACTGACATTTTAAAAGCAGCTGAAAAAAGTGTGATAACAGAATTAATTGGGACTGCCTTTGCCAAATCCAGATAGTTAGTGGGTAAAACAGCAGGACTTTTATAAAACTATCAACTATTAATTGCCTGTTCAGGACCAAGCCACCACGAAATACTCTACCTTGCTAAATGGGTAGGAGATAGTAGTACTTTATTGTGGGTCCAAATCCATTCCTGTCTACTGGGTTGAGCCAGGGCCCTTTTCAAACTTTTGGTTCTTGTATTTAGGGCTCTGCACTCTAATCTCTCCTTAGCTAGCATGATATGCACCATTTAGGAATGTAAGGTCTGCAGGCATAGGATTATTGTCTATTGCACTGACATGCAGAGCTCTGTCAGAGCTGTGAGCCTTTCAGGACCTGTCTTTGCATCTGTGGAACAGTCTTCCTTTGGAGGAGGATCTCACCCGTTTTGGTTGAAGACCTTCTGCTTTGATGCGCCCAGATTAGTCTGCTGAGTTAAGATTGCTGCAATAGGTGGTGGCTGCTGGGATGTTGAGGATTTTATGTATATTTATAGTGTTATATTTTATTGTCTTCACCTTTTACTGTGTACGTTTGATGCTCTGTCCTTTGCTGGAAAGAGCATGATCAAAACATAAATGTTATTCTTTCCATGTGTTTCTTGGAATACGTATGTAAGACAACTTGACTCCCAATCTTGGGGAAAAGATCAATTATGACTGTCCCTGCCAAACTGAGATGGCTGGAGGGTATACAGCACTTTAACAGTCATACCTCCATCCTACAGAATCTTGGGCTTAGTAGTCTGGTGAAGGATTTGGAATTCTCTTCCAGAGGGTACTGCAGGCATATTTCACCAAGCCTCTGATAAAGAAGCTCCTTTTTACAAAAATTTTTTATGGGAGCCCAGCCCAGGCCCCCCTTTTCTTGTCTGCTGTCTAGCTGGAAGTCTTTTTTTTTTCCCTAGCATTGGCACTGGGAAGATGGTGAAGGCGGGCTGCAGAAAGACTTTCAGTGTTGGGTTGCAACAGCATGTCAGCAGTAAATAAAGCAGTAAAGCTTGACCTGGGGTAGAGTGGGATTCTACTCTAGGTTATCCTACTGTAGCTGTGTGTGTTTAGATATAATAAGCAATGTAAACAGCTGTCTCCAGAATCACTTACTGAGCATGTGTGAAAAACAAAACAGAAAGAAATGAGGAAAACAGATTAACCTGCCTCACCAGCTGCCCTGGCATGTTGACAAAGCATAAATCTGTAAGTTTTGCCACCAAAATAGAATTCATAAAGAAGAACTTGTTGAAAGTAAATAACAATACCAGGACATATTTTGGAAGATGCTTTTGAGGACTGTAGATGATTCAAAGTGTTTTTCTTTTGCTTATGCATGGCTTTCTGGGAAGTTGTTTAATGTTACAAGTACATAATGTTAGTTTTGAATAAAAAGCCTGCCCAAACATGTTGAACTGCTGCTCTTTTGTGTGTGTAGGAACTTGGTACCAAAATTTCTGTTAAGGTACAAAAGCCCAGGAACACATCTCTTTCATTAGTTGTGGTATACTTGCATACCTGTAGTCCACACCTCTATATCATGGGAGTTCCTGTACTGAGTATGTGCCCCAGGCAGTGCGAGGATGGAGCATCTGTGCACCAGAGATGTGCCCTCTCGAATGCTGGTGCAACTGTGGCTCCTAGTGCCGCCATTGCCCTCCTGCGGACACTTTTCTTATAGTTCCCATGATACTCATAGGTGCCTCTTGACATTACAGATTTAAACAAATTTGATCCTCTATTATTCTCTTTTCAGCATACACCATGGTGCCTTCTAACTACCAAGTGACAAATCCCAGGTTGTTCCTAAGATGGACTCATGGCAATTGAAGTGATATCAAACTGCTATGGTTACCTAGTGCAGATAGACTCCCAGAGTCCCAGCCAAACCTTCAAGCTACTACATCACATTGGCTCTGTATATCCTATAAAACACTTTATATTACAACAATTTCACCTTTACCAGATTTGACATCACACACACAATTGAAAATACAGTTAAATAAGAATGTTGGAGGCAGGGTTTGCTGAGTGTATGTAATTCGAATGAATCTGGAAGGTTCCCCCGCCCCTTTCCCCCCCTGATCGGGAAGCCCTCTTGATATGAAATTATGAAGGGGACTCTAGAAGGGGGTCGGTCTACATAGCCTAAAGACTCTATAAAAGTGTTAAAAGAAATCCTCCAAAAGTGTGTGGCAAGTCAAAGTGTTTTGCAATATACTACGCTAGCAAGGCTCAGCAGAGTTCCTGTCTCCAATACAAGGTTAGGTCAGAGTGTGCATCGTTGCTTGGGATGTTTTGTAAACCATTTTCTGAAATGTAAACAACTGGGAGATAGGGGGAAAGTGAAAACTACAGCAAAACCTCAGAGAAGGAGGGGCAAGGGGAAATGTCTTTGTGTATCAGAAATGCTATAAAATCACTCTGTTAGTTGTGCTCATGGCTCTTGACACCTTCTGGAAGTGATTCCAGCCAAGCAGCCCGGCCGTTTCTTTTAATAAACTCTTTGTCCTTACCTTGGTGGTCTCACTGCCTCTGTGTTCCCGCTACAATTAAAGTAGTTGCGGCAATGAGATAATACAACCAAACAATGGTGATTGCCTGTCTCCCTTCACAGGGTCGAATAAGCCCCCTGTTTCATGTCCTGTCCCAGGCTCTATCCAAAGAAATCAGAGCTGCAAGGCAACGTTGGTGCAGTCTTACCAGGGAGTAAGTTTCTTGTGAAGCAGTGGGCCTGATCACCCAGAAAAGAAAAAGAAATGATAGGATCAGGACGGGCAGAATCATGCCTACGTCAACTTTATGAGTTGCCATTATTTTATTATTCTAACAAATGCATTGTTTCTAATGGAGCATATAATTTCCATTGTTCTATAGGTATTTTTTTTTTATTATACTACTGTATATACCTGGCATTGTCTGGGATTTTATTTTCCCATAGGTCATAGTTGTTCAGCTCCTGTGTCTCTAATTCTCCAAATTGTCTTGTTCAGTACCTGTAACTTTTGCCCATATTCCCCAAACCAGTACGTATTCATTAGCAGGCAAGGGTTGGGTTCCTGGGGGAATACACTGCCCTCCTCCTTGCTGCTAGGCCTTCTTTCTAAAGATACTGGCCTGTTCTCTGGCTGAGAATTCTAAAGGCCCCGCCCCAAAGTTCAAGCCCCAGGATTCCATAGAACCTTCTCAGGCAGCCAATCCTAGGAGGCCAGGTCTTTGCCTGACACAGACAAACGCATAGACTTTGACTTTTATATATTAGACTTATTTTTTATATTTCTTTTCGTTTCGTTCCACTTCGCTACAGAGTAGTAGAAGCGCCTCGGAACCAGCCTGCAGGCCCCCACAAGTTTATGAGGCCCTGGTAGTACCGTTTTCAGGGGTTTTTGAACGGATTGTTTTTAATCCTGTGGGGGCGGGGTAGACCGCTTGGGCTTCCAAAAGAAAAGCGGCATAAAAATGCCCCCCATAAACGGAGGCCTTACAGCGCCGTTTCTCCTCGACCGAAGCTGCTTGCTCGCCACCCCCGTGCGAACAAAAAAAAAAGGCGGCTCTCCTCTCCTCTCCTCCTCGTCGGTGGCGCTTTTCTTCCCGCCTTCCGCCGGCTCGCACCGTCCAGTTCTAGCCCGGGCGGCCGGGCGGCAGTCCTGCTCCCCCTGGCGCCGGGCGAGCGGCGCTGCAAGAGCCCGCTCTGTCCTTTGTGCGGCCGCCCGCCCTCGGGGAGTGGACAAGAAGCGCGGGGCGCCGCCGCCGCCTGCCCTGTCGCGGTGTGAGGCGCGAGCGTCCGCGCGCCAGGGATGCGCCCTCTTGGACGCCGGGGCGGCTGCGGCTGCTACTCCTGCCGCCGCCGCCCCCGCCGCGGACGCCTCGTTCCTCGCCGCGAGGTGCGGGGGCTCTGACTGCCGAAGGGGCCGCGTGGCGGCGGCGGCGGCGGCGGGCGCCATGGGCGGCGGGCGAGCGCTGGTGGGCGCGCTCAGCCTGGCGCTCAGCCTCTGCTCCTTGGCGCTGCTCGTCACGGCCATCTTCACCGACCACTGGTACGAGACCGACCCCCGGCGCCACCGGGAGAACTGCGAGCAGCGCGCCGGCGGCAGCGCCCACCCTCCCGAGCAGCGCCGCCGCCTGCTCCCGCTGCCGCACCTGCCCCTGCGGGACGCCAAGCGGCGGCTCCCGCGCAGCGGCGGCGGCGGCGGCGGCGGGAGCGCGGCGGCGGCGGCGGCGGCGCCTCTCCCCGCGGGGGACGTTCTGCTGTGGGAGAACTGGCGAGCCCTCTTCGGGCTCGGGTTGCTGCAGTCCCGGTGCGGCCGGCCGCTCTTCGCCACTTACGCCGGCCTCTGGAGGAGATGCTACTCCTTGGGGGTCGACCGGGACCTCGACAGTTTGGTGGAGAGAGGTAAGGAGGAATAGTGGGGACCGTCGGCAGCGGGTTACAGTCTTCTCGGTAGCCCCCCTCCCCTTATCGTCTGGCGCACCTCCTCCTTTCCCCCCACGCCTGCCGGTGGAAATACCCTCCCCACTTCATTGCAGAAGCTCATCCTTAGTTTTTACGCCACGTGGTTACGGTACACGCTTTCAGTGTTTCAGGCGCACTCACACGCCCCCCTTTTCCTGCCAAGTCACAGCCACTGTGTAGCCTGGCATCCCTCCCACAACTCTGTGTGCTGTATCCTGGTCTCACACCTCCACATGCTACGGCCAGGTGCTCACTTTGGGCACCGGTACCCCTGCCTCACTGCTGGTTGATGGTTCACCATAAGAGTGTGTGTGCATGCACACGTGTAAAACAGCCCTTTTCTGTGCACAGACGTATACAGACCTGCCCACAATGCCTGAGAGGATGACTGTAGTGGTTTTCGTGTCACAGGGGTGGTAGATCCATGCTGGGCTTTAGTCTGAACTTTAAAGGTTGGGTGGATTCACCTGGGTGCTGAATCCATTTAGGGTGGGGTTCAACTTGTTGGGTGCAGGGTTTTAGTTTGAACTGTAAAGGTCCTCTCCAAAGTTTTGGATCTGTTTTGGGGATAGAGTTCAGTCAAACAACAGACTGGGATTCACCACACTGTGTAAGCATCATGACATAGAGGCTGCCAGTTACCACTTCCTAGGGCCACCTCCATGCAAAGTCACTTTTTGAGCATCCCCAATTACTTAGCAGTGTATTGCATCTTTGTTCTCTCCCACTTCATCTCCCACTTTACTTACTCCTGGTTATTGTCCTTTATGTTCACTGGGGCATTGTCCCTATGCAGGGCTGCCCTTAACTCTTCTGCCCATTGGTTGTGTTTTGTATCCTGCTCCTTTTCCTCCTGGAAAATTTTGCATTGGGAAAGGAAGGGACACAGTGAAGACTTTCCAGTGTGCCTTAGTGACGGGGTGCACGTTGTGTAGAGAAGACCGTGACCTGGGAAAATGGTTACTACATTTCCTTGAAGTAGCCATGTTCCTTCCAGTTTATGCTCCCCCATCACTTCATTTATGAACCATGTCCTTCCTACAAATACTGTGCTCTGGGAATCTGTGAAATTTATCTCCATGATCCTCTCTTTGCATGGACAATGCATTTAACACACATAAAGCTCATTTGTCTACTCTGCAGAATCTGGTCCAATATACTCCTCTTGTCCTTAACATATTGGTATCAAAACCTCACTGTGTTCTTAATATACTGCATGCAATCCTTTTCATACACGAGTCGAGTCATTTGCCACATCATAGTGTCTGGTTATGGCATTCCCTACACCCTATTCTTTAACGTTTCATTCAAAACAACCACCAACATGCCTCAAATTAAGACACCAATTGTAGTAGTGTGTATCTTCCCCCCTTAAAGTCCAAGCATCATCCACTGCAGCCATTCCCTCACTAGCATTTGGTGCATCTACCCACCATGCAGGTTCTTTCTCACTCCCTGTGAGTATCCTTTCTTTCTGAAAGAAACCAAATCGCTGCAGCCTCTGCACTCTCCTCCTAATACAAAGGCACAGTGACCTTCCCTTCACAATAAATAGGAAGTGTTCAGTGGCCTGTCATGTGGAGACAGCATTCCCTCCTGTTGGGCAGGCAGAAATCTTTCACCACCTTTCTTTAGCACCAGGGAAACTAGCGTTAAAAAAAAAAAAAGCTTTTTGTACTCCTACTTGGACACCCAGTAAACAAGCTCAAACCTCTTTGTATTAATTGTTTAGTAAATAGAGCTTATGCACATCTTAATCAATACAGTTTAATAAATATAGTTCATACCTTTTTCATACTTAACAGTGCTGGGCTATCCATCGCTATTTTTCTCCAGCTTCAGTCTTAGAAGGATTAATTTCCTGATGGTAAATGATTAATAACAACAGCAAAAGTAGATGTGAGGAGGGGGAGAAAAGAAGAAGAAAAGAGGAGTAGAGGAAAGAATGGCATATGCCAGTGGCTATAGTGTTAATTCTGCCAGCACAATCACTTTGTGCTGCTTTCTTTTTCATGGCCAAACTGCAGATTAAGGTTAAACTGTAAATATAAATTTTATCTTACTTACTTTGGTAAGTATTGCTGTTCAGGCACCTTTTGTCCTTCCAAAATTGTATCATGTGTGAATAAAGAAAGATTTGTGTCACCTAAATATTGGTATGTTACAGTGCAGTCCTGTATTTCTTGACTGAGAAGACAAATATTCTCAGCTGCCCTTACTCCTGGGTAAGTGTGTAGTTGAAGTGTGAGCCCAGAAAAGGAAAAAAAGAAAGAAGGAAACAGGAAAGCTCTTGATTAATATATGAATCAAGTTACAGCTTTTCATTGGCAGCATGGCATGTTCTGTTTTACTTCTCTTTTGAAAGAATTTTGCATTACTGCCAGTTGTAGGTTGTACTGAGTTTATGGAGTGTATTTGCGTTGTGGTGTAGTGATCTGAGCACTGGGCTAGGACTCTGGGAGAGCAAGGTTCAAATCCTTGCTCAGCCATGGAAACCTCCTGGGTGACCTTGGGCAAATCTTGCTCTCTCAGCCTCAGAGGAAGGCAAAAAAATCTTGCCCTCTGAAAATCTTGCTAAGAAGACTCTGGCCATTTCCGCACTACACTCTTATAGCACGATTATTCCACTTTCACATCATGGACCTGGGGTTGCAGTTTCAGGAGGGGCCGGGTGGCCCCTCCTGAAACTGCAAACCCCAGGATTCCATCGGATGTTGAAAGTGGAATAATTGCGCTATAAGAGTGTAGTGCGGGAATGGCCTCTGTGATAGGGTTGCCATAAGTTGAAAATGAATTGAAGGCACACAGCAGTTATTTCTAATTGATACATATCTGGACAAATAGGAATGTTCAAAACTTGTCCATAAGAGATCTGGATCTAGGACTGAATAGTGAAGCGGTGAATTTTGGTGAACACACAGAATGATTGAGAATGGTTAAAACATAAACGAGATAGAGAAGTGATCCCCAGTAGATCTGCCCAAACATAGAGAGTAGATCCCTGAACATAATTCTTCCACTGCTTAGATATGAGAAGACCTCAGAAAGTCATTGAATGATCCTAGCTCCCTGTATAAATTGGACAGACCCATAAGGTCCTCAGGAGAGGGCTTTCTCTTGATTCTACTACTCTCACAGGCTTTTCTGGTGAGAACATAGGAGACAGTCTTCTCAGTGGTTGTGCTCACTCTGTAGAATTCCCTTCCATGGGGGGCTAGATTGCCCCACTCTCTGCTCTCCTCTTGCTGGCAGACCTTTTCAAATAGGCATTTAATGATGGATTGGTTGCAGGGGATCTTTTTGTGGGGTGTGTGTGCTGTGCTGTATTGTTAATTTCACTGTTATATTTCTAAATGTTTCACACTTTTAAACATTTAGTGATGTTTAATTTATTTAATTGTAATTTTTTATTATTATCTGGTTTTCAGGTTCTCTTCTTTTAGCTTTTTGTAAGCCATCATGGGTCCCGTACTGGGAGAAAGGTGGAATATAAATAAAATAAAAAAATATCTTGTATTTATTCTTCCTAAAACTTAACTTCCCAAGTTCTTTTTCAACATAAGTTAGTGTGAAAAGAATCCTGATTTGACATAGACATGATTGGAGTCCAATCTGACAAGTGACTGATCAGGAAAAGGGATCTTGGTGTTTTGCTGGGTGAAAACGCTGATCCAGTGATTTGTCTGCTGGAAAAGAGGCAAATTCTATACTAGAGATGATTAGGGAAAGAACCAAAAATAAAACTGCTAATGTATCAATCTGTGGTATGGTCAGATTTGGAATGCTGCTTACAGTTCCGGTTGCAGCACCTGAAAGAGGACAGTGAAAAGTCAGGAGAAGTGCAGGAAAGGGCAGGTGAAATGGTTAAGGGACTGAAGCATCTTTCATATAAGAAGAAGGTTGCTTTAGTTGAGCTGCTTTGGCTTAGAAAAAAAGGTGGGTAATTGGGGATGGAGAAATAATAGAAGTGTTTAAAAGTCCTCATAATAGTCACATTAGATAGGCTGATGTTTTTCTCCCCATTTTATAATATTAAAACCATGGGGTCATCCACAGAAGCTAAATGGTGGGACAGACAAAAAGGGTGCACTTCTTTGCGCAGCACAGAATTATACATCAGAATAATTTGCTACTACAAGATGTAGTGATGGCCGCAAAGTTGGGCAGCTTTCAAAGGAGTTTAGAGAAATTGGTGGAGAGTAAGGTAGTTGAATTTCTTTGCTGTTGTTGTCTGCCTTTAAGCTGTTTCTGACTTATGGCAACCCTAAGGCAACCCTGTTTGGTTTTGTTTTTTGTAAGATTTGTTCAGAGGGGGTTTGCCATTGCCTTTCTTTGAGGCTGAGGGAGTGTGACTTGCCTAAGGTCACCCAGTGGGTTTCCATGGCCATGCAGGATTTGAACTCTGGTCTCCAGAGTTGTAGTCCATCACTCAAACCACTACAGCTACGGTACTTGTCAACAAATTACAGTGTGCTGTTACTTCTGTGTCCTGTCATTGGAACTTCCCATAGGCATCTGGTTGACTAGCTGGATAGAATGATGGACTACATGGACTCCCTCTGTATACTTGCTTATGGTTTGAGGCCTGCTGGAGGGATCCTCATATGGGCAGAACAGTTGGGGCAACATCCGGGGGATGGCGTTTTCCACGTTGGCAGCCACCTCTGAGAATCCTGGTAGCTGCCAACATGGATGTTGTTCTGGTGCCACATGAAAACATACCTTTTTACTAAATACTTTGGCGCCTGATTTTATACAAATCCCTCACATTTGTGTGGCTTAGGATTGTTTTAACCTGTTTCAGCTAGTTTTGAACTGTCTTCTTTCAACACAATAAATAGCTTAATACATTTTTAGTCTGTGTAAATTACCTTCTGTTGTTCCAAATTGTTTTTAAATTGGTCATGTTGATTTTATTATATGCTCCCTTAAGATCTTTTGATACAGGGCAGGACATAAGTAATTCATTTCATAAATAATAGGTGGGCCTTTGGTCTGATTTAGCACAGGGCTCTTCTTTCATTCTTAAACTTCTTTTCAGGGATGGCATGTTACATGCAAATTTGTGTTTGGAATCCCATAGGAGGAAAAGTAGTGTTGTTGTTGCTGTTGTTGTTGTTGTGTGCTTTCATTTCCAGCTTATGGAGACTCTAAGGCAAGCTTGTCGTGAGGTTTTCTTGGCAAAACTTGTTCAGAAGGGGGTTGCCTTTGCTTTCCTTTGAGGCTGAGAGAGTGTGACTTACATAAGATCACCCAGTGGGTTTTTGTTGCAGAGCAGGGATTTGAGCCCTGGTATCTCAGAGTCACAGTCCTATACTAGGACCGCTATACCACACTATTGGTTGTTGTTATTGTGTGCTTTCAAGTTGTTTACAACTTACGGCAACCCTAAGGTGAAACTATCACAGGGTTTTCTGGGGCTGAGATTATGTGATGTGCCCAAGGTCACCCAGTAGATTTCTGTGGTTGAGTGGGTAATCAAACCCTGCTCTTCAGGGTACTAGTCCAGTGTTCAAATCTGGCTTTTGTACACTATGCTGGTTCATGAAAAATAGCTTAGAGGAAGTTGATTCAGGATACAGAAAGCAATCATGATCTGCATGCAGAGGGTTATGCAGAGCTCCTTGGCGTCTTCTCTCCAGGCACTGATCGCATCTGGACATAGATTCAGTCATTCCAAATCCATAAACACGCAGAGAGATTAGTCCAAAATCCAAACTAGATAGGGTATTTATCACATAGTTTGGAATTCACAGCTGATTTTTTTAAACAAGATGGCTGATATGTGTTGGGGGAGCTGAATTTGAATAGAGGGAAGGGGCTTTAGCCCTTTGCCTCTGATATAGGGTCATCCCTTGGGATAAAATTTTTTATTGCAAATAACAGAGATGGGTGTGTGATTCTGATGGACAATGCTGAGCCTCACAATTCCAGTCTCTCCTCACAACTGCAGTCTGGCTTTCCCTGGGCACATATTGGCTAAAAACCCTCAACAACAGCAGGAACGGAGAGTTAAAGGATCCCATTCCCTGTTGTTGCAATCCAGTTTTGGCCCCTTCTGTGCTCATTTTATGTGAAAGAAATGTCAAGAGCAAAGTGCACAGCACATGTCTCATTGAGGTGAAATTTGTTATGACTACTAGGGTGGTCCTCTTATTGAGAAGAATAAGGCAGTTGTCTCACACAGCAGATCTGGAGCATCATGAAAGATTGATAATCTGTTATTTAATTTACTCTTATTCTATTTTTACAGCCAGAGAAATGGAGAAGTAGTTGGATTGCTTTTGTGTTTTTTTGCTGTTGGCCTAATATGCCAAAACAATTTGTTTGGCTTCAGGTATTATGCACCTTGAATTAGGTGGGAGGTAACATTTGGTGCTATCAGGCAGCAAAATGTCTTGAACCAGCTGCGATGGGGATAGAAATTCTCTTGGTGCATGCAGAAGGAACACAAAGGAAGCTTAGTCCATTTCTGCACTAGACTGTTACAGTGCTTATTATTTTACTTGCAACATTGTGTGGAATCCTGGGGTTTGCAGTTTAGGAAGGGGCCTCAAAGGGCTAAACTCCCTAAACTGCAAACCCCAGGATTCCACGGGATATTAAAAGTGGAGTAATAGCACATACACATTCTAGTGTAGAAATGGCCCTACTTGCAGAATGAAAGACTGATGTGCAGCATGAGCAGGAAGGATCACAAAATATGAATAGAGCTTTTTTCCATTGAAATAAAGGTACCAACAGAGTTGCGTAAGCTCTTTTAAGGCTTTGTGTTCAATTGGTGTACCAGCAGTGCACACGAGGGATGGAAAAAGGAATTGATCCAAACTCCGTGGGTTGGTACATCATAGCACATTCTTTGAATTGGCTGAGATGTTGTTGGCACCTTTGCCATGCCTAAAAGCTGGCTGAAATGCTGAAGTAAACAAAATGACTTGCTGTCAGGAACGTATCAAGCATACACTTGAGGAACAAGGGTCAAGTTGGCACGGGCAATTAATAGATCTCCTGGAGCAGAGTCAGCAGCATAAGTGTGCAATATCTGAAGCAGAATAAATTCTTCTTTTGGTGATGATGATCATCGTCGCCATAATTTTGCATCAAGCTCTTCCAAAAAAAACAACAACAGGTTTCTTCTGTTGTTATATAGTTACAATGTAAATTCCAGTAAACAGTAAATGTGTCGCTATTAAGTGCCTTCAAGTTGATTTCAACCCTGTTCTAGCATTTTCTTGGCAAGCTTGATTCAGACAAGGTTTGCCATTGCTCTATTCTAAGACGCTGAGAGTATGGTCTGCCCCCAACTACCCATTGGGGTTTCCATGGATGGGTGAAGATTTGAACTCTAGTCTCCTGGAGTCCTAGAGCAACAGTCAGACCACTATGCCACAGTGAGTCTGAAGAGTAAATGCCTCAACATAGCCATTAATGAAGCTGATATAAACATCAGTACACAACCCATGGCTCCTTCACCTTATACCACTCAGTTTATCCTTCCCAGAAATCTTTCATGGTCTTCATCAACCATTCTTTCATCAGTGTTGTAGGAAGAGCAAAGTTAACAGTGCTTAACAGATATGAGATAAAACAGTATTTGGGTACATGTCTCAGTTATTAAATGAGAATAAATTCACGTTGGAAAGGTGGAGCAGAAGGGGTCTCCATGTGTAGTGCCTCAACAGATGAGATTGTATTCTTTGATAAGTAAATGGTTATGGATATAATACAAAGGACAGCATTTTGTAAAAGTTAAAGCATTTATCAGATGTCTGTATAATGCCTTAAGAGACACTGTGGAAAGTATGAAAGAACCTGACAATGTTATAAGACTTGTGCTATCCTATATACCATGTTATGTAGTGAAAGTAATGTGCCCAGACATTGACAAATCTGAGTTTTTTCCTTGAAGGGACTTTATATATTCATATATCTATGATTACATATAATAAATAGTTTCAAAGAGTACCAAGAACCTGCTGATTTTCCCATGTAAATATCCTGAGTTTGCAATACTTAAGAGAGTATTGATGTTAACTCTGCCTGTCCTGTTTTCACTAACTTTACCTAGGTTGCCAGAAGGTAATAATGGGACTCTAGACAGAATCCAGATTAGCTGGCAAGTGGCAAACACTGTCAGTCTCTCAGTTGGCAACTATGCCTGTTTCATGTTTTAATAGGATCACTAATGTATGACAAAAGTGGAATATAAGTGGTTCAAGCTTTTGAGTCGCCCCAGAACTTTTCAGCAGTCATAATAGTATAAAAGTTGGTGGAACAAACAAGAAGTCCTAAGATATGACCTGGTGGATTGGTTGTGTTGTGACCCTGGGTGTCAGATGTGGCCAGCTGAGAAGATTCAATATCCGAGTTCAAGGAAAACTATTCTGTATGTGGATAACCTTGGAATGTTTGCCTGGGTGATTCTGAGAGTTATAATCTATAAAGTAACTTTCCTAAGCTTTTGATCTGTGGTTCTGGCAGAAAATTTGGCCCAAGAAAACAGAAGCCTACTTCTAATGGTATCTTTTAGTACCTTTTAGTACAAAGTTTGGCTTCAGCTTCTCTTGTTCCATTCTATTATTTTTCTGAAGTTCTGCTTCTAGGTATCACAGGCTCAAAGCACATTTTTCTTTTCTTTTATATTAACAGCGGTTTTCCCGAGCAACAGTAAATTGTTACAAGTTATCCCACATGCAGTCCAAAATATTTTAAGATGGTTTGCCTGTGAGGCTACAGGACTCATCAGCTGTACAGAAGACCTTGTGGCAAAGATAAAGACTGACTAAAGTGGTTTGTTAATATGGACTTAGGCCAGCAATGGGCAACTGTGGAAGACTAGGAAACAACACCTTTTGGGTCTTGTTGAGCCCCTCGAGGGCATACTGGGTCATTTTGATGCCCCCCTTTTTTTTTTTTGGCAAAATTTCATTTTAACCCTGAGGATCTGAGGGAGCTCTGAACAAGGTGGAAATCACTCTACACCCTCTAGAGAACATTTTTTGGCTATGGAGGGCCACAGAAATAGTCCTGGGGGTTGCATGGTGGCTATGAACCAGAGTTTGCCCACTCCAGTCTAGACAGCTGCATGTATTCTTGAAATCTCCTTGGGAGTGTGTGTCTATGAGGACTGTCAAAATGAGTGGTTGCACTTCAAAATGTACCACTATGCCCTTGTTCACTTGATTTCATTACTGAGTCCCATAAAGAAAGCATTACATTTTCAGTCTTTCCTTAAGATGATGTCTGGTATATCATAGCATCTGAGGCAGAAGAAAACAATATATTCACCTTAATGAAATGTTTCAGAGCAGCGCTCCTGAAAATGCAAATGTGCATCCAGTGGATTGTCATGAGAATTGGGCTGTAAATTGTTTTAATTGCGCTGTTCAAACAGAATGGTGGAGTTTATGTCGGTCTCAGCCAAGAATGTGCTTCCCTATTAGTAGTGGGATGTAAAAATAGATATTGCTTTAAGTACTTTCATGATCACAATCGGCAGAATCATTATGACATTTCACTGCTTGTTTCTTCAGGGAGAACATTTAATATTTATAGCCTGTTACACTGGAGAGCAGGAGGAAATACCTTCCTTGCAATAGATGCTGAGGTTTCTCACAGGCTTGGCTTTTTCATGACCCTTCCATGTCTTTGATAACATCCCAGATATTATTTTGCATGTTTCAGCAATAGTTCTTGACAGGAAGGAGTGGCCATAACTTCATCTGATGGAAGCAGTATATCTCCAGGCTTACCCCATCTATTGGATAAATGAAATGTGTGTTCTGGGCACTTGTGACCAACTTGTGATGCTGTGCTTGGCAGCTGGGATTCTTCTGTGCCAGCCCCAGGGCTGGTTCTGATCATTAGAACCTAATGGATATAATTGAGAGTATTAGAGGTTTTTTTAGGTACAGTTGGCTCCACAATAACCCTCTGGCTTTGGGAGCCAGTTGTGATGGTGGGGTTACTGTATTTTTGAGGATCAAAAGGATAGTGCATGAATTTTGTTTTAGAAAGGAAGTAAGTAAGAGGATAGCATAAGACATATATTAAAAGTAAGCACGTCTATGCATCAAAAACTCTTCCATTCTTGTCTCTTAGACAATTTCCACACTATACTATTGTAGTGCTATTATTCCAATTTCAACATCCTATGGAATCCTGGGGATTGCAGTTTAGAGAGGGGTCTCAAAGGATTCCATGGCATGTTGACAAACCCTGAGATCGAAGCCTAGTTGCTTAAAGGTGTTGTCCTGTCTTGGTACTTTCCAGTGCATCAAAATTGACTTATATCATGTGTGTGTGCCTTCAAGTCGCCTGTCAACTTATGGCAACCCCATGACTTTCATATGGATTTCAGAGGCCATTTCCACACTAGGCTGTTATAGTGCTATTATTCCACTTTCAACATCCTGTGGCAGGGGCTTTCCAAATGGTGTGCCACGACACGTTAGTGTGTCACCTGAATTGTGTAGGTGTTTTGCCTATAATCTTGGAAATGTGTGTTATTATTGATAAATCATATATTTTTAAAAATATGTGAAAGGTTTTTGTGAGATATGGTGTGTTCCCATACATTTTGTTATTACAATTTATGTATGTGTCTGTATCTCTTATAAGGGGTTAGTTCAACCTCCGATTTGCTAGTAAAACTGAATTACTGTGTTGAGAAATGATACATATTTAAAAAAGTGTGTCGCCAACATGAAAAGTTTGGAAAGCTCTGTCCATGGAATCCTGGGGTTTGTAGTTTAGGGAGGGGCCTCAAAGTCCCCCCTTGCAAACTGCAAACTCCAGGATTCCATAGGATGTTGAAAGTGGAATAACAACACTATAACAGTCTAGTGCGGAAATGGCCTTAGACAGACACCACCATTTTATTTATTTGAGGCATTTTTGTCCCATTCCTCAACCGAAAAGGCTTAAATGAAGTCAATAAAAGACAGCCCCTCTGTGTCCTGGGGCTTACAATCTAAAATGGGTGGGCAACTGTGGAAGGGGCGGGAGCTGGATTAACCCCCAGGAGACCTTGAGGGCGAAACCAGCTCCTGTGAAAGAACCATGACTGTTGTGTCCCTAAGTGCTCTCTAGGAAACAAGGGGTGCATATTTACCATGTTTGGTAAATATGCCATTTATGGGCCACGTTAGGTCCAGGAAAGACTTTTTGTTTTAATAACCAGAAGTGATTGTAAGTCACTTCTCGTTAACTTCCTGCCTCAAAAACAATTTCCCCTAGGCCTAAATTGACCCAGGGCAAGTCCAAAACATTGTAGAAATGCCCCTTACATCCCCTAGTAGGCATTTTGGGGCATTGTTTTTACCCCTTGGTTCCAGGGGGCCTCCAAATATGATAGGAATGCCTTCCACAATCCCTAAAGGGTTTTGGGGGGCATTTTGGGGTAAACAATCTAAAACAACGGCTCTCAACTTGGGAGCCACTGCTGATTTATCCTGGAAAAGGGGAAAATCCTGGATATAAGGGACTAAAAAATGTCCTGGCCGGTTGATGCAGCATGTTCTGGATTCCTCAGAGGTGGTAGTGATGACGGTGGCAGCAGAGTGATGACATGCTGGTGAGCATCTCATCTTGCGCTGGAGGCTTCTGGTGCTATTGTGCAGATGCTCCAGAGAGCCCAGAAAGTGGGAAGGCAAGAGGAGAGTCCAGAAGACAAGAGAAGATGCCCAGGCCTTTTGTGGAGAGCGTGGCAATGCTCCTTGATCCCAGGGCCAGGCAGCTTGGCAGAGCCTCGCTTTCTAGCAGCCACAGAAACGGAAAGGAGTCCTTTTGTGGCTGCTTGGAAGTGGAGTGGCAAGAGCCTTTACTGAAGGAGTAGCGAGAGGGTAATGGATATAATTGAGTGTGTAAGTTTTCTAAAAGAAGCACCTACTCTCTCTACTGTTTTGATGCTCCTTTGGAGAGAAATGGCATTTCTTTCACATTTTTGCACAACAAAGCAGCACCAAGACCCTTACTTACCAGGTGCTGCTCTGGGGGAAAGGGCAAATGAAATTATTCTTTTGGTCTGCCTTCCATTCATATCCTTTCTTTGGGAAATTCCATTTTATTCTACTCTCCTGGCAGTTGAAGGATCTCAGCATACAACTCCGCAGACCATTAACAAGCCTTATTTCCTTTGCATTGTCTACTGGAAGAATAAGGGATAAAAGTGCGCAACTGATGAGCAACTTTAAATAAGTATTTGAATATTTAAATTTAAATATTTAAATCTTGAGGTAAGTCTTGGTGGTCCCCAGCAACAAGTTACATTTACAGGGGTTTCCCAGTAAAGAAAGAAAGTAAAGAAAAGATAGAAAGAGGAAAGGTTGGTTAGGAAATACACAAAAAGCAAGTACTCCTCTGACAGGGCTGCTAGAATAGTCTTGCTTCTCATTTCTCTTTCCTCTGCTGTAGCCTGCTGGAATGCCTACAGGTGCGGATGGTTGAGGGAGGAGGCTCCATGGAGGTAATCCTGAGTAGCTTCCACTAGCAAACATGTCTCTTTGGGACCTCAGGGGATGCTACAAAAGCAAGCGAGGGACAAATTAATTGGATTCTGGAGGAGTTGTAAGAGGGCAGCAGAACAGAACGGCAGAGAATGAATCCCCTTTGACATACAATCATCTTGGCATTTGAAGCCTGCAGTTAATTAGTAGATGGCTTAATGCTTTTATGTCCTGCTAAACTGACATGGAAACAGTGACTTCAGATAGCAGAATTTAAACATAATATAGAATCGTAGAAATGTAGAGTTGGAAGAGACCACACGGGCCATCCAGTCCAACCCCCTGCCATGCAGGAACACCCTCAAAGCACTAAAAGAGCATGTCACTTCTCTTCTAGGTATCAGTTTTTAAATTCTGCAAAAGTATTTCTTTTTTCTTACTAGTTTTACATGGACAAATAAAAAATTTCCAATTTCTCTCCCTTGCCCCTCTTTCCTAATCTCTTTGAGCTCTGTTTTGACGTGTGGAACTGGGAGCTGGTCTGTTGTCATTTTAAGTCCTTCCAGCATTCTTTAATTCAGCCTTTCATCTTTCTGATGTATGAAGCGTTTTCCTCCTATGTAAGCGTGGAATGCTAGAGTTGGAACGTAACTAATAATTTTAAGTCTTTATCCCTTTGATGCACATCAGCCTTTGCCAGTTTTTTTAGTGGGTAATGACCCAGTTGTGCTAGCCACTGAGCACTTTGTACCTATCATCTTCTTGGAGAAGTGTCAGAGCTGAGAGTTATGAAACAAAAATCACACTGAAGCATACAATATTGTGTAGTGATAGCTGGACAAAGAGCACATGGTACGCAAATATACCAACACGTCATCTTGCACAGCAGAATGGTGTAATCCCTACATGGCCATTTCTGCATTACAGCATCATCTATCTTTTGTGGGGCGCTGCTGTGTAATAGCATGCCAACAGCAATAGTGACCCTGAAAGGCTGATTCAGCCGTTTTTCTGCAAGGGTAGAGGAAGCACTGTGTACCTAATCAAGATATAATACCCATTCCTTTGGGTGGGGTAGATGAAAAGCACTGGTGTAATGTCAGATGGTGACAGAAATCTCTCAGTCCAGAAAAAAATCTGGAAAAATACAGAGGTGAAAAGCAATTATTGCTCAATCTCCACATTTTCTCCCATTGTTTAAGAAGAAAATAGCATTCTGATAATAGTTGATGAAAAGCATCTATAAAACCACATTCTGGAATAATTTGAATGCAATTTTCATTATTGTTCCTGTCCTTTAATCAGTCACAATATGTCAGATACCAGCAAAGCTTTTAAAATGTAAGCATTATGTGTGCAATCTCCTCCTCCTCCTCTTTCTTTTTTGTTGTGTGCCTTTAAGTTGTTTCAGATTTACGGCAATCCTAAGGTGACCCTGTCACAAGCTTTTCTTGGTGAGGTTTGTTTTGAGGGGATTTTGCCATTTCCATCCCCTGAGGTTGAGAGAGAGTGACTTGCATAAGGTCACCCAGTGGGTTTCCATGGCTGATTTGAACTCTGGTCTCCAGAGTCTTAGTCCAGTGCTCAAACCACTACAGTACACTGGTTTCTTCATACCTGACCTATTTCCCAGAGTCAGGACTCAAGGCAGCTTTCCATGCTCTTGTAGCCATATTCACTTTATTCATTTCATAGGTGCTTAAAAAAATTGTTGAAACTTACTGAACTGCACACCCCCCCCCCCGCTCGGAACACATTTACTTTGTTAACTGAGGTCTAGACTAGTCAATGGAGTAGATTTCATTGAAGTCAGTTGAGTTTATGACCATGGTTGTTGTCAGTTCCTGGCTTCTTTTAGTTTCCCAGTCATCGTTATTAAACCTGCTGTGTACATCTGTCCAGGGCATACTTACTCAGAAGTAAGCCTTAGTGACTTCAGTAAGGCTAACTTGACTTGGTTGTTTCATTTTTGTGGCTTACCTGACCTCTTTGTTTCATTTCAAATGTATATATTGTTGTAGAGTGATAAGTTTGTTGAAATATATTGCATTGCTCTTCTGTTTTGTAGTGTATGAATCTATCCCTGTTCTTTTCACCAACAGTACCAGTTTTTCCATTAAAGAGATAATGCCCAGGAACACATCTATTTTGTTAACTGTACTACTGATAAGATTTTTAGACCCAGCTCTCTGTAAATAATGTCTAATACATGCGTGGAAATGCACAAGCACACACCACTTGTGCTGTACTGCCATTTTGGGTTACAGATGCAGATCAGGCAGGCATAAACATGAGAAGATTAAACAAGGCAGTTGAAGGAAGGTAAAAGAAGAACTTCACATTTTTTTAAAATCAGACAAGGCCGTTGTGAAATCTGGCTAAGCTAATGCACTAACAAGCGATACAAGTAAACAAAAACGAGGGTCTTGTTACACTACACAGTTATAGCATTTCGATTCCATTTTGACCGCCTTGGTTCTGTCCTATTGAATCCTGGGAGGTGTAGTTGAGGGAGGGGTGTTTAGAATCCTAAGCAGGAGGGCTCTGTGCCTCACCAGACTACCGACACCAGGATTCCATAGGATGTTGCCGTGGCAGATTAAGTGAAATTACAGTGTTATCAGTTGTACAGCTTGACAGGGCTCCAGCTGAATCCTGCAGTCCTGTATTCACTCAGCCTGGGAGTTACGTTCATTCAACTAAGCAGGACTTCCTTTTAAATAGATTTGAATGGGATTGCATTGGAAAATTATATATGTATAGAGCATGTGTTTGTGGCAAATGAATATGAAGAGAAACTGCAGAATGCATCAAGGCTCTCCAGTGTAATATTTTGAAAAGAGGGTCTGTGGTTTTCGGCAGATAATTATTTTGTACTGACAAATAGAAGAAAAGAAAAGCTTTCTATGCAAGGCTGGACAATTATGGCCTTTCAGATGGTTTTGGACTACAACTCCTATAATTTGTTTCCATTGGCGATATTGTCAAAAAATGAATGTTGCAATCCAACCGTATCTGCATAGCAACAGTTGCCCATTTCTTGCTTATGATTTGTCTATGCATAAAAAGTTTGCTGTTGCATTGGTTCAACAGATTTTTTAAAAAACAGGTATAAAGTAAATAAATCCTTGCAAAGAACCAACTTACATATACTCTGCAGGCACTGTAGGCTGTGTTTTATGTTAAACAAAAACAGTGAAAAGAAAAGAATGACTGGTTGTGAGCGTGGTTGATTTAGAAAACCTCCAGGATGGGAGAAGGTACAATTTCAGAAATTTAGAAATTGTAACATCAGAATTAAGACAAATTTTTTTCTTTTACAACTCATTGGTTGCATGGGATGGGATCATGGTATGTGTTTATACTGAGACCCTCCAAATGCTGTTTGGGCACCATCTATCTTTTTGGCAGTAAAAGAGCCTTGCCCCCCCCCACTTGCAAATTATTAATAGCAGATTATCACTTGCTGCTTCATGGTGCTAAAGAGTATCCTCTTCTCTGACCCTGGTTCAAAATAGTTTGCCAAACGCTTCTGTCCTTTCCTTCCTTAAAGGTATTGCTCAGAGATGCACAGCAATCAAATACCACTTTGCTCCGCCAATACGCTTACGGAACATCCCATTCAATTTAACCAAGACCATCCAACAAGATGAATGGCACCTGCTACGTAAGTACTTGTCTTTTCCAACTGAGTAAACAGTCTTCCTAATGTCCATTAAATATTGCACCCTAGACTGATAACATTCTGTGTGTTGGCCAGAAAACACTGCATATTGTGATATGAAACTTTGCAGTATGATCCATCCATGAAGTACCTGAAGAAAGAGTACAGGAAATTTTCTCTCTAAATCCCTAGAGGGGATTGTGTTTTGTGATCATCTGGGGAGACCCTTTTTTCCTTTGCATCACTTTCACAGGTATATCTGGTGGGAACACAGGAGAGGGCCTTCTTGGTTGCTGCTCCCAGTCACTGGAATTCCTGTCCTAAATTGGCTAGACTCACACCCTCCATAGCATCCGTCAGGGGCAGGCAAAAACTGTTCTGTATCAAGCATCCTTTGGGAACTAATCGCTCCTGGGGAAACGACCTTTTATAATATGCTGTATTGTCTGCATTTTTGGTTGGCATTTTTAAAAATTGCTTTTAATTCAATTTACAATTTAATTGTGTTTTAACTTTTGTATGTTTAAATGAAGTGGACGTTTGTAATTGTTTGGTTCAAGGGCTGGGAAAAAGGTGGGTTATAAATAATTAAAAGAATAAAAATAATTAGCTGTGACAATGACTTGTGTATCTTAAATTGGGGGAAAACTGTGTGACTTGTGGGCATGCTCTAGCTGGATTTTGTGTTACCCTTGTCCCACCCCTAGGACATCCCTGTGACCCCCTAACTAAATATTTAAAAATGTTGTCCAAAGAAATGGGGAATCACACCTGTTGAGCCCATCAAGAGGTGTGATTTTCCATCCTATCAGTGATTTGGGTCCACTTGCAATCAAAAAAGCTCTGAAAGAGTTTGCATAGATATCTGCTTTCTTTGCTCCATCAGGGACACTGATCACCAGTGGTTCCTCATAAAAACTGCTGTGACTTTTTTTTTCTGTTGAAACTTTCTGCTTAGGTGTGCTGCTGCAGCAGCAGCAGAAGAAAAAAGTTTACTTTTATCAGTTTTGGATGCATAGAGACCTTAACAGTGCAAATCTGTGTATACTTATTCAGAAATAAGACCCACTGAACCTCCCAGGAATCACATGCATATAATTGCTGTCAGCCTTAATATATTTTTAAACTTGTGCTGGTGATGCTAATTTAACCTTCTCCTTCTCTTTTACTTAATGGAGACAGATCTAAGAAGAATCACAGCAGGTTTTCTTGGGATGGCAGCAGCTGTTCTTCTCTGCGGGTGTATCGTAACTACAGTCAGTTTCTTTTGGGAGGAAAGCCTCACACAGCATGTTGCTGGTCTTCTTTTCCTTATGTCAGGTAGCTTTTCCCCACTACTTCCTAAGTACATAGAATCCAAGGCCAGCTCTGTCATTAGGTAGAGAAGAAATAGGCAGCTCCTGTGGGGTGCCATGAAAGGGCAGTAATCTGCTGATTCGTTAGGCTAGCCTCCTGCTGGAAAGTTACATCATTGTGAACAGACTTACAGTCATGTAAAGTTGAATTGTGCCATTCTGCAACTTTTGTTTTCTCGGGAGGGGAGCAGAGGTGTAGTTACCCCAACGGGACATAGTGCATGTGGAGGAAGCAGTGTGGCCATTGCACAACATGTCCCAGTGTGCAGTGTGAGCCCCTGTTATGTAATAGGACATTTTGTGCAGTAATGCTTTGTACATTGTTGCAATTTACTAGCATGGTTGTTTATCACATCAGTGATGCAGCTCCGTCATTGTAAGGGTAAACGTCGTATCCTTTGATGCAGGAGCTCAGCTGCATCATCATCCTTAAATGGAAAAAAAACAACGAAGAGGCTTGCATCACCTTAAAGATGTATTATTTCCATGGTCTGTCTCATCAGCTGCATCAGATGAAAGGTTGCTGTAAATCTGTTAAGTCTTGAAAGTGCCCCAAACTTTTCGTTGTTTTGTTGTTACAAAGCATTACTAATTCTGTTGTCTCTTTGGGAATGTGGAAAGATGAAGTTCCTTTCAGCTTTTGATGCTTTTATATGACATGCAAAGTTTCACTTAGCATGGCCAGTTCTACTTTTAGGCAGAGTCAGGCAGCAGATGTTGTAAGGCAGAGAGTGGTGATAAGGTATTGGAGGACAAAGTTATTTGAGCCACACAGCTTGCTCTAACCCCTCATATAAAGTGGAGAATATTCTCCCATCACCAGTTCTTGAAGGCTGAGCTGCCAGACCAGTTGGGTTTTCATTATGAAACTGAGAAAACTGCCATCTTGTTCTTCTCCATAGGCAGTAAATGTCTTAACTAACCTTGAGGCTTGGCCTTTGATCCTGACACCTTAAATCTACAGATAGCTAGTGGTTTCCGTGTCAGTGAAGCAGTGAATTTGCTCTCGGTTTTAATCCATACTTTAAAGGAACTACCATGGGCCCTTGGTATCCACTAGAGTTTCATTCCAGGATCCCCGTGTATACCAAAATCTGTGACTGCTCAAGCCCCATTATGTATAATAGTGTAATAAAATGTTGTCCCTTATATAAAATAGCAAAATTAAAGTTTGCTTTTTGGGACTTTTTTGGAATATTTTCAAGCTGTGGTTGGTTGAATCCATGGATACGGAATCTGTAGACAAAGAGGGCTGACTGTATGTAAGATGCTGAACCCTATCCAAATATTTTTAGCATTTGGGGTAGCTCC